>CM054060.1:177841719-178477018 GCA_028641055.1 Alopecurus myosuroides | reverse complement strand
TTGTTAGAGAAAATGCAGGTGCATTTGCACACCATGATCTTGCACATCTAATTGCACCATTTAAGGATGTTCAGTTTAACTTTGGTGCACTTCTTATCCAGCACTTTCACTGCCAGCAGCCACAGAAAAAGGAAAAATTTGATGTGCGGACTTTTTACTCACATTGCTATACAGGAGGGGATCGATTTTGATAACATTGTGCATGTTGTAGGCTCTGCTTCGTTAACCCCCAATATTTAGTTTATACTGGTCATTTTAAGATTAACTCTACAATCGCAACACTTATCATTTTTTGCATACACTTATCTAGTAACAAGGATGATGAGGAAATCATTGCCTTGCCTTTTCCACATGCTTTTTCTTTGCAGGACAGGGAGAACATAGATAGAACGCGAGCAATATCAAGTAGCTCGCCAAGAAGCTGGACTGGACCTTCACGAGCCAGCTGAGGAAGGAAGATAGGAGGAATACACTGCCCAAGAGGAGCACCACCAGCAGCAATGAGGCGCGTAGGCTGACTGGGGATACAAATCACCACCACCACCACAACAAGGAAAAATTAACTTCGTTGACCGCTCGGAGTACACTGAGCTCGTGGGCGAGTGGGCGAGGTTGAGCAAGCACTCCAGGGTGTGAGCACCAACTTCTACTACCTCAACACGAGCTTCGCCAACTTCATGAACTTGTGGGGCCAGAACCCACCACCACACGACAGCAACCAGTAGCCCAGTTAGGCCAAAAACCTAAACTTGGGGGAGGTGACAATCCTCCACATTTTTGCATTCATGTTTGTTTCCTATTTTGTTTTTGTTTTTGTTTTTTTAGCATGTTTATTTTCAGCACTTGCATTCTTATTAAAAAACACACACAAAATCAGAGTAGCTTGTTTATCGTTGCTTTTATCAAAAATACAAAAAATAGAGTACCCTTTTATTTACTCTTTCTCTTACTAAAACCCACAAAAAAATTAGTTAGAACTTTTGTATATATTCTTTTTCTTTCTCTTTGTTTTTTTTTTGGGTGAGATAGGAAGGAAAATAAAATGGAACATGGATCGAACGAGGCACCAAACTAGTAAGAGGAGGTATGTCACTCTCGTTTTCTTAGCTCTTGCAAGATTAGGTATGATGATATTATTATCTATTTGGTTGCACCTAGAGTTTCTTCCCCGTCTAGTTCGTTAGTTCTAAGAGTATGTCCTTCAATGCTAGTCTCACCATTTTTCACTTGATGAACGACGCACTGTCCAAAGTTTTTCTTTTGAGGATGAGCTGAAGAGAAAGAAACAAATATTGGTCATTTTTGTTGAAGTATGACTTTGAATTATCCTCCACACTTTGATATTTAAAGATTAAATTGTTATTGTTAAACTGTTATTAAGTACCTGTGAACTCCTTGGTGTTATTATATAAAAAAATCAACTTCAACCATTAAATCCATTGAGAGCCCATGGGTACTCATTTTAATTTTTACTAAGACCACTACTCCTCTGACAAATAAGCAATGTATCACGAATGATAGTGTTGACTGTTCCTCTAGCGATCGAATGATCTACTTGAGGGAAATCCTAAATATCAGCTATAAACAGAAGGGATCTTGTAACGAAGACGTTATAAGTTGCTACCTCAACACTTGACTCTCACATCTCGGTTATGAGTGGCAAGATGATTGTAGTTCTTCATCACTATGTCATGCAATATAATTGGTCTAACCATCTTTGTTATTTTAACATCAGGCATTGATTACTTTTTTTACTCTGATGACCAGTTAGCAAGGAAATGAAATATAATTTTGAAACTTTAAAAGTGGAGGAGACAATTAAAACTACATGCTTTGGACCAATGTTTTAATAAGAAGAATTATTCATGCAACCAAACTGTTTTTACTCTCATTATGGATATGAGCTTTTAATTGTACCTTGCAGCATGTTAAAATCTTGAAACTATTATTGTAAGAAATGTTCTTTCAGTTAACGAATTATTGATTGGTTAGGCAGCGAGTGTTCAGATACAACCAAGCAAATGTTATTATTATTCTATTTAAAACTGCCGAAATTACGAAGAAGGGAAATGGCATATTACCTTGAGTTAATTTGAGTTTCTTGTTAAGGGCCATTCCTTTTTGTTTTATTTGTTATATTACTCGGGACGAGTAATGGTTTAAGCTTGGGGGAGTTGATGGCCCTATTTTTGGTGTTATTTTCTCTAGCCATTCCCCCTTGTTTTATTGGATTTTCATATGGTTTTCACTCCTACACTAACCCAAACATTGATATGTTTGAAGATGTTTCATTTCTTCCTGGAGATTTCAGGAATATTACTAAGAGGGAAGGAAATGATGCATTTATCCTATAAAAGTCTCAGCCCCAACAAGACCTCCATAAGCGCTTCACCGGGCACAACCCTTTTTTAACACGTTTGCACATAGTCCGAGCTCGCGAAGACACACACGATGAAAACCTAGATCGCAAATTCGCAAATCGCATCCGCCTGCGCCCTCGTCTCCCGTCCCCACTTCCCCATTCCCCTTCTCCTCTCCCAAAACCTCGCCGCCTCTCCCTTTTCCCTAATCCCCGCCTCTCTCATCGCTACGCAGCTCGGAGGAGGAGGAGGGCAGTGCTGGTGTGAGAGGCGACCCGACCTCATCGGGAAGCGGCGGAGCCAGGGCTCCAATGACAGGGCGATGCTGCCGCTGCTGAGGCGCAGGAGGTGGATGAGAAGGACGCGATGGACGACGGCATGGTCCCTCGCCTTTGCGCCTGTCTTCGTGAGGTAAAGACAGATGCCATGGACACTGTGGGTATCCGGGGAGGGATTGCACACCAAGCCGGCGCGCTCATTACACTGCAAACACAAGGATCTATCCAGGTTGAGGGCCCTCGTGTGGAGGTAACACCCCTACTCCTACATGTCTATCAATATCAGTGCTAACCGAGTACAGATGTGGTTCCTCAAACTCACAGAGCTTGAGGAAGAAGAAGTTCTGTCTTCTCTCAGTGAAATGTCTAGCCTCGCGTAACCTCTGGATCGTCCCTCGTGCAGGAGGGATATGGCCACCTTATATACTGGTGGCCACCAACATGACGTACAGGATTAGGAGAAATACACTATGCCGTAGGGCACACTCTCTGTCATACGCCGAAAGTCGTCTCTATCGTGTCGTGGCTGCTGCCATATCCTGTCCCCCTTGTCAGAGACAGGACGTGGCCTCTCCCATGCTCTGCACTGCTCCAGTGTACGCGTATGCATCATCACGCCTAGTAAGTTGAACCACACGCTCGTACTCTCCCTTAATCTTCGGGATTCCAACTGCTCCGTTGACCTTCCTCCGAGATGGAAATATCTCTGTCTACCCGTTTTTTCCAAGTGCATCTCGGACAACCCGGGGAATACTCATTTCTTCACTATCTCTCATTTCTCTTGTTACCGAGATAGATCCATCTCGGTACCGTCAAACTCGGTACCATATAGATCTCGGATAACTCGGTAATAGTATCTCGGTATCCACTCCTTGGATACCAACCTTATCCCTACACGGGGGTAGCCCCCCGACATTATTCCCCAAAGCTGGTATGGTCTAGCAAACTCGGACGCAGGGTCGTTGTCGAGACATCGTAGTATATTTCATAGACGGGGGTTCCATGAACTACCGATAGAGAAGTGGGGGACATGATCGTATGATGAACAATGACACCAGGTTTTACCCAGGTTCGGTACGACGCAGTACTGCGGCGTTCCTACTCCTGCAATCACAGCATTCAGGACTGAAGCCTGGAAAATACTGAGTACAATGTGAGGTTAGGTTTAGCTATTCGACAAGGATCCACCTCTCGTCGAATTAGCCTATAGCTTCTTGTCTATCTATCTTATCTCCCGTCCGTCTTTATATAATAGCCGGGTTAGGGCATACAGAGAAAGAAACCTAGAAGACTACGGTACGTGCTAACTTGGAAAGTAAGGAATCCGCCTTCTACTCCAAGCCGGATCACGTGGGCCGTGATCCGGGTTCTTCTAGAATCCAGCTTCCATGCATTAGCTTACTGGACCGCCCAATGGACCATAGCCCATTACCACTTAGGCCACCCTGGTAATCCGGCACTTTAGACTACCATCTGATATACCCCTGATCGGTATACATCCGACAGTAGCCCCCAAGAAGGATTAAGACTCTGATTCGCCGTCTTTCGTCAAATGTGCATTCTTTTCGAGAAATATTGGCTCTCTGTCTTGATTCTTCTTTTTATCAAAAAATAATGCCATAACGCAAAACTCGGATTTCAGAAAGTCCGACTTTTCTTCCACAAACCTTCGTGGAGAAGGAACTTCCTACGTCATCGCTTTAATCTTGCTGACGCCTGGGACGTTTGGGTTTCGAGCGGGAAACCCTGAAACATATCTCTGACAGATTCTCGCGGGAAACGAGGAGATAGCAATAATCACCTGTCGTTTCATTTCCCGGAATTTCCGGCTAGTGACACGCGTTGATCATCCAATGGTCAAAAGAACCGTTAGCACGTATCGCGACGGGTTTCCGGCTATAAGTAGCCGTCTCCATCCCCTCCGGCAAACCATCCGCTCCCAGTTCTCAACGCCTCACTCAGCGCCCAAGCACTGTGAGCAGAGCAAGTTTCCAACGCACGCATGAACCAGCGCCGTCCGTAACCTCACTGGAGCGCACGGATCTTTCTTCGCGCCGCCAAAAGATGGCATCTCCAAGCTCTTCCCCGGCCCGCTCCGTCGCGGCGGAGATAGACGAAATCATCAACACCATGGATCTCATGGTGGATTCGCCTGTCCGCGCCATCGGCGACGAACCGGAAAAAACTGCCGGCGGTCAAGATAGCGAGGAACCTCCTCTCGCCGCCACCAACCTGGCCGGGTCCTCTTCCGTGCCATCTCCGCCACTCGCGCCCGAGACAGCGGAGGAAAAGATAATCCTCGTCGGAGAGGAACTCGCGGCCACGTCCGCCGACACCGGGGCGGAAGACGAAGGAGAAACTGCCGGAAACTGGAGCCAGAGCAATATTCCTCCTTCCCTCCTGCCGACAATGGAGAAGGAGGGGTTGCTGCTGAAGGGTAAATGGCGGAGCCCGGAAGTGGAGTCCGAGCCAATGCCTAAAGACGGGGAACACGTTCTCCTTACCTCCCACATCGCGAGAGGTATGGGTTTCCCGCCATTCGCCTTTTTTCTTGAAGTTCTCAACCATTATGGCGTGCAGCCCCACAATTTTCCACAAAACTCCATTCTATACCTAGCTGGTTTCCAAGCTCTTTTCGAGGGGTATTTAGGAATAGCACCTAGATTAGACTTTTGGCAATACTGCTTCGGAGTAAAGCGGAACCCTACAGAGGGCGTTCTTTCCATCTGCAGAACCATTTCTTTCACTCTTCGGAGATTTAGGGAAGATTGGTGTCCAAAGATAAAAACATCAGAATCTGTCAAGTTTTGGACGGGTTCTTTCTTTTATCACCATGACATCCCGTTCCCCGGAAAAGACAACGGGGTTCCTCCATTTGTCAATTCCGCCGCTGTTCCACAAGACAGTTGGGCGGTCGAACCAGTACAGACTTTGCCGGATGACCTGATGAAGATAAAATGGCGTATCGCCAAACTCACTTCCTCACAGCCTCCTCTGACCGGAACAGACACAATTATGTGCTGGTTCGGTCGCCGTATTCAACCTCTTGCCTTTCGTTCCCGGCTTCTTTGCGAATATGAAGGCCCGGAAGACAAAATGAGGGGGACGAACAAAGCCTTTACAAAAAAGGATTTCAAGAAGCGAGTCAACCAATTGGTTGCTACTCGCGACCAGTATGAGGAGAGCTTGTGGATGTATCACGAGGAAAACCCAGTTCCTAAGGTACTTTACTTTTCCCTGATTTGGTATTTTCTCGGATTTATACCTTTCCCAGATTTTCCTAACTTAGTCGGATCTTTTGCCGTTTCTATAGTTCGATGACCTTGCAGAAACAGATCTTGCGTCCGACGCCGAACTTGACGAATTGCATGCCAATTTTTATGGCGGTCGGAAACGCAAGAGGCAAGTGATCACGGAAGAGGTGATAGATCTTGACGGAATTCCCATCACCACATCCAGGTATTTTCCTGGGGTTTTCACTTTCCATTCCGTTTTGGTTCCTCGAGGTATTTACTTCTCGGATTTTTCCTTCATCCTTTCTTTTTTCAGTCTTGCTCCTGTTTCTTTGAAAACAAAGAAACTGAAAAAGCATAAAGCTACCGTTGGCAAGGGAATGCCGTCTCCAGCTGCAGCTCCTACCACTCCAGTAACTCTTGGTGGGAAGGATAAGACCACAAACCCGGAGGAACAATTCCGGCCAACCAGCCATCCTATTGCATCTAACATGGATGCGAAGGAAAGGGCGGAGCCGGAGATGGGCGGTCCTTCTCAAACTTCTGAAGAGCCCATCCCTACTTTTGACAAGGATTTCAAGTTAAAGGAAGAACCTTTTGACGATCTCGGATACATTCATCCGGTAGCGAAGAAGTTCTTCGCTCCTACTCCCCTGATCCGTCATTGGCCACAAGGCGGACTAATTGTCCGAAATAACTTCGTGTTTTCACCTCGTCAGGTCATCCAAGACGGCCTGCACCATGTTGGAATTTTTTTTCTGAATATGTAAAAGAATTCAACGAAAACTTGTCAGGTTTACAGCGGATGAGCCAGGTAATATCTCTAGCCCCTAAGCAATAAGTCAAATGCATGATTTTAACTTAATGCTTTCATCCTTATTATGCTTGCTGCTAACTTAAGCATTTTGTTTTCATTTCCGTGTTTCAGCAAACCGCTGAAAGTATAAACCTGGAAGTTTTTGGCAAATTGACCGTCAAGAATAAGGAGGTTAGGAGCCTTCTTTCTATTCTTGAAGTCAAGGAAGCGGAGCTGGCATCGTCTCAGCATCAGCTGGTGGAAACAATAGGTATTTTATTTCCCGTGGCTTCATTTTTATGCCTTTTTTCTAAGTATTTTTCCGAGTTTTTCTAACTCATTATTTTTACTTGCTTTTCAAATGCTTTGGCGAAAGCAAAACAAATTGCTGAAGATGCCGGCAATGCCGAGAACCTCCGCCGGGAGAACCTGGACCTTCATAAGGACCTTATGAGGGTTCAGAAAGAACTAGAGGCCAACCAGCTGGCTGTAGGCATTGCTCAATCCAATGCTTCCAACCAAGCTGAGAAGGACAAAGCAACTATCCGGGACCTGGAGAACGCTTTGAATCTTCGCCTGGAGGAAGGCTCCGAGATGGATAAGATCCTCGGTAAGTTTTCTATTTTTACCGGATTTTCAACGTTTTACAATCTTTCCCTGCTTTCTTCATAACCCTTTGGTTATTTGTCTGAAAACAGGAGATGACCCAGCTCATACTCGGATTGAAAAAATCCGAGCCTTCGGGAAGGTTTTCACCGCGCTCAAGGCTGCGGGTATGGAGCTGATCAACAAATTCCTTCCCGCAAGGACTGGGGAATTCTCGGAAGTTCAGAAACTTCCGGAGGCTATCTTGGACGTGGCGGAGTCCAAGGAATCGACCTTGCGCTCTGCGGCATGGGGTGGTGCACGCATGGCTTTAGGTCTCATGCGTATGCATTACCCCACTACCAAATCTTGGCGCGTGGCGTCCGGCATCCCGCAAGGATATACGGAAGCCCAGCGGACCAACATCTTTGACGAGATCAAAGGTCACACAACCAAGATTGCTTCCATGGTCAACGTCGCGACCTCCTACCCGGAGGAGGCAATTCCGGGCACTCCAGAAGAATCCTCCATCGAACATGACTCGGATGCTTGAAGGAGAAGTTCGGGTCCTGGGTAGATAGAAAATAGGAACATTACTGAACTTATGGTGTAAACATTATTGTAATGCTTCTATTCTTTTGAATGAACAAGTACTCCGCCTTTTGCAGTTTAATGTTATATAATTACTTTGCAAGTTTTTTCGGGTTATCATTCCTTTATCTTCCAAATTCTCTGGTTTTGTATGCTTTAACTGTCCTTAGTGCTTGAAATGGCTCGATAGCGTTTTGATCTTCATGCCGAGTGACTAGGTATGACCGATCAGTCGAAAACTCGGAAACATGGATCATACTAAAGGCATTTTTGCTTACTAGCTCCAGTGACCCAGCACAAAAACAATCAGATAATATTTAGAGAATAGTTAAGGAATTTTTTGTATGAAACTCAGGCACGCAGGCACAATCTGGGTTTCCTTAAGCCTTCTTTAGGCTGAAAATCGTTTAGTTTTTTAACGCCGAGCACGCAGGCACAATTCGGGTTAACATTGAGTATTTGTATGAAAATAGATAAAACAGTAATGCATGAATTCTGACAACTTTATTTCATGATCTCAAAATTGTTTACATAGAAATTGAACTAAGAATAGAAGGGACGTAACTGCTGGATACTCCAGGGCCTCTTTGTCTCTCCTAGTTCATCATCTATCTATCTCTTTCTTTTGCGATTCGGCTTCTCGGGATCATCTTCCGTATCTCGAATGTCTACAAGATAGTATGATCCATTTTTCATAGCTTTGCTAATGACGAATGGTCCTTCCCATACTAGGGCCAATTTGTGCTTTCTTTGTTGTACCAATCTTAGCACTAGGCACCTTCTTTAAAAGAACGATGCCTGATTTTCCGACTATGATAACGTCGTAAACCTTGCTGATAGATTGCGGATCTTTGAAGCACAAGCTCTCGTTCCTCTTCTAAGAGATCGACGGCATCCTGTCGTGCGCTTTCGGCATCTGATTCATCGAAATCCTGTACTCTCGGGCTGTCATGAATCATGTCTGTTGGGAGAATTGCTTCCGCACCATAAACTAGGAAAAACGGGGTTTGCCCTGTTGACCTATTTGGCGTTGTTCGAATGCACCAAAGCACGGAGGGTAACTCTTCCACCCATGCTCCAGTTGCTCTATGAAGAGGAGATTCGAGTCTTGGGCGTATTCCTTGCAGGATTGAGCTATTCATTCTTTCAACCTGTCCATTGGATTGCGGGTGTGCCACAGATGCGAGATCTAGGCGAATTTCCGTTTGTCGGCAATATTTTGCCAACTCACCAATAGAGAAATTTGTCCCGTTGTCAGTTATTATGTTGTGTGGAACGCCATATCTCATGACTACGTCAATAATGAAATTTCTGGTAGTTACACCGTCAATTTTTTTGATGGGCTTAGCCTCCACCCACTTGGTATATTTATCCACTGCAACGAGTAGATGTGTAAGTCCGCCTCTTGCAGTTTTGAATGGTCCCATCATATCTAGCCCCCAGACCGCGAACGGACATATAATAGGGATAGTTTTGAGTGCTTGGGCTGGCATATTTGTCTTCTTAGCGTAATACTGACATCCAGCACATGTGTTCACAATGTGCTCGGCATCTGTCTTGGCTGTTAGCCAGAAAAACCCTGTGCGAAATGCTTTTTTGACTATGCTTTTTGATTGAGCATGATGTCCGCAGTCTCCGGCATGGATTTCTTGCAGGATTTCTCGTCCTTCTTCTGGCGAAATACATCGCAGAAAAATTCCGATAGTACTGCGTTTATACAGGCAACCGTTAATTACCGTGTATCCTTTGCCTCGACGATGTATCTGTCTTTGCAAGACTTCATCTTCTCCATCCGGGTACTTTTGATCAACTAAGAAGTTTAAATATGGAATTTTCCATTCCGGGTTAACGAGCATGACTTCAATTGACTCGGAAACCAGAGGATAGTCGACATCTCCACCTTTTATCGATGGTTCGTACAAGTGTTGGACAAACACACCTAGTGGTAGGGATTTCACCCTTTCTAGTCCCATGCGGTCTAGTTTTCTTCCCTTTTGATGTGAAGCACTTCAAATCCTAGGAAGCAAATTGCAAACTCGTCCACCGTTCTCCGATATTCAGCCATGATGGGACTTTTGGCATCCCAAGTTTGGTTGAGCTGGTGCTGTACCAAATCTGAGTCGCCATAGCATAAGATGCGTTTAACACCTATTTCCTTTGCAATATGCAAGCCATGAAGCAGAGCCTCGTATTCTGCCACATTATTACTGGCATTGAAGTGTATTTGTAATACATACTCCATTGTGTCTCCTTTAGGGGATTTTAGGATTACACCAGCTCCAGCGCCTTCCTTCATCTTGGATCCGTCAAAGTGCATGATCCAGTATTCTGACTCCGGCATTGGTGTTTTTTCCATTGCCTCTGTCCAATCGGCGACAAAATCTGCCAACACCTGGGATTTTATTGCCGTCCTGGGTTGGTAGTTAATGTCGAATGCTGCTAGCTCTATGCCCCATTTGGCTACTCGGCCAGTCGCTTCCGCATTGTTTATTATATCCCCTAGTGGTGCTTTACATACCACCATTATGGAATGTCCTTGGAAGTAATGACGAAGTTTCCGAGATGCGAAAAACACGCCATATGCCAGTTTTTGATAGTGTGGGTACCTTTGTTTAGATTCGGAGAAAACTTCACTTACATAATATACCGGATGCTGATCTGGTATGCTTTGTTCGTCTTTCTTCCTTTCCACAACTATTACCGCGCTAATAACCCGATTTGTAGCCGTGAGGTACAATAACATAGGTTCTTCTTCTTTTGGGGACGCCAAAATCGGAGCTTTCATCAAAGTTTCTTTCAACTGGGTTAATGCTGCATCCGCTTCTTCTGTCCACTCGAACTTGTCGGATTTCTTCAACAATTTGTATAGTGGCAGAGCTTTGTCCCCTAGCCGGCTAATGAACCTGCTAACGGCTGCTGCAGAACCCGTCAATCTTTATACATCTTTTATGCACGTGGGCTTGGAGATGTTTAAGATTGCTTTGATCTTTTACGGGTTTACTTCTATTCCTCTATGAGAAACGATGAAACCCAGAAGTTTTCCTGAAGGAACCTCGAATACGCACTTTAATGGATTCAACTTCATCTTATAAGTGCGCAAATTTTCGAAGGTTTCTCGCAAATCTTCAAGTAGTGTGTCCTTTTTCTTGGAGACGACAGCAATGTCGTCCACATAAACATGGACGTTTTTGCCAATCTGACTAAGCAAACATCGTTGCATGCAACGCTGGTAGGTTGCACCTGCGTTCTTGAGGCCAAATGGCATGGTTATGTAATAGTACGTCCCATATGGGGTTATGAAGGAAGTTTTGATTTGATCTTCTTCCTTCATGCGTATTTGATGATACCCGGAATATGCATCCAAAAAGCATAAAAGCTCAGAGCCAACAGTGACGTCTATTATTTGATCGATTCGCGGTAACGCAAATCTATCTTTTGGACACAATTTGTTCAAGCCAGTATAATCTATACACATCCTAAGGACGGTGCTATCTTTCTTCGGGACTAATACTGGGTTTGCAGACAATTCAGTATGTATAACTTCACGGATAAAATCTGCTGCCAAAAGCCGGATAATCTCTTTGCCAATAGCCTTCCGTCTTCTTCCATCAAATCGACGGAGACCTTGTTTGACGGGTTTGGATCCTGGAATCACCTTAAGTTGATGCTCAGCATGTTCCCTGGGTACGCCTGGCATGTCCGCTGGACACCATGCAAAAATGTCCCAGTTCTCACGGAGGAACTTGATGAGCTCGCTTTCCTATTTGTCGGTCATCCCAGTTCCTACTACGACAAACTTTGTCGGATCTTTAGGATCTAGGATTACCTGTCTTGTATTCTCGGAAGCTTTGAAGCTATCTGCTGGCTTCCGGCTTTCTTTTCCCACCGGCATTTCTGTCGGTGATATTTCTTTGGCCAGCTCCTTCAGTTCTTCCTTTGCTATCACCTTTTCTGCGCAAAGGGCGTTTTCTTTCTCCAGCTCGTTTGCCAATTTGAATTCTCCCGTTATGGTGACTACTCCTCTTTTTGGCCCTGGCATCTTCAGCTTGTTATAAATATAACATGACCTTTCCATAAATTTGGCGAAATATGGACGTCCGAGTATTGCGTGATACACGCTTTCGAACGGCACAACCTCGAAGGATACTTTTTCCTGACGGAAGTGATCTTTCTCTCCGAAGGTTACATCTTGGGAAATTTCTCCTAGGGATCGTGCTTGTCTGCTAGGGACGATACCGTAAAAACGTATATTGCTGTGATTGAGCTGGGTCTCAGAGATTCGCAGATGCTTCAGTGTATCCAGGTACATTATGTTAATGTTGGATCCTCCATCCATCAACACTCTTTTTAGCCTAGTGTTTTGAACAATAGGACTTACAATTAGAGCTTGTGTGCCAGGTTCTTAGATATTTCCGGGATGATCAGACTGATCCCAGGTAATTGGTGTATTTGAGTACTTCAAGAATTTCCGGGTTGCAGGGACAACCGCGTTTATTTCTCGAAGTGCTCCCTTTGCCACCTTTGCTGAGGGAGTTGCCAGGAAAATTAGGTTGCATTCTCCGTCAACTCTCGGAAACTTAGGTTCGCCTTTTCGCTGCTGTTCCTGGATTTTTTCGTCAGTGTCCGTTTCACTGTCTTCTTTTTCAGCTTCTGGCTTTTGCTTGGAGAATTTCCTCTTTGATTTTTTCCCTTTGTTTCCGGATCCTGCACTGCCTTTCATATGCTTGTTCAGCCGGCACTGTGCGTTAGTATGGGTGGGTTTCCCAAATTGCGAGTGGTGGACACAGTTTTCCGACTTTATTTTTTCCCACTCTTCTTTGGTGTAATTTATCGGCTCTGTGCTTCGTCCTTTCCACTTGCTCCCATTTTCTCTTCCAAACGCTATGTTAACTTCTTTGGGATTTTGCGTTACTTTGGGAGTCGCTTTTTTCTCAGTACGAGGGGTCTTTTTGGCTTGGATCAAAGTGTCATTGCCGCCTCTCGCTCTGATGTCATCTTCGGCCGCTGCATGCTCATCTGAGATCTTTGTGCTTTTTGGAACCGATCATGAACGGTACGAGTCCGGGTTTTAAGCCATTGACGAAAGCATGCATTGCTTGGACGTCAGTTACTCCAGAACAACTATTCTTCATTATCGTCCACCTTGAGATGAAATCCACGTATGGTTCATCCTCAAACTGGGTGCAGCGGTTTAGCTGGTTGATGTTGTTTGGGCGCTTGTAGGTTCCCCGGAAATGCTGAGTAAATAATCTAGCCATATCATCCCAACTGTCAACAGTTCTTGATGGTAATCCATTGATCCAATCTCTAGCTCCATCCAGTAACATTAGGGGGAGAAATTTTACTGCCTCCAGGTCTGTCCCATTGTTGATCTGAATGGCTGTGTAATAGTCTGAGAGTCAGGTATCCGGGTTTGTGCTGCCGGTGTATTTTTGGTATGTTGGACCAACTTTGGCAAAGCCAGAGTGCAGAGTTATTCTTTGGATCCTATCAGTGAAGCACTTGGGTCCAAAGTATAAATCATCTCTTTCCGCTCTGTCCATGTGTGCGGAGTGTCTGCCGGCTGAATGGACAGAAGGGGATCTACTCCTTTCTTTTCCATTGTGGCGCGGACGCGCTTTTCCGGGATTATCTCTATTTCCTCCGTGACCGTGCCCTTTGGGATAAGGTGGAGTTCTACTCATGTATCTTTCCTTATTCCTGGGGGCGTCCGGGATCTCTCACGCCTGTGAGGTATATCCTGTCTTCCAGCATTTTCTGCAGGGCGTCTCGGAGGCGGCTTTGATTTTCCGTCCTTCCGGTTTCTCTCTTCCCGATCACGGGGATTACTTCCATCTTTCGGGAGATGGGATCCGGTTCTGGACGCTTCATCCTTATTGTCGGGTTTCTTCCTGTCCTTTCTCGGATCTGATTTCTTCTCTTTCGAATTGTTTGAATCTCCAGGTTCTTCCGGTCCAGGTGCTCCAGCGGCGCATGTAGCTGTCTTGCATAGGGCGGAGTCGTCATGTAACTTCCCTGATCGCTCTTGCGCTCGCTGTTGTTGTTGCAATGATTTTCCTAGGAAAGCATACACCCCTTGAAGTTTTTCACCATTGGAGTACATATCGTTGTTGAGGATGGCGAACGCTGCTTCCGCGTTTTCTGCTGCAGATTTGTATATTGGATCGCCTCTGACATCTTTTCCATTTACCTGCTTTTGCCAAGATGGGTTGTGGAACCTTTCTTTTGGCGGCAGTACTTCCGGTTTTGTGATTCCGGGTAACCGCGTAGGTTTAATGCCAGATCTATTCTTTCTCTCGTATTCCTCGATTTCTTCCCGCATGAGCTTGATGTCAGCCTGGGTTTTTTGGAGGTGTTCTCGAGTTCGAAATAGATAGTGCTGCTGCCTTTGAAGAGCTTGCCTCCGGGCTTCCAGCACTTCAGGGGGCTCGTGTGGTCCCACTGGTGTTTGGAGTCATTCCTGTTCGTCCTGTTCTGTCATTGGCGGAACAGGGATTTCCTTCGTTTTCTTCTCCGCAGGTTTCACTCCGCTTGCATCTCCTAGTTCCGGGCTTTCATTGGCTAGATCAGCCGATTTCTTCTTCCGAAGCTTATACTGGAGGTTTTTAGCAGCTTTGTGTTTCTTCTTGGAAGAGGGAGGTTTCTTACAAGGTTCTTCCTCTGTCAATTCTTTGACATCGGGGAATTTTGGAGAGGTTTCTCCTTCTTCTCTCTCTTCCTCTGGCGGAGGCGTTCTAGGGCTTTCCTGACTGTCTGCATCCGTGTTTTCAGCCGGTTTTGCCATCAGTACTTCGTGGAATCCCTCTTGGAAGGATTTGACCTTTCTCTCGAAAGCATCTTCGTCTTTGGAATCGAAGTGATCCGATCCAGGTTCCGACTCTAATCTCGCCTCGATGGCGGCTAGCATAGAGTCAGCTTTCGAGTTCGTCGTCATGTTGACGGATGTCGGATCTTCCACCTCTGTTGTGGGATTGTTGTTTTCTGCCTCTTGCACGGGATTGCTTTCATCCTGTTTTCGGCGATCTCGGACTGCACCATGCCGATAAAGTGCATAGTCGTCTTCGACTGGGTATACGGCGGGTGGGATAAATTTGCTCCCACCACAGAATCCCATTGCTTCTGCAGTTAATCCGATAAAGATGTTTGCAGATCCAATCGGTAGAACGCAGGCACTTACCAGATGATTCCGCGCTGGCATGTACGATCCGTTGTCGAGGAAGCGCCCGACGTCGTTGTCGAATTCCAAGCTTCCGATAGTTATGGTACTGCCGATTCCGCCAAGTATCCCCGATCGGAACATAACGCCTGACGTCGCTGGCCCCACGGTGGGCGCCAACTGTCGAGACATCGTAGTATATTTCATAGACGGGGTGCCATGAACTACCGATAGAGAAGTGGGGGGACGTGATCGTATGATGAACAATGACACCAGGTTTTACCCAGGTTCGGTACGACGCAGTACTGCGGCGTTCCTACTCCTGCAATCTCACTATTCAAGACTGAAGCCTGGAAAATACTGAGTACAATGTGAGGTTAGGTTTAGCTATTCGACAAGGATCCACCTCTCGTCAAATTAGCCTATAGTTTCTTGTCTATCTATCTTATCTCCCGTCCGGCTTTATATAATAGCCGGGTTAGGGCATACAGAGAAAGAAACCTAGAAGACTACGGTACGTGCTAACTGGGAAAGTAAGGAATCCGCCTTCTACTCCAAGCCGGATCACGTGGGCCGTGATCCGGGTTCTTCTAGAATCCAGCTTCCATGCATCAGCTTACTGGGCCGCCCAATGGACCGTAGCCCATTACCACTTAGGCCACCATGGTAATCCGGCACTTTAGACTACCATCTGATATACCCCTAATCGGTATATATCCGACAGTCGTGCCAGCTTAAACTAACAAACCTCAGAATACTCGACCGAGATGCACCCATATCGGCCAAGTTCCATCTCGAACTCGGGTTCAATCCGCAACTACCTTTATGGATTTTCCGCAAAAATCCGAGTTTCCTGTGCTGCAACTGATCTTTGCCGAGATCCCAGGACTTAGCCACTTTTCCACAAGTTTTCTCGCGCGAGGCAGAGTCGCCTCGTTTTCTTCGTGTCGTGGGCGTTCCACGTGGAGCAGAACCGCTGGCCACGACTCCTCGATTTTCGCACAGCACAGCGCACACGCCACGCCCACGCCCTATCCTGTGCAGGGGCCCACCCTCCATCATGTCCGTTGCAGTGCACTCGAGTGCACGCCGCAGAGAACGTGGGATTAACTGCGCCGGTTACGCGCGGTAAATTCTCTTCGTGTGTTTCTCCGTGCGCAGTAAACTCCACGGCCCCACTTTCTTTAGCCACGATCGATCCAGGCAGTTAATGAGCTAAGGTAGTGTAAATACCCCAGCCTCCACCTCTGTATCGCTTCCTTCGCCACTTTCCCTCATCTCTTCTTCCTCTCCACCGCTCGCACGCGCAGAGCACCGCCGCTCCACCGCACTCCGACGAACACCGCTATGTGCCCGAGGACTCCGCCGTAGCTCCACGCCACGCGGCTCACCGGAATGCCACCGCGCTCAAGGTCTTCACCGAGCACCAGGGATCTACGTGCCACCGCATCTTTTCACCGAGCCTTTCGTCGCGGCAGCCGCGCCACGGTGTTCATCTTCCGCGTCGCCGCCGCACTCCTCCGTCCTCTACTCCCTGAACACCCCCTTACGCCCGCGAGCATCTGGGAGGCGCCGAGATCCCCGTGCAGCAAGATGGAGCTTGACCCCGTCGAAGAAATTGAGCTCAAGGGACCCGCGTCCACGCGCGGAGCGTGGGCCAGATCCGAGATGGACGAGGACGACATCCAGTGGCTGCTGGACACACGCCGCATCCTGGCAAGGGTGATCTGCCGAGTTCCTCGTGTCGAGATCGAGCCCGAGCCCCTCGAAGGCGAATACGTGGTCTTCCTCGGCCACTTCATGCGTGGGTTCGGTCTTCCTGTCTCCAACTTCATGCACAAATTTCTTCGCCATTTCGGCCTTCAGCCCCACCATCTTCCCGCAAACGCAATCACGATTCTTTCTTCCTTTATCACCTTCTTGGAGGCCTATCTCGGCCTCCTTCCACCGTAGACATCTGGAGAAAATACTTCCGTTTTCACAAACAAGTTCTTCCCAACACCATAAATCCCAATGCCTCTAAACGCATGATGCGGTGCGGCACTGCAATTGTGGTCCCTCGGGCGGGATCCAAGTACCCTCCCCCCCCCCGAGTTCAAGGTTTCGAGTCCTACCAAAAGTGGCAGCGGGGATTCTTCTATGTAAAGAATCTCCCCAAAGCGGATCTCATCGCTCTTCCCGCTTTCCACATTGAGGCCCCCACTGAGATGGCGAACTAGGCTTATAATCCGAAGAAGACCGTTCCCGAGGTGAACGTCGTCCACAGCCGGCTCCAGCAACTTGTCTGAAATGGACTGTGAGGTGACGTTCTAATCGCCACCTAGGTAAGTCGCCGGGTTGTGCCACTCCAACGCAGAACCCATAAGATGTGTTTCATGGGCGGACCCCGAGATCGCACGCGAACCACCACCTTCGAGCTCAGCAAGACTGGCCTCGTGGAAGATTGAGCATGGGGGCTCGATCCCTATAGCAGAGAGAAGCTGGCGCCCCAAGTAAGTATCTAATACTCAACCGAGTTACTTTCATCTCGGTATATTCCGAGATCACCCAACTCTAAAACTTAAGCTTTGTGTTTCGCATGTGTAACTGAGTTACCTTCATGTCGGTATTATCCGAGATCACCCAACTTTGAGACTTATGCTTTGTGTTTCGCATGTGCAGCTCTTTCCCCGCTAGACAAAAGAGGATAGCGAGAACCCCTCGGACAACTGGGGTGAGGACCGGACCGAGGACGACGTAAAGGAGTTCTACGATAAGGACAATCTCCCCATCCTGGACGCCATTCTTGCCGCCCAAGCGGGTAAGTTTCGAGTTCCAGTCTGCATTTGAGACTGGTCCGAGGATGACGAAGATGACGGTGATGATGACTGCATTCTATTATAGGTACCTGATCCCTCCTCGACCTTATTTGTGTATCCTCTGCCCTCGCTCTCAGTTGATCCGGGAGAGAAGGTGGTCGATCCAAGACCCGTAGCCATGGGAGCCCCCTGGAAGCAAGGAAAGGGACCAGCAGTGGTGCAGGTGCTCCTCCGTCCAAGAGGCATAATGTAACAGCCCTACTTTGTAATAAAGTTGCATCGTGTGTTGTGTACATGGCATACATGCATGGAAAACATTGCTAAAAATTTGCATTTGTAATAACAAGTGAAATGACAAAAATCACTTAAACAAGCAACCCACAAAATTGTTCTAACAAGTTTTTCAAAATGAAAAAACTAAGGTATGGTTTTGTTGGAAATTTGAAGAGCTTTCCAAAACTTATTTTTGTGTAATTTCTACTGTTCAAAAGGGCCCCAATTTCTCAAAAACATTCCCTGTTTTTAAAAGAAGGAGGGCTTCTTTGCAATTTCTGCAAGTTACAGGGGGTTGTGGGAAAACTGTTTTATTTCCCCTTTCTTCCACCTCCTGCCAGAAGGATGAACCGGCCATGGAGGTGCCACCTCCAGCTTCCACCGAGTCCCTGTTTGGGTTAGGACGCTCAGAGGCGTCTGAATCGGGGTCTCCTCCCCCAGAAACCCCACTCTCGAACCCTGCCCTCTAGCTCTATGTTCCTCGCTGCTGTGACAGGGCCGAAACCCTAGCCTCGCCGGCCTTCCTCGCCGCCGGTGTTCGGAGCTCCCCCGTGCCACCTCGACCAACTCCAACGGTTCCCCGTCTCCTCCTCGTCCTCCCCAACAAGTGAATCGAGCGGAAGAGGCCGGAGCCGGCCGCGCCACCACCATCTTCCCCACGGCCGGCGGGGAAGGCCACCGTCGATTCGCCGCCGCCGTTGCTCCCCTGCCTTCCACGACCTCACCATCACCTTCCTAGTGATCTCCCGCAACTCCAGGTGCTCTCCTTTGCCTCCCTCCTCCTCTGGTTCCTCCTCGTGCCACACACCGCCGGCCGCCGCCGCGGTTGATGCTCGCCGGAGCAACTCCGGCGACCATCCGACGAGCCGGTACCACCCCTAGGATCCCCTCCTCCTTCTCTAGCTCGCTGTGTATTTTGATTTCAGTTTGGCACGAGCAATCGATCGATTGCTTGTTCAACAGAGGAGACGTTCTTCGGGTGATGTCACTGTGACGTCAGTATGACGTCACAAATGCTAATATCTTTTTTCCAGAAATATTTAATAATTACAGAAATTGAATTAAAATGAAACAATTAATAACTTCATTTTGGTAACTCAGAAAAATATGAAAAATACATGGTTGTGTTCAGAAAAATGTTTCCAACCCAAATATGTCACTTTCATATATGTTTGACAAACTTTAATTTTGGGCATTATTTAAATGCAATTAAATCATCTAAAATAAATAAAATAAGATGTTAACCAATAAAATCAGAAAAATACAAGTTATATAACAAAATGCTCAAAATGATAAATGCAATCCACTTATGATGTTTTAAAACCTATTTGAGCTATTAAAATTGCACTCACTTTCAGAATTGCCCGAATTGCCCTCCGGGGTCTATTTCGGGACTGTTTTCCGATAAAATGCCTAACCATCATGTGAACCGTAGCAAACCCTTGAACTTGTTTAGGACTTTCATTCAAGTGCATTAACTTTGCCACGCATACATATTGTGCATTGCATCGATGCCATGTGTTGATTGTTTCTTCTCTGGTTTCTGCTTCTTATCGGTTGAACGCTGCCCGAAGAGAAGATCAACAACCCCAGTGGCGAATACTTGATCCTAATCGACAAGTCAAGCACTTATCCCGAAGATCTGTCTATTTGGTTTTCTTATAAGCAAGGCAAGCATAACCTCTTATCTGCTCATGTATGTTTTCCAAAGTGGTTTCCTCTCTCGTACTTTGCATTCGGTTCCAAAGTATTTTGTGTCAGTAGGTAGAGTCCTCCTATATATGATGCATTGCTTCAATAACCTGATCCACTACTCCTAGCTGCCATAGGGTTGTTTGTGAGCGCCGCCAAAGCCTTATATCTGCTATGCTTAGCTATACATGTTTGATACCTCTGCTCCATCCGGTTGATGAATCAGAGCTGCGATAACCTAGTTTGATATGATGACGTGGTAAGATGAGTATGGTGTGGTTAACCTGACTAAGGCTTGGACGGGAGGACACTTGGGAAGTGGTTGTTCGTTCCGTACTTGCCAACCCTAGGAGTAAGGTCAGGGCGCAGAAGCCAAGACTGAGCGTACAACCACGCGCGATGGCCATGAGCCTCGCCGACCAACTAACTTGTTCGGCTTTATCCATGAGTCACCTAGTTTGAGATTCCATTCGGCAACACAAATAAACCTTTTAAACATTTTGGAAAATGCTCCGCCTAGGGCGTGACCGGGGTCAAGTGATGGACGTACACGGATCTTACCCCGCCTCACAGAGACAGGTGCCGTCAGGAGGATGGCCAACTCCCTGTTGACGGGGTGGCCCTGTCTTGGGTTGACTCATGGATAGGGTTGCGCAAGGTAAAGGTCGTGACCGAACCACCCTCTGCCGGCACTTCCCGGTCTAGTGCTAAAACGTAGGCACTAAGAGTCAGTTGGTACGTGTGGGTAAAGTGTACCCCCTGCAGGGATAAATCTTTTCGAGAAGCCGTGTACGCGGTTATGGACGACTTGGTGAAAGTATTTTGGCCATAGATAACTTGAACGTGGCGTAAAACATGTTGACAATGAATGAAGGGTGCCTCCTCGGAGATACCGAGAGGGGTGATCCTTGTAGCAAGTGAGATGCTAGGAAATGAAGTTGGTGGTTTCAAAAGATGATGATCTACAAGAGTTGAGTCCTTTCTCATCTGTTTTGAAAACCCTCTACGAGACGTGCTATTCTTCCTCAATTTGGAAAACAAACATTGCTTTACGCAAATCAGCCTTCATAAAACCCTTTATAAAACTAGCAGATATATAATAGGTTAACTAAGTCTTGTTGAGTACCTCCAGGTACTCAGGTGTGCTTAAATTTGGTTCAGGTGAAGGTCTCACATCGGTGGTGTTTCAGCGTGGACATCGACGAGTAGTTTTGGGGTTCCCAGGTAGCAGCCTGGAATCTATGGACTGGGACGTCGCTTTATGTTGCGGCCTCTTAGGCCTTTTTGGTTCTTGTTGATTAGCAACATAATTTGCCTTCTGTTGTCTGATGTAATGTTGGGTCATGTGACCTCTGGTTGTAAAGCTATACTCTAGTAATACATGCTCAATACAGTTTCTATGTCTAGAGTGTTGCTTTGATCGGTTGTTGGTTTCGAGCCCGTTGTTATACAGTTGTGGCTATGCCTGCATAGTTGTCGCAGTCGAGGGGTTGTGGAGCCGATGATCCATGTCCGAGCCCGCCTGCCGAAGATATTCGGCCTAGTGCGAGGTAACTCCAGTAACCCTCGATTGTTGTTGCACTTTCTGGACACATAGCTCTGTATAACTTTGGTCCCGTTCCTTCAGTTTGATCCGACTCATGGACGCTTGGGTATACATATCTGGTTATGACTAGCATGGACACAAGGAGTAGTAGACCGGGGATCCGGACTACGTGCCGATGAATCCGGTCGGCCTGCCTTTGTTTGTTGCGGCCGGGGCTGGTAACCCTGAAGCCCTTGTGGGTCCATTGCTAGGAGCACATGACAGTTTGTATATCTCTGGGTACGGGGTCGTGACTGGTCATGGTATCAGAGCAGTACTGCCTGTAGGAAACCCTTTGCTATTGGTCGATGTTGAGTCTAGTGTTTGCGAAAACTATTTTGAACTTGCAAATGAGTTGTGAAAACCTTCTTAGGAACTCTTTTTACTCCTTATCTGGTGTCATTCTAACTCTGAGCCTCCTTATCTCATTTGATTTGAAAATGTGTTCCTCTCTCCTGTTACCTTCAAAACTAGGATAAAAACAGTTGGGTGTTTTCTTTCCGGTACATCGTGTCAGGTTGCTAACCTCCCAAGTTTTGACTAACTCAAGTCCTTTGGTCTATCAATTCCATAGTCGGGGTTGCATCTCTGTGTGATTCCCGGTTGTTCTTTTAGACGATGTGACTTGCTCCTTCAACATAATGTCCTATATCTTGTCTCCGTTGAACTATCATGTACCATTCCGTTGTTTTCTCCTTTCATGAATGTGTTATTCATGGTTCCTTTCCTTTTTTACTCAGGATGTCCGGTGGTACTCGTAGACGTCGTGGACGTAATCCTCCTGAGGCAGAAGTTGCGCCTTCTCCCACAATGGCGCAGGTTCTGCAGAATATCGAGACCAACCGCCTGAGAAGTGAACATCTTCTTGAACGTGTGGCGCAGAATACTGAACGTCGCGCTGAAGGTGTTACACTTGGGTAGTTTTCTCAAAGCTCAGCCTCCTACCTTTGCTGATTCCAAGGAGCCTCTGGATGCTGATGACTGGCTCCGTACAATCGAGCGCAAGTTTGTTGCTCTCCATGTCCAAGATAATGACCGTGTGAACTTCGCCACATACAAGCTAGAAGGTGCTACTGGTGCTTGGTGGGAAGGTTTCTTGGCGTTGCAGGCGCCAGGACATGAGGTCACCTGGGCAGAGTTCTGTATTGCGTTCCATGATGCTTATATTCCAAAGGCAATCATGGACTTTAAAAGGAAGGAATTCCTCGATCTCACTCAGGGAAATATGAATGTTGAACCTTACGGGCGTGAATTCATCCGTTTGGCTCGTTATGCACCCCGTGATGTCAGAAATGATGAGGACAAGCAGGAACTGTTTCGGAAGGGTCTGAACCCAACCCTCCGTTATGAGTTGCTTCCTTTTAAATTCAAGAGTTTCCAGGAGTTGTACAATCAGGCTATTACCCTTGAATATGGCAGAAAGGAGATGGAGATTGATGTAAAATGGGATGCTGATAATTCTTGTGCAACTTCCTCTGGCTCCAAGAAGCGTCGTGTGTTCATACCATAAAGTGCTATTCCTAGAGCCCCGTTTGCACCCAGTTATGAGGGACACGTTCCTCATCCGCCTTCATCAGTTGCTAAACCACCTGATCTTATGTGTTTCAAGTGTGGTCAGCCGGGTCATCTTTCTCGAGAGTGTCTTCAGAAGAAAATTGGTCGTGGAGTTCCTCCGCCCAAGAAAAATGTGAAGAACACTGGTACAATAAATGCTTGTTTAACACATGTTACACTTGAGAAGGCTCAAGATGATCCAAGCATTCTCTGGAGTACAATTCGAGTTAACTCCATTCTGGCTATAGCGTTGTTCGACTCTGGAGCATCCCATACCTTCATGTCAGAAAAGTTCGCTGAAATGAATGGGATACCTTTCCAAAACATGTCAAAGTCCTTGGTGGTCCAGTCCCTAGGGCTTAACTGGAGAACCACGACGGTTACCCCAGAGCTCATGATCGATATTGGGTATCGGTGGTTCCCTACTACCTTCTATGCCTTAAGGTCAACTGACATTGATGTCATCCTAGGCATGGATTGGCTCAAAAGGTTTGGAGCTGTAATTGACTGCGCAGACAAGTCCATCGTTTTGAGAGATCCTTCTGGTGCTAGTGTTAAATGTTGGACGTGTGCAGATCTAGCTCCAGCAGCATGCCATCAACTTTCACCCGAGTCACAACTATACTCTATGCAAGCTGACTACCCTCCTGAAATTCATGAGTTGCCTGTAGTCAGTGAGTTCCCTGATGTGTTCCCTGAAGAGTTACCTGGCATGCCACCTGATCGAAATGTGGAATTTTTCATCGAGCTGGTCCCTGGCACCGCTCCTATGTCCAAAAGACCTTATCGTATGGCCCTGAAGAGTTGGCTGAATTGAAATGTCAAATAGAGGAGTTAGAAGAAAAAGGTTTCATCCAACCTAGTACATCTTCTTGGGGTTGTCCGACCATCTTTGTCAAGAAGCGGGATACCAACGTTCCGCGTCTCGTCGTTGATTATCGGCCACTGAATGCAGTGACCATCAAAAACAAGTATCCTCTTCCAAGAATCAACGACCTGTTTGATCAGTTAGCTGGTGCAACTGCCTTTTCTAAGATGGACCTACGATCAGGATACCATCAAATAAAGATCAGAAAGGAGGACATTCCTAAAACAGCTTTCACTACTTGTTATGGTCTTTATGAGTACACTGTTATGTCCTTTGGTCTTACCAACGCTCCAGCTACCTTCATGAGGCTTATGAACTCGGTATTCATGGAGTATCTTGACCAGTTCATCGTGGTCTACATCGATGATATCTTGGTCTATTCCAAAACCGAAGATGAACATGCCGAACACTTGCGTTTGGTGTTATCCAAACTCCGTGAGCACAAGTTGTATGCCAAGTTCTCCAAATGTGAGTTCTGGTTGAAAGAGCTCATCTATCTCGGACACGTGGTGTCTGCCGAAGGTGTTGTCGTGATCCCAGATAAGGTCCAAACAATTCTAGATTGGGAAGCACCTAAATCAGTCAAGGATGTTCGGAGTTTTCTCGGGATGGCAGGTTATTACCGTCGATTCATCGAGAACTTCTCCAAAATTGCTAAACCTATGACTGAACTTCTAAAGAAGGGCAAGAAGTTTGAGGTAACCCCAGTAACCCTCGATTGTTATTGCACTTTCTGGACACATAGCAGCTCTGTATAACTTTGGTCCCGTTCCTTCAGTTTCATCCGACTCGTGGACGCTTGGGTATACATATCTGGTTATGACTAGCATGGACACAAGGAGTAGTAGACCGGGGATCCGGACTACGTGCCGATGAATCCGGTCGGCCTGCCGTTGTTTGTTGCGGCCGGGGCTGGTAACCCTGAAGCCCTTGTGGGTCCATTGCTAGGAGCACATGACAGTTTGTATATCTCTGGGTCCGGGGTCGTGACACATAAGAAGCCCAGGATCAAGACCATGACCAGCCGAAAACCCAAGCGACCCATGTAGGATGGGTAAGTAAGTTCCGAGATGCTTTGTGTTTGCATTTTCTTTACTCTCTTGCTTTTCTGCCAGAGATTCTTTATGTTTGCATTTTCTTTACTTCTCTGCTTTTCTTCTCCTGTAGTGATCCAATTGGCATTGAGATTACGGAGATGCCTAAGTTCACCATGAACTCGAAGCGCTCTGCCTCGGGGAGACCGAGTACCAGGACTCCTCCGGTGATCGAGGTTCCAGATGAGAATGGCTATGTCGACCTCGACGCCGAGGACATATAAGCCCACGCCACAGATATCCCCGAGATGCAGATCCCGGAGAGGGAAGACCAAGATCTCGGTGCTGGCGACATAGGCGCCGAGATGGAAACTAATGAGGATCTAGAATGCCCGGAGCCTGCCACCGAGCAACAGCCACAGCAGCAGCAGCAAGATGACGTAGTGCAGCATCAAGCCCCACCAGCGGTAGAAGCAACACCATCAACACCACCAGCAGCACTGAGAACAGCAACAACATCACCCTCTGCGACCCCAGTCGCAACAGTAACAACAACACCAGCAGCCACACCAACTCCAGCAGCAGCAACTGTTGGGGCGCGTAGAGATAAACGAAAACTTTTCCTACGCGGTACTCCTAAGATCTAGCCGAGGTAGAAGGCCACGAGTATTACCACTAGACGCGCAGGTGCGGATTATCGGTGCAGCGCGTCGGGGCAGTGCAGTCCCACGATCCGATCCAGCCGATCCGATCCCTCGAACGTCGAAGTGCTGAACGTACAGCACCTCTGCCGGTATCCACACGTACGAGGAGGAGCTCCGACGGCGGACTTCTAGGTCCGGTGCGGCGGCTGGACTGAGTGGGGCTAGGGTTCCCAACGCATGGGAGAGTGGACTAACGTGCCCGCTGGGCAACCTGCGCCCCTCTTTATATAGCGTATGGTAATGGGCTGCACAACACTTGTGGCCCATTCCCTCTGTGAGTCCGACTCACTAACTCAGTCCATTTCCGGTTCGGGTCCAACCCAACCAATACTTGCTCCCGCTCTTAAGTGTGCGACCCTGCAGGCTCATGGCGACTTGGACACGATTGGAGTCCAACTCCCAATCGATCAATCGGTAGCGGCTCCTAGCAGAACGTGCCGACTCCCAAGTACCATTGAGTCATGACGACATACCTTTCAATGTGATATTCATCTTAGTCCCTTTTGCCTCACGATATACCTTTTCGAGCTATAGGCAATTTATCGTCATCCCTTAAATAGCTCAACTCTCTTCTCGATCTGTGACATGTGATTCGTCTGACTAACTCTTAGTCAACCGACACAGTTAACACTTAACTGAGTCGCGCATGGCCATGCTTCCTGAATCATATCACTCGAGAGGGCCCAGAGAATATCTCTCCATTAGGAGGGGCAAAATCCCATCTTGATTATCCACATCACGCAGCTTGCTTCTCATGCGACCCGAACTCTGCCTTTATAGTTGCCTTGTCACAGAACAACGTTTGACAGAACCTAAGTCGGTGATCCACAACTCGGATTGTGCGACAACCTCAGGTCTAAGGATTACATTGATTGAGACATGCAAATGACGACTTGATCGTTGCATCTCAATGTGGGTCAGTCCGACTTGCTAAACTCTTTAGCCAAGTCCGTGAACGTTGGAATGGCATCACCATGCCCATGACAAGTGGAACCGTGTCATCAGCCAACACTCACATTAGTCTAGGGTGTGTGTCCAGCACAACCTTAACGACCAAGGACAATTAGTATGAACAACATGAATACATAGTTCCACAATCGAATCACATATTCAATGACATATATCAGATGTTCAAACCAAAGGACAACTTAATAACTTTATGAATACATTGGGAATTACATCATCTATGATTGCCTCTAGGGCATATTCCCAACAGTCTCCCACTTGCACTAGAGTCAATCATCTTGGCATCATATGCCTAGGCATCGAATGCCCATGCCTCTCATGTGCGCCTCATGCTTAGGCTGTGGTAGCGCCTTTGTCAACGGATCTGCAATGTTTGCATCCGTGTGTACTTTGCATAACTTGATATCACCTTGTTCGACAAACTGGCGAATGAGGTGGTACCGCATGAGTATATGTTTGTTCTTCTGGTGTTGTCTAGGTTCCTTGGCTTGTGCGATAGCACCATTGTTGTCACAATATACGTCCAACGGATTGGACGCGCCCTGAACCACACCAAGATCTATCAGGAGGTTCCTGATCCAAACAGCTTCCTTTGCCGCCTCTGAGGCAGCAATATACTCAGCCTCTGTTGTAGATGCAGACACCGTATCTTGCTTGGAACTCTTCCAGCTCACAGCTCCTCCGTTCATTACGAACACGTATCCAGATTGCGAACGAGAATCATCTGAGTCGGTGAGATAACTCGCATCCGTGTAACCCTTTACACTGAATTCCTCATCACCTCCATAAACTAGGAACATTTCCTTAGTATTTCTCAAATACTTAAGAATGTTTTTAACCGCTGCCCAGTGGGCTTTGCCAGGGTCAGCCTGGTATCTTCTCGTAACACTTAGAGCATAGGAAACATCTGGCCTAGTACAAATCATGGCATACATGATGGATCCGATAGCCGAAGCATACGGAATCACACTCATCTTACTTCGCTCATCAGTCGTCGAAGGACACTGAGTCTTGCTAAGTTTTATACCATGGGACATCGGTAAGAATCCCTTCTTGGACTCTTCCATTTGAATTTCTTCAAAACCTTGTCTAGATAAGTACTCTGACTCAATCCAATGAGCCGCCTTGATCTATCTCTATAGATCCTGATTCCTAATATGTAAGTCGCCTCACCCAAATCCTTCATTGAGAAACTCCTTTCCAATGACTCTTTGGTTTCTTGCAACATCATGACATCATTTCCAATCAGCAATATGTCATCCACATATAAGATTAGAAAGTTTACTTTGCTCCCACTAAACTTCTTGTATAAACAAGAATCATGATCGCTCTTGATGAAGCCAAACGATTTGACTACCTCATCAAAGCGAATGTTCCAACTCCGAGATGCTTGCTTCAACCCATAAATGGATTTCTGAAGTTTGCATACCTTGTCAGCATTAGCCGGATCGACAAAACCTTCGGGCTGTATCATATACACGTCCTCAGTTAAATTTCCATTAAGGAAAGCCGTCTTGACATCCATCTGCCATATCTCATAGTCGAAATAGGCTGCTATGGCTAACATGATCCGAATTGATTTAAGCATCGCTACGGGCGAGAAGGTCTCGTCGTAGTCAACTCCTTGAACCTGTCGGAACCCCTTCGCGACAAGTCGTGCTTTATAGACGGAAATATTTCCATCCATATCAATTTTCTTCTTAAAGACCCATTTGCACTCGACGGGTCTTGCACCGTCAGGCAGATCAACCAAATTCCAAACTTGGTTTTCATCCATGGACTTTAACTCGGATCTCATGGCTCCAAGCCATGACTCGGAATCAGATCCCACCATCGCTTCCGAATAAGTTGCCGGCTCATTACTGTCTAACAGTAAAACATCTCGAGCACTCTGTAATCTGGCAGATCTCCGAGGTTCAGGTGCTGTAACCGGTGTAGGTACCACGACCGGCTCAGCCTCCAAGGCCATTGCCGGCTCGCCCCTAGCTGGTTCCTCTCGAATTTCTTCGAGTTGCACCGTGCTCCCACTGACTTCCCGACTGAGAAACTCTTTCTCAAGGAAGACACCATTCCGAGCGACAAACACTTTGCCCTCTTCCCGGTTGTAGAAGTAGTAACCCAAGGTTTCCCTCGGATACCCCACGAAAATACACTTATCCGACTTGGGCGTGAGCTTGTCCGACTGAAGTCGCTTGACAAATACCTCACAACCCCAAATCTTAAGAAAAGACAAACTTGGCTTTTTGCCCGTCCACATCTCATGTGGTGTCTTCTCTACTGACTTTGATGGTACTCTGTTTAGTGTGAAAGCTGCAGTTTCTAGACAATAACCCCAAAATGATAAAGGTAGATCTGTCCGACTCATCATTGATCGTACCATGTCCAACAAGGTCCGATTTCTCCGTTCCGATACACCGTTTCTCTGCGGTGTACCCGGCGGAGTGAGTTGAGGAACTATTCCACAACTCTTTAGATGGTCATCAAACTCATGGCTCATGTACTCGCCTCCACGGTCCGACCGTAGAAACTTTATTTTCTTGCCGAGTTGATTTTGTACCTCACTCTGGAATTCCTTGAACTTTTCAAAGGCTTCCGACTTGTGTTTCATTAAATAGATATATCCATACCTACTCAAATCATCAGTGAAGGTAATGAAGTACTCATAACCACCTCTGGCTGTCGTGCTCATTGGTCCACATACATCACTATGTATTAGTTCCAACAAGTCGGACGCCCTTTCACAACTCCTTGCAAAAGGTGTCTTGTTCATCTTGCCTAGTAGGCATGATTCACATGTCTCGAATGACTCTAAGTCAAACGAAGTTAGAAGTCCATCATCATGGAGCTTCTTCATGCGCTTCCAACTTATATGACCAAGCCGACAGTGCCAAAAGTAAGTCATATTCAGATCATTTGGTTTCAACCTTTTAACATTTATGTTATAGACTGATTCACTATCAAGATTTAAAATGAATAACCCGTTCTGAACGGGTGCAAAGCCATGAAACATATCTTTCAAATATAAAGAACAACCATTATTCTTAATATTCGACTCATAACCTTGTCTCATCAAACATGAGGCAGAAATAATGTTTCGACTAAGCGCTGGAACATAATAACAATTATTTAGTTCCAAAATAAATCCTGAAGGTAAATGAAGTTGCATCGTGCCGACTTCCAACGCAGCGACTCTCGCCTTGTTGCCGACCCGAATGTCAACCTCTCCTCTTGCCATGCTCCTAGTTCTTACCAGTCCCTGCAACGAGTTGCATATGTGAATAACTGATCCGGTATCATATACCCAAGAACTATTAGGCGCATCAGCAAGATAAATGTCTATAACATTGCACACAAGCGTACCTGAGTTGGAAGTCACACCTCCACTCTTGGCTCTGTCAGCCAAATACTTGGTGCAGTTCCTCTTCCAGTGGCCATCTTGCTTGCAATAGAAGCAGTTGGCTCGGCTATAGGAGAAGGTTTAGTCTTTGAGGGAGCACTCTGGACAGGGCCATGGGTGCTACCTCCTGACTTATCCTTCTTCTTCTTAGTCCAAGAACTCTTCTTGAACTTAGCCTTATTCTGCACCATCAACACTTGACTGGTGCCTTTCTTGATATCAGCCTCTGCCGTTTTGAGCATCCCATGTAATTCAGTGATACTCTTATCCATACCATGCATATGATAGTTCGAGATGAACGAACCATACGCACTAGGAAGAGAGTTCAGAATTATATCAGTAGCGAACTCTTCGTTAATTGGGAAGCCCAGCCGATCCAAAGACTGTATGTAACCAATCATCTTGATTACATGCGGACTCAGTGGATCACCGTCTTTCAGCTTACAGCCAAGCAAAGCTTGAGAGACTTGATACCTCTCAGTCTTTGCTTGAGCCTGGAACATACTTTTGAGGCTTTCGATCATATCGTAGGCCTCAACATTCTCGAACTGCTGCTGCAAGTCCGGTTCCATGTGTGCAAGCATAAGACAGCTGATTTCCGTAGACTCATCTCTAGCCTTACGGTAGGCATTCATGACAGCGACAGTCGCATCGTCATCAGGCTCATCTGGAAGTGGAGTTTCTAGAACATGTTCTTTCTTGTCATGCTTGAGGACTATCCTCAGATTACGATACCAGTTGGTGAAATTAGTTCCATTAAGCTTATCTTTCTCTAGGATTGACCTCAACGCAAACGCGACAACTGAGGAAGGTTGCTAGGTGCCATTGATCTACAACAGAAAATACGCAAAAACACTTAAGACATGTATTCATAAAAGAGCAGGCATATTAAACGTTTTAATACTTATGCTCCCACTAGAACCAACATCCCTCCGATGGTTGCTTAGTGATTCAAGATCCTAAATAAGCAAGCCGACTAGTGAGCTTTAGCATCACCGCTAGCCGTCAAGTGATCTAGGTAGGCAACACCTTGCCAATCGTATCTCTATACGACTCCTGTTAGTTGGGTGACATCACATGCCCCGGCTCCCAACCTACCGAGCCCCGAGCCCCACAACCGTTGTGATGGACTCGTCTAGATTACCAAGTGCTTCTGCTTGTAAGAGTCCGACTCAAACCCACCTAACCGGAAAGAATTGGTAGCACCTCAATTTCATGAGCCCACTACCAAGAATGTCCGACTTGTGATGGTGCAGCACTGGCGGGGCGACCGACTAGACCTTCTTTGAGGGATTAAGAAATCTACCAACTATCTAAATAGAGGTAAATAGAGACATAACAATAACACAAATAAAACAATTATAATGTGAAATGGTATGGCTCTCTTCATGGTGATCTCCATCTCCACGAAGCTTGCAAGTCGACTCGTGCCAACTCTTGTCACGTGCCATCTTGCTCCATGTAGCCGACTTGTACATCGACTTGCATGCCTTCCGGGTTCTCCAACAAGCTACACTAGCTAGTAAATCAAAATTTACATAGAGAATCCGACACGCAGGCCGGTATACAATAAAATGACAGCACCTAGGCTCCAGCCGGCTGACATAAACATGATACGCAGATCATGTATGGATTATACACATCACATGCACATAAGCCATACCATTCACAACTTCCTGCAAAAACAAGTTATGCATAGATACGATATCTACCGGCGTTGTGAACTCGCAACGACATCTAAGGCGCTACGACAGGGCGAAGCCGGCGGTCTGATCAACCTTGTACCCGAATCTGATCCGTATTCCGATTCGACCAAACTCTTTTACCCGAATCTGATCCGTATTCCGATTCGACCAAACTCTTTGATCTTCGATCACCGCAACTGGATTTATGTGTCACGGTATACCCCGATGGTGGAAACCGACCGGTAGGGGTAAGTTGTTCCACGACCTTAGCAGTATGATCACGGAAACCAGATCATCCATTAACCCCGAGTACGATTGATCCAATCAACCTTGTACAAAACCGATCTATCTCATAGACCGACCACCAAAACAGCAATTAGATCACATCTAACGCTAACTACATATCACATATGTACGGATCTCGGGCCTAATACCAGAAGCTACCGCTCTGATACCACTGTTGGGGCGCGTAGAGATAAACGAAAACTTTTCCTACGTGGTACTCCCAAGATCTAGCCGAGGTAGAAGGCCACGAGTATTACCACTAGACGCGCAGGTGCGGATTATCGGTGCAGCGCGTCGGGGCAGTGCAGTCCCACGATCTGATCCAGCCGATCCGATCCCTCGAACGTCGAAGTGCTGAACGTACAGCACCTCTGCCGGTATCCACACGTACGAGGAGGAGCTCCGACGGCGGACTGCTAGGTCCGGTGCGGCGGCTGGACTGAGTGGGGCTAGGGTTCCCAACGCATGGGAGAGTGGACTAACGTGCCCGCTGGGCAACCTGCGCCCCTCTTTATATAGCGTATGGTAATGGGCTGCACAACACTTGTGGCCCATTCCCTCTGTGAGTCCGACTCACTAACTCAGTCCATTTCCGGTTCGGGTCCAACCCAACCAATACTTGCTCCCGCTCTTAAGTGTGCGACCCTGCAGGCTCATGGCGACTTGGACACGATTGGAGTCCAACTCCCAATCGATCAATCGGTAGCGGCTCCTAGCAGAACGTGCCGACTCCCAAGTACCATTGAGTCATGACGACATACCTTTCAATGTGATATTCATCTTAGTCCCTTTTGCCTCACGATATACCTTTTCGAGCTATAGGCGATTTATCGTCATCCCTTAAATAGCTCAACTCTCTTCTCGATCTGTGACATGTGATTCGTCTGACTAACTCTTAGTCAACCGACACAGTTAACACTTAACTGAGTCGCGCATGGCCATGCTTCCTGAATCATATCACTCGAGAGGGCCCAGAGAATATCTCTCCATTAGGAGGGGCAAAATCCCATCTTGATTATCCACATCACGCAGCTTGCTTCTCATTCGACCCGAACTCTGCCTTTATAGTTGCCTTGTCACAGAACAACGTTTGACAGAACCTAAGTCGGTGATCCACAACTCGGATTGTGCGACAACCTCAGGTCTAAGGATTACATTGATTGAGACATGCAAATGACGACTTGATCGTTGCATCTCAATGTGGGTCAGTCCGACTTGCTAAACTCTTTAGCCAAGTCCGTGAACGTTGGAATGGCATCACCATGCCCATGACAAGTGGAACCGTGTCATCAGCCAACACTCACATTAGTCTAGGGTGTGTGTCCAGCACAACCTTAACGACCAAGGACAATTAGTATGAACAACATGAATACATAGTTCCACAATCGAATCACATATTCAATGACATATATCAGATGTTCAAACCAAAGGACAACTTAATAACTTTATGAATACATTGGGAATTACATCATCTATGATTGCCTCTAGGGCATATTCCCAACAGCAACAACACCAACTTCCCCAGCAGCAGTAGCAACAGCAGCACCGACAACAGGCCCGACAACAACTCTAGCACCCGGTCCAACAACAACTCCTCCTCGTACTCGGCAGCGCCCAGCAGTCCAGTATGCACCCTTGCAAGCCACTACGGCTGGAGAGGGTAGCTCACAGAAAAGCCCCAAGGGGAAGCAGCCTTCCCTTGTGAAGTTCCCACTGGTTCCCCGGTCCAAGAAAGCCTACCTCCCTTACAAGAAATCCGCGCTGGGACAGCCGAAATCCAGCACTCTGGCGATCAGCTCAGACAATCAGATGGTGCAGCATCAGGGACTTGGGGCGCTCCAGCCGGACCTGGAAGCATCTCTAGACCAGGTTGGGTATATCTATGAGGTCCATGCCCGGAAGAGATTGGGACCGCTGGACCACTACCGCCAAGACTGGAATCAGGCCGATGTTGGCCCGATATCAATGGCAGTTGCGGCCTCCAGCAGCACGCTTGCACACAAGATGTACTGCTTGCGCAGTGCCGCTGAAGACGTCGAGGTCACTTCTCGGGTAAGTAATTTCCTTTCTTTTCGGTTTTTCCGAGATTGCAAATAGTAAATCCGAGATCAATGCATATATCCAGTCCCCGAGATTTGGGCCGAGTAGACATTACTCGACCGAGTTGAAGTTTACTCGGGTCGAATCTGCCAACTAATTACTCCTTTGTTTCTTCTCAGGTTTGCACAGAAACCCGTGCAAAGCTGTACCAGAAGCTTCTCTGGGCCCACCAGGACCTCACCGTGCACAACCTTCGCATCCAGGAGCAACTGGGAGGCAAAGGTAACATTTAGAACACTGAGATACCGAGTATGCTTTTTACTACATCGATTTTCTAACTCGTGTTCCCTTTATTCTCAACAGCCATCTTGGAGCAGCAGCTGATGGATTCCATCACCAAGATTTCTTCTATAGAAATTGAGTGCCTCGTTCTCTATCTCGCATTTTGTGTTTACGCTCTTTTTCCGCTGGCTAACTCTGCTATCTCACTGCAGATGAGCATAAGATATTTGCCGAGAAGCACCAGGACTATACCACCCTTGCCGAGTCTGCACAGAGCAAGATCTTAGCCCTTGAGAGTAAGCCTTTCTGCTTTTCTCTCGGTCTGTTTCCATGGAGTTTACTGCTTGCTAACCGGATTGCTTTTTGTGCAGCTGCACACAAACTCTTTGCTGAAAAGCATCAAGATTGTCTCACTCTGGCCGAGACGCAGATGCAGCTCACTGACTGCGAGGCCAAGTACAAGGACGAGCTCCAAACCGAGAAGGGCGAGGTGGCTCGGCTGCAGCTACCACTAGTCGAGATGTAGAAGCAGAAGGAGGAGGAGACCAAGTCCGAGCTGGAGAGGGATGCTGCTGCCGAGAAGGCCCATCAAGATGTGGAGATCAAGGACCTCAAGGACAGGAACACCAAGGTCGATTCCATGGTGATCTCTTCAGGCACCCTGCTAGACAAGTGCCACTAGGACACTGATATGTGGCTCTCTAGGCTCTCTGCACTCAACCTGGAGCTGAAAAGTAAGTATCATTCTTTCTCTGTTTCCTCTAATTCTTGATTTTACCTGCCGAACTGATCTTGACTTAACCCGGACACCCTATCTCACAGGAGCATTCCCTGATATGGAAGCCAGCGCCATACAGGCCATTGAGAAGGCCAAGAAGAGAAGAGAAGAAGCTGGGTATGTTGTCTCGGAGGGCGATACTATTGAAGATAATGTTGAGGACATGAAAGCCCGAGTTCTGCCCCTCAGATCTGTTGGAGCCAGCCTCCTCTCAAGCGCACTTCGGGTCTATTAGTACTTCTGGTCGGGTAAGGAGCAACCCAAGACCATTGATGAGCTGGCCAAGTGCCTGGATCAACTCAAGGCCCGCCTCAAGGAGTGGTGCGCTTCTGCATCTCGGGTTGGCGCAGATGAGACAATGCAATTTGTCGTCTCCTAGTACGAGTCCATCGATCTCAGTGCCTTCAAGACCATGCGGACCAAGTCCAAATGGTCCACTCAAGAAGATCTAGTCCGGGCTCGCCAGGAAACAGCGCACCGGCTTGCCTCCTACGCCGACACCAAGGAGTTCGTGGATGGTCCCACCGAGCCCGACACCCAGAGCGAGGACGTGGGTGAGAAGGGCAACGACATCGAATAAAAAGCTGAGGAGGATGAGTAATCTGAGGAGGTCGACGAGGTGATCGAGGCCGAGAACGACCCGGCCAGAATCACCGAGACGGCTACAACTCCAGTCGTCGATATCGCCACCACCGAGATGGTCACTTCTGAGCTTGCCACCGAGACGGTCGCCTCCGTGCCTACCACCGAGGCGGTCGCCTCTGAGCTCGCCATCGAGACGGTCGCCTCCGAGCCCGCCGCCGAGTCCAGCACCCTGGCGGGGACCGACACGGACTCCACTCCTCTCGCCACAGCCTAAACCTTTATCAAAAACTTTTTAAATTCATCAGATCTCCGGATTGCCGGGTGCATTTGTAAGAAATACTTTTATCGTTTGCCACTCTGCTTTTATTAAGTTTGTGCAAGACTGGCTGAACGTCGGATTGCTTTAATTCGAGTCCCCGAGTTCGTTTTCTTATCCACTCAGATTTTTCTTCTCTGCTCTTGCCTACCACTTGTGGCTTTTTTCACAGTCGAGTGACGAGATTTCAAAAACCAAGTTTTATAATATTCACAACTCTATGATAGGAATTAAAACTGCCCAACACTTAGCCGAAAACGGAAGAAATAACAACTTATGTTGGTTGATTAACTCTTTATTTCCTTAGTAGTTTTCCATGTGATCATTGACCATTGGCTTGTTCTCTTGCTTGCCATAAAGCCGTGTTTCGAACAGCAGCGAAGTCGAAGAGTTGGCCCTTGGGTTTAAGCATACTACTAAACTTACACATGAAATTCCGAGATGATTAACCGACATACCAAAGTAGAAAGCAAGTACACAGAACAAGTTAGGCACAGGCAGTCCCCGAGTTCCTTCTCGGGTTGCCGACATAGATTCAACTCGGTAAAGAGATACATACAATGCATTTTCAGGAATGAAAACGACGGATAGAGCTACATTCCATGGGCGCTTAGTTTCCTCTCCGGACTTGTCCATCATGTTCTTCTGTGGTTTCTGTGCATCAATGAGATAATATGCATCATTGTGTAGAGCCTTGCTCACAATGAACGGCCCTTCCCATGGAGGGGAAAGTTTGTGCATCCCGGCTGTGCGTTGCACCAGCCTAAGCACCAGATCTCCTTCTCGGAATTCCCTTGGGCTTATTTTCCGGTTAAGATAGCGTCTCAGATTCTGTTGATATACAGTTGACCTCGATAGAGTTAACTCTCTTGCTTCTTCTAGCAAATCAACATCATCTTCTCGGGCTTCTCTTGCCTCTGCCTCTGTATAGAGGGTCACTCTCGGTGAGTCATGCTCAATGTTGGTGGGCAACACGACCTCTGCTCGTCGTTGGGAGCATCCTGGGCAGATTGTTGCGCGTCAAGTTGCTGCTGCTCGAGGATGGGATCGGTGTCTTCCCCGGCGCCAGTGTTCTCAGCGCCGAGATCTCTTTCTTCATCAGCAGGGGAGGATGCACGCGTCCTATCCTGCTGGTCCTAGTCTTCATCGTCGTCCGAGAGCTCTACGAGTTTCTCTCGGGGCACAGCTGTCTTTATCTTGGGGCGAGGAGCGGCCGCAGCAGCATCCGCGTCGAGAGGGGCGCTGGAAGAAGAAACAAGTTCAGAAAGGAAGCAGAAAGAGGGAGGAAAGGAAGCGGCAACAAATCAAAGTTCTACTCGGAGAAACACTTACCCTTTGCTGGTAGGGGCTTTCCTCTTGCGGGAAGCGAGGGCCTTAGGACCGCCTTTCTTCTTGGGTCTCTTGGAGGGGGGTTCCTGGGCACCGCTACACACCCTCTTCCGAGTATTGGGAGCGGCCATGGATAGAGGATTAACCTCCAAGGGCTCATCCTCATCGTCAAACTAAGGATCCTCTGCAGAGTAGAAGAAGAAATGAATTCAGAAACAGAGAAGGGAATCAAAGTGTGCTACTGATGAACAGAAAGATGAACTCGGTCACCTTCGTCATCTTTGGACCAATCCCGAATAGACGCATCAACTCGGGACTTACCAGGCTGATTGGCGTGAGGGATGCAAAGGGTGTCTTGGGTGTCGTACGCGGTCGCATCGTCCTCTTCCCGGTCCTTGGACCAGTTGGCCTCGAAGATCTCATTGTCTTCTTCTAGCTGGCGATCGATGTGATGTTGAGGCAAACATGAAGCACAGTGAGTTGGGTTCTCGGCTAAGGATTTCTACTCGGGATAGCATGCAAACACAAAGCATATTAGGCTGAGTAATCCTACCCGGCACGGCATGCAAACACAAAGCATATAGAGCCAAAAGGATAAGTGTGATGACCTACTCGGTGCAGCATGCAAAGATTAAGCATACAAAGCTGAGAGACTACCTATTCGGTATCAAGGTGCAAAAACAAAGCACAAAACGCTAACCTGTTCAATGGACTTGAGGCGGCTATACGGCACGAAGCCGTACGCCCAGTTATCAGAGAGCGAGGTCTGCATGATGGACCTGGCCCAGATAGCCACCTCAGCCTTGCTGAGCTCGAACGTCGTTGTTCTTGTGCAGTCACGGGGTCCTCCCATGTGGCACATCTTGTCTGACCGGCGCTGGAGCGGGAGTACCCAGCGTGATATCTAGCACGTGATGGGATCGTCCTGAAGAAACCCTTCCGAGATCAACTCGGTCAGGCGTCGCTCAACCTGGAGGACGTCCTGGATGGTCTTCTTGGGGTCGTAGCCCCAGTGCTGCCCGGTGGGCAGTGCATTCTTGAATTTTGGGAGCCCTATCCGGTCTTCGATAGGCTTCCCCTCTTCGGCAGCAACATTCTTCACATATAGGAAACTGCGCTGCCACTTGCGCACGGTTTCCAATCCTTTGACCCTCGGGTGGTGCCCGGTCTTGCGCTGCAACATCATGGCGCTACCCGTCTGGGTCATCGCGCGAGCGTTCTCGGTGTTCCCAGTATCGGGAACACTCTGTTGCGAAAGAAAAAGTATCTTGCCCATGTGTGGATTGTCGGGTAGACACCTAAGAAGGCCTCACACACAACGGCGTGTATGGATAGCATGAGGATGGCGTTTGGTGGAAGGTGATGCGGCTGGAGGCCGAAGTGGTTGACGAACTCGGAAAGAAAATTGGAGATGGGAAGGCCGAAGCCACGTTTGAAATGGGAGAGAAAGACGACGTACTCGTCCTTGTCGGGTTTTGGGATGATCTCGGTACCTGGATGCCTGCAGACGATGCCGGGAGGGATGCGGCGCGTGTTGACAAGCCACTGGCAGTCCTCGGCGGTGACGTCCGAGCCCTCCCAGCCGGCTCGGGCGGCAGCATCCTCATGTCCGCGCGGAGACATGGAGGCGGAAGTGCTCGTGGGAGATTGGAATCAACGGAGTTGAGTGGAGGCTCTTCTCTCTGTCTCTCTCACGGTGCGTGGAGCAGCGGCACAGGGAGTGCTTGCGGTGGCGGAGAGGCGAGGGGGCGTGAGATTGGGAAGAACGGGAAAGAGGAGAAGGGAACGTCGCGGGGGTATTTATCTCTCCCCCTCGAGTTGTCGTTACCGGTGGATTGATCGTGGCGTTGATCGTGGGCAACGATCGTGCGGCGTGGGTTAAGCGACCGTTAGAAACGCACACAGCGTAAAACGCGCGCGTAACGGGCGCAGTTAATCCCACGTCCAGATCGTGGGCTCTCGAGTACGGTTGACGTGACCTAACGGGCTTGTGGGCCCTGCGTGCAGAGACTGGCGCGTGCCCTGCCGTGTCCCTGGCACCGAGGCGTCGGGGGCACAGGGGTTTGACACGTCCCTAGTAGCGACACGGAGAGGTGGATTTGGTCCGATTCGGCAAGATCGCGTTCGAAATTTCACTAAGTTATAATACTCGGCAGCTCAGGAGAGAAATTGCTCTACTCAGCTACCAGGAAGGTTATCTCGTAACCACAGTTGAAAGGATTCGAGAAGGAGTTACTGGTTCAAAGTCAGAGTGCAACTCGACATTACTAATTCGAGAAGACAATTTGATTTAAGCTGGCAGGGCCCAGTGAACGAGTTCGCAGGACTCTACCAGCTTCGGGGACTAATGTCAGGGGGTTACCCCCGAGTAGGGGTAAGGCAAGTGGTAAAAGGCAAAGATCAGTGTACTATTGGCCGGGTTGGTGGCTACCCGGTACCCTTCTACCCGGTAGTCTCTATCCGATCATAAGTATTGAAGACCAAGAGAAGATATTGAGCAAGTTTATATTCGTTCGGGTAGCGGTCAAATGGTCCGAGTAGATGGACTGCGTTCCTACTCGGGCAAGAAGTCAATGGAGCCGTTCTGACAAGGGATCTCGCGTATCCTGCGTCCTTACCGGCGTGCGGTTCAACTTACAGATCGCGTGATTATCCGCGCTACGGCGTGGCTACAGTGTGGTAGACGCCTGTCAAATCCTGTCACTGACAGAGGGGACAAGACAGGTCTAGGGGCCTACCCTATATCACTGACAAGGTGGACAGGTCCCATCTCCCGAACGGCGCGACGACTTCCCGCGCCCGCGTCAGCGAGAAGCCGGAGGCGTGCGCTGTCCTGCAGTGGGCATGTCCCGTCAAGTGTACCTTATAGTATTTATTTATTCGGTTGGGCACTAGTATATAAGGTGCCCTACCCCCTCCTGCGCGAGGGACGTTGCTTCACTTCGCATTTATTGCTAGAACCAGCACTAGAGCTAGAGAGAACAGCCGAGTGGCTACCCGGCCAAGAGAGATACTTTGTACTGTGGCTACTCGGAGAACACACATATAGAGATACTTTGTGTTACCTCCACACGAGGGCCCTGAACCTAGGTATATCTTGTTGTTTGCAGTGCTAGAGATACCTTACGCGCGGCTACTCGCCGTGCGATCCCTCCCCGGATACCTCCAGCGTCCATCGGCCCCAACACTTTAGCCATCCTATGGCATCTGCCGTGATACCACCACGACAATGATGTTCATCAAATTTCAAAAGGATTAAAATAGAATGAAATGACTGTCCAAGGGTTATAATGTTATAACTGGTATACTTATTTGTCTAAATCTAAATGTCAGGAAGGTGGGTGATATTTTCTATTGGGCTTCCAATCTTCTGTAAAACCTCAACTGCACTTCCTAAGAAGACTCCATCCCATCAACTAGGACAATCTTCAGCGGTTCCTAAGAACGCTTTATCTAAACGGGGATAAAGTGCCCCACCGACAGGCAGACTGTTCCTTTTAGCCGTCGTTTGTGTGGCGGATATGTCGATGCTCTGTAATTCCACATAGCTGCCTTATAGGGTTTGATCATTTAGCGGAAGCTATGGTCTTGCTAATTTTTAATTACTAAACTATGTACTCTGAAAATAGTAGTATGTAGAGTAGCAGGCAACACATTTAAAAGAGACCATATTGCCATTCTAAGGAATAGAAGAACCGACTGCGAACATTATTTTCACTCTATTCAAGGGACATAACCTGATTGTCTGAATCTCAAATTCTAATTTCACTCTATTCAAGGGACATAACCTGATTGTCTGAGTCTCAAATTCTCAATACGACTCTAAGGTGTTGCTTGCTAACTCAATGTCTTCAGGACACACTGAATATATTGGCATTTGAAGGAATAGAAGATCCCAGCTGCTAACGATTTTCACTCAATCTCAATGCACATCTAAGGTCTTGCCTTCTGACTGAATGTCTGCCTTTAAGTGCAACTCTGTTATATGTTGTATTAAAGCTAACAAGATATTCATTGTTACGTATCTCTTACGATTGGTGTTTCGAGTATGTATTGCTTCAAGTGGGTAACTCTTATTAAAGATAACATTTATTTGCGAATTGTGTAAATATAATGTGCAATGTTTATTCTTTTGTTAATCAGTCTGCGGTAACTCGGACCTCCTTGCGCCAGCCGGCGCAACGGGTCATCTAGTATTAATGATAATTGGAGGAAAACAAGCAATTCTAGAAAAAGGAAACTAAAAATTAATTCGCAGAGGCATTTGATGACCTCATTACCGTCACTCCCGACTGTACTACTCATCGTATTGCATGCCACCGCCTCTAGCACATCAAAAGGGACAACTTTCATGAAGAGTCCAGGGACTAAAAACAGGCGCATCTGCCACCAAAAGAGTCAGAAGGAAGGAGATCTGTAGAGGAAAAGCCATGTGTGATCTTGTCGGAGATCGCCATCTTCGACACTGTCCACCACCATCCATTCCACCATCCCATAGAGAGATTGATATCATCACTGTGATAAGTTTAGGCTTTTGAGAACTCTCCCATAGATTGAACTCTAGTTTGGTGTTTGCTGATCCGAGAATTATTGTCACTTGCTACGGTAATATAGAGATAAACTTTCCACTTTTAATTATCGAGTTCATGTTTGCTAACTCTCTCATGTGTGAGTAAATCCCCGCAGGCGTGGGAGATGAAGGGGATTGGTAATATGTGTTTGTGATAATTTATTCCATCTTATGTGTGAGAGTTTTTTAAATATTGTTTATAGGATTACATGTTTACGGTGTGCGTAATGCATATTATCTAGGGCCCGGGTAACATGGTACTAGTAGAGACCTACGTAAACATATATTTGTGATTCAAGAATTTTGCGACCTCCTAAGTGACAGGTAGAGATATCAATGAGGAGTGAAGACAGCAAGAGGATCATGAGAAACCATGGAACTTAATGCATTGGTCTAACCTATTGGTTTTAAATAGCTGAACTGACCATGACAATGGAACAGGGAAGCAGGAAAATAGTGATAAACCAAGCCAGGCATGGGGATATTTAACTATTTTGGTATGAATCGCGTACCGACCATTCAATAGAAGAGAATATATATCACATACCCGCTGCCTCCATCAAGCATATTCACAGGAAACATAAACCAGAAATCTCTCTGCTCCTACTTCATCCATAAGCAACACAACATAACTTTACAGTATTTATTTCCTTCAGTTGTTTACTATTAGTAAGTTATTCCGTTTCGATTTTCACACAACTAACCGTCGGTTTTTCGCAGGTTTAAACGAACTAATATTTTAATGAGTCAATCCACATAAGTCTGACACCTTGTGTGCAAAGGCAGCCTTAAAAACCTTTTACCAGATCAGCTCTCTGTGGGATCGATATAAATCGGGAGATCATACTTCCATGAAATGATGCTTTAATGAATCTGTGCACTTGCAGGTATCAGGTACTGGACGTAGGGAAGTTGATGGTGGCGAAGACTGGGTTTACCCAGCTTCGGTACGTCCCAACAATGGTGGCGCCTTACACGTGCAATCTCACTATATCAGGTTTAAAGCCTGAGGTACAAGGTACAATGCGTGTGTATATCTCTCTTGCCTCTAGGGTGGCTCCCGTCTGGCTTTATATAGAGATCCGTACTAGCGCTTACAGGAAAGGAAACTTTTCATATTAGGAAACTATCTCTAATCATGGATATTAAAGCGTCCAGCTTCTTCTCCAAGCTGGACTGCGTATTGGGATGCAGTCTAGATCTTCTAGAATCCTCCTTCCCGTGCGTCGGCCTACTGGGTTGCCAAGTGAAGCCTTCTGCTTCACCACCGAGGGGCCACCGAGGGGCCGAATAATACCCTAATTCAGCATATTCCCGACAGGCAGTCATGTCCATGAACTTTGCCAGGGCGATGTGAGCCACGTCCAAGTCGATGTACTCGGTGTGGTAGTTCTCGCAGGTCCCGAAAGTGATGGGGAGGCGCACCTGTCCTAGAGGCGTGATAGATCCGTCAGTGACCCCCACGAAGGGCCTTGTAGCATTTAGGTACTCGTAAGGCACCTACAACATCTTCTCGAAGGTGGAACGGAGATCATGTTGAGTCTCGCGCCTCCGTCGATGAGGGTCCTAGTGACAGCAACATTGTTATGGTGGGGGAGTACACGAGCAGGATGGATCCCACGGTCTTGGTGGTCTTGGGATGTTCCTTGGAGTCGAAGGAGATGGGGAACTACGACCACCTCAGAGGCTTGGAAGACCCGATGCTCGGGAGAGCGACGTTGAGCTCACGTGCCAACTGCTTGAACTGGCGATGGGAGAGGGCGCATGTGGCCCGCCGAGAATGCAAGATCCTATGCGGGGGGGGGGGGGGGTCTGGTGGCCCCCGTTGTCCTCAGGGAGGTTGTTGTTGTTGGCGAGGATGTTGTTTCCCTCGGTGAGATGAGGCTGAACAGTGTTGGCCTAGCCGTTAGGCGGAAATTTGTTGGTCTTGTATCGGAAGTCGTCGTTGTTGCGCTGGTACTGGTTGGGGTTGCAGACGTTGCCGCGGTTGTAGAAGTCGAGTAGTCCGCCCCACGGCACACAACGGTTTCCATCGCGACTAGAGCCGCGGTTTCCTCCGCGAGAAATGTGGACCATGTTTTCCTGGATCTTCTGAGTTCAAAGCAGTCTTTGATGTCATGGGAGTGCATCTTGAAAGGAATATGCCCGAGAGGCAATAATAAAGTGTTTATTATGCTATTCCTTGTTTATGATAGATGTTTATTTCTCATGCTAGAATTGTATTAACCGGAAACGTTAATACATGTGTGATTAGTATACAAACCAACGTTCCTAGTGAAGCCTCTCTTTTAACTAGCTCGTTGATTAACAGATGATCAAGGTTTCCTGATCATAGACATTGGATGTTGTTAATAACGGGGTCATGTCATTAGGAGAATGACGTGATGAACTTAGACCCTAACTAAGTATAACAATACGATCAAGTCATTTAGTTTTGTTGTTCTGTCTTACATTCGGAGTAACATTGTTCCTTAGACCATGGGATCATGTTAATCACTAATACCGAAAGAATACTTTGATGGCATCAAACTTCACACCGTAAAGGGGTGACTATAAAGGCGGCGTTAGGTATTCGGAAAGTGTTAGTTGAAGCTCATGGATCAAGAGTGATATTTGTCCATCCAATATGACGGAGAGATATACTCAGGGACCTCTCAGTGATATCACGTCGACACCGCTTGCAAGCACGCGATATGATCACAAGGATGTTATATCACGAGAACGAGAAAAGAGTACTTGTCAGGTAACGAGATCGAACAAGGTATGGTTGATACCAATGATCGGATCTCGAACAAGTAAAATATCGCGAGACAAAGGGAAATCGTTACGACGTTGAAAGGTGCACACGATCACGAGAGTCATCGTTGAATATATAGGAGTCATCACGGATCTCCAGATCCCGTTGTTGATTATTGATCGGAGATGAGTCTCGATCATGTCTATATTATTCACGAACCGTAGGGTGACACACTTAAGGTTCGATGAAGCGTTTGAGAGGATACGAAATGCCGAAGAATGTTTTGGGCAGCTCCGAAATTGTTTCGGGGAAAATTGAAATAGTTCAAGGGGTTTTTCGTCGAATGGTTGTTAATAGAATCAACAAATGATTCGAGGTGCTGCATGCAAATGTTTGTTAATGGAATTAACAAATATAAATAAAGAAATAAAAATGTTTTATTTATTTATTAAAGAAAAACCTTTGAATTTTCTAAGTGGAAAATTAAGGGAGCATGAGTAGGTGTGAGCGGGGCTTCCACTCAAATAAAGAGGGGAAGAGGTGGGGGCACCCATGGCTGGCCGCACCCCCCCCCCCTTGGGCTGCCTCCCCCTCCCCTATAAAAGGAGGGTGAGAGCTCCCTCTTCTCCACACACACATGCCCACTTCCTTTTCCCTCCACCCGTTGCTCCATTCCACGGTCTCCGGCTTGGCGAAGTCCTGACCGTGGGATTCTTCACCACCACCACGCCGTCGTGCTGCTGTAGTTCCGGGGGATCCTCTACTTCCGCTACCCGCTGGATCGAGGGAACGGAAGTCTTCATCGAGCTGAACATGTGACCGATTACGGAGGCACCGCCGGATTGCGGTGCACTTCTTCTCGCTCGGGATCGGCGTGAGTACGACTACGCCAACAACGAGATTTTATCTCGTACCACTTTGAGTCTTTGAGGGTATGTTATCTCAAGACTCTATTTCTCCCCGTTACCTTTCATCTCCTACATTAGATCTTGGCCGTTCGGGTTTATCGCGCGTAGAAATTTTTTTGTTTTCTATGCAACGTACCCTTCAGTGGTGTCAGAGCCAGATCTATGCGTAGATGATTTGTACGGGTAGAACACATAGGAGTATGTGGGAGTTGATGATCATGTTTTTGCCTCTTTGGGTATTTTATCATCTTAGTGGCATAATAGGATGAAGCTGCCCTAGACTAAGTTTACGTGTACTATGTACGCGAGAGTTGTCTCACTTGTGACTAAGGGATGTCCGTTTCTCCTACTATAGTTAAGATCTAATCTATAAAGGGTTGTTAAAAATATGTTTTATCAACGTTGTGTCTCTTGTACGTAGGTTTGAACGGTTCTATCCTCGTAAGCCCAAGCCACGTAAAATATGCAAAAAATAAATTAGAGGCGTCTAACTTGTTTTTGCAGGGCATGTGATGTGATATGGTCAATATTACAAACGTTATGTATGCGATGATATCTTTTGTAAATTATTGACATACCGGCTGGAGCCATATGGTTGTCTTATTTTTATGGCATGCGTGTTGTATATCATATCCATGTGATATGTTGTAATGGACAATCAAGATGGAGGTGCCACGAACCTTGGTGCCACGCCGGTGGAATGATGGAGATCATATCATGATGCACAAGATGGAGATCAAGTGCAAGAAAGACCATATCATATCACATTATCCATGCATGTGATGTTTATCCTTTTATGCATCCTATTTTTCTTAGATCGCGGCGGTAGTATTATAAGATGATCCCTCTCACTTAATATCAAGATAATAATGTGTTCTTCCTTAAGTATGCACTGTTAAGAAAGTTCGTCGTTTCGAGACACCACGTGATGATCGGGTGTGATAGACTCAACGTTCGCATACAACGGGTGTTTTCAAGCCTAGCATGTACAAACATGGCCTCGGAACACATAATCGAAAGGTAAAGCATGAGTCATATGGATGATATGATGAACATGTTGATGTTCGCCTTTGCGACTACACCGTCTCACGTGATGATCGGTTTCGGTGTAGTGAATTTGGTTCGTGTAATCATTTTTGAGTGGGAGTTCATGGGATAATTTAAGAATTAACTTGAACTTAATTTATCACAAACATAGTCTAAATAGTCTTTGCAAATATGTTGTAGATCATGGCACCACCCACCTTCAATTTCAATATGTTCATGGAGAGAGAAAAACTAGCGAACAATGGAACCAACTTTACCAACTGGGCATTTAACCTGAGGATTCTCCTCACCGCTTGCAAGAAGCTCTATGTGCTTGATGCACCGCTAGGTGACCAGCCCACTGATGATGCTTCTGATGAAGATAAAAATGTTTATCTGACTCAACAAGAAGACCAAAGTATAGTTCATTGCGGCATCCTCTATGGATTAGAGCCAGAGCTGCGAAAACGTTTTGAGAACAGCACCGCTTATGCTACAATGGGAGAATTGAAAATGATTTTCGATACCCATTGCCGCAGTTGAGAGTTATGACGCATCAGAAAAGTTATTTAGCTGCATGATGGAAGAGAACAACTCCGTTAGTGAGCATGTACTCAAGATGTCTGCGTACGCTGATAAGCTCACAGCCTTGGGAATATCGATTCCCATTGAGCTAGGGATACATCGTTTTCTCCAATCTCTACCACCTAGTTACAAGAACTTCGTGATGAACTATAATATGCAAAGCATGAAGAAGTCTCTTCCCGAGCTTCTCTCGATGCTTAAAACTGCTGAAGTGGAGATCAAGAAAGAACATCAAGTGTTGATGATCAATAAGACCACTAGTTTCAAGAAAGGAAAGAAAGGCAAGCCAAGGGTAAACTTCAAGAAGGGTGGCAAATCTGTTGCTGCTCCTGAGAAGAAAACCAAGTATGGCCCTAAGCCTGAGACTGAGTGCTTTTATTGCAAGGGTACTGGCCACTGGATGTGCAATTGGCCCAAATATCTGGCAGATAAGAAGGCCGACAAAGTGAACAAAGGTATATATGATATACTTGTTATTGATGTGTACCTTACTAGTACTCGCAGTAGCACCTGGGTATTTGATACTGGTTCGGTTGCTCACATATGTAACTCGAAACAGGAGCTGCAGAATAAGCGACCACTAGCAAAGGATGAGGTGACGATGCGCATAGGCAATGGATCAAGAGTTGATGTGATCGCCATCAGACGCTACCTCTACGTCGACCATCGGGATTAGTTACAAACCTCAATAATTGTTATTTGGTTCCTGCATTAAGCATGAATATCGTTTCTGGATCTTGCTTAATAGGGAATGTTTATTCCTTTAAGTCCGAGAACAATGATTGTTCGATTTCTATGAATAATATCTTTTATGGTCATGCACCTGAGAATAATGGTTTATTTCTTTTGAATCTTGATAGTATTGATACACATATTCATAATGTGAATGCCAAAAGAATTAAGTTAAATGATGATATTGCTACTTACATGTGGCATTGTCGCTTAGGTCATATTGGTCTTAAACGCATGAAGAAGCTCCATTCTGATGGACTCTTAGAATCACTTGATTATGAATCATTTGAAACATGTGAACCATGCCTTATGGGCAAAGATGAGTAGAACCCTGTTTTCTGGAACCATGGAACGGGCGACAGACTTACTGGAAATCATACATACTGATGTGTGTGAACCAATGAGTGTATCGGCGCGCGGTGGATATCGTTATTTTGTCACTTTCACGGATGATTTGAGTAGATATGGGTATATTTACTTAATGAAACACAAATCTGAGACATTTGAAAAGTTCAAAGAATTTCAGTGTGAAGTTGAAAATCATCGTAACAAAAAGATTAAATTTCTACGATCTGATCGTGGAGGTGAATATCTAAGTTACGAGTTTGGCATGCATATGAAACAATGTGGAATAGTTTCACAACTCACACCTGCCGGAACACCACAGCGTAATGGTGTTTCGAACGTCGTAATCGTACTTTGTTGGATATGGTTCGATGTATGATGTCTCTTACAGATTTGCCACTATCGTTTTGGGGTTATGCACTAGAGACCGTTGCATTCACTTTAAATAGGGCACCATCTAAATCCGTTGAAACGACACCGTATGATTATGGTTTGGAAACAAACCTAAGCTGTCATTTCTAAAAGTTTGGGGATGCGGTGTTTATGTGAAGAAGCTTCAACCTGATAAACTCGAACCCAAAGCGGAAAAATGCGTCTTCATAGGATACCCTAAAGAAACAATAGGGTACACCTTCTATCACCGATCCGAAGGCAAGATTTTCGTTGCCAAGAATGGATCCTTTTTGGAGAAGGAGTTTCTCTCGAAAGGTGTGAATAGTAGAAAGGTAGAACTCGACGAGGTTATTGAACCTTCTCTTCTTGGAATGGCGAGTAGCGCAGCGCCGGAAGTTGTTCCGATGCTGACCCCGTCAGTTGAAGAGAGAGCTAATGATCAAGATCATGAAACTCCAGAAGAGGAAACTACCGCACCTCGCAGGTCAACTAGGGAACGTACAGCTCCTGGACTGTACGGAGATCCCGTATTAAACTTCATGGTAGATGGAGGTGATGACCTTGCGATGTACGATGAAGCGATGATGAGCCCAGATTCCAACAAATGGCTTGAAGCCATGAAATCCGAAATTGGATCCATGTAAGAAAACCAAGTTTGGACTTTGGTGGACTTACCCGATGACCGCAAGGCCGTTGAGAACAAATGGATCTTTAAAAAGAAAACTGACGCTGATGGTAACGTGACCGTCTATAAATCTCTCCTTGTCGCAAAAGGTTTCCGACAAATTCAAGGAGTTGACTATGATGAGACTTTCTCACTAGTAGCGATGCTTAAGTCAGTTAGGGTTATGTTAGCAGTTGGTGCATTTTTCGATTATGAAATCTGGCAGATGGATGTCAAAACAGTGTTCCTTAATGGTGACATTGAGGAAGAGTTGTATATGATGCAACCCAAAGGTTTTGTTGATCCTAAGGATGCTGACAAAGTGTGCAAGCTTCAACGTTCCATTTATGGACTGAAGCAAGCATCCCGGAGTTGGAACCTCCGTTTTGATAAGGTGATCAAAGGGTTTGGATTTGTTCAAACATACGGAGAAGCTTGTATTTACAAGAACGTGAGTGGGAGCTCTGTAGCATTTCTAGTACTATATGTGGATGACATATTGTTGATTGGAAATGATATAGAACTTTTAAAAAGCGTAAAAGGTTATTTGAACAGTAGTTTTTCGATGAAAGACCTCGGTGAAGAAGCTTTTATATTAGGCATCAAAATCTACAGGAGAGATCAAGACGCTTAATTGGACTTTCGCAAAGTACATACCTTGACAAGATTCTGAAGAATTTCAGAATGGAAGATAGTAAGAAGTGGTTCTTACCTATGTTGCAAGGCAAATCGTTGGGTAAGACTCAATGTCAAGCTACAGCAGAAGATAGAGAGAAAATGAATAAGATTCCCTATGCTTCAGCCATAGGTTCTATCATGTATGCTATGCTATGTACAAGACCGGATGTGGCACATGCTATTAGTTTGACTAGTAGGTACCAATCCGATCCAGGTTTGGAACACTGGACGGCGGTCAAGAATATCTTTAAGTACTTGAGAAGAACTAAGGATATGTTTCTCATATATGGCGGTGAAGAATAGCTCGTCGCAAGATGTTACGTCGATGCTAACTTCGACACTGATCCGGATGACTCTAAGTCTCAGTCCGGGTACGTATTTGTTATGAATGAAGGAGCAGTAAGATGGAGAAGTTCCAAGCAATCCGTGGTGGTGACATCATCAACAGAAGCAGAATATGTTGCTGCCTCGGAGGCAACACAGAAAGCAGTTTGGATGGAGGAGTTCATATCCGAACTAGGCGTGGTTCCGAGTGCGTTGGATCCAATGGTTATATATTGTGACAACAATGGTGCCATAGCCAATGCTAAGGAGCCAAGGTCTCACAAGAATTCCAAGCATATCAAGCACTGTTTTCACTCTATCCGTGAACATGCCGCAGATGGGGATGTGAAGATTTGCAAGTACATACGGATCTAAATGTGGCAGATCCGTTGACTAAAGCTCTCTCAAGGGAAAAACATGATCAACACCATAACTCAATGGGTGTTAGATTCATCACTATGTAATATAGATTATTGCCCCTAGTGCAAGTGGGAGACTGAAGGGAATATGTCCGAGAGGCAATAATAAAGTGTTTATTATGTTATTCCTTTTTTATGATAGATGTTTATTTCTCATGCTTGAATTTTATTAACTGGAAACGTTAATACATGTGTGATTAATAAACAAACCAACGTTCCTAGTGAAGCCTCTCTTTTAACTAGCTCGTTGATTAACAGATGATCAAGGTTTCCTGATCATAGACATTGGATGTTGTTAATAACGGGGTCATGTCATTAGGAGAATGACGTGATGAACTTAGACCCTAACTAAGTATAACAATACGATCAAGTCATTTAGTTTTGTTGTTATGTCTTACATTCGGAGTAACATTGTTCCTTAGACCATGAGATCATGTTAATCACTAATACCGAAAGAATATTTTGATGACATCAAACACCACACCATAAAAGGGTGACTATAAAGGTGGCGTTAGGTATTCGGAAAGTGTTAGTTGAAGCTCATGGATCAAGAGTGGGATTTGTCCATCCAATATGACAGAGAGATATACTCAGGGCCCTCTCGGTGATATCACATCGACACCTCTTGCAAGCACAGGATATGATCACATGGATGTTATATCACGGGAACGAGAAAAGAGTACTTGGCAGGGAACGAGATCGAACAAGGTATGATTGATACCAATGATCGGATCTCGGACAAGTAAAATATCGCGAGACAAAGGGAAATCGTTACGATGTTGAAAGGTTCACACGATCACGAGAGTCATCGTTGAATATATAGGAGTCATCACGGATCTCCAGATCCTGCTGTTGATTACTGATCAGAGAGGAGTCTCGATCATGTCTATATTATTCACGAACCGTAGGGTGAGACACTTAAGGTTCGATGAAGCATTTGAGAGGATACAGAATACCGAAGAATGTTTTGGGCAGCTCCGAAATTGTATCGGGGGAAATTGAAATAGTTCAAGGGGTTTTTCGTCGAATGGTTGTTAATAGAATCAACAAATGATTCGAGGTGCTGCATGAAAATGTTTGTTAATGGAATTAACAAATATAAATAAAGAAATAAAACGGTTTTATTTACTTATTAAAGAAAAACCTTTGGATTTTCTAAGTGGAAAATTAAGGGAGCATGAGTGGGTGTGAGTGGGGCTTCCACTCACATGAAGAGGGGAAGAGGTGGGGGCACCCATGGCTGGCCGCAACCCCCTTGGGCTGCCTCCCCCTCCCCTATAAAAGGAGGGTTAGAGCTCCCTCTTCTACACACACACTTGCCCACTTCCTTTTCCCTACACCCGCTGCTCCATTCCATGGTCTCCGGCTTGGCGAAGCCCTGACCGTGGGATTCTTCACCACCACCACGCCATCGTGCTGCTGGAGTTCCGGGGGATCCTCTACTTCCCCTACCCACTGCATCGAGGGAACGGAAGTCTTCATCGAGCTGAACGTGTGACCAATTACGGAGGCACCGCCGGATTGTGGTGCACTTCTTCTCGCTCGGGATCAGCGTGAGTACGACTACGCCAACAACGAGATTTTATCTCGTACCAATTTGAGTCTTCGAGGGTATGTTATCTCAAGACTCTCTTTCTCCCTGTTACCTTTCATCTCCTAGCTTAGATCTTGGCGATTCGGGTTTATCGCGCGTAGGAAATTTTTTGTTTTCTATGCAACGTACCCTTCACATCTTGTGGAAAATGCAGAACAAATTGTAGTCCTTCCGCGAGGAAGGCTGGATGTTCTCGACGTGGTCCTCTCTGTGAGCCTGCTTCTGCTCAGGCTCCACGGCGAGGACGGTTGGGGTGACTTTGCGCTTGGCATCGCTTGATTTTCCCTTGCCCTTGGCTTTGGCTGGCGCAGTGTATCAATCCACGCTAGGGTCGTTGTGCTTGAATATGTGACCCTCCTCGGCCTTGGCACACTTGTATGCTATCTCGAAGAGCTCGACGGCGCACTCCGGGTCGTCTCGGATGCCAAGCTTCTCGAGCATGCGGATGCCGGTCACGTCGTTGCGTAACGCCTGGATAACGATGGCATCAACCTTGTTGCGGGTTTGGCTAAAACGCTAGATGAAGCCATAGAGAGTCTCGTCGGGAAGCTGATGCACGGCGTGGAGGTCGTTGGCAGTGAGGGGACGAAGTTGGAGACAAATTTCTGCCAGACGTCCTCCCAAGAGGAGAGGGATCCCTCGAGAATGTTAATGAGCCATGAGAGGGACGCTCCCTTGAAGGCCATGGGGGCCAAGTTAGCCATACACGTGTCGTCTCTCATGGAGGTCTGGATGTTGAGGTTGTAGAGCTGCAGAATGTTGAGCGGCGGAGTAGCGCCGTCGAAGCGAGGAGGCAGCTGTGGGTTGAACTTGAGGGGCCAGACTACCTTGCGCAGCTCCTTGGGGATTGCGAGGTGATACCTTCAATACGGATTACCAGATTGTAGTATTGTAAACTTTTTTCCTTGAGACTCAATATTTTATCGAACTGGAAAATATGTGCTTGATAAGACCTGTGTGAATCCACAAAAAGCTTGTTAATTCCTGTTTTAATCGGACCAATTATTGTATTGCAAAATAAGTTGTTATCAATAATAAAAACAGGCATGTGCATAATGTTTCACCTGTAGCATGCATTAGTAGTATGAGATAAATAAGATAAAGTCAAAACAATTTTGTAGAATTAATACATATGCTATTTAGTTGTGTGTAGGAAATGCATCCGTAGTCCACTATGCCTCCGAGCATGGCTGAACATAGAGTAATTTGTCCAACTTTGGCTCTGTATTCGTTTTATCTCGCGGATTCTCCTCAGGCTTTAGTTATAAAAATAAATACGAAAGTATTAAGCATAGTGATGTCATTGTTAGTTCATGAGAGATTCGATCCAGCAGTCTTACTGATCCTCCTGTCATAGACGTTCCCGATCAACCTTTCACTTCACTCTCACTATACCTTTACCTTGATCACTCTTCAGGATCTTGGGTACCTGACAAGTCTTAGGAGCGAGGCACAAATAATAGAACACAAACAAATAACATAGATGAACTATTAGACTAATTATCTCATTTATATTGAGCATATAGTTGCAAGGCTAGGCCTCAACCCGAGGGACTACTCACACATCGCGATCATGTCAACAATAGAAACATTGTAATGAAAATAGTACATGAATTGAATAGATTGATAGTTCTTACAATGTTGTCAATCGCGATGGAATCTAGATTACAAAGTAGAAGTATGACTATGACTACAGTGGTGGTGGAGATGATGTGGTGGAGTTGCGGCAGCACTTCGTGGTCTTATGGAGAGGATGGCGGTGGCAGCGGTGGAGAGGAAATAATGAGTGGCTCCCTTTTGGGGGTTGTTTCTCCTCCTTATATGAGGCTCCAGCGAACGGACTAGGGTACTAGGCGACTTCCTTCGCAAATTGGTTGTGGGTCCTGTTGCGACGTTTGGTCGGTTTTACCCGACGGTCCTTTTTGAAAGCAGTATGGTGGGCGGTACGGTCGCCACTAACCGTTCATTGGTTGTTAAATGTCATGCAAGGGTAGAATTAAATGATTTTCTGATCTTTACCTTTTCCTTCCTTTTAGCTCTGATTTCCCTTGATTTCCTGTCCAATATCTACAATAACAATAATGACATGGGGATTTGAAAATAAATTGCACATTGGTGATTAGTGGCAGGTCTAGAGTGATATCTCTATCACTTTCATGACAAAGATACAGTTTAAACATAGATAAAGATGTGTCATTTTAGGACGCATCAACATCCCCAATTTTAAACCTTGATCTTCCCGAGCAAGTAAAAATATCATAAGGAACTTGATGTTTAAACTGAAATAACGAGAAGTTTAGTTCACTTACAATTGGTTGTCTGGTGGCTCACATTTCCTTCAGCTGAAAGATTAACATAAATAGTGTAACAACAAAATATCATAGCAGTTTCGGTAAGCCAAGAAAAATAAAATAAAGATCATATTAACAGGGACATTTGGTAAAGTAACAATTATTCTACTTCTTGTAGAAAACACAAGCCTATCAAGGGACATTAGAAGGATTAGATTTATCATAATAAGAGCAATGTTCAAATAAGCATAACTTGAGAGTAGTCCATTGACTCCCACCGATATAAAGTAAATGTCTTTATAATTCACTTTTTCTTTTCATTAACTTTCAAGAATAGTAGCTTAATAGTAATGAGAACATGCCAAAAGAATTCTATATATTTGATCAAGTATATGAACGCAAAACCAGGATGCAACAAATTTTCACAACTAAATACACTCATGACTTAGGTATTAGAGGTTTTCCTCAGATATTTTGATTGCTCAAGAGAAAAAGGAACGGCCAACATGCTTAAGTGCATGATTCCCATGGGAGTACTGATAATTTTACCCACTATAACATTTTTGTTATAAGTGTTTCAATCAACTCATAGATGATATCTGAGATTAACTCTGATAGATCGTTCATAGGGCAGCGGATTTGTCCGCATCCCATGGGTGCAACAAGGTGTAGAGACACACGTAAAGAAACATTTACTACGGTGATTAAAACGGTAAAATTTTGGTATGAGTCTCACTTATCGCTAGGAATATATTCTATCAGACAAATCTCTTCAAGGGCAATACTCAAGACAATTAACATTAGATATTATGGGGTTGAGTACTTCTATCATTAGACTCTTCAAACAATTTTTACTACATCACCCAAGGTTAAGAGACTTTTTCTTGTTCATTTTAATTTGTATAATTTGGTACTTTGGCAAGAAATGATTCACTGCAGGAAAATAAAGTAAGAGCAACAATACTAAATAACCATGTGAATAATATTCTTACTGTATCTATCAAGACTTGCTATCCCACATGCATACAATAATTTGATGGTATACTAATCATATAACCTAGCAACTCAAGAAGTGACATTCCAAATTTTACATCTGGAATGTTTTGCATTTAGAGAATATACATAGCATGTCATCATTTCAAAACTTGCGTTTGTGTGTTGCATTTTAAACCCTAAAACAAAATTATATTTTAAAAAGTCCAAAATCCTCCTATAAGGCGTTTATAAAACAAAGAATATTTGGATATTTTATTTTACCCAAAATCACTCAATAATAGTCCAGTATGAGAGTTTCAAATTTCAAAAGTTTAGAAATTTGTTTTGTCGGAGTTGTTGTTTTGTCAACGACAGGGTAGCACTCAAAGGTTCGAACACTGGGGTCTAACCACGTTCATTCACACCTCCGGAGGCTTCAAGAGGGGAGATCTCGAAGGGAAATAGTCACAACACGAAGGGGTTTACCCAAGTTCAGGCCACGGTGATGGTGTAAAACCCTACTCCTACTTATTTGGTTTGATTGCACTGTGAAGATTACAGTACAACGGGGTATTTTCGTGATCTTCCTACTTGGTGTTCTCCCTCTCTCTCTCCCTCTTGTTCTTGTCCTCCTACTTCTAGGAGATAGGGATGGTCTACGTATACCAGCCACCGGTCCTGTTTCCCGCTTACTTGGCGGGAAACGGATATCACAATGTTCCAAAGGGGGAGCGCCCTGTACACCGCGCATCCTGCGTGGTCTTGGTCGCCGAGGAATAGCTGCGTCGTCCATGGCGTCACGGTGGGGGAGCCCGGTGACGCCGCCCTCGTCTTCTAGTGCGGACTTGGTCTTCTTGCACCAAAGGGGAAAGCCACAGACGAGGCTTTGGTGCGGGCAGTGGAGCTCTACGCTTCATACACGAGAATGGAAACTGTCAAAGCCATCATGTCTCCTGCGGCGGCTTCGCATCCGCGCACAGGTCAGAATGTCACCCTCACATGGGTTGTCTCCCAGCGGGCGAGGTTCCTTCCAGGAAGAAGCGGGGTCGGAGCAGGACTCCTCCCCAGCGATCCGCGGTGAATATCCCTTAGAGATCTCCTCTTCAAGAGGCTGGCCTTGGGGAGAACGGTTAAGGGATTCTCCCTGTCTTGATGGGAGGGTACGGACTCCTTCCGTGCCCAATGGACTGGGCCAGCAGCGGACGGCCCAGGATACCCTAGTATCCGTGGGTCCGACAGTAGCCCCGAGCCCATGACACGCGCTTAGCAGAGCGTCCTGGGCCCCTAAGCTGTGGGTCCAGCCGTCCACGTGGTGCGACGGTTCCCAGGGGAGACCCACGATCTCCTCGTGTGGCGGAAACGTCTCATCACCATTACTGCTCTGACCGAGCGGCGCAGACCAGCGAGCCCCTCGTCGTCTGGTCACGTCCCCACTTGGGACGTGGCCCTGTTTGCCTCGATGCTCGAGCCGGTGGAAGACCAACCGAGTGCAGTGTCGTCTCTTGGCCTTAGCATAAATGGGACGAGGGGGACGCCCCCTCTCCCATTCCAACTCCACCTTCGTCTTCCTATCCTCCCGCTTTCCACTTGCAGAGAGAAAAGAAAGAGGGACCAATCATGGTCCGCGGCGGTCGCGGCAGAGGTTCATCTCTGGGCACCGCCGGCACCACCCGACGGAGCACGAGGCGCATCGTGGTTGCTGTAGACCCGCCGGAGGGGTCGTCTTCTCGGGCTGGAGCGAGCGCGGGGAATCACCGTGGTCGATGTGGCCATGCTTCCCGTGTCCGTGGTGTGATGGAGAACTCCCTCCCCTGCTGGGCATAGGACACCTGAATGCCGAGCACGAGTTCCTGGTGGCTCTCTGCGGTCGCCTCCGCAGTCAGCTACGACTCCTTGAAGCCTTTGTTGCCTCCGTCGAGCGCAACCCGCCATGTGGCTTCTGGCTCCAGGCGGTAGGTTGCAGCAACGGGCCTTGGTGGGTGTCAGCGGAGTTTTTCTCTGCCGGTCACCTGTCGCTGGAGAGGGGGTGGAAGACCTTCGCCCATACCCAGCGGCTGGAGGAGAGCCAAGTCCTCCAGCTCCGCTTCGACGGGTTGGACCGCCTCTTCGTGAAGATTTTCGGGCGTTGCGGCGAGCGCGTGGAGTGGTGCATCGAGAGCGAGAGCAGTGACGAGGAGGATGACAACGATGATGATGAAGATGATGTTGCTGAAGAGGAGGATGAGGAAGATCTGCTGGTCCTCAAGGAGGAGAGCGACGATCTGGGCTCAGCGAGCGCCTGAAGGCCATTGGGTGCCTTCGTCCAGTCTCCTCTTCTTCCTCCTTCTCCTCTTCTTGCTCCATCGCTCCTCCTCGGTCGATCATGTCTCGCAAATGTGGCGAAGACAGGTTCGGCCGAGGCTGGTCGTAGTTTTTCTTCCTTTGATAGCCATAGAAGGGGATTAGCCCTTCCCTGGTTCTATCTTCTTTTAGTCTTCGCGAAAGACCTGCAGCATTTCCATGTACTCGAATGTATCTCAGGTAGGAAATATGAAAGAAATGAGTTTTTGCCTTATTACTTATGAGTGGATTCCAGCGGGAAGGATTTTTAATACTTAGCTCTGGGAGTTTTGGATTCCTTGTCGTGGTGAGACGTGTGCCGCACATGTCTTTGTCGCTGCCCCTCTTGAGGCATTCTTCTTTTCCTCGTGAAAGGTCCGCGCTTGGCTGCTTCGGGAGGTAGGTGCTTGTTTCTGCAGCGAGAGTATGTTCCTGGCACTCTTCCCGAGGATACCTCGAGAGGAAGTCAGCACTTAGGGTTTGATGATGTGTCATGCACAGTAGCGACCCGTTTAGACATTACTCTACCACTTGAATTTATTCTGATTGGGTCCTACCCGTGCATGGCTACCGATCCCAGCCCCCGCTCTCGAGGTGTCCTTGAGAAAGAGACATATGCATGCCCCCGAAGAAAGAGAGGCTTGCCGAGAGACAAGTGTTATTGGCAAGGATAAAAGTTTTACTGCTAGGGTGAGGATCTACAACACACACTAGGGGATGTCATGACCCTGTGGTCCTCCAAGAAGCACTTGACGTCCGGTGCGGACACGGGACTCCCATCGTCATGGGGCTGAGACTCGCGCAAGCTCAGGTGCAAAGATTTGCCATGCGGCTTCCCACTTGTGTGGGTAGAGGCTCTCTATGGCCGTGCCGCCGCCTGATGAGATGCCCCCTGAGACCTTCACGGAGGCACTGGCGTCGTTTTTACCATGGCGTCACGGGGTCCCCTCGAGGGTGCGTCACCACGGCCTAGGAGAGGCACGTGGAGCGAGCAAGAACTAAATACTGAGGGTATAACTTCCACAGATGTTGGATGTTCCACAGGTTTGGCACATGCGTGATGTCTTCAGTCTCCAGTCATGTCGCACCGGGTCTCGCGACGTGCGTTACCCGGTATGACCCCTCCCACATGGGAGAGAGCTTGTGCAAGCCCTCTCAGGAGAGAATCCTCCTCAGGACCAGGTCGCCCACCTCCAGTGTGTGTGTCCTGATGGTTTTGTTGTGGTAGCGCCGGAGGCCTTGCTGATACCGAGCAGCGAGGGTGGCGGCTCAGGTTCTCGCCTCCTCGAGAAGCAGCAAGTCCTCGGCGTTGTAACACCTGTGGTGTTACCTGTTTGTTTTGGTTGCATCATATGCATCTCATTGCATTGCACCATGTTTGCATCACAACTGAAAATTTCAAAACAATTTAAACTTTTCACCTTGCTCAAAAACTTCCAATTTCAAACTTGCAACTAAAACCCCTAACTTGTTTTTCCACTGGTTGATTTTGTTTTAATCACTTGTCTGTTACAATCTTTCAAACAAAGAATGGCAAAATAAAACCTCCCTTGTTTTCCAAATATTTCATTATTGTTCAACTATTAAATTGTTGCTCCAAATCATTCACTTAATTCCACTAATTAAATTCAAATCTTTTCCAAGTTTCAAATCAGTACCTTGGAAACAATAACAACTCACCAACTTTCTTCCCTCTCTAATTCATCCCAAAACCCTAGGGGGTAACCCTATCCAATGCATGTTTTCTTAAAGGGTTTTATTAAACTCAAAATACCTCTTTTATGATTTCAAACACAAACTTCTATTTTAAAATTTAATTTTTGAAAACCAAAGTTGGATTGTGGTTTCTAATTATCTAAGAAGCTTAACCAAATTTTTCTGTAATTTTTCTTCCCCAAAACCTTAACAGTTTTCTCCAAAAACTAAACTACAAAAAAATAAAACAGAGAAATAAATAAAAGACAACTAACTAACGCAGCGCACCTAACCTATCTGCCGCCGGCCCAGCCCGTCTAAGCCCTATCCAGCGCGCGCAGCGGCCTGCATACCGCTTCGCTGCGCTGAGATTCGTGCGGGAGCTTCTATTCCTCTTCGTCCCGCGGTACGGCTGCATCTCCGAGCGCCACCGCATCCTCCCGTGCGACTCCGGCGGCCAGGAGATCACCGCGACCGCCTATAAGTTCCCTCGAACCTCCCGCACCTCACCCTAACCCTAGGCACTAGCTTCCCCTCGCGCCGCCGCTGTTTCTCGCTCTCTCTCCCGGCGCAACCATCCTCTGCACCTCACCTGCCTCTCTCCCGGCGCCCTTCTCTGAGGATCCGGCGAGCGCCGCCGCTACCTACCTCCTCCCCCCAATTAGATCGCGGGAACGGAACCGCAGTGCCCACCTCGAGCTGGTGGACACCATCCAGGGGTTCACGGTGGTCTGGGTGCGTGCCGCCATCTCCGTTCTGCCGCCGGCCACCGTGGCCCTCTCTCTGAAGAAATGCTCGCCGACGTCGCAGCCGTCCTCCTCTTCGCGATCCAGCTGGTGGATTGCAACCGCCGTTTCTTCCTCCACCGTTCCGACACCCGAGGGAGCCCGGTGATCCTCTGGACACGCGCCGCCGTCCACGGCACCTTCGTCGTCGCCTCCGTCACGCCTTCGTCACCACGCGCCCACGTCGAGCCTCTGCATCGTCTCCATCCGCCGGTGAGCTCTCCACCGTACCTTCCTCTCCCACTCCGTTGGTTCACAATCATCTGCACACGCACGCAAGCAATCGCAGCGAGCACCACCACCGCGCCTCGTTTCCGTTGATCGCCGGCGAGCAGCACTTGCTCTGTCAGTCGAGGAAGGGAACACCCGTCAGTTTCGTCAGTAAAAATTCAGTCTTTGTGCGAAACTGAATCTATATCCTCTCCGCGCCTCCGTTACCTGACAACGCAACGCAGCAGCGCAACTGGTTCAGCACCCTCACCCGCTAGCGAGCGATCGCGAGTTCGACTCGCGGCCTCGCGGGAATAATTTCCACACCTTTTTGCATCCCTCGCTGACAGGCAGGGTCCACCCGGCAGTGACCCTGCCTGCCACGCAATCGTGCGCTCGCCACGCTGGCCACGGGGCCCCCCTGGCAGCGTGTGTGTACCTGTCCAGTGCGTAACAAAAGTAGTAAAATAAATCTGTTGAATTTCTGTTTCTTTTTAAAATAGCAGAATTAAGCATAATACTTCAAAAATCAATAACTTTCAATCTATATTTCTGTTGGATAAAAGTTATATATGTTTTCTGATCCAAATCTTCCAATCTTTCCAAATATCCAACTTGTGTTCTGTTTTGAACTTTCAAATTACATTTCAAATTCAAATTTAAATCATTTCAATTGTATTTTGCTAAATTCATAACTAATTATTCTTAAGTCCAAATAATTCAAATAAAATATGTTTTTCACACCTTTTTGAATACTCCATTCAAATATAAATTTTGTTTTCTGGGTTGAATAATTTAAATTGCCTAAACAATTTAAATCTTGTTTAATTCAATTAAAAATTGTTTAATATTGTTTAATTCATAATTAAATAATCCTAAGTCCAATTTCAAATTGTGAAACATGTAATCCAACTAAAATTTGATAACCTTTTCAAATATCAACTTTGTTGTTTGGTTTGACCAACTTAACTTGATGATAACAACCCCTACTTGCTTAACACCATTAAGTAACAATAATTTCCAAACTTGACAAATGTTTTCCAAACTTGTTAACCATCCTTCCAATTGCATTAATATTGTTATCTTCTTGTTCTTCATCATGCATGCATCATTCTAACTCACTTACACATGATGCTTAGTGTTAGAACAATTAATTCAACTATAAGGCATGGGTTTGCCATATGCAATCTTTGCATATGGAATCCATTTAAACTTGTGTTTCATATCCACTAGTTTACTTTGGTGCATCTATTAAACATGTCATGCATCCATACCTTGTTCATGCTGGATCTTTTGCCGTAGTAGTAATTGTTGCATCCGGTGTTTCTTTTAGTTCGTTGCTTCTTCTCGGATAGGACGTTGAGATGATGTGAGCAACGACAAGTTCTGCTACCTTGCGGGATCTCAGGCAAGTATACTCACTTGCATGCCATATGGCTGCCTTTCATCACTTGTTACCGATTCTTCCGTTGATTCTTTTCTGCTAGCCTTAGTGGTAGTTGTTTCTGTTACGAACCCATCACATGAATCCCTTAACCTTGATATTGCCTCATCCCCATACCTACAGCCATTGCTTGTGCCTGTTCTTATCTAGCATGCTTAGTGTTGCTTTTGCTCGAGCTCGTTGTCGGTTACTTCGTTTACTACCGTACTCTTTTATTATGTTCTGGGGGCTCGATGTTAATCAATCAAACCTGTTAATTGATAATGGTAACAATAATAATAATTTGATGATAAGGCACCGGCAGGAGGCCCTTTGTGGTTTTGAGGCCTGCTAGTGTCGACCCTAATAGGAAAAGGGTCTTGTCTACTGATCCATGATGAGCGCACTACCCGCATTTGGGGAGTATGGGCTCCCCCTCAGTTTGACCCGATTCGCATCTCGTCCAAATCGCCTCATTTAGTTCGGGTTTTCCATTTGCTGCATGCATGATCTTGCGAGCCCTTGGTACCCGGGTGGAACTTTCGTAGTCGGCATATAGGGGGACACGGTCTTAGAGTGCTATGAGGGTCCATTTTCTTCTGGGCCCGAGTAGCCGTGCGCCCAAGGTTCTTTGGGCTTGATGCGAAGAAGGGTTGGATTGTGTTGAGTGCCCCGCTTGGTGGAGTGGCCACTCCATCTGGCGGGATATTCATGAGTGTGGTTACTATGGTGCACCCCTGCAGGGTAAATCTTCTCGAGAAGCCGTGTTTTCCGCGGTTATGGATTACTTGGTGAAAGTACTGGCTAACAAGTACTCAGGACAACTTCAACATAATGATTAACCATGTGACACCCCATGATTAACAACTTGACTAGTAATAGGGTTATTCACACAATAAATTGATTCACCTTTAATACAACTGTGTGAGTTATCCTCGGATTGCTTCTTTGGCTAAAGGGGCGAGGTCCAGGATGGGTTTGTTTGGATTTACTTTCAGTTGGTTACAATCCTCGATCTTATCCCCTTTCTGTTAGTTGGAAGTTGTAGTATTCTCTCTGTAGTTGGTTAGTGCAGCCTGTTGTCGCTTATTTGCAATAACCCCTTCCTTTCCGTTAATCCTAAAGTATTTGTATCTTGTGATGACTGGCTACGCCGGTAACTTGTGAGTATGGGTTCTATCCCCCTTGCCAGTACTTAACCGTACTGACCCACGAATCTCTTTCGTGGCTGCAAATTTCAAATTGCAGTCAACAGGTTTGAAGTCTGACGACGTTAGCTTGGAAATCCCTCCGGCTTGGCCTGGGCAGGGATTGGACGCCTTCGGTTATCTTCAGGACTCTTAGTCCAATTTGGATCTTGTCCGTAGACGGACGTTTGTTTCTTCCGCTGTTAATTGGATCTTTTGTTTTGTATCAGTTGTAACCCCGGCTCGTTTGAGTCATCTTGTATCTGTCTGTTTCTGTTGTAATTGTGGATTATTCGTGAACTATTGTAATGTTATCATAAATGGCAACCTGGAATCGGTTATTATGCGGATTTGGCGGGAATGCTGAAATCTGCATAGTGCCCGATCTCGGGGCGTCACAAATGGTATCAGAGCCTTGGTTCCGATTCCCGATATTGTTTCGATACGAATGGTTATCGAAGCAACGGGTCCGCAAAGCCTGTAGGAAAACCTCGCTAACGGTCGTTGTTCCTAGAGTGTCAAAAACTAGTTCTGCTAAACTAATTTTGGAAAACATCTCAATAGGATTCTTGTTTTCTCCTTATCCCTTTTCTATTTCCCCTCACATCTTATTTGTTTTAGAGTCTCCACTCTTGTCTATCTTTCAAAGTGTTAGGATCCTACGTGGGTGGACGTTTTCTGAGCCCTTAACCTAATAGGTACGATCATCGGAAGATTCCTGGTGGAAGAACATCGTCATCACTCCGAGCAAGAATCCCTTGTTAGTGGTGTCGAGGAGATCAACCGGAAGCACGAGGAATCGATAGTTGAACTTCTTTCCCCTCCCGGGTTAGCAGGTGGATTGCGAGGGCGCAATCCCTTGTTAGTGGTGTCGTCTGTAACACCTGTGGTGTTACCTGTTTGTTTTGGTTGCATCATATGCATCTCATTGCATTGCACCATGTTTGCATCACAACTGAAAATTTCAAAACAATTTAAACTTTTCACCTTGCTCAAAAACTTCCAATTTCAAACTTGCAACTAAAACCCCTAACTTGTTTTTCCACTGGTTGATTTTGTTTTAATCACTTGTCTGTTACAATCTTTCAAACAAAGAATGGCAAAATAAAACCTCCCTTGTTTTCCAAATATTTCATTATTGTTCAACTATTAAATTGTTGCTCCAAATCATTCACTTAATTCCACTAATTAAATTCAAATCTTTTCCAAGTTTCAAATCAGTACCTTGGAAACAATAACAACTCACCAACTTTCTTCCCTCTCTAATTCATCCCAAAACCCTAGGGGGTAACCCTATCCAATGCATGTTTTCTTAAAGGGTTTTATTAAACTCAAAATACCTCTTTTATGATTTCAAACACAAACTTCTATTTTAAAATTTAATTTTTGAAAACCAAAGTTGGATTGTGGTTTCTAATTATCTAAGAAGCTTAACCAAATTTTTCTGTAATTTTTCTTCCCCAAAACCTTAACAGTTTTCTCCAAAAACTAAACTACAAAAAAATAAAACAGAGAAATAAATAAAAGACAACTAACTAACGCAGCGCACCTAACCTATCTGCCGCCGGCCCAGCCCGTCTAAGCCCTATCCAGCGCGCGCAGCGGCCTGCATACCGCTTCGCTGCGCTGAGATTCCTGCGGGAGCTTCTATTCCTCTTCGTCCCGCGGTACGGCTGCATCTCCGAGCGCCACCGCATCCTCCCGTGCGACTCCGGCGGCCAGGAGATCACCGCGACCGCCTATAAGTTCCCTCGAACCTCCCGCACCTCACCCTAACCCTAGGCACTAGCTTCCCCTCGCGCCGCCGCTGTTTCTCGCTCTCTCTCCCGGCGCAACCATCCTCTGCACCTCACCTGCCTCTCTCCCGGCGCCCTTCTCTGAGGATCCGGCGAGCGCCGCCGCTACCTACCTCCTCCCCCCAATTAGATCGCGGGAACGGAACCGCAGTGCCCACCTCGAGCTGGTGGACACCATCCAGGGGTTCACGGTGGTCTGGGTGCGTGCCGCCATCTCCGTTCTGCCGCCGGCCACCGTGGCCCTCTCTCTGAAGAAATGCTCGCCGACGTCGCAGCCGTCCTCCTCTTCGCGATCCAGCTGGTGGATTGCAACCGCCGTTTCTTCCTCCACCGTTCCGACACCCGAGGGAGCCCGGTGATCCTCTGGACACGCGCCGCCGTCCACGGCACCTTCGTCGTCGCCTCCGTCACGCCTTCGTCACCACGCGCCCACGTCGAGCCTCTGCATCGTCTCCATCCGCCGGTGAGCTCTCCACCGTACCTTCCTCTCCCACTCCGTTGGTTCACAATCATCTGCACACGCACGCAAGCAATCGCAGCGAGCACCACCACCGCGCCTCGTTTCCGTTGATCGCCGGCGAGCAGCACTTGCTCTGTCAGTCGAGGAAGGGAACACCCGTCAGTTTCGTCAGTAAAAATTCAGTCTTTGTGCGAAACTGAATCTATATCCTCTCCGCGCCTCCGTTACCTGACAACGCAACGCAGCAGCGCAACTGGTTCAGCACCCTCACCCGCTAGCGAGCGATCGCGAGTTCGACTCGCGGCCTCGCGGGAATAATTTCCACACCTTTTTGCATCCCTCGCTGACAGGCAGGGTCCACCCGGCAGTGACCCTGCCTGCCACGCAATCGTGCGCTCGCCACGCTGGCCACGGGGCCCCCCTGGCAGCGTGTGTGTACCTGTCCAGTGCGTAACAAAAGTAGTAAAATAAATCTGTTGAATTTCTGTTTCTTTTTAAAATAGCAGAATTAAGCATAATACTTCAAAAATCAATAACTTTCAATCTATATTTCTGTTGGATAAAAGTTATATATGTTTTCTGATCCAAATCTTCCAATCTTTCCAAATATCCAACTTGTGTTCTGTTTTGAACTTTCAAATTACATTTCCAATTCAAATTTAAATCATTTCAATTGTATTTTGCTAAATTCATAACTAATTATTCTTAAGTCCAAATAATTCAAATAAAATATGTTTTTCACACCTTTTTGAATACTCCATTCAAATATAAATTTTGTTTTCTGGGTTGAATAATTTAAATTGCCTAAACAATTTAAATCTTGTTTAATTCAATTAAAAATTGTTTAATATTGTTTAATTCATAATTAAATAATCCTAAGTCCAATTTCAAATTGTGAAACATGTAATCCAACTAAAATTTGATAACCTTTTCAAATATCAACTTTGTTGTTTGGTTTGACCAACTTAACTTGATGATAACAACCCCTACTTGCTTAACACCATTAAGTAACAATAATTTCCAAACTTGACAAATGTTTTCCAAACTTGTTAACCATCCTTCCAATTGCATTAATATTGTTATCTTCTTGTTCTTCATCATGCATGCATCATTCTAACTCACTTACACATGATGCTTAGTGTTAGAACAATTAATTCAACTATAAGGCATGGGTTTGCCATATGCAATCTTTGCATATGGAATCCATTTAAACTTGTGTTTCATATCCACTAGTTTACTTTGGTGCATCTATTAAACATGTCATGCATCCATACCTTGTTCATGCTGGATCTTTTGCCGTAGTAGTAATTGTTGCATCCGGTGTTTCTTTTAGTTCGTTGCTTCTTCTCGGATAGGACGTTGAGATGATGTGAGCAACGACAAGTTCTGCTACCTTGCGGGATCTCAGGCAAGTATACTCACTTGCATGCCATATGGCTGCCTTTCATCACTTGTTACCGATTCTTCCGTTGATTCTTTTCTGCTAGCCTTAGTGGTAGTTGTTTCTGTTACGAACCCATCACATGAATCCCTTAACCTTGATATTGCCTCATCCCCATACCTACAGCCATTGCTTGTGCCTGTTCTTATCTAGCATGCTTAGTGTTGCTTTTGCTCGAGCTCGTTGTCGGTTACTTCGTTTACTACCGTACTCTTTTATTATGTTCTGGGGGCTCGATGTTAATCAATCAAACCTGTTAATTGATAATGGTAACAATAATAATAATTTGATGATAAGGCACCGGCAGGAGGCCCTTTGTGGTTTTGAGGCCTGCTAGTGTCGACCCTAATAGGAAAAGGGTCTTGTCTACTGATCCATGATGAGCGCACTACCCGCATTTGGGGAGTATGGGCTCCCCCTCAGTTTGACCCGATTCGCATCTCGTCCAAATCGCCTCATTTAGTTCGGGTTTTCCATTTGCTGCATGCATGATCTTGCGAGCCCTTGGTACCCGGGTGGAACTTTCGTAGTCGGCATATAGGGGGACACGGTCTTAGAGTGCTATGAGGGTCCATTTTCTTCTGGGCCCGAGTAGCCGTGCGCCCAAGGTTCTTTGGGCTTGATGCGAAGAAGGGTTGGATTGTGTTGAGTGCCCCGCTTGGTGGAGTGGCCACTCCATCTGGCGGGATATTCATGAGTGTGGTTACTATGGTGCACCCCTGCAGGGTAAATCTTCTCGAGAAGCCGTGTTTTCCGCGGTTATGGATTACTTGGTGAAAGTACTGGCTAACAAGTACTCAGGACAACTTCAACATAATGATTAACCATGTGACACCCCATGATTAACAACTTGACTAGTAATAGGGTTATTCACACAATAAATTGATTCACCTTTAATACAACTGTGTGAGTTATCCTCGGATTGCTTCTTTGGCTAAAGGGGCGAGGTCCAGGATGGGTTTGTTTGGATTTACTTTCAGTTGGTTACAATCCTCGATCTTATCCCCTTTCTGTTAGTTGGAAGTTGTAGTATTCTCTCTGTAGTTGGTTAGTGCAGCCTGTTGTCGCTTATTTGCAATAACCCCTTCCTTTCCGTTAATCCTAAAGTATTTGTATCTTGTGATGACTGGCTACGCCGGTAACTTGTGAGTATGGGTTCTATCCCCCTTGCCAGTACTTAACCGTACTGACCCACGAATCTCTTTCGTGGCTGCAAATTTCAAATTGCAGTCAACAGGTTTGAAGTCTGACGACGTTAGCTTGGAAATCCCTCCGGCTTGGCCTGGGCAGGGATTGGACGCCTTCGGTTATCTTCAGGACTCTTAGTCCAATTTGGATCTTGTCCGTAGACGGACGTTTGTTTCTTCCGCTGTTAATTGGATCTTTTGTTTTGTATCAGTTGTAACCCCGGCTCGTTTGAGTCATCTTGTATCTGTCTGTTTCTGTTGTAATTGTGGATTATTCGTGAACTATTGTAATGTTATCATAAATGGCAACCTGGAATCGGTTATTATGCGGATTTGGCGGGAATGCTGAAATCTGCATAGTGCCCGATCTCGGGGCGTCACAGGCGTGGAGTTCCCCCTGCCTGTCCTCGCTGAAAGCCATGGCTCGGGGAGAGCCAAGCTTGAGTTCGGCAGGGAGAACGGCCTCGGCCTCATAGACTAGGGATAAAGGCGTTGCCCCCGTGGGCTTGGTTGTGGTGGTGCAGATTGACCACAGGACCAACGGAAGTTCGTGGATCCACTTCTTCCCGTGGGCCTTGAGCTTGTTGAAGCTCCGCGTCTTGCGGCCCTTGAGGACCTTGGCGTTGGCGTGCTTGATACGTCATAAACGTATCCTTAATTTCTGATGTTCCATATTGTTTTCTTATTGTTTCCCACATGTTTTATATACACTTTATGTCATTTTTATCGACTTTCCGGACTAACCTATTGACAAGATGCCACAGAGCCAGTTCCCTGTTTTCTGCTGTTTTAAGTTTCAGAAAAGTTTTTCTGGAAATATTCTGGGAATTGGAAAAATTGAAGCCCGGAAAGTCTTAGAATTCCCAAAGGTTCCACGGAGTCCCGAAGAGACCCAGAGGGGGCCTCAGGGGGCCCACACCATAGGGCGGCGCGCCCCTTGGCCGCGCCATGGGGTGGTGTGCCCCCCAGGCGTCCACCGCCTTTGCCCTTTCGCCTATTTATACCCCCCGAGACGTAAACCCTAAATATATTCCACTTCGTCCCGAAAAAAACCCGAGGCCGCCGTTATCGTCATCCCGAGATCGGGAGGGTTCTGGATCTCTCCTGGCACCCTGCCGGGAGGGGAATTCATCACAGGAGGGGTCTAGACTACCATGCCCTCCTCTGAAGTGATGCGTGAGTAGTTCATCCCTAGAATACGGGTCCATAGTAGTAGCTAGATGGTTATTCTCTCCACTTTGTACCTCATTTTTAGATCTTGTGAGCTGCCTAACATGATCAAGATCATCTTTATGTAATGCTACATGTTGTGTTTGCTGGGATCTGATGAATGTTGAATGCTATGACATCTGATTATCAATCTATCATGTTATCTTTATGCATATGTTATTTATGATCTTGCATGCTCTCCGTTATTAGTAGATGCTCTGGCCAAGTAGATGCTAGTAACTCCAAGAGGGGGTATTTACGATAGTGGGTTCATGCCTCCTTTGCATCTGTGCTCGAGTGACATAAACGTGGCGGATGGAGGATGGGTTGTTGACATTAGGGAGAAAACAACTGTGTTTACCTAGTTTACATTGTTTACATTACACTTCTTACGGAGATAATCTGTTGCTAGCAACTTAATACCCAATGATTGTTCGGATGATATTCGGAGGGTGGATTATTAGACATAGATGCAGTTGATGACGGTCTATATATTTTGTTGTAATGCCCTTATGAATCGCATAGTAATCTTTATGTCTTGCATATGCACTATGACGCAGCCTTCAATTCTGTTAATTGTCCAGCTGTAATATGTTCACCACACATGTTATTTATCTGTCACGGAGAGGCGCCACTAGTGAACTGTGGACCCCAGTCCATTTTCCTCATACTAATAAAACACCTACTGATTTCATACTGTTCCTACTGTTTTCCACACTATACGTTTAACCTATTTGTGTTTAGAAAAACCGGTGAGATTGACAACCTCACTGCTACGTTGGGGCAAAGTGATTTGATTGTGTTGTGTAGGTTTCACGTTGCTGCTGAACCGTTAGTGCGTCCTACCATCTCAGCTGCATCAACCTTCAGAGATTGCTTGTCCTCATACTGGTCGATTCAACCTTGGTTTCTTTTCTGAGGGAAAACTTGCCGCTGCACTCTTCACAATCTTTCTCTTGGGGTTTACCAACGTCAACCACCAACAAGTTTTCTGGCGCCGTTGCCGGGGAACGAAATTTTCGGGAGCAAGCAGCCTCCCGTCAAGGCACCATCAGCGCTCTTCCTGACCGTTGCTGCGTGGGTGCGCGACGGGGGCGTATTAGATCTTGATGCCCACGTTGGCGCAGTATGACTTGAAGAGGCCGCTTGTGAATTGCGCATCGTTGTCGGTGATGATGCGGTTGGGCACGCCGAAACAGCAGACCAACCCCTTGATGAAATTCACCGTCGTCCTTGCCAGGATGTCCCGGATGACTTCTACCTCCTCCCAGTTGGTGAATTTGTCGATGGTGACGTAGAGGTAGCGGTATCCCCCGAGCGCTCGTGGGAAGGGTCCTAGAATGTCCAGGCCCTAGACCACGAACGGCCATGAGAGGGGGATGGTCTGGATCCCTTGCGCGGGTTGATGTGTTTGCTTGGTGTGGAACTAGCACGCCTCACCGGACTTGACGAGCTCGGTGGCATACTCGAGGGTCGTAGGCCAGTAGAAGCCATACCTGAAGGCCTTTCCGACGAGGGTACGCGATGAGGAGTGGTGGCCGCAGTCGCCTCGGTGGATGTCCTTGAGGCGCTATGCCGTTGGGGAGCCTCCGATATAGCCTGGAGTCGATGACGCAGTACATTTTAGCTCGATGGGTGACCTGCTCGGCCTCTGCTTCGTCCTCTAGGAGGTCGCCCTTCTGGAGATAGTCGATCATGCTCTTGTTCCACGATGCTTCCCCATGAATGAAGGAGAGCACCAGGCAATTCCCCGAAGGGGTACCGCAGTCAGGTGCGCTTTGGGAGGGAGCGGGTGGTGGCTCCTCCTCGAGGTGCTGGTGGCCTTGTGGCTCCTCCTCGTCGACGGGAGGGATGATGGATGGCTGGCTGAACCTTTCTTCAAAGATGCCTGGTGCCTGCGCGCAGTTTCTTGATGCTCGCTTGGCGAGGTTGTCTGCTTCTTGGTTGTTCCCGTGCGGGATATGCTGCAGCTCCAGGCCGAGGAAACACTTTTCTAGTTTGCATACTTCTTCGAGGTACAGGGCGATGTGCTTGTCCTTGACGACGTAGCTCTTGTTGGAGAAGTTTACTAGGAGATGTGAGTACCCTTGATGACGAGGCGCTTGACGCCCAGGGTGATGGCAGCCCTGATTTCGGCGAGGAGCCCCTCGTACTCAGCGATGTTGTTGGAGACTTTGTCCTTGTGGACGAAATGGAGCTGGACGGCGTAGTAGAGCTTGTCTCCCGTGGGCGACGTGAGCACGACGCCAGCCCCCAAGCCCTTGGAGGAGAAAGCGCCATCGAAATGCATGGTCCCTTCTCCGAGAGCCAGCTTTCCGGGGACGGCCGTCTCCTCTTCGGGGTCTTCTTCCGATGGTGGATTTTTCTATTTTGCGTTGAATTCCGCCAGAATTCCTCCCTTGATGGTCTTGGTCATGAGGAACTGGATCTCAAAGTGTTGAAGCTCGACAGCCCACTATGTGACACGCCCCGTGGCGTTGGAATTTCGAAGGATCTGCTCGAGGGGAAAGGTTGACACCACAGTGATGGGGTGCCCCTCGAAGTAGTGAAGAAGCTTCCTCGAAGCTACAAGGAGCTCGCACATGAGCTTATGCTGCACGGGGTACTTCTCGTGGGCATCTCGAAGCACGATGCTAACAAAATAAACAGGGTGTTCAATGAGAGCGACTGTAGAGGTCCCGGTAGTGAGTTGTCCTGACGCATTGGGGCTCTTCAGAGGCTGCATGCGGGTATTCTCCTTGTGGAGCTCTTCGCCTGCAACAGGGTCCTCTCGGGGATATGCGGGCGTGGGCTCCAAGTCGGGTATGGCCACTCCTTTCTTGTCAGCTGGTCTTTCAGCTATGAGTGCAACGCTGACTGTCTGAGGGGTGGCCGCAAGATACAGGCGCGGAGACTCCCCCGGTCGCGGTGCGGCGAGTATAGGGGGTCTTTCAAGATACCTTTTGACCTCCTCAAATGCAGCAGCTGCCTCGCCAGTCCATTTGAATGGACCCGAACGCTTTAGGAGCTTAAAGAAAGGCATAGCCTTGTCGCCGAACCTAGAAATGAAGCGCCCCAGCGCCGCCACGCATCCCGCGAGGCGTTTCATATCCTTCAGTCGTCGTGGAGGTTGCATCTCTTCAATAGGTCGGATCTTGTCGTGGTTTGCCTCGATGCCCCGATGGGACACCAGGAAACCTAGCAGCTTCCCTGCCGCAACTCTGAACACACATTTGTCGGGGTTGAGCATGATGTTGACACTGTGGAGGTTTTGGAACGTCTCCTCAAGGTCAGCGATGAGCGTGCGCTCTTCATGAGTTTTGATGACGTTGTCGTCGACGTAGGCCGTCGCATTCTTCCCTATCTGCGTCCCCAAGGTGATGCGCATGAGCCTCTGGAAGGTGGCTCCTGCGTTCCTCAAACCGAAGGGCGTACAGTCGTAGCAAAACATCCCGCAAGGTGTTAGGAAGGCGGTCTTCTCTTCATATTATTTCGCCATTTTTATCCGATGATAGCCTGAGAAGGCGTCCAAAAAATAGAGGAGATCGCACCCAGTGGTGGAGTCCAGTGAATCCACGCAGAGATTTCCTCCACCCGTGTGCTTGGCGACGACGACGGGGTTGGAGATCCACTCGGCATGGATGACCTCGCGGATGGTCTTGGCGTCCAGTAGCTTCTCCACCTCCTTGACGATGAATTCCTGCTTCTCCGGGCCCTGGCGACGGGCCTTCTGCTTGACCGGGCGTGCGCCCGGGCACACTGCCAGATGGTGCTCGATCACCTCCCTTGGTACATCGGGTATATCGGACGTTTTTCGTGCGAACATGTCCGCGTTTGCCCGAAGGAAGGCGACGAGCATGCTTTCCTATTTGGGGGGCAGCCCGGCCCTGATGGTGAGTGTCGTCCCTGTGCCGTCGGGGTTCATGGAGATCTTCTTTGTCGCCGCCCTCTCGTGAGAGAACAGCTGCTTCTTCTTTGGAGGATCGACATCGTCCCCGAGGTTACCCTCATCGATGGGGTGTGATGCTGGACGCCTCTAGGCGTCCTCCATGGAGCGCACCGCGTCCTTTATGTCCTCGTGAACGGCGAGGGGTCCGCTGCTCCTGGGCATCTTGACCACGTTATAGGCGTGGTGTGTGACAGCCATGAACTTGGCTAGCGCCGAGTAGCCGAGTATGGCGTCGTAGGGAGCCCGATGTGGGCAACGTCAAAGTCGATCTCCTCGGTGCGGTAGTTGTGGCGGGTCCCGAACGTGACTGTCATCCTGACCCTCCCTAGCGGCACCGTTGTGCCACTGGTTACTCCAGTGAAGGGCCTGGTGGCCTTGAGGCGGTCACGCGGTATGCGCATCTTGTCGAAGGTCCCGAGGGAGATCACGTTGAGGCCGGCGCCTCCGTCCACGAGTCCTCGAGACGGCGACGTGGTTGATCGTGGGGGTACAAACCAGTGGGATGGCTCCCACTGAGCTAATGGCGTTGGGGTGGTCGGCAGCGTCGAAGGAGATCTCTTGCTGGGACCACTTGAGTGGCAGGGTAGCCGTTTCACCCCTGCGACAGGCGGCATTGACCTCCCGCGATGCTTGCTTGAGGTGGCGTCCGAAAGAAGGGGCGAGGGACCCGCCGAGTATATAGGCGACGTGAAGAGTGGTGTCGAGCACCTCGATCGCGCCGCGGTTGCCGTGGCCCAAGGCGAAACACGAGAGAGTCACTTGACCCTCGGGTTCACCGCGGGGAAGATGGTCGCGCTGGCGGAAGCGTTGGAGGAACTGCGTGCGCGGGTCCTCCCACGAGTCCACGGAGCTGTCCGGGAGGTTTAGCAACCATGCGAGCGCAGGGCTACGGAGAGCCAGGGGAAGTACCTCAGGAGGCATCGGTCACCGCCCCCAGCAGCCCTAACTCGTGGTTTGTATTACCGCAGGAAGTCCGACGGGGGACTATCCCATGTGTAGTGTGGTGGGAGGCGAGGCTGGAAGGCTGAAGGCCACCTTGCCTTCCACATGTCTCTGTTGAGCGTGTAGCAGCACCCCACCCGGGTGCTTGCCCGCCGCTCTCAGTAGTTAGGCCACTCTGAGTCTGTGGTGGCGTTTCCGGGGGTGAAGGATGTCGTTCCGCATCGAGAGTGCCGCGCCCTGCGCGTGCAGGGTTCCGCCGGCCTGATTACGGGCGTGTCAGCCACGGTGAAGCCAGTCTGCTTCCAGTTCGCTGATGGAGTTGAGGTGAGCTCGATGGTGTACACTAACCAAGAATCACCTGCGCCGAGCATGGTTTGGCAGCACGCCGGCCCCTGTGCTCCAGATAGGGCATCCTGCGTGGTTACCCGTGGAGGAGACCGCAGGGGCCGTGTCGGGTTCGCATGGAACTCGTCGGCGTGCGTTATGCCATGCCCGCGCTGTGACACGGGGGAGCGAGTATGGGAAAGCCCGATGTGGGCGAAGTCGGTGACGAGGCCGCCGAGGTTGTTCCCCTTCCAGGACCGCGCCCTGCGGCTGGTCTGATTGGTGCGGGAAGCGACCATGGCGACAAAGATGCGAGAGAGATGCCTTAGCCCCCTACCTGGTGCGCCAAATGTTGGAGTTGTTGTTCTGTCAATGACAGGGTAGCACTCAAAGGTTCAAACACTGGGGGCTAACCACCTTCAATCGCACCTCGGGAGGCTTCAAGAGGGGAGCTCTCGAAGGGAAATAGTCACAACACGAGGGGTTTACCCAGGTTCAGGCCACCGTGATGGTGTAAAACCCTACTCCTTATTGTCTGGTTGATTGCACTGTGAAGATTACAGTACAACAGGGTATTCTGGTGATCTTCCTACTTGGTGTTCTCTCTCCCTCTTGTTCTTGTCCTCCTACTTCTAGGATATAGGGGTGGTCTACTTATCCGTCCACCGGCCCTGTTTCCCGCTCACTTGGCGGGAAACGGATACTAGAAGGTGCCAAAGGGGGGAGCGCTCCGTACACTGCGCCTCCTACGCGGTCTTGGTCGCCGGGGAACAGCTGCGCCGTCCATGGCGTCACTGTGGGGGAGCCCGGTGACGCCGCCCTCGTCTTCTAGTGAGGACTTGGTCTTCTTGCGCCAAAGGGGAAAGCCACGGACTAGGCTTTGGTGCGCAGAGGAGCTCTGCGCTTTATACACGAGAATGGCAACTGTCAAAGCCATCCTGTCTCCTGTGGCGGCTTCATCATCCGCGCAGAGGTCAGAACATCACCCTCACATGGGATGTCTCCCAGCGGGCGAGGTTGCTTCCAGGAAGGAGCGGGGTTGGAGAAGGACTCCTCCCCAGCGATGCGTGGTGGAGATCTCCTCTTCAAGGGGCTGGCCTTGGGGGAGAACGGTTAAGGGGTTCTCCCTGTCTTGATGGGCGGGTACGGACTCCTTTCGTGCCCAATGGATTGGGCCAGCAGCGGACGGCCTAGGATACCCTGGTATCCGTGGGTCCGACATGTTTGACTCAATTCCGAGTTAGATTTCAAAAGTTATGAAAGTTACAAAAAAACGCTGGACCGTGAGCCGTCCCAACAAGGCCACGACCAGGCCCGATGGGAACAAGCACATGGTATGGTCCAGCCAAATCCCGTTTTTCTTGACCTACCTTCCTTCAAAATCGAATATCTCTTCAACAAAGAGTCTAAATTCGAATCCGTTTATTTCGGATTATTTCCTACTGCAAGGCGAACTTTCCACCGACCTCCCCACCCATAGATACCCCAGCCCCGGCCGTGAGGTCGCCTCAAAGTCGAAACTACAATTACAGATCTCGTTCTTAGTATTTTTCTCGCCACAGTCTGTGAGTTGCTCGGTTGCCATTCAAGTCTTCGCGAGAGTTTTATATATCATCAATACCGATACATCCCAAGAAACCTCACCTATTTTCATCCACCATATTCAGATAATTTCACAATCTACTCTCTCAGATCTGAAGCAACAAAAGTTCAATTACTTTTCAACCGTTTGTCCGTTTTTTCTCAAATTTTTTACTGGAGTTGCATCTTATCATTATCTACAACTTTCATTCTTTGATTTTTTCGATTTGAGTTATGGATATTTTTATGTGATTCCGATCTTCTTTTACTCACCGGAGTAACTCGAAATTTCAAATCTACACTTTGTTCTTATTCATCTAAAAACAATTTCGTTGAGTGTTTTATATACTTTTTGAATCTTATTAGTATGTTAGGTTTAGATCCACTTTTTTATAAACTTTATTTCGATAAGATCCTGTAGATTCTTAATTAACCCTATTTAATTTGGTTAAACTGCTTTATTTCTCTTGTTGCACTACAAACCTTTTCATGCATCATATATTGTTTAGACAACCAGAGAACTAATAAATTAGTTGTCTTGCATTACTAAATCACCATGCATCCATATGTTGCATTTTTGTTTTGTGTGGTTTGGTTATTTATTGTGGTATACTTGAAATGTGTAGATTACGAGAGTTGCGGTTGTTGTCCGTGTGAGGACTGTGGGTGTTACGGCTGCGACTGAGACGAGTGCGTGAATGACTCCAAAATCTGTTAAGGCAAGTGCCACACATGATCCCAGTAATTTACTATATGCATTATAGTTTTTTGATGTAGCTTTGCATAAATAGGAGTTGTGTGATTATCAGTATTGCTAGATTGCTTCACTAACACCCAAGTGGAGTAATCATATGTTATTCCTAGATCGTAGCGCTCCGTGTGGTAGGCAAACACCATAATGCTAGATTGCTTAGCCATGCTTGGGGGCATCAGATGAAATCCTAATTTTCTTAAAATAATGACTAGGTTGAGGGTTAAGAAAATAGTTACCGTCACTGTTGACGAAACCGAAGCAGTTGCACCACTTGTTTATGCTCAAGTCATATAGTTTGTTCATCAGCTTAAATTTGACTCCTTCTTCAGTCGTGGTGTCACCGGAATAGATATCCACGGTATGCCCAAGTGTGCATAAGAATTCCATCGTCAACCGTCAGTAAATTGAAACATCCTAAAAAACAAATGACAAATGCCAACATTGTTGCAAAGCAAATTGAAATCATTAGTAAGACCAAGACGGTGGATGGTTGTGGGGCAAGCCGACTTTGTGGTTCTAATATCACGTTGTTCATGGGTCTTGTATTTGCTTTGGTTGGCCTTACCACAAAGCTTGATTCCACTGGACTTTTCAATGGTTCTCTTCTTAGCAATGTTGTTAGATTGGCTAGCACTTGGGTTAGCACTAGCACGTGTTTGGATCCTCGTGTTCATCTAAAAAATAATTAACAAAAATAAGCAGTGGTTCGTAAAAGATAGGCAATATGTTTCCTCTAAAATACAAGTGGTATGAACTCTCTAGTAGATGCAAAAGAAATTTTTCAATCTAAAAAGATCTAGGTATGAACATGCAACCCTAGATTGGAAATAAAACTTGATTGAACCAACATTTGCAAAAAGTAATTGGTTCGAAAGGGGAGAAATATACCTTTGATTGTTGATGCAAAAGGAATCGAACCAAGATGAACAAGTAATCATGTCTCTTGAGGTTCAGGGGCAGTTTTTTAGGTGGAAGAAGTGAGGAAAATAATATTATGGATTGGAAAATTAAGTTTGGAGGATTTTACATGCAAAACAAGTCGGTATGATGATTGGTACGGTCGGGAGTGACTGTACCGGGGTCGGTACGACTCACCTCTTCAAAGTTGTGAAGCCTTCTATTCTTGGTATTGTGGATGGTACGGTGGAGATCACCGTACTGCTGCTCGTTAAGTAAATACTCTGCTCTCTGTTAAAAAATATTGCAACGATACGGTGGACAGTATGGTGGAATTTGATAGTACCACCACTTGTTAAGTTACCTTTGCGATGTTGATATACATATGGTTTTTCTAGTACAACGGACGGTATGGTGAAGCTCACCATACTGCCACTCGTTTAGTTGCCTTCGACGGCTTGAGAGACTAATGGTTTGCATGGTACGGTGGACAGTACAGTGAACTCACCGGACTGCAACTCGTTAAGGGAAATCTCTTCTCTCTATTAATTCCTTTTGCAGCGATACAGTGGCCGGTACGTTCGAAATTTACCGTACCGCCACTCGTTATCTTGCCCGCAAATAGTTGCACCTCGAGAGTCGTGAAATATTTTTTTTCTTTTTCTCCATCTTTTCTTAAGGTCGGTACGGTCGATTATGACCATACTACCACTCGTTAAATGACATCCTGTAGCTAAATTGATTCTCTTCTCGGATTGTTCACTTGTGACCTGAAATATTAGTTTTCAACAAGGCTTCATACAAAAAATTTGGTGGCAGCAATAGTAGGATGTTATAAGAAAATTTTCTTCTTCTCCAATCTGTTTTCAACAGTAAAAAAAAATGAAAAACTTATCATGGATTTCCTCCCATGCAGCGCTTTGTTTTCGCTATGTTAGCTCGACCATAGTGATGCTCAACTGGGCTTAGTTACTTGTGTGCCCATTCCGAAGTAGTTTGCCTTCGGTTTTATGGTTCCATTATCGTAGACCTTTGATATCTTCTTCCCGGGAAAATGAACAACAAAAGGATCTCGAGAAGGTAATTCAACCCTCACGTTACATTCATGTAAATTTATCAAGGCTTTAATAGTTCATAAAAACGGTCTACTGGGTATTATAGGTGCTATTGGATCTTCAGGCATGTCTAGTATAACAACATCTAGGAGTGTAGGACTTCCTCTAACTTTTAATACAATATTTTCTTTAATTCCCACAACTTGCTTAAAAGGTTGAATCATCTAAGTGCAATTTGAGCTCAGTTATATTATAGTCTCCCAAGTTTATATTATCAAATAAAGTCTTAGGGATCATATAAACACTTGCACCTAGATGACATAGTGCAGTTATTTCATTGACACCTAAATGTATCTTAATAGTATGCTCAAATATGTCTTCAAGTTTAGTTTGCAATTTTTCATACAGTTTTCTATATTCTAATTCCAGCTCATGATCTCTATAAGCAACTACATTAAAAAATTCATTATATGCTACTTAGTCACCTCCTTGATTTGATGGGTTCTTTGTACTCACCATCTTCACAAGATCTTCAACAGTGTAATTTGGTGAAGGAGCATTGCTATAATCGAGCCCTTCCGGTGCATATTCTGTGCTTCTCATCATCTTCATGTTTGCAACTGGATTGGGCTCCGGTTTACCTACAAATTTTGCTAGAATCAATGTTTGACTCTCAGCTATCTTGGCCATTTGTGTCTCCATATTCTTTGTTCTTTCCTGGAGTACCTGCAAATCAGTTCTTATAATGCCAACTTTTTGAGTTAGCTGACCAAGAATATTATCATGATTGTCAACCATTTTGTAAAAACATTGTTTTGTTCAGTTTGCAAATTTATAAAGGATTTAAGTGTTTCTTCAAGTGTCTGGCGATTTCTATTGTTTCTCCATTGTTGTAGTTACTATTATTTGGTGCTCCTGTAGGGTTATATGATTTATGATAATTTTGTCAAGATCTTGGACCTTTCCATGAAGGGTTATAAGTATTACGAGCTATGAAATCTATTTCTTAAATTTGAGAATTGGTGAACCTAGGCTTCATTTTTATTTTTAAGGACAAAGAGTAGCTCATCTATCTTTGCTGTAAGCTTTTCTTTGTTGCTCTCAGTGACTGTGTTTACCTTCTTTATGCTTGTTCTTTCAATATGCCAATGAACATGATTGTCTTTCATATCATCTAGTAGCTTCTTTGGTACTTCAATTTCTATTCCCATGAATGTTCTTCCGGCAGCTGTATCAAGCATAGACTTGGACATAGGGTTTAAAGCATTGTAAAATAAATTGAGTATTAACCACTCCTCCATGCCATGGTTAGGATAATTCCTAACATAGTCTTTCATCCTTTCTCATGCTAGCGCTAGTTTCTCGCGATCTTCCTGTCTAAAACTTGTAATAATTGAGTGAAATTGGATTGTCTTAGTCGGTGGAAATATTTAGTCATAAAAACATTACATCAATTATCTCAAGATGTAATTGTACCTCTCACTACTAGGGAAAACAGTATCCCGGGCGAATTGTTTTCTATTACCGCAGGCGAATAACGGTTCGCCGGGGACCTAATCGCTAGTGGTAATGCTTTACCACAGGCGAACACACAAATGCGTCTGTGGTAACTGAATCTAGCGCTGGCGAACATGCCCTATGCGCCTGCAGTATGTCCACACAGCGGTGGCGAACAAGGCCTATGCGCCTGGGGTAGTTGTTCGCCTGGGGTATTTAACTTATTCGCCTGGGGTATTTAACTTATTCGCCTGTGCTAAGTTTTACCTGTGTCAAAGAAAAACAGAAACCAAAATACACTCAATTGGCACAAATTAGAGCAAAACTACACAAAATGACAGAAAAATGACAGAAATACCGAAAGTTAGAGATGACACAAATTACATTCAATTGGCATTAAGTTAGAGATGCACAAAATAACGTCGATCATCAACAACTAGTAGTCATTACATAACATCGATCATCAACACATAATACACAAGTTTGTATTACATAGTCTCGATTCGAGATAGTTCAACAATATACTGAAAGTTTAGCTACACAAGCACTATAATAAGTAGCATCAACACAAGGAGTATCAGCACGACGATGGCGAAGGTGGTCATCCGCGCCCTCGTCGTCTTCGTCTTCTCTCTCGCTAGGTAAGTGGCATATCGAGCTTCCGCCTCCACCATGGTCTTGTACCCCTTGTAGTTGTTGCCGCTGAAACCTTGCACCTGCCATCGGCATTGTTCCCAATCGTCGTAGACTCCGGGAACCCTACCAATATACACAACATACCATGTCATTTGTGAACAGGACAAAAATACGTGTTTTAGCATGGAAAAATATAATAGACTGCAAATAACTATCAAAAGAATAGAAGCATCAAGGTTTATGAATAAAACACGACAAATAAAGGACTAAAAGTTATATGATGCAAGTATATTGAGATTCTATGCATTGGAAAGTTAACCATCAAGTGTTTACTAACATTTTGGCAATCCTATGGTCTCGGCGGGAACGGACGAACGCCTTTTAGCGTGTTGAATGTCCGGATGTCACGTTGCTCTCGTAGGTGTGCTTCTATGTCACGGTTGCTCGGTGGTGCGTGGCCGTGGAAGAACAAGCCACCCCGAGTGATGACATCCGACTTGAGTATTGTGCAGGTCCTCCGCTGGATGCGACCGAACTCAGCTCTCACATATTCATTGGGTTTGTTGGCAATCTTTGTGGTCATGTCTCGGAGATGACTTGGTAACAATACCTCTTGGGCATCCTTTAAGTACTCCCTCATCTGAAAGATGGCATACCAAGCTTCCAACCCAGATTCTTGTGCCGATTGCTTGAGGCAGGAGAAGTTTGTTACGTGGTTGCACACGTAGGCGCCTCAGACTATTTTCTCCTTTTTTTAGGGGCTTGCCTAAATCGGAGGCGAAGCCATTGAGGGCACTATTAAGAATAGCTTTTATCTCGTTGTACTCCTTCTGCACCGCCCTACCCGCATCGAGATAAGTGCATTGCGGCCAATGCGGTTCCATGACGATGAGTGTCCATCCTCCTTTTCTGCGCAGAACATTTCGAATAAGCCATCATCATCGGAATACTAAGGAGATTCTAGAAAGAATGTAATGACGGGAAGCAGAGAGGACTACTTACAGGGGAAAGTATGGCATGAGAATGACGTTCTTGTCCTTGTTATCTATCAAAAAACTTGTTATATAGTTTGTGATAACAAGCCGGTCCGCAGGTGACAGCATGTAGTCCTCAACCATGTAGTAGGGGTCCATAATCGCGATGTTCGGGGTATTCTCCATGGCCATATCGTGCGCCATGCTGAGCGATACCAGGCGGACAATGCTTCGGTCGAGCTTTCCCAAGTGGAAGACCCTAAATACGTCTTCATATCGAATGAAGAACACCTCCGCGGGATTTGTATCCACAAAGCCCGCGGATCGGGGCACCTTGACCACGAATAGCGGGTACGAGGGATGTTTCTCACGTAGAAGTTCCGCCTCTCTCTGCAAAATTCCGTTGTGGATGCTCCTCATGTCACCACCCATGACAGTGACAACCTCTGGCGGCAGCATCGGCTTAGCTATCTCATGCACCTTCCTCCACAGGACGGCGGGCGGCAAACAGTCCAGGACTCAAGCGGCCGATGGCTGGCTACTAAAGGCGGCACCACATTTGTTCTTGTTGGCTACATGCCTCTTCCGATGCTTCTTCTCCCTGAAGCACATTGGAGTGCCGCTTTGTTTTACCGCCTCCTCGGCCGTAGCATAGAGTGTATTCGGGGTAACCACCGTAGGTTGTGGGGCTGTAAAGGCCGTCTCCTCTTTGAGATTTTCTTGGGAATATGTTAGCTTCTTGTGGATATCTGGTTTTATGGTGGGTAACTCAGAAGGACCACCCTCTTCGCCATCTAGCCTCTTTTGGATATTAAGATTTCTGGTGGGTAACTGTCACATCCCAATTTTGGAATACCTGTTAACACAGTTGTTTTGCTAATTGCTTTACTAATAAACCTTGGTTGTGTTTGTTTGTGGTTGTTTAAGTGCAACCAAACAAACTAATTATATAAACTTGCAAACTTAAAAGGATAGCAAAGCAGTGAACTAAAAATATTCAACATATTGTTCCAGGGATAAAAATATTCAACATATTGTTCCAATGACTTTGGCAATATTTTCTAAAGTAAATATTGATCAAAGAGTTTTTCCAAAAACTATCTTATGAACCTACTACTTGTTGAATATTATTCCAAGACCCAAATTAAGAAAGATGAAACACTTAATAAATTTCCATAAAGGATTATCAGAAAAAGAGGCATTCTTAAATGCTTCACCAAAATATTATCAAATGTTTTTCCAACCTTGCAATCTTAAAAACAAAAGTATTTGAGAGCATTGACTTGCTATCTCTAGTAATATAAATTTTTTGGCAAAGCATTGCTAAAGAAAAGCCAAGTGCTTTATTAAATAGAAATTCCAATATTTCCAGAAACAGAAAACTGAAACAAGTTACTTTTGGAAACTTTCCTCAAATGATCTGAAATTAATACCATTGCTTCCTTATATCAAATAAGGAACACACACAAGAGGAGACCAAGAATTGAATCCATTAAAGCCCTGAAAACATGAATTTTCTCCACAGCAACATTTGGGATTTTGAACAAGTTTGTTCTACAAACTTTTTCCAAATGCCATGAAATAAATACCACATGCTCTATATCATAAATAAGGATGAAAACCAAAAGGGCACAAGTTTTTGAATAATTGAAGTTGCCAAAAACCCCTGTTTTCTTGACAGCACCTTTTTGAAATTTGAACAAGTTTGTTCTATGAAGTAACTCAAAATGACTTGAATTTTCTACCACATAAGGAACACATCAAATAAGGAATGTGTGCCAAAAATTATCATTTTTGGAAGCTCCTAAGTAGGTTAATAAATTCAATGTCCATTTATGTCAGAATTCAAATTTGAACAACTTTGAATTATAAAGTTTCCCCAATTGAGCCAATTTTCATATATGTTGTGTATCTTAACTAATTAGAATTTTGGGCAAAAGGAATTTAAATTTTGACTTTGTTTGACTAGTGAAAACAACCTTTTACAGAGAAGACAGGGACCAATTTGTAAACTTGCAGGGACCTAAAAGTAAGATGAGTCATCTTCTACCTCTAGCTCCCTGTAGAGAAACAGCACCCCTACTCCATGCCTTCGAGAGGAAGGTATCCGAGGTGAATAAAGAGGCCCCCCATGTGCTTGTGTTCCCTCAAGCCCTCTCTCTCCCCCCCTCAAGCTCTCTCCTCTCCCTCTCGGTAGAAAAAGCCCAACCCGAAACCCTAGCCTAGCTCGCCGTCGATTAGGCCGCTCCCGAGCTCGCCGCCGGTCGCCGGTGGTCTCTACCTCTTCGCCTCGTCGTTCTGGACCTCGGTGCAAAAGGGATTGAGGTGGGACGACGCGAGGAGCCCGCGCCATCCATCTCCTCCCTCGAGTCCGGCCGACTCCGGCGGCAAATCGGCGTCGCCTCGCTCCTTCTTCGACCTCACCGAGTGCTCCATGGCGTCTAGGGTGAGTGTGCGATTCTCCACGGCCACTTTTCCCTCTCCCTAGGCCTCTACGTCATCACCGCGCCGTGCTCGCTTCCGGCCGCCGCGCGCCTCCGTCGCCGTCCGTGTTCCGGCGTCTCCCTGGAAACGAAACCGGCCCCTTTTGGTTCCCCTCGTCGAGTACAACGCGTAGGTATCTTTTAATCGATGAACGGTGGCCGGAAACGCGAGATTAGAGCTCGCCGGAGACGTCCCGCCGGCGGGTGACGCGCGCGTGACATCATGCTCGCGTCAGCCCCCCATTCACCGCGCGCTGCTGGTCAAACTGGCCAGTGGGGCCGCGCTAGCCCACGTGGATGCCGCCGTGGCGTCCAGGCCCGCTAGTCAGCCCCTGAGGCTCGCTCTGGCCGTGGTGAAGATCATGTCTGGCCGGCCCAACAACTAGATCTGGCCCATCCCTGCCTTTTTCCATTTTATTTTTACAGAAACATTACATGTTTACTTTTGGCTCTAAAATGCTACCTAAAATATGAATTTGGCCAAACAAAAATTCACAGCTGTAGAGCAACAAAATAGGAACCACCTCCAACTTGTAGATCTACTTTTGGATGAATAGATTTGAAATGAAAAATGATTTGGCAACAGGTACCAGAAACACCAAAATGAGCACCATTTTTATTTTACAACTCAGAATGAAGTGAGGCCAATTGCATTGGAAAGCCCTTGAAATTTCCTAACAGGAGCATTTAACCTCGTTTCCAAATTCATTGTATTTTTGAAATGGCATGCAATTTGGTAAAACACCAGAGAGCACTTTGGTGATTTTTATAAAATTATTAAAAATGAATTTTGATGCAAACTCAATTGGATGGTCTTGTATATGTTTAGGACTATCCAAACCTAGAAGGGTTTAATTTTTAGAGCATCATAGAAATTTTGGTGGACAGATCTTGGTTTTGCATGTTTCTGCCATTTTGGCATTTTAGCTAATTAATTGTTGTGATTATATTTTTGTGTTGCAATATTGTTTTCTAGCATGTATAAGTTGTGTGAACTTGTTTTCTAAGTATTACTTAACTATTTTAGCATGTTAGAATGTGTGGACTTGAGTGGAGAAGAATTATGATATTTGTTGGTAGCATATGTTTATCTCTAGTGTATAGTTGCATATAATTTTTGAGTGATGAATTGATGTGCTAGCACTTGGATTTTTGATTGGATCCAGTGCCATGTTGGTACTGATTTGGTGTTGTTATCACCTCTGATAGATTGCATTTGAGTGGGTAGAAAAGCATTATTAGCTTTGTCATGACTATGAGAATGGTTATGGAAAAATTCCCTCATGTGTGGAATTTTGACATAATCATTTGTGGTTTTGTGGCCACATATTTTTGTGTTATGTTCATAGGACCAGTAGCATTTTGATGATGTTGTTATGAGTACTTGACCCCTAAAGTTTTCACATGTGTGAAAACAATAGCATGAGTATCATTACCTTGCTTGTTTTTAGCACCCTATTATTTTCTGATAGTATTGTTATTGCACTAGGTGCTAGTTTAGTCTTTTGTTAATTTTTAGCAAGTGTGACCAGAGGCTTTGTGACCTCTTAATGCTTTGTTATGCTAGTGGAACACCCACTGGTTTCATTGCATTTTTGGTGGAAACATTATTTCCCCAAACTAGATGTATTTCTTTTATATAGTTTCATAACTAGTGAGTGCCTAGTAGTTTTGCTTTGGGAATTTTTGTGCTAAACAGAAATGGGTATGCTTCTGTTTGTAAGTGGTTATAATAATGTGTGGCTTGCTAGGAAAAATCCATCTTTGGGTTGTTGTTTGATTCCCCTAGTAATGCCCTTTTTATTACCACTAGTATGTAGGAGTTGCCCTGAAAATGGATGACTTGTTTTATCAAATGGGATATTTTTGTTATACAAAGTATATATGTTTTTCAGTACTGTTTTTATAACATGGACCCTCTGGTTGTATTTCAATTACTTGATTGAAATGCATCCATTGATTCTTCATGTGTGAGTAGTACTAGTTTTCCTTAGCATTTTTGTATTGAATTATTTTTCCTGCCAACTTGTGTTTGGTAGATATTTATGTATCCTTGCATGAGGACATGTTTTCATTCCCATTATGATAACATGGTTCCTTGTTTGCATTTTAGTACTTTACTTGTTATGCATGCTTGCATAGCAAACCCTTAGTAGAAGCATGTCTATAGGATTCCTCCTTTTTAGCCATTGTTTCTATTGTTCTCACTATGAGAAATTGTGTGTTTTGTGATGAGTCTATTACCGTGTTACACTTGAGTAGGCTCACTGATTTGTAAAAGTAACTTTTGCAAATCATGTGTCTTAATTATTCTTGGTGTGAATTTATACTTAGTAAGATAGCTACCTTTCTCTTTTTGTGGTTTGGTTGATAGACCCATTGCCATGCTTATTGTTGTGCATGTTTTATATACTTTTAGTAGTCTAACCCTTGTGAAACTAAGTATATTTTGGGCTTATTAATATCTTGGTATGAGAGTGGCACACCCACTGAATCCATGATATTGAGGTTGTGAGATATATTCCTCCAACCTTAAGCTGTCTTATTGAATGGCATTTCTGCCAAGTGTGTTTGTTTGATTGTTTGCTCCATTAATAATTGTGTGATAAGTTATTTTTAGTTTCCTTGCTGTATGTATTGTTATGCATTGTTGCTTGCCTTGATTGGTTCTGAATGTGTGCCCTTTATTCCTTTTACGACGTTAGAAAACGAAGAGGAAGGGAGTGTCGTGAAGCTCTGTTTCAAGATCCAGTCACTCCAGAACCAGGGACACAAGAGATACCAGGCAAGCCATCCTGATTGCTTGCTGATACAATACTTACCATTATCTATCATGCATGTTTTACCTCTGAAGTTTTACAAAAACTTGATTATCAAAACTATTTTTGATGTGGAATTTACTACTATACTATAATATAGGTTACTACCATGCCAGTAGTTAAACTTGGTAATACCAAGCCCATAAGCCACCATATGGTATTTATTACCATCAAATATACTAGTCCCTAAGTGGACACCCTAAAATTGTGATTCTACAAAACAAAGGCTTTACGGAAAAACCCGGAGAAAAGGCGGATCCTTGTTCTCCGGAGGAATGTGGAAGTGGTCATTTTTGAGAAAGTGGTGTTTTCAAAAATGACACATAACCTAGTCTTCGCTGGACAACCTTTACCGTACTGCCACTTTACCCCAATATGGGTAGGGGCTTGATTAAAAACTTGTTATGGTTAGTATGTGAGCTATCTCAAAGTGCTATAGAGGATTGGATCCTCCGAACCGAAGTGTCGCTAGGAGTGAGCAGACGGGACATCTAAAGTGTGGGATTAATTTTCCCTCCGGATGCAGCAGTTGGGTCTCCTGTTTTGGCGGTGTGGGACACGGCTTGCCAGGGAGGGGGAACCCCAATTGAAGAGATAGTCATGTTCTAGCTTGTACATAGTGGATATTCAAGATCAGTTATCTGATGTTCTCATAGGTTGAGAACAGTCCATGGGTGTTTCATGGCGGATTCTGGATCTGGTGGAAATGTGTACACCTCTGCAGAGTAAAACTATTTCGAGATAGCCGCGTCCTCGGATATGGACGGTTGAATGGCCATGTAGCTAGCATTGTGTCAATGTTTTCAAAAAGGGAGTTTTTGAAAGGGAAATTTTGGAAAGGAAGTGTTGAACTTGTGAAGTTCGGAAAGGAATGGAAACTTATACCGTGGAGGTATCGTCGATGATGAAAAGCCAGATGCTGATATACAAAACAAAATGTTTTGCAAAGAAAACCTTTTCTACTCTAAGCAAGAATTCTGGAAACTGATTCCAAGAAGTTTTGCAAAGAGAAAATGTTCTTTAACAAAGCTTTACAAAACCTCTTGTACCTGTGATATCTACAAGAGAAATAAAACTATATTATTTTCTTCTGAAGTATATTCTTCAACGAAGATACAGATAAACATGACTGCAACTGTGGTGTCATCATATATGAACACCATCGATAGTGAACCATATTTATAGCCTACCTATTCCACCATATAAGCATACTTGCATGTTGGTAAGTGACATGATGGATGTCTTGCTGAGTACATTCAAATGTACTCATTATGGTTTCGCCCCTGGTATCTACTTATCAGATTTGGAGAAGGAACCTCCAAAGGATATCTATGAAGAGAAGTACGGAGTTGACGGCTTTGCGAACTAGGATCGTCTCCGGGTCAGCAGCCTGTAGGTTAAGGCGTGACTTGGGCTCAACTACGTTGTGTTTTATTTGCCTTCCGCTGTGTTTGATTAAGTTGCCTGTCCTTGTGGCAGTTGCGTTAAACTTGATCATGTGATCTTTGTGTAATACCTTTATGTATTCGTGTAATGGATGATGTATTTCTGTGTGCCAACTTTGTATGTTGTTCACGACTGATCTTTCTGGGATCGTGGATGTATGCATACGTAGGGTTTCAGACTGCCGGTCTGGGGTCCTTACAGAGTTGGTATCAGAGCCATCCTGACCTTAGGAGACCTTAGTTAGCATGGACGTCAGATAGGAAAGATAAGTATTTTGGAGTAAAAACCTATTTACTATCTAGATTTTTTTTTTATCTAAGGGAATTTTAGTATATTTTCCCTCCTTCTGATCTTTTCAAAAGATTCTAAATGCATATCAAGGGCGTCCTTGAACAGTAGTTCGAAGGGCGAGCCTTACAGAGTTTGTATCTCTCTCGGTTAAGAGTTTATTTCTTACTTATTTGCAATTGCTCCGCTCTGTTTTTGAAACATCTCTCGTATTTGAAGTTTTCTGTCCAGAAAATAGTTGGAGTTTCAAAAACAGATTGTGGCATAAAGTTTTATCAAAACTTTACTTCTATTTATCTTGTTTTCATACAAAAACTTTTATACTTGCCGATGTCCCGAGAAGACCAAAATAATTGCCTAGCTCTACAGTGATGATGGTCAGGAGTAGATATAGTTCTTCAGCCACTTCTAGGATTTTGGATCATCCCCCGACGTAGCTCCAATGGAGCCTTGCTTGTGTGTTTTGGCTTGCTTATGTGTGTCCGTAGGACTTTGTGCTATTGTGTGGTGTAGATTTTGATTCATCTAGGCTTCTATATGTTTGCGGAGTGCTCAAGTTTTGCAAATTTGTGATTGCCCCGCTCTTGTTTTTGAATCGCCTCGTGTTAAATTTTTGCAAGCAAAAATGTTTGTATAGTATTCAAAAACAAGAATTTGTTGCTTAGACTTATACTTGTTTTCGCTTCATAATGCCACCGTCGTGAACCACCACCATCTCCCCCACAATTAATGAAAGCACCGTTGGGCCTAAATAGAGGACCATCAAGCCACACGAGCTGATATCATTGCTACCAGTGATGCACTCCAACAGATAAATCTCCAAAAACGACAACCCTCAAAGAAGAAAAGGCATGAAGAAAACCAACCAATACTGACCAAAACCTCTGTGTTTTGTCTGTTTGCAAAAGGCTCGTTTTACCCTGTTAGCTAAATGTCGCACCTTTTTATGTCCCTTTTACAAGACCAAACAAGAGAAATCCCCTTTTAAAAGTTATATACCTCCCTCCTCTGGAGAAAGGTGCAAAAAGAAGTCTTCACATGCCATGATGCGCAACCCCCTCAAAAGCCAATCCGAAGAGCACAATTCAATATTCGACGTACGATGACGCTAGTCGTATCTTGTCGGACAAACATTATTAAATAAAAAGCTAACAAGATTAACATGCTTTGTTCTAATTTTAGGTTGATACCTAACCAAAGCATGCGAACTACTGACAACTCTTTCTAAACCAAGAAATTAAGTGACTTACGACACCTTTTAACCTAGTTGGTAAAAAGGAGAAGTCATGAGAAAATAAAATGATGACCTATTCGTTTACTAGTCAATAGGATATCTTGTGTATATACTTTGGAAATCAAAACTTGGTAGACATTGTAGGTACTATAAAATTCGGGGTTTAGAAACTAAGTGAACGATGGAATGTTTATAATAGATCTGGAAAACAGCAGTTTTCCTGTTGTTATTTCTTTGTGTGCTCTTGATTGAAATAAATTTGTATTTTATTCAATCTTGCTTCCTAACTTATATGGAGTTGTTAAGACTCGTTATTATGTTGTTTTCTTACAATGAATCTACCCTAGAAAGTGTGTGCATGATTGAAAACTCGAATAAAAATGAATAGCATTTGTTACCTTCTAGTTTATTATTTGGATTGTTGAGTGGGCAAATCCTTGTAGATTTGTTGTACCTAGATTTTTGTTATGGTTATGATAGATCCAGTACCATTTTGGTACTGTTATTTATATGATGTTATCTTCCTTAACTTGCATGTGATCTTATAGCAAAGCATGAGTAACATTTGCTATTTTTCCAGTTTTTATTATTTGGAATTATTGTGAAAGCTAGATCTTTGTGTGAATGCTTTGATAAATTTTGTGCTATGTTTTCTTTGAGTCCAGTACCATTTAGGTACTGATATTTTGATGCATGTACCTATGTTAGCTTGCATGTCTCTTAATAGTAAAGCATGTGTAAGAATTGCTATCAATATGCACTAGTATTGCTTCACTAGATTAAATAGCATTATATTTTTATCTTGTATGCAAAGTTTTTCATGAGTAAACAGAGGCTTAGTACCTATTTTTACTTGGTATTAGTGGGCCATATCCCACTGGTCCCATTGCTTTTTGGCTTGAGGATGAAAATCCCCAACCATACACATGTGTGAAAATAGCATGTTTCACTATGTGATTGATTTCTATTTTCCACCAGGGAAAATATAATTGTTTGTTTTCACTTATGCAAGTGAGAAGTTTATTTCTTATTAGTAAATACTAATATGTTTAGGTGTGATCCTTTTGTTAGCATAATATTCCTTAGGGGTATCATGTTAAGAAATGTTTCACTATCGTGTGCTGAAATTAAATTGTTCGCAAATAAAATAAATTCCTCTTGATTGGTAGATTGTTTGTGAATGATTTTAAATTGAGTGTATGGATTTTTAAAAAAAAAGGGGTTTAGATAACTTTTCATTAATTTCATAGCTACTGGTTGGGTGAGTTATAACTTGCTTGTTTGCTAGTAATTGGTTAAAGAAAACAGAAATTGCTAGAAGAAATTTCTGCATGTTTAATACTTGTATCATGGGATTGTTTTGATGTTTGTGCTTACTAACATGAGTAAGTTTTGTGTACTGTTATTTAGGTACACTTATATTCATGACTTGCTTGTTTAAGTTTAAACATCATGATAGCATTGTTTGCTTCTCTAGAGTGAAACTAGTTTCACCACTAGAAAATGGTGATTTTCTGCTCTAGTATTACCCTCTTTATTTTATGAGTATATGTGTTGATATAGCATGTTTAGGAAGTTTTACTTCTGTTATCATGCCATGAATTATTTAGCTTCATGTTCTATGGTATAGGATATGATTATCTCTTATAGCATGCTGGTGTAGATTTTTTTTTATACTAGTGTGTTATTTGTGCAGTCCTATTTTTTTTTATGCCTGTGTAATAGGAGTTTTTTTTTATCTTGTGTAAAGATGGTATTTTAGAGTATCTTTATGATTGAGTTCATTGGTTTTTAGCTACTGGTTGTTTGCTAATTGTTCATGATTGATGGGTTCCAAAACCTCTAATAAACAATAACCTAGTGAATAAATAGTCTATTTATATGTGGTGTTGTTTGCTTGCTTTTTGGATGTTGTAAATGTTTTACCTTAGCATGAGTTTATACTTGTGTTATGTTTGTTCTTAAGAGTATCTTATGAAACTAAAACATCCAACTAAAATCATGAACATAATAAGTGATAGTTGCTTGTGGTGAGTAATATCCACTGCCATGGGTATTGTTCTGTCTGTTTGTTTTATCTTAGCAACCTAACCTTTGCACCCACAAGCTATATTTTTTAGCTTCTTATGTACCTGGTTATGAGAGTGGTATACCACTCCATATGTGTTATGTAAGATGTGGGATATAGCTAAGAACTCATGAAATAATTGACGGTACGTTTCCAGGTAGTCCTGCACTAACCTTAATGTTGGTTGTTCAGGTCTCGTCAAAACTAGGAAACAAAAGTTTTGGACCTAACACAATGCTGATGTAATTTTTAAAAAAGAATTTGATAATTTAAGGGATGTACCCCACCTCCCAAGAAAAGTCAAAGGGGGGAAGCACCTGCACTCCAACACTAACATTGTGTTTGTTGGCCCTCCCTTAGTCCTCGCTTGTGAATCTCGGGGACGAGATTCTTTTTAAGGGGGGAAGACCTGTCACATCCCAATTTTGGAATACCTGTTAACACAGTTGTTTTGCTAATTGCTTTACTAATAAACCTTGGTTGTGTTTGTTTGTGGTTGTTTAAGTGCAACCAAACAAACTAATTATATAAACTTGCAAACTTAAAAGGATAGCAAAGCAGTGAACTAAAAATATTCAACATATTGTTCCAGGGATAAAAATATTCAACATATTGTTCCAATGACTTTGGCAATATTTTCTAAAGTAAATATTGATCAAAGAGTTTTTCCAAAAACTATCTTATGAACCTACTACTTGTTGAATATTATTCCAAGACCCAAATTAAGAAAGATGAAACACTTAATAAATTTCCATAAAGGATTATCAGAAAAAGAGGCATTCTTAAATGCTTCACCAAAATATTATCAAATGTTTTTCCAACCTTGCAATCTTAAAAACAAAAGTATTTGAGAGCATTGACTTGCTATCTCTAGTAATATAAATTTTTTGGCAAAGCATTGCTAAAGAAAAGCCAAGTGCTTTATTAAATAGAAATTCCAATATTTCCAGAAACAGAAAACTGAAACAAGTTACTTTTGGAAACTTTCCTCAAATGATCTGAAATTAATACCATTGCTTCCTTATATCAAATAAGGAACACACACAAGAGGAGACCAAGAATTGAATCCATTAAAGCCCTGAAAACATGAATTTTCTCCACAGCAACATTTGGGATTTTGAACAAGTTTGTTCTACAAACTTTTTCCAAATGCCATGAAATAAATACCACATGCTCTATATCATAAATAAGGATGAAAACCAAAAGGGCACAAGTTTTTGAATAATTGAAGTTGCCAAAAACCCCTGTTTTCTTGACAGCACCTTTTTGAAATTTGAACAAGTTTGTTCTATGAAGTAACTCAAAATGACTTGAATTTTCTACCACATAAGGAACACATCAAATAAGGAATGTGTGCCAAAAATTATCATTTTTGGAAGCTCCTAAGTAGGTTAATAAATTCAATGTCCATTTATGTCAGAATTCAAATTTGAACAACTTTGAATTATAAAGTTTCCCCAATTGAGCCAATTTTCATATATGTTGTGTATCTTAACTAATTAGAATTTTGGGCAAAAGGAATTTAAATTTTGACTTTGTTTGACTAGTGAAAACAACCTTTTACAGAGAAGACAGGGACCAATTTGTAAACTTGCAGGGACCTAAAAGTAAGATGAGTCATCTTCTACCTCTAGCTCCCTGTAGAGAAACAGCACCCCTACTCCATGCCTTCGAGAGGAAGGTATCCGAGGTGAATAAAGAGGCCCCCCATGTGCTTGTGTTCCCTCAAGCCCTCTCTCTCCCCCCCTCAAGCTCTCTCCTCTCCCTCTCGGTAGAAAAAGCCCAACCCGAAACCCTAGCCTAGCTCGCCGTCGATTAGGCCGCTCCCGAGCTCGCCGCCGGTCGCCGGTGGTCTCTACCTCTTCGCCTCGTCGTTCTGGACCTCGGTGCAAAAGGGATTGAGGTGGGACGACGCGAGGAGCCCGCGCCATCCATCTCCTCCCTCGAGTCCGGCCGACTCCGGCGGCAAATCGGCGTCGCCTCGCTCCTTCTTCGACCTCACCGAGTGCTCCATGGCGTCTAGGGTGAGTGTGCGATTCTCCACGGCCACTTTTCCCTCTCCCTAGGCCTCTACGTCATCACCGCGCCGTGCTCGCTTCCGGCCGCCGCGCGCCTCCGTCGCCGTCCGTGTTCCGGCGTCTCCCTGGAAACGAAACCGGCCCCTTTTGGTTCCCCTCGTCGAGTACAACGCGTAGGTATCTTTTAATCGATGAACGGTGGCCGGAAACGCGAGATTAGAGCTCGCCGGAGACGTCCCGCCGGCGGGTGACGCGCGCGTGACATCATGCTCGCGTCAGCCCCCCATTCACCGCGCGCTGCTGGTCAAACTGGCCAGTGGGGCCGCGCTAGCCCACGTGGATGCCGCCGTGGCGTCCAGGCCCGCTAGTCAGCCCCTGAGGCTCGCTCTGGCCGTGGTGAAGATCATGTCTGGCCGGCCCAACAACTAGATCTGGCCCATCCCTGCCTTTTTCCATTTTATTTTTACAGAAACATTACATGTTTACTTTTGGCTCTAAAATGCTACCTAAAATATGAATTTGGCCAAACAAAAATTCACAGCTGTAGAGCAACAAAATAGGAACCACCTCCAACTTGTAGATCTACTTTTGGATGAATAGATTTGAAATGAAAAATGATTTGGCAACAGGTACCAGAAACACCAAAATGAGCACCATTTTTATTTTACAACTCAGAATGAAGTGAGGCCAATTGCATTGGAAAGCCCTTGAAATTTCCTAACAGGAGCATTTAACCTCGTTTCCAAATTCATTGTATTTTTGAAATGGCATGCAATTTGGTAAAACACCAGAGAGCACTTTGGTGATTTTTATAAAATTATTAAAAATGAATTTTGATGCAAACTCAATTGGATGGTCTTGTATATGTTTAGGACTATCCAAACCTAGAAGGGTTTAATTTTTAGAGCATCATAGAAATTTTGGTGGACAGATCTTGGTTTTGCATGTTTCTGCCATTTTGGCATTTTAGCTAATTAATTGTTGTGATTATATTTTTGTGTTGCAATATTGTTTTCTAGCATGTATAAGTTGTGTGAACTTGTTTTCTAAGTATTACTTAACTATTTTAGCATGTTAGAATGTGTGGACTTGAGTGGAGAAGAATTATGATATTTGTTGGTAGCATATGTTTATCTCTAGTGTATAGTTGCATATAATTTTTGAGTGATGAATTGATGTGCTAGCACTTGGATTTTTGATTGGATCCAGTGCCATGTTGGTACTGATTTGGTGTTGTTATCACCTCTGATAGATTGCATTTGAGTGGGTAGAAAAGCATTATTAGCTTTGTCATGACTATGAGAATGGTTATGGAAAAATTCCCTCATGTGTGGAATTTTGACATAATCATTTGTGGTTTTGTGGCCACATATTTTTGTGTTATGTTCATAGGACCAGTAGCATTTTGATGATGTTGTTATGAGTACTTGACCCCTAAAGTTTTCACATGTGTGAAAACAATAGCATGAGTATCATTACCTTGCTTGTTTTTAGCACCCTATTATTTTCTGATAGTATTGTTATTGCACTAGGTGCTAGTTTAGTCTTTTGTTAATTTTTAGCAAGTGTGACCAGAGGCTTTGTGACCTCTTAATGCTTTGTTATGCTAGTGGAACACCCACTGGTTTCATTGCATTTTTGGTGGAAACATTATTTCCCCAAACTAGATGTATTTCTTTTATATAGTTTCATAACTAGTGAGTGCCTAGTAGTTTTGCTTTGGGAATTTTTGTGCTAAACAGAAATGGGTATGCTTCTGTTTGTAAGTGGTTATAATAATGTGTGGCTTGCTAGGAAAAATCCATCTTTGGGTTGTTGTTTGATTCCCCTAGTAATGCCCTTTTTATTACCACTAGTATGTAGGAGTTGCCCTGAAAATGGATGACTTGTTTTATCAAATGGGATATTTTTGTTATACAAAGTATATATGTTTTTCAGTACTGTTTTTATAACATGGACCCTCTGGTTGTATTTCAATTACTTGATTGAAATGCATCCATTGATTCTTCATGTGTGAGTAGTACTAGTTTTCCTTAGCATTTTTGTATTGAATTATTTTTCCTGCCAACTTGTGTTTGGTAGATATTTATGTATCCTTGCATGAGGACATGTTTTCATTCCCATTATGATAACATGGTTCCTTGTTTGCATTTTAGTACTTTACTTGTTATGCATGCTTGCATAGCAAACCCTTAGTAGAAGCATGTCTATAGGATTCCTCCTTTTTAGCCATTGTTTCTATTGTTCTCACTATGAGAAATTGTGTGTTTTGTGATGAGTCTATTACCGTGTTACACTTGAGTAGGCTCACTGATTTGTAAAAGTAACTTTTGCAAATCATGTGTCTTAATTATTCTTGGTGTGAATTTATACTTAGTAAGATAGCTACCTTTCTCTTTTTGTGGTTTGGTTGATAGACCCATTGCCATGCTTATTGTTGTGCATGTTTTATATACTTTTAGTAGTCTAACCCTTGTGAAACTAAGTATATTTTGGGCTTATTAATATCTTGGTATGAGAGTGGCACACCCACTGAATCCATGATATTGAGGTTGTGAGATATATTCCTCCAACCTTAAGCTGTCTTATTGAATGGCATTTCTGCCAAGTGTGTTTGTTTGATTGTTTGCTCCATTAATAATTGTGTGATAAGTTATTTTTAGTTTCCTTGCTGTATGTATTGTTATGCATTGTTGCTTGCCTTGATTGGTTCTGAATGTGTGCCCTTTATTCCTTTTACGACGTTAGAAAACGAAGAGGAAGGGAGTGTCGTGAAGCTCTGTTTCAAGATCCAGTCACTCCAGAACCAGGGACACAAGAGATACCAGGCAAGCCATCCTGATTGCTTGCTGATACAATACTTACCATTATCTATCATGCATGTTTTACCTCTGAAGTTTTACAAAAACTTGATTATCAAAACTATTTTTGATGTGGAATTTACTACTATACTATAATATAGGTTACTACCATGCCAGTAGTTAAACTTGGTAATACCAAGCCCATAAGCCACCATATGGTATTTATTACCATCAAATATACTAGTCCCTAAGTGGACACCCTAAAATTGTGATTCTACAAAACAAAGGCTTTACGGAAAAACCCGGAGAAAAGGCGGATCCTTGTTCTCCGGAGGAATGTGGAAGTGGTCATTTTTGAGAAAGTGGTGTTTTCAAAAATGACACATAACCTAGTCTTCGCTGGACAACCTTTACCGTACTGCCACTTTACCCCAATATGGGTAGGGGCTTGATTAAAAACTTGTTATGGTTAGTATGTGAGCTATCTCAAAGTGCTATAGAGGATTGGATCCTCCGAACCGAAGTGTCGCTAGGAGTGAGCAGACGGGACATCTAAAGTGTGGGATTAATTTTCCCTCCGGATGCAGCAGTTGGGTCTCCTGTTTTGGCGGTGTGGGACACGGCTTGCCAGGGAGGGGGAACCCCAATTGAAGAGATAGTCATGTTCTAGCTTGTACATAGTGGATATTCAAGATCAGTTATCTGATGTTCTCATAGGTTGAGAACAGTCCATGGGTGTTTCATGGCGGATTCTGGATCTGGTGGAAATGTGTACACCTCTGCAGAGTAAAACTATTTCGAGATAGCCGCGTCCTCGGATATGGACGGTTGAATGGCCATGTAGCTAGCATTGTGTCAATGTTTTCAAAAAGGGAGTTTTTGAAAGGGAAATTTTGGAAAGGAAGTGTTGAACTTGTGAAGTTCGGAAAGGAATGGAAACTTATACCGTGGAGGTATCGTCGATGATGAAAAGCCAGATGCTGATATACAAAACAAAATGTTTTGCAAAGAAAACCTTTTCTACTCTAAGCAAGAATTCTGGAAACTGATTCCAAGAAGTTTTGCAAAGAGAAAATGTTCTTTAACAAAGCTTTACAAAACCTCTTGTACCTGTGATATCTACAAGAGAAATAAAACTATATTATTTTCTTCTGAAGTATATTCTTCAACGAAGATACAGATAAACATGACTGCAACTGTGGTGTCATCATATATGAACACCATCGATAGTGAACCATATTTATAGCCTACCTATTCCACCATATAAGCATACTTGCATGTTGGTAAGTGACATGATGGATGTCTTGCTGAGTACATTCAAATGTACTCATTATGGTTTCGCCCCTGGTATCTACTTATCAGATTTGGAGAAGGAACCTCCAAAGGATATCTATGAAGAGAAGTACGGAGTTGACGGCTTTGCGAACTAGGATCGTCTCCGGGTCAGCAGCCTGTAGGTTAAGGCGTGACTTGGGCTCAACTACGTTGTGTTTTATTTGCCTTCCGCTGTGTTTGATTAAGTTGCCTGTCCTTGTGGCAGTTGCGTTAAACTTGATCATGTGATCTTTGTGTAATACCTTTATGTATTCGTGTAATGGATGATGTATTTCTGTGTGCCAACTTTGTATGTTGTTCACGACTGATCTTTCTGGGATCGTGGATGTATGCATACGTAGGGTTTCAGACTGCCGGTCTGGGGTCCTTACAGTAACTCCATAGGAACCTCTTCGCCACCCAACTGATTTATGAAATCATCAATGGGAGCAAGTTCAATATCCATGTAGTCGTCATGTGTCTCGTGCTCGTCATGTTGCTCGTCATGTGACGTATCGTGCTCGGGAGGAGGAGGATCCACCGTTGGAGGGAGGACCATGTCATGTTGGTTTGCCGGTGGAGGGACAACCTTGTCTTGTTGGCTTGCCGCGGGCGCAACAGGTGTAGTAGTGACGACCATGCGTTGTCTTGACGCCGACCCTGATGTGGTGTTCAGCCGAATAAGGGCTTTCGGCCATAGCAAGACTTGATTGTCGAGTTGGCCTAGATTCAGCTCGCTGTCGGCATCGGCGGGTTGATTAGGAGGATACAAGTCCTGGAATCCCGGTAACACCATATCGACGTGAACCCGAAGCTCGTTAGCTGGTATATCTCTGCAGTGGTACTTGCGGGAGAGTGGCTGCAAGATGCTCCCCTTTGCAACATCCTTCATCTCGCTGCCCACTTTTAGCAGGAAGGTGCAGCCCGTTGCGTCAGCCTGCGAGAACATGCATGGCTAGGTCAGAGAGTGGGGTGATATTAAACTGGCTACAGCTTGAGACGGTCAATAATTTACCATGAGGGCATTGAGCTCGGCTAACATCGACGGACCACAGGTGATGGGCTCGTCGAGCAACGATAACATCGACGGACCACCGGCTGCGGCCGCGCCGGACACGATCGACGGTCCATCGGGGGCAGGCGCGTCGGGCACGGCGGGGGCGGGCACGCCAGGCACGGCCAACGTCGACGGACCACCGGTGGCGGCCGCGCCGGGCACGACACCGGGCATGACCAACATCGACGGTCCACCTCCGGCGCCTATGTTGATTGTAGGCATCGACCCCTGTGCGCCTCCGGCGATGTAGCCACGGAGTTTTTCAAATACGGCGGGTATGAGCTCATTCATCTTTTCCCCGACCTTTTGCTCAATCCGCTTCTCCATGTTTGCTTCCATGTCCGCCACCTTCTTCTTCAGCAACTCCGCCTCCTCGTTCGACTGACTCTTCTTCGCCTCCCGGGACTCCTTAGTGCTGGGCTTAGCCAAGCCAAACTTGGCGTGCTTCCTATTTAGTCCGCCGCCGGTGATACGGCCTAAGTGCAGCCTTTTCAGCGGGTCCTATCTCTTTGCCTTGTTGTACCCCCTGATAAAAGGCTTCTCCTACGCGACTTTGGCCTTCGACGTCTGCGACGAGGAAGATTCAAGTTGTTGTTCTTCTAGCTGCAGAAGCAACATGAACAATTTACAAATGGTTTGGTACTAGAATGAATTCATGGACTTGATGATGATGAGTAGCATGAAATGGTAAATTTATTACCACTAGTTTCTAAACATTCTTCACGCTACGTCCGTTACCAAAATAACATTCTCCACCATCTTGGGGTCCGTGACAAGTTCCCCGGTCGGCGTTACTTTTCTGTACCTCGACCTCATGAGTTTCTAGAACTGCGGGTCATGGGCATACTTGGCGTAAGGGTTCTCAAGGCCTTTATCTATGTAGGCCTGGTCCTCTTTATCCCAAACTTGCTCCTTCCCGTCGTAGCCACGGCAGCCGATATTGTGGTGATCGAAGTTCTTCGACGCTAGGTCCTTCCCCCAGATCGTTTGATTCTTAGTGAAATCAAGCGACTGGTTATCTAGGAAAATCTTGAAGTCATCTGGCATAATCGCGGGAAGTGGCGATGGATATCTTCGAATGGTTCCTCTTCCCTAATCATCGCCCTCACCATAGTCTTATAATTGCTCAGGGCTTTGGTGAATCTAGTGAGGGCGAGTTTGTTCACCAGGTTTCCCTTCAGATTCTCGTTGTTGTAGGGGGGGGACTCGTACCGCGTGTGCAGCCTCGAGATGAGTTGGGCGCGCAGAGTTTGCTTCTTCTTGAGAGTCGGCTCGTTAATATTGACGACATCTCGAAGGATCGCGCCAAGTTGGAGGAAGTACCCCTTCACAAGATCATTAGGCAACACAGGCGTGCCATTGGAAGAATCCACCTCCGTGAATTTCTCTCGAACGGTGCCGACCTTGTTCGGAGCTTGCTGTCGACGCTTCTTTGCCGCCGTGCTACTCTCAGAGGGACCCTCGGTGCCACTATCAGTGGTTTCCTCGCCACCGGTGAGCCCATCATCATTGTGGGGCTCGCCATCAGGGGGCTGGCCAGTCGTCCTATCATCACCTCCATCATTGGCCCTCTCTTCCTCTTGCGACTCTCTGGCCATAAGCATGTAGTGGTCCAATAACGCCGGATCCGTAGAAGAAGACGACATACCTAACTAGCAGTAGACAAAATAATTACTAGGTTAGTCACCGGAAAAATTCGGCATGACCTCTGCTATAAATGGTCATGCCGGAGTGCCAGAAATTTGCCGGAACAGAAATAAATCAACGTTCCGGCAAAACATTGGCACTCAATGTACCTGCAACATAAATAGAATGCACATGGCCAACAAAACAGCTTCTTGCTGTCATCACATGCCACAAAAACTCCCAGGAGTCCATATCATGCCAAAAAAAAACTCCCAGATTGGCTGCAATATTTCCAAAATGAACTTTTTCATAGCAATCAAGCAACCTGTAACTTGAGCATTATTTTCATAACCAAGTACATAACTGCTATAGCAAGATTTACTCCTAACAAGAACAACTAGCTTCCAGGTTTACAATACAGAACTGCAACAGAAGCTTCCAGGTTTACAATACAGCAAGATTTACTCCATACAAGAACAACTAGCTTCCAGGTTTACTCCCAACAAGAACTGCTACAACAAGTTTACAATACAGAAGCATTATTTTCATAACAAAGAACTACTACGGCTACAGAAGTTCACAAAAGCAAGAACAGCACAAGAACTGCTACTACTACTCCCAATACACACAATTATAAAGTTTTTGCAATTTTGAAGGCTCAATTGACTTCCACATTTGTGTAGAAAGACATGACCTTGTAGTTCATAGAAAGGGACTGCTACTGCTACTCTTAATAGTGAGAAAGGGACTGCTACTGCTACTCCCAAATCTGAAATTAGATTCAAGTTTAATATTCATATGCTTGTTCGTTTGCGCTGCAAGGCCTCTCTTGTTCACCTTTTGAGGTGATTATATCGATATTGACCTTAGGATGAATATGTTGTTTAATTACTTGCCTAAAGTTAGAAGTATGCTTTCTGGATGATCCACGGTGCAATCTAGCATGATGATGCACACCTAGGCCCTAACAATTTGCAATGCCCTTGCACAAAAGGCAATGTTCAATGTTGGTTGGGTTGATCGCCATTAAGACCAAGCTCGTTAGCATATACCAGATGATTAAAGTCAACATGCCTTTTCGAAGCTGCTCTAGTCTAAATAGAAGTAGCCATATTGTTGAGTCCATCTAATTTTGTGATGTCATCTGAGGATGTCCTAGGTCATATTTACATTGCTAATTTCATATTCACATAATCAACCTGACTAGATGTTATTTTTTAACCAACTTTTGAGATCGCTGCTATATATTTCAGAAGAGAAAGTAATGAGAGTGCGGTGTATAAGCAGGTTAAGAATGTTCATGGTGCATGCAAACTTTTATTTTGACCAGAAATTAATTGCAAGAATGTGTTCTATATGACCCAGAGGGTGATGTAATGGAACTGTTGCTCCTGGCTTGTCATTTGGCCTAATAGATAATTATTTAAATTTTGATGTTTTCCTCACTATTACATTAGAATAAGAAGCAAGTTATATGTATGATCTTAACTTCAACAATAACCAATCAGAACACAGTCACCAATCCCACATTTTTTATGTAAGTGTCTACCTGCTTTATAATCCAAAATCCAGTCCAATTTTTCCTTATGCCTAATTTTCTGTAAAAAAAATTAACTTCTTTGCATAAATGAATATGCTATTTTGTCTAGCCCCGTATGATTTTCAGTCTACAAAATTTGTATATTTTGCATATTTTTTGTACCTACCTTCATATTTTCTTTAAAAACTGAAGCAAGTTAGTTTGGCTGTAGTTGTGTCTGAAGTTAATACATATTTGTATACAAAGGAGTTCAGTCGGACTAATGTACCATATATTTCCTTGGTCCTATAGAGAAGCAAAGTCAAGGTTTACACGATCAATCTCAGCATGGCTTATGGTCAGGCTGCTATGCTTCTTTCCCTAGGGATGAATGGTAAAAGACGAGTGCTACCAAATTCGATAAGTATGTCGCTTTCCTCGGATTCCCACATGCACGCGTACATAAACTCTGACATGGTAGTCTTAACGATGCGCCCGTTTCTAAACTTCAGCTAAGCTGCACTTGCCCAAGGTCCACAAGTCTGGTGGTGCTGCCATTGATATGTGGATTAAGGTGAACCCCAGCTCTTGTTTTCAGCAAGCCTACATCTGAATTATGACACGATATGCACTAAATATTTCATTCCGCTCTCAGGAAAAAGAGTTGGACACGAACACACACTACTACCTGGAACTCTTGTCTAAAGGTGGGGCAAACCGAAGGAAGAGCTCGCGTAGTTCTTGAGAAGCCCCAGGTACTTCCGCACGCAGGAGGCCATCGATTACGGGCTCGCGGACACGATCTCGGACTGCATTCGATCGTGGATCATGGGAGGGAGGAGGGCTGACCTGGACAACGACGGCGTGGGCGACGACGGCGTGGACGACACAGGCGTGGGCGACGTTGGCGCCCTCAACCTGCTGCTCCTCGACGGCGCCCTGGACCTGCTGCTCCTCGACGGCCTGCTCCTGGTTGGCTCCGTCGACCTTCTCCTCCTCGACGGTCTGCTCCTTATTGCCGCCCTCGACCTGCTCCTCCTCGCTGGCCTGCTCGACGACGGCGTGGGCGACGGCGTGCTCGACTGGATCGGGAAAGTGCGCGCGCGGGGAGATGCGAGATAGGGGGATCGATCTGTTCTGCGCGAGAGAAACAAAGAAAAAGGACACAGAGGGATCAAGTGCGGGAGAGCATAATGGGCACTTACCCCAGGCGCATTTTGCAAATTATGCGCCTGCGTTACAGTTTACCCCAGGCGCATTCAGTGATTATGCTCCTGCGCTAAACTTATCCCAGACGCATTTTGGAGATTATGCGTCTGCGCTATATATTATCACAGGCGCTTATTTAGCATTATGCGCCTGTATTAAGTGTCTGTGTTTATTTGGTTAGCAAGGGGGCGCATAGTTGCGTTGACTTAGCCGGGGGATACATCGAGCATATTGGAATGGTATACTAGGGGCTTCTACTTTGTTTCTCACTTCAAAAAAGTACATACATATACGTATGCCAAAATATTTAGGGGCGCATCGGAATAGATTGATTTAGCGAGATACCATGTTATATCGCACATATCGCGAGTATTTCCCTCTCTCAGGCTTTTGTCACAATCTTACTCTTGCCTTTCTTGGTCGATGTTGAATACGTGACCGCCATATCGTGACTTCTTCTTGTGAATGGAAGACCCGACCTAGGTAGTGTGGTCCTGCTTCTTCTTGTGGTGTATGGTGCATCGTTTTCACCGGGTTCTTCCATCATCGGGTCTCCGACCAAGCCGTCGAAGTCCTTCTCATCGGGGACTCCATCCATTCCGACGAGGTCCCTTTTTCCTCTCCTTACGACAACACGACTAGGCTTGGTCGGGTCGGTTATGAAGAAGCATTGCTCCACGTGCTTAGCCAATACCCACGGATCATTTTGCGCGGTGGGGTTCTTGGACTTGGGTTTGTTGGCTTCAGACATCGACATAGTGGTGAAATATTCGTCTTCTTTCAAGACAGTAGCCCATCTGACATGGAACATCGGCAGCTTTTCCCCAACGTAGTCAAGCTCCCAGATTTTCTCGATCTTTCCGTAGTATCTTCTAATCTCTTCACCCGTGTATGGTTCTATCGTTATAGACGAGTTTTGATAGTCGCTACTTTTGTATGTTTCCTCCGTGTAGAATGTGTACCCATTGATGTCGTATGCTTGATAAGTCATCAGATTGGGCGCGGGGCCATATGACAAGGCCAATACAATTTTATCTTTCTGACATGCCATTGGCGGGGGATCGACATCAATCTGCTTTTTGAACCATGTCGCGAAATAGGAGTTGTGTGCTCTAAATATCTCTTCTTCCGTCATCGACCTGCGAGCACTGTTTTTTATCGTGGTTTTGTGCTCTTCTATCCAAGGGTCGACATCGTCAATGTGTTGTAACACTACTAAGTGGGCCCTATCAAAGTCGGCTCTCCGACCACAAGAGTCCGTGTCCATTAACCTTTTGCCAGTGTTGTGTCCTACCCCCATGAACCTGTCAAGGTGCTTGTTTGCGGGTAAACCAACAGCTGGCTTCTCCTCGCCTAGAAAATTCTTGCAGAAAGAGATGCATTCTTCTGTGAGAAATCCCCAGATGATGCTTCCATACGGGTGTGCCCTGTTACGAATGAATTATTTGATGATCCCGTTCATTCTTTCTAACGCCATCATGTTGTGCAAGAATGCCGACCCAAGATTGGTGATATCGTCCACGATATGGACCAAGAGATGTACCATAATGTCAAAGAAGGCAGGTGGGAAGTACATCTCAAGCTTGCATAGGATGGTGACGATCTCTTCCTGCAGCCTTCCGAGTTTCTTTACGCTTATCGACTTCCGAGTGATGACGTCGGAAAAGTTACAGAGGCCAGTAAGCGTTTGACGGACGTGCGGTTCCATTATCCCTCTGGTTGCAACCGGAAGTATCTCCGTCATCATCACGTGACATTCTTGAGACTTCATCCCGCTGAAGATTTTTTTCTCCGCGTCTAGGTATCTGCTTATGAGCCCCGCGTAACCTAAGGGAAATTTCACTCCGAGGAGGCATGTCAATATTTGCTCGAGCTTGTTGGTACTTAGAGTGAAGCAAGAGGGTTTCATGCGGTGAGTTTGGTGTTGCTTAGCCCTTTTCCGCTTGCGGTCATCCATCTCCTCCACCACATCCTCATCCTCCTCCGCGTGTTTACGCGAAGAAGGCGGTAAGTGAAGCTCGCTCCTGATATTCAGGACCATCAGGTCGTATCTTGATTTCGGCCCGTCTTTGGTCCTATCTGGCATGTTGAACAGAGTGCCAAGCAAGCTCTCACACACATTCTTCATGGTATGCATGAAATCAAGGCAGTGAGGCACTCCGAGGATTGGCTAGTACCGCAAGTCCCAAAACACGGACCTCCTTTTCCATACCCCCAAGAGCGGTCCTTCTGGCGGAGGATACTTTTTCTCTCCTCGCTTTCGCTTCTCTCCTCGCTTCCTCTTATGTACCTTTCCCGGCGGAGGACACGTTTTCCAATTCTTCAATAGAGTATCGATCTCTTCTCCTCTTCTCTTGCATGGAGGTAGATCGTTTTGTTGTAGCCACATTCGATGCCTCATGTATACGATTTTAGAAGATCCGGGATCCTTGTGTAGCTGTAGAAACGGCGTCAATTCTATGCACCTGACACAAGCCTTGTGTCCATGGCACACCTGACATGCAATATATCCGTATCCGAGAAAGTCCTGCACCGTCGTGATCAGGGCGGCTCTCATACGAAAAGGTTCTTCTTTGAAGGCGTCCCATGTTTCCACCCCTTCCTCCCACAACGTGTCTAGCTCCTCCTTCAAAAGCTCGATATACAGGTTGATATCGCTCCCTGGCTGGGTCGGCCCTTGAATTAGCATACTCATGTGTATGTACTTCCTCTTAATACACAACCACGGGGGGAGGTTGTACATCCATACAAACACGGGCCAGGTGTTATGTTTGCTGCTCTGGTTTCCAAACGGATTGAAACCGTCGGTGCTCGCACCAAGCCTGATGTTCCTTGGATCGTTCCCAAATTCTTCATCGAATGCGTCTAATGCTTTCCACTAACGTGCATCCGAAGGGTGCGTTAGCACTGGTTTTTCAACACGTTCTGGATCACTCAGCACCGCCTTCTTTCTGTCCTCGTGCCAGCGCATGAGCTTTGCTTCCTTGGGGTCCACGAAGTACCGCTGCAGACGGGGAATGAGTGGAAAGTACGACACAACTTTCCTAGGAGCTTTCTTCGCCCCCCCCCCCCTCTTGTAACGATCAACACCGCACACTGGACATTTGATCTGGTCCGCGTGCTCGTTACGATAAATTATGCAGTCACGGACGCAAGCGTTGTATTTTGTGTGCGGTAAATCGAGGGGGCACATGATTTTCTTGGCCTCCTGTAGACTACTAGCACATGTGTTCCCTTCAGGTAAGTGCATCTTCAGGTATCGCAGAAGATCGTCCATGCTTGTGTCGGTCCATCCGTGTTTTGCCTTCATCTCTAGAAGATCAAGAGCTACTCTGAAGCTTGACTCCTCCGCCCCGCGACTTGCGTCATACAACGGAGTTGCAGAGTCTATCTCTAGTTGTGTGATCTTAGATTTACGTCTGGCCTCGGTCGACGTGTTCTTGAGAAGAAGCTCTTGAACATGAGGGTCCCGAATGGCTGAAGTTAGCGGAGTGTTCATGTCCTCGTCTTCTACATGTTGTTGATCACCATGACTCCCTTCTTCTTCATAGTCGTCTCCGTCAGCAGCCTCTTCGTCCTCTCCATTTCCATGTTCAGACCCTTCCTCATCTTCACATGTCGCTGCCCCATTGGTCTCGACGTGATCATCGTCTTCATCATCATCCATCCACTTAGTGTGGCCCTCCATGAAACTATACCTGAGCGGGTGCTTCTCCACATTACCAGAATCTTGTTTGAACAAGGACCCTAACTTGCATTTTCGACACAGACACTCTATCTCGGTGCGGTTGTTTCGATGCATGTCGGTCGTCGCGTGTTGCACGTATCTATGCACCACGCTTGTCCTCATCGCAGTGACCATTGCTACAAAAGGCAAGAGAGGTTTCATTAACTAGATCCGGTTGTCACGGAAAATTTCGGCATGACCTTTGCTACAAAAGGTAACGCGGAGCGCCAGAAATTTGCCGAAACGGAAATGAATCAACATTTCAGCAAAACATTGGCAACTCATCCTCATGGAAACACAATAAAATGCAAAATAGATCGAGTTCTCCTCCACCAACCAATCTCACACACCTATTAAGATAACACACAATGCAAAATATATAGATGCGATGACGACATCAAAGATCACCGTAGAGACGACCGATAAGAGAGTGATAGATCTAGAAGTAGCTAGGTGTGCATTTGTGGTGAGATATAGTGTCCGGTTAGTAGATCTAGTGGAGATATTTGGAAGAGGGCAAGTGGGGTAGCGTACTAGCTAAAATATATCAAACATGATTGGTTAAATTAGCTAAAAATGGTGGAGGGGTGTGGGGGATTGAGCTTGGAGCACTAATGGGTCGAGTTTGGAGTAGGGAGTGAGTGAGTGTGGTGGATAGGGGTGGTGGTGGGTGGCTGGCCGCACTTATTGAGGCCAGAACTTACCACAGACGAATATGTTTGCTTATGCGCCTGCGTTATGGGGTGGTGCAGCGGGCTAGGGTTACCACAGGCGCGTCGGCTTTTATTCGCTAGCTCTAGGGAGCCTTAGGGAAGGCGAACGGGTGCGTATTCGCCTGCGGTACAGGCACGGTGCCAGGGGGTGCCCCTGCCACCTTTTACCCCAGGCGCATCTGCTCACTGTTCGCCTGGGGTAACTTCCTTACCCCAGGCGCATCTGCTACCTGTTCGCCGGCGCTACTTAGCGCAGGCGCAGAGCCTCCTTTGTTTGCCTGCGGTATAGCATGTTGCTATAACCATTTCCCTAGTAGTGTCTAGGTAATTCTAGTGACCGTTCTTTGGCTCTTCCTCTTAGTGAAAAGGGAAATAAACGTAGCTTCACTGCATTTCGACTAACATCCTTAATATGCATCATATCATATAATTCAGCAAAAGTGTTCAAGTGCATTCCTACATCCCCGAAAGCTGAACTACTAAATTGATTTTTTTAAATAAGGTTCAATAAATTTGGTTTAATCTCATAGATCTCCGCAACAACGGCGGGTTGAGTGATGGGTGCATGTAAATAATCATCATTGGGAGTAGCAAACTCCCCAAGTTTCATGTTTGCCATACTTATTTGTTTTTCCTGTCTTTTTAAATAAGAACAGAGCGTAAGCTAATATTTTTGGGTTTTCAAATAAGCTAAGCAAGAAATAAACTAAAGCAAAAGTTAACAAAATTAAAAGAAACTCCAAGACCTCACCAGGGTAGTAAAAATACTTCTCCGGAAATGGCGCCAGAATAAGGGTTGATACCTTCGGTTCGGATTACCAGATTGTAGTATTGTAAGTTTTTTCCCTTGATACCCAAGGTTTTATGGAACCATGAAGTATGTGATTGATGAGACAAGTGTGAAACCACAGAAAGCTTGCTTATTCCTGTTTTAACCGGATCAATTCTTGTATTGCAAAAGAGGTTGTTATCAATAATAAAAATAGGCACGGGCATAAGGTTTCACCTGCAACAGTGCATTAGTAGTATGGGATAAATAAGATAAAGTTGAACCAGTTTAATACAATTAATACATACGCTATTTAGTTGTGTGTAGGCGATGCATTTGTAGTCCACTATGCCTCTGAGCACAGGTGAACATAGAGTTATTCGTCCAACCTTAGCCCTGTATTCGTTTCGTCTCGTGGGGTTGCCTCAGTTTTTAGTTCTAAAAAGAAGGACGAAAGCATTAAACACGGTGATGTCATTGTTAGTTCCTGAGAGATCCGCTTTCAGGAGTATTACTGATCCTCCTGTCACACATTCCCAGATCAACCTTTCACTTCACTCTCACTATACCTTTACAATGACTGCTCTTGGGGTCTTGGGTACCTGACAAATCCTAGGAGCGAGGAATAAATAATAGAACACACAGAAATAACATAGATAGACTTATTAGACTAATCCCGTTTAGATTGAGCACATAGCTGCAAGGTTAGGACTTAGCCCATTGTCTAAGAGGGAGTACTCACCCATCGCGATCATATCAACAATAGAATACATTGCAACAAAAACTGTACTTGAATTGAATAGATTGATAGTTCTTACAATGTTGTCAATCGCGATGGGATCTAGATTGCCAAGTAGAATGATGGCTATAACTACGGTGGTGGAGATGATGTGGTGGAGTTACGACAGGACTTTGTGGTCTTGTGTAGAGGACGACTGTGACGACGGTGGAAACAGAATGATGCGTGACTCTCTTCTGGGGGATGTTTCTTCTCCTTATATGGGGCTCCACCAAATGGATTAGGGTTTCGGGCGACTTCGTTCGTGAATTGGCTCTGGGTCCTGTTGCGACTTTCGGTCGGTTTTGACCTGACCTTTCTGACAGCGGTACGGTGGGTAGTACGGTCGCCGCTGACCATACTGTGGTCGTTAATTTTCATGTGAGGGAAGAATTAAATGATTTTATGATCTTTATCTTTTCCTTCCTTTTAGTTCTGATTTCTCTTGATTTCCTATACAATATCTGCAATAAAAACAATGACATGGAGATTTGCAATTAAATTGCACATTAGTGATTAGTGGCAGGTCTAGAGTGATATCTCAATCATTTTCATGACAAAGATACAGTTTAAACATAGATAAAGATTTGTCATTTTAGGACGCATCACGAGGAAACCCCCGTTGTAGGCGACGATGCCGTCCTAAGGGGCGACGCGGTTGTTGCGGCCGGCATGGGTGTCGTCTTGCAGGGCACGACACTCTCTCTCACGCTTGCGCTCGAGAGCGACGCGGGTGTCCTCCGGAGCATGTTGGATGATTTTGAAGCTGGGGCCACCATCGGAAACCTCGGTGTGACGCCCCGAGATCGGTCACTATGCAGATTTCGGCATGTCCACCCAAATCCGCATAATAACCGATTTCAGGTTGCCACTTTTGATAACATTACAACAGTTCACGAATAATCCACAACAACAACAGAGGAGGTATATACAAGACGACTCAAACCAGTCAAGGATACAACTGATACAATACAAAGATCCAAATAACAGCGGAAGAAACAACATAGCGTCCGACTACGGACAAGATACAAATTGGACTAAGAGTCCTGAAGATAACCGATGGCGTCCAATCCCTGCCCAGGCCAAGCCGGAGGGATTCCCAAACTAACGTCGTCAGACTTCAAACCTGTTGACTGCAATGTGGAATATGCAGCCACGAAAAGGATTCGTGGGTCAGTACGGTTAAGTACTGGCAAGTGGATAAACCATACTCACAAGATACCAGCGTAACCAATCATCACAAGATACAAATACTTTGGGTACAACGGAAAGGAAGGGATCATTGCAAAGGAGCGGCAGCGGGCTGCTCTAACTAACTACAGAGACGCGCTACAACATCCGGCTAAAAGAAAGGGATAAGATAGCGTATCAGAACCAACTACAACTACTCACCAAACAATACCCATCCAATGTTACCCCCTACTAAGGAAGCAACCCAAGGAAACTCACGCGGTTGATTAAGGTGACATTCATTTTTATGGTGGAGGTAATCTATATTACTAGTCAAGTTATCATCGTTAAGTGTAAGTTGTCTGAGTACTTGTTAGCCAGCACTTTCACCAAGTCATCCATAACCGCGGACAACACGGCTTCTCGAGAAGATTTAACCCTGCAGGGATGCACCAATTTGGCCGTACACGTAAGAATGACCCGCCAGATGGAAATGCACTTCCACCAAGCGAGGCACTCAACACAACCCAACTCTTCTTCGCATCAAGCCCAAAGAACCCCGTGCAATTGAGCGCACGGCTAATCAAGCCCCACGAAGAAAAGAGGACCCTCATAGCACTCTAAGAACGTGTCTCCCTAAATGCCGACTACAAAAGTTCCACCCTGGCGCCAAGGGTTCGCACCTGCATATGCATGCGGCAAATGGAAAACCCGAACTAAATGAGGCGATTTGGACGAGATGCGAATCGAATCAAAGTTGCGGGGGGCGCCCATACTCGCTTCCCACATGCGGTTAGTGCGCTCATCATGGATCGGAGGACAAGACCCTTTTCCTAATTAAGTTCGACACTAGCAGGCCTCAAAACCACGCCGGGCCTCCTGCCGGTGCCTTATCATCAAATTATTATTACCCAAAACATTAACATGTTGTTGATTAATTTGAAACCCAACTATCAAACTAAACAGGTGATAAGACGGACAATAAGACTTGAGCGCAAACAACACTAAGCATGCAACTACGACACAAGGCCAACAGGGTAAACAAACAACAGTTAATAGGAAGTGGAAGGAAGGCTATATCATGGCTGCAAGGTAAACATATGATAGGATCGAGACACAAGCATCGAATCATAAGGCTAGAATAAAGGCAACGGGAAGAATCGGTAACAAGTGATGAAAGGCAGCCATAGGTAGCAAGTGAGTATACTTGCCTGGAATCCAGCAAGTAGAGGTACATCCGAAGAACTTGTCGTTGCTCACATCATCTCAGCGTCCTATCCGCGAAGAAGCAACGAACTAGAACAAACACCGGATGCAACAATTACTTCTACGGAAAAGATACAGCATGATCCTATTTTATATGCATGACAATTAATTGGTGCATCAAAGTAAACCAGTTGACATGGTAAACATATTTAAATGGGCCCATATGCAATTTGGATTGCATATGGAAAAGCCCATGAATTAATGTTGAATTAAATGATCTACAAATAACCATCATGTGAAAGTTGATTAGAATGATGCATGGATGATGAAAACAATAAGAAAACAACAATAGCTTCAATTTGATATGTTGTTTACCAAGTTTGGAAATTTATTTATTAAGTTACGAAATTTGGCTTCTTAAATGAGTTACACAAACATTTATTGTTTTCACCCATTTTAATTGTTCAAAACAGATAACAAAAATTATATTTGGAAAGAACACAAAATTTTAGATGGAATACATATTTCATTTGTTGAATTTGGATTTTAGATGAGCAAGTTCTTAAATTGACAATTTTAAATGCATTAATTAAGAAATAGTTGTTTTCAGCAATTTAATTTATTCAAAATATAAAACAAAGTTTATATTTGGAAAGCTTATTCAATTTTGCATGGAAACATATTTTACATGTTGGAATTGGATTTGAATTGCCCAAGTTATGAATTTTGCAATTTAAAAGGTGTAATTAAAGCATTGAATTATTGCACCACTTTTAATTAGGAAAAACAGTAAACAAATTGTATTGAAAAGGTTGAAAACATGTAGCAAATGTTTCACTGAACATTTTGAGCTATTAAACATAATTTTTGGATCATTATTGAATTTATTATGCAATTTTTCATAGGCATTTTTATTCTCCCCCTTTTAGTAAACAGAAGGAAACATGTTCAAATTTAATTCAATTGTGACCAAATAAAATACCAATGTGTAGAGTTTGTTAAGACAAATTTTTAGAGCCCAAGTTTGCTCAATTTGGGTGAACAGAACTCAAGTTATAAATTCGCAAAGTTTCAAATTTTAATAGCCATTTCTGTATTTAATTATTTAGTGCAAAATTTATTACAGAAACATGTTGAAACTTTGTGACTAATAGAAAGAGCACAAGATTATGAATACATAGAAATTTGAATCATTGAAATTGGAGCATTTTTCAATTTGTTATGGATTTTACAAATAAAGATTTAGTTCTGTTTTTATGGAGTTCGAGAAATAAAAGAAAAAGGAGGAAAAAGGGGTGGCTTTTGCTGCGGAAGGGGATCGAACTCGGGGCTCCAGGGAGTGCGGACAGGGTACCAAGCCACTGGGCTGCTGTGCGTGTTTGTAACAAATATAGGGAGCGCGGGCTTTTGAGGTGAACTTGATCGCGAATTCAGAACTGAACTTGACGAGGACGAGGACGGACAGAGCGATGGCCGGTGCCGAACTTCAGCGGGCGCCGTGCGAAACTTGGCTGCTCGAGGGCAAGCCACAGAGCAAGAGGGAGGGGGAAGGAGGGGCCCGAGGGCGAGGCTCTCACCTTGGGCTCGAGGGACCCCGTTGGGCGCTGCAGGTGCCGAACGGAGGAAGATGAGGGAGCTCGCCGGCGGAGAGAACTCGACGGTGCCGGCGACTCGGGTGTCCTCCGGCCTCGCCGCCTTCAACAAACCCGAAGAGGAAGCTCCCCTCGTTCCATTCCCGCCGAGGATAGGGCTCAACGACGAGCATGGCGGCGGCGCCATGGCTGGCTACTTTCGGCCATGGAGGTTGATGGTTGGGTTCAGAAAGTTCAAAGATTGAGGTAGGGGAACAGAGGAAGAGATGAGGGAGGGAGAGAGCGGCGGCGGAGAGGGAAAGAGAGGGAGCAGGTAGGGTTAGGGTTTGGAGGAGGGGAGGGGCTGCTTTAAGGTGGGGGAGCAAGTGGAGGTGGGGGATCGGTGGTGGGGGTGACGTCTGCCGTTCGCTTCCGTACGAAGAAGAAAGAGACAGGAGAGGTGGGCTGGGCTGAAAGGTGGATGGGTGGGCTCGGTGGTGGGCTGGCTTGGCTTCCTTTTCTTTTTTCCTTTTTTTTCCAGAAAAGATTAAGAGAGAGATTTTTGGGAGGGTTTTAAATAGGAAACCATGTGTAAAATTATTTAGATAAAATAGTGAATTACTTATAATTCTTTTGAACATTTTGAAAGCACCAAATATTTTGAGTCGATCATTAAAATAGGTTTGAGAGAAAACATATTTTAAGAACTCAACAAGAAAGATTGCAATGCAATGCAATGCATGATGACATGATGATGCAAAAAGGAAAAACACACAAACTAATTTGGGGGGGGGAATCCCCGGGTGTTACAGACGACACCACTAACAAGGGATTGCGCCCTCGCAATCCACCCACTAACCCGGGAGGGGAAAGAAGTTCGACTATCGATTCTTGATGCTTCCAGTTGATCTCCTCGACACCACTAACAAGGGCTTCTCGACACCACTAACAAGAGATTCTTGCTCGGAGTGACGACGATGTAGTTCCGTCGAGAAATCTTCCGAAGATCGAACCTATTAGGTTAACGGCTCAGAAAACGTCCACCCACGTAGGAGGCTAACACTTTGAAAGATTGAGAGGAAGAGAGACTCCAAAACAAATAAGGTAGGAGGAGAAATAGAATAGAGATAAGGAGAAAATAAGAATCCTATTGAGATGTTTCCAAAATAGTTTTAGCACAAATAGTTTTGACACTCTAGAAACAACGACCGTTAGCGAGGTTATCCTACAGGATTTGCGGACCCGTTGCTTCGATAACCATTCGTATCGAAACAACATCGGGAATCGGAAACCATGCTCTGATACCATTTGTGACGCCCCGAGATCGGGCACTATGCAGATTTCGGCATTTCCACCCAAATCCGCATAATAACCGATTTTAGGTTGCCACTTTTGATAACATTACAACAGTTCACGAATAATCCACAACAACAACAGAGGAGGTATATACAAGACGACTCAAACGAGTCAAGGATACAACTGATACAATACAAAGATCCAAATAACAGCGGAAGAAACAACATAGCGTCCGACTACGGACAAGATACAAATTGGACTAAGAGTCCTGAAGATAACCGATGGCGTCCAATCCCTGCCCAGGCCAAGCCGGAGGGATTCCCAAACTAACGTCGTCAGACTTCAAACCTGTTGACTGCAATGTGGAATATGCAGCCACGAAAAGGATTCGTGGGTCAGTACGGTTAAGTACTGGCAAGTGGATAAACCATACTCACAAGATACCAGCGTAACCAATCATCACAAGATACAAATACTTTGGGTACAACAGAAAGGAAGGGATTATTGCAAAGGAGCGGCAGCGGGCTGCTCTAACTAACTACAGAGACGCGCTACAACATCCGGCTAAAAGAAAGGGATAAGATAGCGTATCAGAACCAACTACAACTACTCACCAAACAATACCCATCCAATGTTACCCCCTACTAAGGAAGCAACCCAAGAAACTCACGCTGTTGATTAAGGTGACATTCATTTTTATGGTGGAGGTAATCTATATTACTAGTCAAGTTATCATCGCTAAGTGTAAGTTGTCTGAGTACTTGTTAGCCAACACTTTCACCAAGTCATCCATAACCGCGGACAACACGGCTTCTCGAGAAGATTTAACCCTGCAGGGATGCACCAATTTGTCCATACACGTAAGAATGACCCGCCAGATGGAAATGCACTTCCACCAAGCGAGACATTCAACACAACCCAACTCTTCTTCGCATCAAGCCCAAAGAACCCCGTGCAATTGAGCGCACGGCTAATCAAGCCCCACGAAGAAAAGGGGACCCTCATAGCACTCTAAGAACGTGTCTCCCTAAATGCCGACTACAAAAGTTCCACCCTGGCGCCAAGGGTTCGCACCTGCATATGCATGCGGCAAATGGAAAACCCGAACTAAATGAGGCGATTTGGACGAGATGCGAATCGAATCAAAGTTGCGGGGGGCGCCCATACTCGCTTCCCACATGCGGTCAGTGCGCTCATCATGGATCGGAGGACAAGACCCTTTTCCTAATTAAGTTCGACACTAGCAGGCCTCAAAACCACGCCGGGCCTCCTGTCGGTGCCTTATCATCAAATTATTATTACCGAAAACATTAACATGTTTTTGATTGAGTTGAAACCCAACTATCAAACTAAACAGGTGATAAGACGGACAATAAGACTTGAGCGCAAACAACACTAAGCATGCAACTACGACACAAGGCCAACAGGGTAACCAAACAACAGTTAATAGGAAGTGGAAGGAAGGCAATATCATGGCTGTAAGGTAAACATATGATAGGATCGAGACACAAGCATCGAATCATAAGGCTAGAATAAAGGCAACGGGAAGAATCGGTAACAAGTGATGAAAGGCATCCATAGGTAGCAAGTGAGTATACTTGCCTGGAATCCAGCAAGTAGAGGTACATCCGAAGAACTTGTCGTTTCTCACATCATCTCAGCGTCCTATCCGCGAAGAAGCAACGAACTAGAACAAACACCGGATGCAACAATTACTTCTACGGAAAAGATCCAACATGATCTTATTTTATATGCATGAAAATTAATTGGTGCATCCAAGTAAACCAGTTGACATGGTAAACATATTTAAATGGGCCCATATGCAATTTGGATTGCATATGGAAAAGCCCATGAATTAATGTTGAATTAAATGATCTACAAATAACCATCATGTGAAAGTTGATTAGAATGATGCATGGATGATGAAAACAATAAGAAAACAACAATAGCTTCAATTTGATATGTTGTTTACCAAGTTTGGAAATTTATTTATTAAGTTATGAAATTTGGCTTCTTAAATGAGTTACACAAACATTTATTGTTTTCACCCATTTTAATTGTTCAAAACAAATAACAAAATTTATATTTGGAAAGAACACAAAATTTTAGATGGAATACATATTTCATTTGTTGAATTTGGATTTTAGATGAGCAAGTTCTTAAATTGACAATTTTAAATGCATTAATTAAGAAATAGTTGTTTTTAGCAATTTAATTTATTCAAAATAGAAAACAAAGTTTATATTTGGAAAGCTTATTCAATTTTGCATGGAAACATATTGTACATGTTGGAATTGGATTTGAATTGCCCAAGTTATGAATTTTGCAATTTAAAAGGTGTAATTAAAGCATTGAATTATTGCACCACTTTTAATTAGGAAAAACAGTAAACAAATTATATTGAAAAGGTTGAAAACATGTAGCAAATGTTTCACTGAACATTTTGAGCTATTAAACATAATTTTTGGATCATTATTGAATTTATTATGCAATTTTTCATAGGCATTTTTATTCTCCCCCTTTTAGTAAACAGAAGGAAACATGTTCAAATTTAATTCAATTGTGACCAAATAAAATACCAATGTGTAGAGTTTGTTAAGACAAATTTTTAGAGCCCAAGTTTGCTCAATTTGGGTGAACAGAACTCAAGTTATGAATTCGCAAAGTTTCAAATTTTAATAGCCATTTCTGTATTTAATTATTTAGTGCAAAATTTATTACAGAAACATGTTGAAACTTTGTGACTAACAGAAAGAGCACAAGATTCTGAATCCATAGAAATTTGAATCATTGAAATTGGAGTATTTTCAATTTGTTATGGATTTTACAAATAAAGATTCAGTTCTGTTTTTCTGGAGTTCGAGAAATAAAAGAAAAAGGAGGAAAAAGGGGTGGCTTTTGCTGCGGAAGGGGATCGAACTCGGGGCTCCAGGGAGTGCGGACAGGGTACCAAGCCACTGGGCTGCTGTGCGTGTTTGTAACAAATACAGGGAGCGCGGGCTTTTGAGGTGAACTTGATCGCGAATTCAGAACTGAACTTGACGAGGATGAGGACGGACAGAGCGATGGCCGGTGGCGAACTTCAGCGGGCGCCGTGCGAAACTTGGATGCTCGAGGGCAAGCCACAGAGCAAGAGGGAGGGGGAAGGAGGGGCCCGAGGGCGAGGCTCTCACCTTGGGCTCGAGGGACGCCGTTGGGCGCTGCAGGTGCCGAACGGAGGAGGATGAGGGAGCTCGTCGGCGGAGAGAACTCGATGGTGCCGGCGACTCGGGCGTCCTCTGGCCTCGCCGCCTTCAACAAACCCAAAGAGGAAGCTCCCCTCGTTCCATTCCCGCCGAGGATAGGGCTCAACGACGAGCATGGCGGCGGCGCCATGGCTGGCTACTTTCGGCCATGGAGGTTGATGGTTGGGTTCAGAAAGTTCAGAGATTGAGGTAGGGGAACAGAGGAAGAGATGAGGGAGGGAGAGAGCGGCGGCGGAGAGGGAAAGAGAGGGAGCAGGTAGGGTTAGGGTTTGGAGGAGGGGAGGGGCTGCTTTAAGGTGGGGGGAGCAGGTGGAGGTGGGGGATCGGTGGTGGGGGTGACGTCTGCCGTTCGCTTCCGTACGAAGAAGAAAGAGACAGGAGAGGTGGGCTGGGCTGAAAGGTGGATGGGTGGGCTCGGTGGTGGGCTGGCTTGGCTTCCTTTTCTTTTTTCTTTTTTTTCCATAGAAGATTAAGAGAGAGATTTTTGGGAGGGTTTTAAATAGGAAACCATGTGTAAAATTATTTAGATAAAACAGTGAATTACTTATAATTCTTTTGAACATTTTGAAAGCACCAAATATTTTGAGTTGATCATTAAAATAGGTTCGAGAGAAAACATATTTTAAGAACTCAACAAGAAAGATTGCAATGCAATGCAATGCATGATGACATGATGATGCAAAAAGGAAAAACACACAAACTAATTGGGGGGAATCCACGGGTGTTACACTCGGGCAAGGATGTGTCGTGGGACGAAGAGGCAATACACGCAACGCTATGGGGACAAGCACCACCTTCACCATTGGGCTAGGGACCCCCTGCGCAGCTCGTGCAAGCTGCGATGGCGTTGGCGGAGGAGGCATGTTGCGGGTTAGAGTCGACACAACTCCAGCGGCATGCACTAGCTCGGCGACTCGAGCGAGCGAGGCCACACGGGTACCCTCGGCAGGGGTGTAGCGGAGGAGTTCTTGCACCATGCGCAGCGCCTCCTGCGGGGACGGGTGTCCCAGCAAGGACATAGACATGGAGAACTGGACGGAGGGCTGCTGCTCCAAATGATGAAGGGATGGAGCCTGACACTCCTCTCCCCTGTGCCCTAGGTTGGGCGCGCTGGACGCCATTGCCAATGATGGATCCGTTGCCGCCCATGGTGGTGGTGGCCGCCACGCGGCGGCGTGCGCACTCCTCGCGTATATCCACCATACTGACAGAGCGAATAAACAAGTCGCACACTCCACCTACCTGGCGCACCAAATGTCCGAGAAGTGTCCTAAGAACTTAGCTCCTAAACTAGGTTCGACAGCGGGAGTGAATACGAAATGCTCGAGGAGTCCAGGAGTTTAGCAAGGAGACTTGCCAGGTGCACGACAGAGAGAGACATGGGAGTTTACCTGTAACATCCCAAGTATGAAAAATAGCCATTAGAATGTTTGCTCTCTGTTATTTTATGTTTTGCATCATGGCATCATGTTGATTGCAATTGTTTTGTTTGTTTTCCTCTGTTTTCATTTGTTTTCCAACTGTTTTCCTTTGTTTTCTATTTGAATTTCAAACCAAAATTCAAACCTTTTGTTTCATCCTTGTGATGTTACAATTTTCCAAAAGGATATTTCAAATCAAAACAATCAATTGTTTCCATTAAAGTGTGATCTCAAAACTGTTGTTTTGTTTCTATAAAAATGCATCCAATAACCAAACCCTTTTCAAATTCAATTATGATTTTCTTCCAAACAACAACCATGTTGAAATTATGAAAATTGCAAAACAAAACTCTCCAAATAAAATGGTTCAATTAACACTTCCATTTGTTTCCATGAAATAATAAAAAGCTCAACTCTTATTTGTTATTTAATAATCCACCTAATATAAATTGCATTCGAAACTCAAATTCAAATCATCAAACAACACCCCAATTGAATATGTGCAAATTACCAAACATTCTAATTTGTTGTTTCTATTTCAAACTCCAAGGTTCATGCCATTTAAAAATTTTGTTTCAAAGAATGTAATTAATAATAAAATCCATCCAATTTGAATTAAATTACAAACAACACCATAATTCAATTTATTTGAAATGCCAAACTTGCATTTGGTTACCAATCCTTTGAGGAGCCAACCCAAATTTTTCTAATATTTTTGCTAACCCAAAAACTCACCTTTCTCTTCCTTTTCCAATTCAGCAAAAAAAATAAATAGAACAAAAATGTTAAAACATCAAGGGAGAGAGAGAGAGCAGCACCCTCAGCCCAACACCACCCCAGCCCACTTCTTTTCCCCTAGGCCCGCTTAACCTTCTTCTTCGTACGGCAGTCATCAGAGGGGCACCACGTCGACATGGCAGAACAGCAACGGTGATCCTTCTCCCCCTCCCTCCTATAACTCTACCTAGATGCCTAGGGCTCCTGCCAACCCTAACCCTCTCCTTCTCCCTCCTTCCTCTCCCCAGCCGCCATCTTCTTCCTCCCACCTCTCTTCTCCCTGCTTCCCTCTGTATTTCTGCAACATCTGAACCTGCACCCGAAAAAACAGCCCCCTTCCCTCCGGTGATCGCCGTGGCTAGGGGCTCCCTCCGCCGTGGCTAGGGGCGGGAATGGAAAGCCCCCGCCACGGGCTCCCTTCTCCCCCCCTCGGTTTGGACGGGGATGGCCGGAGCCGCCGCCGCCGTCCGCCCCAAGGCGCCCTCGCCTCCCTGTCCGCTGCACCTGCTCCTGCCCCGACCACGACCTCCTCCTGCCTCGAGCGCACGAGGTGAGCTCCTCCCCCTCGATCGTCTCCCCTCGTCTCTCTCCTTTCCCTCCCTCTCACCGCACCCCACAGCACCCCCACGGCGCCCCCTCCGGCGAGCACGATGGCTGCCTGCGCTGTTGAAGTTACAGCGAACTGCACGTACAGGTTCAGTTAACGTGCAAAAAATTCATAAAACAGCCCGCTGGCACACCTCATACCCCCCCGAGATCCCTTTCCACCAACACACAGCACACTAGCCCATCTGGTTAGCTCCCTGTGCAGGAAGCAGGAGGTGAGGGGATCGAATCCCCCCTCCCACAATAAAACAAACCTTTTATTTTGCAATGTTTTGATACAGCACCTTCTCAGTAATCACAGCTAGGTCCCTGTTAAATAAATTTAGACCCCTGTAAAATTATTTCTAAGTCCCTAGAGGTGATAAAAATGGCAGATTTGCACCTTAACTTGTAAAATGCATAAGAAATTCATCCCAACTCCAAATTCAACATTTTTAGTATGTTTTCTGTCCCAAATTAAATGATCTATCCAAATGTAAAATTTGTTTACTGTTTTGAATATTTTAAAATGGTGCAATATTTGAAATCTTGTCAAATTCACTTAAACTTGCAAAAATCATAACTTGATCATAAAAATTCCAAATTCCACAAACTAAATATGTTTTCCAATCAACTTTTCACGTACTTTCCAAATATAAATTTTGTTTGCTGTTTTGAATAAGTTAAATTGCTGAAAACAACTGTTTCTTATTTAATGCATTTAAAATTGCCAAAATAATAACTTGCTCATTTTAAATCCAATTTCAACAAATGAAATATGTTTTCCATGCAAAATTAAACCACCTTTCCAAATATAATTTTTTTTTCATGTTTTGAATAATTAAAATTGGTTAAATGATTTAACCCTTGTTTAAATCATTTAATATTGTCAAATTTATAACTTGATCAAAACAAATTCTTTTGGGACATATAAAATATGTTTTCAAACCATAAAAGCATAACATTTTCAAATATGAACTTCACTCAATGTTTTGCACAAATAAAAATTCAAATAAGTTCATGTTGAATTAAATTCATTTAATTCTTGCTTAAACTTGTTTAATTCATAAATAATTCATTTGAAATCCTTTTTCAACAAGTGAAACATGTAATCCACCCAAAATCTTGTGTTCTTTTCAAATATGAACTTTGTTATCTATTTTGAACAATTAAACTTGATGAAAACAACAAATGCTTGTGTGACACCTTTAAGTAACCAAAATTCCAAAACTTAATAAATGAATTCCAAAACTTGGTAAACCTTATATCAAATTGTTTCTATTGTTGTTATTTTGCTGTTTTCCTCATCCATGCATCATGCTAATCCACTTTCATATAATGATTAGTTGTAAAACAATTAATTCAACCATAATTCATGGGCTTTCCATATGCAATCCAATTGCATATGGGTCCATTTAATCATGTTGTTATCTTGTCAACTAGTTTATTTCTGATGCATCAATTAAATGGTCATGCATCATCCCATGTTTGTGCACTATGCCATGATATTGATTGTTTATCTTTCTGCATTGTTTGTTTGCTTCTTCTCGGATACACGACGACGTTGAGACCGACGATACTTACGACACCCCTTCTAAGGAGTTAGCTCAGTACCAGGCTACTGGGTTTGCAGGCAAGTTGTCACTCACATGAACCATCGTGTTCCTTTCAACATTGGTTACCGATACTTTCCGTTGTCTATTCTGCTAGCCCTATGAATAGTTGCTTCTGTTCGATCTATCACATGATACCCTGAATCCTGATATTGCCTCACCTCCATACCTATAACCTTTTGCTTGTTGCCCGTGTCTTACTAGCATGCTTAGGGTTGTTTTTGCTTGAGTCTGTTACCCGTTACTTTCCGTTACTAGATTAATTTTATGTTCTGGGGGCTCGATGTTTAATCAATCAATCATGCTAATGTTATTGTTAAATAATAATTTGATGATAAGGCACCGGCAGGAGGCCCTGTGTGGTTTTGAGGCCTGCTAGTGTTGACCCTAATAGGAAAAGGGTCTTGTCTACTGATCCATGATGAGCGCACTAACCGCATGTGGGAAGCGAGTATGGTTGCCCCCCTCAATTTGATTCGATTCACATCTCGTCCAACTCGCCTCATTTAGTTCGTGTTTTCCATTTGCCGCATGCATGTTTTTGCGAGCCCAGGCCAGGGTGGAACTTTTGTAGTCGGCATATAGGGGGACACGTTCTTAGAGTGCTATGAGGGTCCCTTTTCTTCGGGGCTCGATTAGCCGTGCGCCCAAGGTGCTTTGGGCTTGATGCGAAGAAGAGTTGAGTTGTGTAGAGTGCCCCGCTTGGTGGGAGGCATCCCATCTGGCGGGTTATTCTTGCGTGTACGGCCAAATTGGTGCAACCCTGCAGGGATAAATCTTCTCGAGAAGCCGTGTTTTCCGCGGTTATGGACTACTTGGTGAAAGTACTGGCTAACAAGTACTCAGGACAACTTAAACCTAATGATTAACAACCTTACACCCAATGATTAACAACTTGACTAGTAATAGGCTTATTGACACAATAACCTGAATCATCATTAACTCAACTGTGTGAGTTATCCTCGGATTGCTTCTTTGGATAAGGGGCGAGGTCCAGGATGGGTTTGTTTGTCGGTTAGTTGTAGTTGGTTACGATACGCGATCTTATCTCCTTTCTATTAGCCGGAAGTGGTAGTAACTCTGTAGTTGGTTAGAGCAGCCAGTTGCAGCATCTTTTATATCCCCTTCCTTCCGTTGAACCCAAAGCATCTGTGCTTGGTGTTGACGGGTTACACTTTGGTGAACTGTGAGTCTTGCTTGCCAGTACGTTTATGTACTGACCCCTTTGGGCCTGTGGTTTCCGCAGACCTACGTTTCCGAGGATCTACATGGTGGCTACTACGTGGAGTATGACGAGACTGCTGACGAGTAGATAGCGGACCCGGGCAGGATCCGAGACTTCGTGGATGGGCTTCGTCTTCTCGTTTCCGGCCTCTTAGGCCTATTTGGATCTTGTCTGTACTCAGACATTTTGACTGCTTCCGCTGTGATGTAATGATGAATTGTTGGGACATGTGTCCTCTGGATGATTGTATTTGGCTATCTCTGCTCTAGTGAGAGCTATTTGCAACTTATTTCCATCTTTTGTGTCGTAGAGATCTGTTGTGATATCACTTGTTCAAATGCCGTTGACGTACCATGTGTGTATGTTTTGAAGTACGTCAACGGAAGTGTCTGGATTTCTATGGGATGGTTTGCGCAGACGATGAATAGTAGGGAAGGGTTGTCACACGTTTACGTGTTGGCCTGCTCATATTGAGATGCGGGTGCCGGTATGCCCCGTAAGCCATTCTATCTAATGTTTAGCGGACTGTGAGTATCCCCTAGAAGTCCGGGTGCGACAAATGGTATCAGAGCCTGTCTGCCTGTAGGATCCCTTTTTACTGGTCGCAGTTGAGTCTAGAAACTATTTTGTAGCTATATAGGAAAAATGAAACGTGAGAGTAGGAATTCTGTTCTTTTTCTTCTTTCCCCACCCACCCTCCCTTTTCTGGTAAGGAAGTGCAACGTTGTTTTCCCTTCTCATCTAAACTTTCAAGTTAGGATTTCACGAATCCTGGTTTCTCTAGGATAGTTATATCTACTTGACCATAGGAATGGAGGTGGTTGTGACATGATTTATCATGTTGCCTACTCGCGATTGAGAACGGAGGCGTGTAAGCCCCGGAAGCAGATCCTCTATTCCTTAAGCAGTAGATATTGATCCTTTAGAAGCCCGGATGGGTTTTCCGTAATACCTCAGGAGTTTTGATCTCGTTTTCCCGATGTTGCTTTGTTATCCTGTTCTTCTCAACATCCTTTTCGTCCGTTGAAATCTTGTTGTTGTTTTCCATTTCAGTTCTGCTACCGGCGTCTAATCAATAACCCTGTTCCACCCTTCTGACAGATAGTCTATTCTCCAAATTAATCAAGTTCTATTCAGTTATACACCCTCCATACAAAACCTCTCCCTTTACTTGAAAATGTTCCGGTGGTTTCCAAATTCCCTGACGTCTTTCCAGAAGAGTTGCCAGGAATGCCTGTCATCTTGAACTTCCAGAAAAACTATCCAATGTGCACGATGTGTTTCACGTGACACAGCTCAAGAAGATCTTCCCAAGAAGTATCCGGACCTTTTCTTTTCTCAGTAGGAATCTCGGGGCGCGATTCCTTCAAGGGGGGGCGTTTTGTAACATCCCAAGTATGAAAAATAGCCATTAGAATGTTTGCTCTCTGTTATTTTATGTTTTGCATCATGGCATCATGTTGATTGCAATTGTTTTGTTTGTTTTCCATTTGTTTTCCTCTGTTTTCATTTGTTTTCCAACTGTTTTCCTTTGTTTTCCTTTGTTTTCTATTTGAATTTCAAACCAAAATTCAAACCTTTTGTTTCATCCTTGTGATGTTACAATTTTCCAAAAGGATATTTCAAATCAAAACAATCAATTGTTTCCATTAAAGTGTGATCTCAAAACTGTTGTTTTGTTTCTATAAAAATGCATCCAATAACCAAACCCTTTTCAAATTCAATTATGATTTTCTTCCAAACAACAACCATGTTGAAATTATGAAAATTGCAAAACAAAACTCTCCAAATAAAATGGTTCAATTAACACTTCCATTTGTTTCCATGAAATAATAAAAAGCTCAACTCTTATTTGTTATTTAATAATCCACCTAATATAAATTGCATTCGAAACTCAAATTGAAATCATCAAACAACACCCCAATTGAATATGTGCAAATTACCAAACATTCTAATTTGCTGTTTCTATTTCAAACTCCAAGGTTCATGCCATTTAAAAATTTTGTTTCAAAGAATGTAATTAATAATAAAATCCATCCAATTTGAATTAAATTACAAACAGCACCATAATTCAATTTATTTGAAATGCCAAACTTGCATTTGGTTACCAATCCTTTGAGGAGCCAACCCAAATTTTTCTAATATTTTTGCTAACCCAAAAACTCACCTTTCTCTTCCTTTTCCAATTCAGCAAAAAAAAAATAGAACAAAAATGTTAAAACATCAAGGGAGAGAGAGAGCAGCACCCTCAGCCCAACACCACCCCAGCCCACTTCTTTTCCCCTAGTCCCGCTTAACCTTCTTCTTCGTACGGGAGTCATCACAGGGGCACCACGTCGACATGGCAGAACAGCAACGGTGATCCTTCTCCCCCTCCCTCCTATAACTCTACCTAGATGCCTAGGGCTCCTGCCAACCCTAACCCTCTCCTTCTCCCTCCTTCCTCTCCCCAGCCGCCATCTTCTTCCTCCCACCTCTCTTCTCCCTGCTTCCCTCTGTATTTCTGAAACATCTGAACCTGCACCCGAAAAAACAGCCCCCTTACCTCCGGTGATTGCCGTGGCTAGGGGCTCCCTCCGCCGTGGCTAGGGGCGGGAATGGAAAGCCCTCGCCACGGGCTCCCTTCTCCCCCCCTCGGTTTGGACGGGGATGGCCGGAGCCGCCGCCGCCGTCCGCCCCAAGGCGCCCTCGCCTCCCTGTCCGCTGCACCTGCTCCTGCCCCGACCACGACCTCCTCCTGCCTCGAGCGCACGAGGTGAGCTCCTCCCCCTCGACCGTCTCCCCTCGTCTCTCTCCTTTCCCTCCCTCTCACCGCACCCCACAGCACCCCCACGGCGCCCCCTCCGGCGAGCACGATGGCTGCCTGCGCTGTTGAAGTTACAGCGAACTGCACGTACAGGTTCAGTTAACGTGCAAAAAATTCAGAAAACAGCCCGCTCGCACACCTCAGACCCCCCCCCCCCCCCGAGATCCCTTTCCACCAACACACAGCACACTAGCCCATCTGGTTAGCTCCCTGTGCAGGAAGCAGGAGGTGAGGGGATCGAATCCCCCTCCCACAATAAAAAAAACCTTTTATTTTGCAATGTTTTGATACAGCACCTTCTCAGTAATCATAGCTAGGTCCCTGTTAAATAAATTTAGACCCCTGCAAAATTATTTCTAAGTCCCTAGAGGTGATAAAAATGGCAGATTTGCACCTTAACTTGTAAAATGCATAAGAAATTCATCCCAACTCCAAATTCAACATTTTTAGTATGTTTTCTGTCCCAAATTAAATGATCTATCCAAATGTAAAATTTGTTTACTGTTTTGAATATTTTAAATTGGTGCAATATTTGAAATCTTGTCAAATTCACTTAAACTTGCAAAAATCATAACTTGATCATAAAAATTCCAAATTCCACAAACTAAATATGTTTTCCAATCAACTTTTCATGTACTTTCCAAATATAAATTTTGTTTGCTGTTTTGAATAAGTTAAATTGCTCAAAACAACTGTTTCTTATTTAATGCATTTAAATTTGCCAAAATAATAACTTGCTCATTTTAAATCCAATTTCAACAAATGAAATATGTTTTCCATGCAAAATTAAACCACCTTTCCAAATATAAAATTTGTTTCATTTTTTGAATAATTAAAATTGGTTAAATGGTTTAACCCTTGTTTAAATCATTTAATATTGTCAAATTTATAACTTGATCAAAACAAATTCTTTTGGGACATATTAAATATGTTTTCAAACCATAAAAGCATAACATTTTCAAATATGAACTTCACTCAATGTTTTGCACAAATAAAAATTCAAATAAGTTCATGTTGAATTAAATTCATTTAATTCTTGCTTAAACTTGTTTAATTCATAAATAATTCATTTGAAATCCTTTTTCAACAAGTGAAGCATGTAATCCACCCAAAATCTTGTGTTCTTTTCAAATATGAACTTTGTTATCTATTTTGAACAATTAAACTTGATGAAAACAACAAATGCTTGTGTGACACCTTTAAGTAACCAAAATTCCAAAACTTAATAAATGAATTCCAAAACTTGGTAAACCTTATTTCAAATTGTTTCTATTGTTGTTATTTTGCTGTTTTCCACATCCATGCATCATGCTAATCCACTTTCATATAATGATTAGTTGTAAAACAATTAATTCAACCATAATTCATGGGCTTTCGATATGCAATCCAATTGCTTATGGGTCCATTTAATCATGTTGTTATCTTGTCAACTAGTTTATTTCTGATGCATCAATTAAATGGTCATGCATCATCCCATGTTTGTGCACTATGCCATGATATTGATTGTTTATCTTTCTGCATTGTTTTTTTGCTTCTTCTCGGATACACGACGACGTTGAGACCGACGATACTTACGACACCCCTTCTAAGGAGTTAGCTCAGTACCAGGCTACTGGGTTTGCAGGCAAGTTATCACTCACATGAACCATCGTGTTCCTTTCAACATTGGTTACCGATACTTTCCGTTGTCTATTCTGCTAGTCCTATGAATAGTTGCTTCTGTTCGATCCTATCACATGATACCCTGAATCCTGATATTGCCTCACCTCCATACCTATAACCTTTTGCTTGTTGCCCGTGTCTTACTAGCATGCTTAGGGTTGTTTTTGCTCGAGTCTGTTACCCGTTACTTTCCGTTACTAGATTACTTTTATGTTCTGGGGGCTCGATGTTTAATCAATCAATCATGCTAATGTTATTGTTAAATAATAATTTGATGATAAGGCACCGGCAGGAGGCCCTGTGTGGTTTTGAGGCCTGCTAGTGTCGACCCTAATAGGAAAAGGGTCTTGTCTACTGATCCATGATGAGCGCACTAACCGCATGTGGGAAGCGAGTATGGGCGCGCCCCTCAATTTGATTCGATTCACATCTCGTCCAAATCGCCTCATTTAGTTCGTGTTTTCCATTTGCCGCATGCATGTTTTTGCGAGCCCAGGCCAGGGTGGAACTTTTGTAGTCGGCATATAGGGGGACACGTTCTTAGAGTGCTATGAGGGTCCCTTTTCTTCGGGGCTCGATTAGCCGTGCGCCCAAGGTGCTTTGGGCTTGATGCGAAGAAGAGTTGAGTTGTGTAGAGTGCCCCGCTTGGTGGGAGGCATCCCATCTGGCGGGTTATTCTTGCGTGTACGGCCAAATTGGTGCAACCCTGCAGGGATAAATCTTCTCGAGAAGCCATGTTTTCCGCGGTTATGGACTACTTGGTGAAAGTACTGGCTAACAAGTACTCAGGACAACTTAAACCTAATGATTAACAACCTTACACCCAATGATTAACAACTTGACTAGTAATAGGCTTATTGACACAATAACCTGAATCATCATTAACTCAACTGTGTGAGTTATCCTCGGATTGCTTCTTTGGATAAGGGGCGAGGTCCAGGATGGGTTTGTTTGTCGGTTAGTTGTAGTTGGTTACGATACGCGATCTTATCTCCTTTCTATTAGCCGGAAGTGGTAGTAACTCTGTAGTTGGTTAGAGCAGCCAGTCGCAGCAGATTTTATATCCCCTTCCTTCCGTTGAACCCAAAGCATCTGTGCTTGGTGTTGACGGGTTACACTTTGGTGAACTGTGAATCTTGCTTGCCAGTACGTTTATGTACTGACCCCTTTGGGGCTGTGGTTTCCGCAGACCTACGTTTCCGAGGATCTACATGGTGGCTACTACGTGGAGTATGACGAGACTGCTGACGAGTAGATAGCGGACCCGGGCAGGATCCGAGACTTCGTGGATGGGCTCCATCTTTTCGTTTCCGGCCTCTTAGGCCTATTTGGATCTTATCTGTACTCAGACATTTTGACTCCTTCCGCTGTGATGTAATGATGAATTGTTGGGACATGTGTCCTCTGGATGATTGTATTTGGCTATCTCTGCTCTAGTGAGAGCTATTTGCAACTTATTTCCATCTTTTGTGTCGTAGATATCTGTTGTGATATCACTTGTTCAAATGCCGTTGACGTACCATGTGTGTATGTTTTGAAGTACGTCAACGGAAGTGTCTGGATTTCTATGGGATGGTTTGCGCAGACGATGAATAGTAGGGAATGGTTGTCACACGTTTACGTGTTGGCCTGCTCATATTGAGATGCGGGTGCCGGTATGCCCCGTAAGCCATTCTATCTACTGTTTAGCGGACTGTGAGTATCCCCTAGAAGTCCGGGTGCGACATTACCCAGGTTTGGCCCCTCTAGCGAGCTAAATACCTACTCCTCTTGTCTGGTTGCACTGCTTCGAGAGGATCACAATAGAATGGTGGTTAGGGTATCTTAGTTGCGAACCCTTAGCTTGGTGGCTGGACTGCCCCCTATATAGTCGTGTTGGCTCCTCGTTCCCTCTCATTGGGCAGGAAGGGAAACCACAGAGCAACGAGGAAAGGACATCTCAAAGCCCTAAGCTACGGGTGGACGTAGTCCACCATCGATCAAAGCGTCGGTCCATGGCAACGCGTGGGGTCTCGGCGATGACTTCAGGGATGATGCTCGCGAAGGAGATTTATGGCGTCATGATCTTCTTGCACCGAAGAGGAAGGTCTCGGGCGGCGCTTTGTGAACCGCAGATGGACAGCGGTCTTTAATCACGAATATGGGAAACTTTGGCGTCTGCGCCCTCTAGCGTTGTTACTTCTTTCGTCATTCATTTTGTCACCCGCGCAGACGCGCTTTGTCTCTGCGGCAGTGGCAGCGACATGTGCCCTCCTGTCAGAGGATCACGGGTGGAACAGTGTGTTGTCTCCTCGCGGAGATGTCTGGCCTCCTCGTGGAGGTATGTCGATGAACATCCCTCGCAGAGACCCGTGAGGCAGAGGCGGGATGGCCTCATCCTGCTAAGTCCCAAATCTAGGATTTCCGTTGCGAGGGTCGATTCCTCGCGGATACTTTGCTTGTGTCGCGCCTAGTACAACACGCCCTTGTTGACTAGATTCCACGGGTCTCTGACCGTTCTTACCAGATGGGTCTGGATACCCTGTATCTGTTACCCCGACAGGAGGGCTACGTTTTGAGGTCCATAAAGTAGATGTCTTGCTATGGTGCCTCTCCTGATATTGGGTTATTGGATCTACGCCGATCTCCTTCTCGGTCGGTGCCTCGTAGCGGCTGCCTGGTCGACGTAGAGCAGGGGTCTTGAGGGATATAGTAATTTTTTTTCTTTGCAATGAAAGTTTTGTACAAGGGTGTCTCTAGTGTTCTCTCGAAAGATCTGTGTGCGTTGTACTCGTGAGTGGAGATTTCTTGCACATGTACATAAGTGCTCCATGTGTTTAAAAATATTCAAAAATAATATTTGAAAGTGTTAAAAATGTGAAAACAATTCCGATGTTCTCAATGGTGTGTTCTAGAAACATGATATTTAAATTTGAAATACTTTATATTTTGAGCTACATACAAATCATAAATATGTTTCAAATGTCCATTTTGTTAGAAACCGGTCCTTATACGAGGCAGGTGCCTGTACCGCCCGTATACGTACATGTATGTACTATGAGCCTGTTATATAAAGAGATGGAGGGTGCAGGCTATAGCCACGCACCAAAACCCTAAAACAGTTCTTAATTTGGTATCAGAGCCTCAGGGCGCGCGCGAGAAAACCTAGCCGCAGCAGCCGCCCTCGATCCGTCTTCTCCGTCGCCGCGAAGGATCAGCCGCGCCGCCGCAAGATCCTCGCGTCGCCACGATGACCACCGCGTCTGCTCTCCAACTCACATCTGCGGGCGCGGTTACCGCGGGCGGCTCGACTTCATCCGCTGCCTCCATCATGGGAGTTGCCGCACCAGCCGTCCGCCTCGACGCCAACAATTTCCCGTTGTGGAAGGGCCTGACGCTTCCCAACCTCGCCGGAGCCGGCCTCCATGGCCATCTCGACGACACTGACCCCGCCCCCGCGAAGACCATCTCTCAAGGGGAGGGTGCTGCCAAAGTGGACGTCGCCAACCCTGACTACTCCCGCTGGTGGGTGGTAGATCAGCGTGTCATGAGCCTTCTCCTTGGTTCAATGGAGCCAGACATTGCATGCCAGCTCATCGGCTGCACCTCCGCCGCGCAGGTCTGGAAGTCTGTCCACACCATGTTCGGTGCGCAGAGCCGCGCCAACATCCGCCACATCCGTCGTCAACTTCAGCAACTGCGGAAGGAGGACGTCGGCAACGCCGCGCAGTACATGCACAAGATGAAATCTCTTGCAGATGCCATGGCCGCGGCAGGTTCCCCTGTCTCCAACGACGAACTCGTCGACTACATCATCACCGGCCTCGGTCCGGCGTTCAACTCAATCGCCGCTTCTCTTACCGTGGGCAATGCGTCGATCTCCTACGACGACTTCTACTCGCACGTTCTCTCGTTCGAGTCTCTACAGGCACAGCAGCTTCAAACCGCCGAGTGGGCGTCCTCGGCCAATGCTGCATCACGCGCGGGTCCTTTCAGCGGCCCTTACCGCGCGCCAGCCTACTCACCTGCGTCCTATGGCGGTGGGCGGTTCGCTCCGCCTTCAGCACCACGCGGCCCCGAACCTCGCCAGAACAGCGGCGGGTACGGCGGGGGCTATCCGCCGCAGCATACCGGCGGCTATGGTGGTGGCTATCCTAGCCAGAACAACGGTGGGAACGGTGGTGGGCAGAACCAAAACGGTGGCGGAGGCAAGAAGCAACGTCCTCGCTGCCAGATATGCAAAGCTTGGGGACATGAGGCATTCCAGTGTCGCAACCGTTTCAACCCGGAGTTCCGCGTCGACAACACCAACCAGCGTGCTGCCAACGCTGCCACGACCTCTCATGCTGGTGCTCATGCTGGTGCGCCTTGGCTCATGGATTCCGGCGCCACCGACCACATCACCAGCGAGCTCGAGCGCCTCCACATGCATGAGCGCTACGGGGGCGCCGATCACGTTCAAGTAGCTAACGGCAAAGGTTTGTCTATTTCGCATATTGGTAATTCGTCCTTAGCCGGTTCTAACTTGCTCTTGAACAACATTCTTCATGTTCCACGTGTTAGTCAACATCTTCTCTCCGTTTATCGCCTTGTTAGTGATAATGACGTGTTTGTTGAATTTCACCGTCATTTTTTCTGTGTTAAGGACAAGGCAACGAGGAGAGTCCTTCTTCACGGTAGAAGCCACGGCGGCCTCTACCCAATTCCGCTTAGCCACGCGTCATCTTCAGCATCTCCTCATCATGCTAGCTCCGGTGTTCGGGTGTCAGCCTCCCAGTGGCACCAACGTCTTGGTCATCCATCCAATAAAGTAGTGAAAACAATTGTTAGGGGTCATGAGTTGCCTTGTTTACCGTTTGAGAATTCTGAGTCGGTTTGTGATGCTTGTCAATGTGCTAAAAGTCATCAACTATCGTATACCTCTTCTGATCGTGTTTCCACTCGGCCTCTTGAACTTATTCATTCCGATGTTTGGGGTCCCGCTATTGCCGCTTCTGGTGGTTACAAGTACTATGTTAGTTTTATTGATGATTATTCACGTTTTTGTTGGATCTATCTCCTTAAACATAAGTCTGACGTTGAGCAAGTCTTTTATGCTTTCCAGGCTCATGTCGAGCGTCTTTTGGATGCAAAGATTAAGGCCGTTCAGTCCGACTGGGGTGGTGAATATCATCGGCTACATAGCTATTTTCAGCGCACGGGCATCTCTCATCGAGTTTCGTGCCCTCACACCTCTCAGCAAAATGGTATCGCTGAGCGCAAACACCGTCATCTTGTCGAGACAGGTCTAGCTCTTCTCGCACATTCATCTACACCGCTACGGTTTTGGGATGAGGCCTTCTTGACAGCGTGCTATCTCATCAATCGCATGCCCACTTCTGTCCTTCAGAATGAGACACCCATATATCGTCTTCTCAAAATTCAGCCAAATTATGAGTTTCTTCGTACTTTCGGCTGCGCGTGCTGGCCTAGTCTTCGCAAGTACAACGCGCACAAGCTAGCATTCCGCTCTAAACTGTGTGTTTTTCTCGGCTACAGCGCCATGCATAAAGGCTACAAGTGCCTTGATCGGTCTACGGGGCGAATTTATATCTCTCGTGATGTAGTTTTCGACGAGTCTGTTTTCCCTTATGCCACTCCTGGTGTTACGGTTGATCTTCCTACTTTACGCGAGGCCATCACTTTCCCTTCTTCTGAACCGGCTACGATTACCACTATGCGCAAATATGACTTGTCTTACCTTTCTACTGACTCTCCTGGTTCAGATGATTTTTTTGTTCAGCATGTGCAGGAGGACACCCAGCCAGCCGCCCCTCCTCCTGTGATCGACGTGCATGCAGTCGTGCATGCGTCGGGCACGGCACCCGAGGCCCCACACGACTCGCCCACGCCTGCTGCCTCGTCCCCGCGCCGATCACTCGCCTCGCCTGGCCTGCCTACGTCACCTGACGCCGATCCGCCTGCGTCATCCGACGGCGGCTCGCCTACGTCACCCGACGGAGGCTCCCCTCCGTTTCAGCAGCCCGTGTCGCCTCTTGCTGAGTTGTCCTCAGCCGCGACACCTCCGGCCGCTGCTCCTGCTCACTCGATGGTCACGCGCATTCGTGACGGGACTCGGCGTGAAAAGAAGTATACCGACGGCACGGTTCGCTATACCATGAGTCGTCGTGCTCTCTTCGCGGCTCCGTTCTCACATCGTGACGCTCTCCGTGAACCGGCATGGCGGGCAGCTATGGCTGATGAGTTTTCTGCACTTCAGCAGACCAAGACCTGGATTCTGGTCCCCCGTCCTCCTGGCATCAACATTGTTGGTAGTAAATGGGTGTTCAAGACCAAGCACAAGCCTGATGGTTCCGTGGATAAATACAAGGCTCGTCTAGTTGCCCGTGGTTTCACTCAGCAGCCGGGGATTGATTACGGTGATACATTCAGTCCCGTCGTTAAGCCAGCAACCATTCGTTTGGTTCTCTCTCTTGCTGTTTCTTATGGATGGGTCCTTCGCCAAGTTGATGTCAGTAATGCCTTTCTCCATGGATACCTGTCTGAGGATGTGTACATGCAGCAGCCGCCCGGTTTCGAGGACGCTCGGTATCCCTCTCATGTCTGCAAGTTGCAGCGTGCTCTTTATGGTCTTAAGCAGTCTCCACGTGCTTGGTATGCTCGACTTAGTGCTCTCCTTCTCCAGCTGGGGTTTATATCGTCCAAGGCTGACACGTCCCTCTTCATTTTCTCGCAAGGTGATGTTCGCATTTTCATGTTGGTTTATGTCGACGACATTGTTATTGCTGGGTCTAGCACTACTGCTGTTGAGTGTCTGGTGAAGTCCCTTTCCGCAGCTTTTCCTCTTAAGGATCTTGGTCCTCTGGAGTATTTTCTTGGACTTCAGGCGTCTTACAATTCTGGGGGGCTACAACTAACCCAGTGCAAGTATGCCCTTGATCTTCTGCATCGAGTTAGTATGGAGAATTGCAATCCTGCCCCTACTCCACTGGTTTCCTCTGAGCGTCTTGCTCGTGACTCTGGGTCTCTTTTGGGTACCGAGGACTCTTTCCGGTATCGTAGTGTTGTTGGAGGCTTGCAGTATTTGACGCTCACCCGTCCTGATATCTCGTTTGCTGTCAATAAGGTGTGTCAGTTTTTGTCCCAACCAACTGAGTCTCACTGGGAAGCTGTTAAACGTATCCTGCGATATGTGAAGGGTACTCTGAACACCGGATTGACCATTCGAAAGTCTTCATCCACAGGTATCAGTATTTTCACAGATGCGGATTGGGCAGGTTGTGTTGATGATCGGCGTTCCACTGGAGGTTTTGCTGTCTTTGTTGGACCAAACCTTGTGTCATGGAGTGCTAAGAAGCAGCCTACCGTCTCTAGATCAAGTACAGAGGCGGAGTACAAGGCTCTAGCAAATGGAGCTGCTGAGGCCATATGGGTAGAGTCGCTACTCAAGGAGCTTGGTGTACCGCAGCAGCGTGTTCCCATATTATGGTGCGATAACTTGGGGGCTACTTACCTTTCGGCAAATCCAGTGTTCCATGCTCGCACGAAGCACATCGAAATTGATTTTCACTTTGTGCGTGAACGAGTAGCTGCCGGTGCTCTTGAGGTGAGGTTTATCTCTTCAGGCGATCAGTTGGCTGATGTATTTACAAAGCCAGCTTCACGACAAATGTTAGACCGTTTTAGAACCAATCTAAATCTTGTATGTAATAGTTTAGATTGAGGGGGAGTGTTAGAAACCGGTCCTTATACGAGGCAGGTGCCTGTACCGCCCGTATACGTACATGTATGTACTATGAGCCTGTTATATAAAGAGATGGAGGGTGCAGGCTATAGCCACGCACCAAAACCCTAAAACAGTTCTTAATTCATTTTCTTTAGAAATTTTCACTTTTGTGTAGCCCGTAATAAAAATAATTTCGGTTATGATTTTACACGTTTTTAGGCTGCGCCATAGACTACATTAAGATGCACGACATCTTTTTTCTTAAAATTTTTGTACCATGTGCCCTCCCTAGCGGCGTCCGGAAGATACGATCGGGTTGTAAGTGGCAGCGGCGTCCAACGGGCCCGCATACGCCGCCCGCGAAAATACTTCTATGTGGCTATTGCGGCTAACCTCTAATATTAAGTGGCCAAAGTGGACGAGGCATGTATTCCACTGGAGCCAGCGGCACGATCACTTCACCTATAAGCCGTGGAACTTCCGAAAGAGCAGACATGCCATGCTAAAGCAGCTAACGCAGCAGGTCCTGTAAGTTGCAACCAAAGCATTAGGCCCCGATTGGAAAGGGGGTTGATTATTTTCACCGGTATTTCTGCGCCCCTCATCTACACTACTATTAAAAGAGCAAACATGAGTTTCGCTAGAGCCACACAACGAAATGTACCCAGGACAACCAGTACCCTCAGATCATTTCCACCCAATGAAATCCAAGAGTCCACGTTACTTTGATGGTCTGCCATATCATCTAACGGTCTAGATTCGATGTTTTGCCTCGGTTCGCCATGGTGCATTCGCTACCCCGTCCCCAACGATCCGATCAGGATACCAATCCCGCTCCTGAAATCATGCCACAATTTCCCTGTGTGCATCCTCTAACCGCTTGTAGACTCGCGAACTAACCACACGCACACGCAGTCCTCATCGTGGATCCTCAAAAACTGCAGGCGCCACAATCACGCGCACCCTACCGCTGTCGTTGCCGCGCCGCAGCGGCCATGCGCCGCCAGTCCGGTACTCCATGCCTGCACTGCCGCCATCATCCCAAGTCAGAGCAGGTCACTCCCCCCGCGCATCAGAGAAATCTACACACTATCACCGCAGAATCCCACCCCTGCAACTAGGCGCATGCCGCCGAGGGAACGTACGTGATAGTCTGAGGACCGAGAAGAGCTCCATCCGCCCCAAGAGGACGGAGATTCTGCGCGTGGGAAGAACCGGTGTTGGCCATCGCGACCAGGCTCGGATTCGGTGGCAGAGCTCAACGCTCAGGGATGCCGACCTTCTGCAGATGCATGTTTTTTTGTCCCCGCTGCCGTTTCTGGGTTGGGAGCCCCAGCCCGGTGAGATTTTCTAGCAACCATTCTTCTCCCATGTTTCCGAATTTTCGTAGTACTGTAGCTCCGCGCAAGCCCAACTGCTTGTTGTGGTGTGAAAATGAGGGTGGCGCCGACGAGGTAGCCGTGATGTGTTGTCATCCTCTTGCCAGTTGTGACAAGAAAATGTGGCAACTGTGGACTGTGGACATATGTAGTACGCACCGGTCGTAGCTTGCCCCAAGGCCTCAACGTGGCAGTATAAAGAAGTTCTAGAGTGAATCTAAGTTTCTGCTTTACTGGGCTCGCCACTTTCTTGATTCACATGATGATTTCATCAGTTTTTCCGCTGCGATGATTTTAGTTAAATTCATACTGACCTCCATTGCATTCCTCTAATATTTCTTTATGCCACGAAGTTTATTTCAATTGTCTTGCAAGTTGCAACCATATAGGTAATGCGTGTTTCCTGTTCATGACTGAAAACTTATGGTGAATGTGCTCAGTTGAGATTATTAGTTTTCCCATGTAGAGATGCGATGGAGCTACCATGCGGGGAGTGGAGACAAGAAGCCAATTCCATTCACAGTGAGCAGGCGAGTGGAGAGAAGAATCCAATTCGGCATCGCTTTGTTTGGAGCAGACGAGCCTGCTAGAGAATGGATGAACTTATTTTTATGTTTTTTGGCAATTTAAATCATGAATAATCAGATACAGGATCTTGCCTGTGTATGAGTTGATGAAATGCCATTATACGGCAACAGTGTCAATAAGGTATTGAGCTTCCAGACATCCATCATTAATCATTATATCATGTGTGTTTTATTAAATCTGCATAGATCAGGAGCGCTTCGCGCAATACACGTGCACATTTACTCTTTTTTAATTGCAGACGCCATTGTATATATTTGCATACAAGAAAATCTTTGTGGAGTTTCTCTTTAAAATGATTATGTGCACAAGAAAGATTATATGCTATGGAGTAGGGCATACCTTCTTATAGTGATTTTCCAGATTGATTGAGCCATTTAATTACATTTTCAAGGTGTGACATAAAAGTATTTTCTCACATACATGCACTGCTCGAAGTAATAGTTTTCATTTTGATCCATAGTACTAATATTTTTTATGTGGGTAAACCCCCCATTGGCAATCATCACTTATTTATGTTTTATTAGTGAGATACATGATCTTATTCCTAGGTGGCTAGGTCAGCTGAATGGAAGAAAACACTACCACGCAGATGGTGCAATTGGTCTCTTTGTTCGGCCATCGTGTATCAGTAATGCTAGGAACTTGAGTCGTATAAGCTCCTCCTGGTGATGCCGTTGCCGGAAAGAAGAATCTTTGGAGCATACATGTGGTGTGGAGGAATCACCATAGATACTAAGAGGAACCGAGAAACGTGAAGACGACGAATGAGACGTCAAAGGACTCACATAGCAACTCTTGCGGTTGCAGTGATGACTGATGAGGCATGCGAATAAAAATAAAATTCTCCATGCCTTACCACAAGGTTTGGCGCGACAGCTAATGCCGATTTTGCAGCCCCGCTTGAGTGGAGGGCTGGCATGAGATTGTATAAATCATGCTGCTACTAGCATCACCAAATATAAGGCTTGTGAATTCTTGAGAAGGGAAATGGGGATTACATAGGCGTGCGTTGCACGTGCACGATTACTAGTAGCCTGTAAATTACACAAATATTGGGAGGTCCGTATTTTTCTCTAGCTCGGAGAATGGTGTCAAATCCTCACAAAATCAAGTCCGAGGCAAATCTTTGGAGGCTGCTCCTCGCTCTCGCTCTCGCTCGTTCGCGTGCGCTTGCCCCCGCGTCGGCTGCCACTCCGGCACCGACGGCCACCGCTAGCGCCTGCCGCCGCTCCCCCATCATGAGCCGCGTCATCCTCTCCGACTCCGACGCTAGTGCGCCGTCAGTCACTTCCCGCCCCCCGCCCCCCTCCCCGAGGGCGTTGCGGTCCATCGTCGTGGCACCTTCGAGCCGCCAGCTGGGTGCCAATGGCTGGGATGCAGGAGCTAGCTCTAGCCGTGCTCCCGCGCCTGCTGCGGCCCCAGCCCAGGAAGCCCCGTGGCAAACCCGTCCCTCGCGCCGTCGCCGTCCTACACGCCAGCGCACCCTTCCTTTCGAGCCCAGGCCGGCTGCTCGCCCTCCGCCGGGTGGGGCAGGGAGCCGGGTGCCGGCCGTCCTGCACGGGTGCTACTACAACTGTGGGGAGGAGGGCCACGTGGCCGCCAAGTGCACCAATGATCCCCTCTGCGTGCGGTGTGGCGGCTCGGGCCACATCTCCTACGGGTGCACCAAGCGGCCGAGGAGCTCGTCGCCTACGGCGGTGCCGGCTGGCGTTGCCCGGCCTGCTGGGAGCGTCCCCGCCGCCGCGGTCGCCGTCATTCCGGGTGGGGATGGCCGCGTCTCGGAGATCCCCTCGCCGTCGCCCTCTGCTCGTGAGGGTGGTCGTTCGTGGCGTGAAGTGCTTTGTGGAGCTGGGGACCCGGTTGAATGTGCGTCTTTCACCATGTCGTTCGCTCGCGGCCCTCCGCCGCCATCTCGGACGACTGACGGCTCTCCCCATGCTCCGCCGGCGGAGGACGTGTGCTACCTGCCACCATCCCAGGAGATGCCTTGGAGGCCGAGCTACTACAGCGTGCGGTGGTGGTGATGGTGGGAGGGACCAGGCCGGACTTGTCGCTCGACGTTGTGGCAGGGGTTATCCACGCTGAGCTGGGTCTCACGCCGATGGACCTCTCCATCCGTGCGGCGGAGCCCGCGGATTTCCTGGTACTCTGTCGCAACAAGGCGATCAGGGATAGGTTGGTCGACAAGAGAAGGATCTCGGGCCTTGTGTGCACGCTCCTCTTGTCACCGTGGTCTCGCAGGGCCAACGCTGAGCAGGTGGATGTGCCGCTTCGCGCCGAGGTGGAAATTCGCGGCATCCCAGAGGACGCATGGGAGCAGCGCACGGCGGAGTTCCTGTTGGAGGGGGCTGGCCTCATTGACGCCGCCGACTCCGCCACGGTGACGCGCAACGACATGTCGTGCTTCCGTCTGTCTCTATGGACGCACGACATGAGCGCGATTCCGGCTGTGCGGTGGCTCACCGTCCCTGAGCCGGAGGCGGGCGACAAGCTCCAGATCTCCTACGCACGGAGGAAGCCCCGTTCCACCTCGCCGAAGGTCCTCTGGTATCGCGTCCGCTTCTGTATTACTGGCATCTTCCGTGAGGGCCCTGATGCTCCATCGCCGCCACCGCAGCCGCCTAGCTCCCGTTCGGGTCCTGGGAGCTCTGGCGACAAGGATGCTTCAGGCGGCCGGGGTGACTTGCCGCCAGCGAAGAGGAGGAGACGCCACCGTGCTGGCCGTAAGCATCAGAGGAGTGCCGCGGCAAGGGGAACCCATGCCAGTGGCGGCGCGCCGGTGGACGTTTCACAGCGGTGGGTGGCGGTTCCGAGTCCCTGTTCCAGCGTGGGTGCGCCCTGCGCGCCGCTTTTGGTGGGCCAGGCTGCACAAACAGCTTTGGTGATCTGCAGCTCTGAGCCGGTCGGCTCTGGAGGATCGGCGACAGAGATCTCTGCGCCACCTTTGGCCAGGGTTCAAAGTGGGATTCAAACGACCCTACAGTTGTGCGACACGCGCCCATCCGAGCCCTCTTTTGCTGATTTGTCTGCTCGCCCAGCTGCTGTTCAGCGCTCAGAGGGCCCCCCCGATGCCTCTTTCGATGTGTGTCATCGACCAGTCACTGCGAAGGCTGGGTTTGTGGCCAATCAGTGCCCCCGTGCCTCTGGCAGCACAGTTGAGGACAGCCCGTCTTGGGGATCTCCCTTGGGTAGGGTGTACCGGGAAGCTGCCGTTGGGGCCACCACTAGCCCTGGCTGTCCCTTGGACCATGCAGCCCAGTCAGATAAAGACAATTCGCCTGCCGCTGCCGGGCCCCACTCGCCTTTCGCCACACCATCGTCTTCCATCTTTGGCGCTGGTGCTTCGAGTCGCCCTATTGGCTCGGTGGTTCAGGAGGAGCCATGTGCCACACCCGTGGTGCATGAAACTGGCAACGCTTCATCTACTGCAACTGACAATGATGTCTTGGTCGACCTCCTCCTACAGTTCAAACAGCGGCTAGAGAATCCACTCCTTGCCCTGCCTGATCCAAGGGTGGTCCGGCGTCGCCTGTTCGTGGTACCGCAACCAGCAACGCGTCGAAGCAAGAGGCTTGCTAGGAAGGGAGCCGGGTCCTCCTCGGCGGTCAAGAGGGCCCAAGCACTCCTCATGCGGAAGTTGGGGATTTGCAAGGAGGAGGAGAGGCTATCAGCTGCCCAACTTGCGGACTACGCCGCGATCTTTGACTCCCCCCTTGGGGCTAACCACATCAGTGCGTTGGCGTCTCTGTTTGGCCTCGACAACGTCGACAGGGAGCCGTGGCCGGAGAGGTTGAGGCGGTTGCAGGAGTGGAGGCGCAAGCCGCGTGACGTGGACGTCGTTGTATGTGGGTTCGTGCTAGGTAGGCCTTGCTGATGGATGCACAATGCATCAACATCGCGGTGTGGAACCCTAGGGGCTTGAATTTCTCGGCCAGGCGACTCGTTGTTAGAGACACTGTTGCCGCCGAGCGAGCGTATGTGGTCTGTCTCTCTGAGTCCAAACTCAGCACTGTTTCTCAGTTCGATATCAATGAAACCCTAGGCGCCCGTTTTGACGGGTTTGCGTACCTGCCCGCGTCCGGTTCGTCTGGGGGGATCGTGGTCGCTTGGGCGTCCGAAGATGTGCGTGTGGTTACGTCCAGGGTCAATCAACTCTCCATGTCGATTAACTTGTGCATTGCGGGCGGGGATCCGTGGTGGCTCACGGCTGTTTACGGGCCAACTTCTGCCACGATGAAGCAGGGGTTCCTCGACGAGCTTCGCGCTCTTCGCGTCGCCTTGCCTGGGCCTTGGCCAGTAGCGGCCTAGCGGGCGACTTCAATCTCATCCTCGAGGCCCGCGACAAGAACAACACTAACCTCAACCGTAGATCGATGGGCATGTTCCGCCGGTTCATTAACGAGACGGAGCTGAAAGAGGCCACCTTGCTAGGCCGGCGGTACACCTGGTCTAACGCCCGTGCGCAACCGACGCTTGTCAATCTTGACCGATGGTTCTACTCCATCGACTGGGACGAGCTGCACCCTGATGCGTCTCTATGCTCCGGCTCCTCGGCCATGTCCGATCACTGCCCGATAGTGATGACCACGGCGGTGCAATTCTCGTCCAAGAAGCGGTTTCGGTTCGAGCAGTTTTGGTTGAAATCTCCAGGCTTTTTGGAGGCGGCCCAGGCCTCGTGGGCTGCGCATGCCCATGTCGATCCACTGTGCAGATTGGACTGCAAGCTCCGCCGTCTGGCACGGGCGTTGCAAAGTTGGAGCTCCAAGTTGGTGGGGAACATTCGTGACTCCCTCCTAATGGCCAAGGAGATCATTCTACAACTCGAGGTGGCACAGGAGAGCCGCTCCCTTTCGGTCGCTGAACGGGGGCTGTTGCGTGGCTTGAAGCCCCGAGTGCTGGGCCTTGCGTCGATGGAACGGTCCATCGCAAGGCAACGTGCCAAAGTCCAGGGCCTTAGTGACGGCGACGCCTCGACCCAGTTCTTTCGGATCCATTCCTCGCGGAGACGTCGTCGTAACTGCCTGTCGAGGCTCAAGGACAGGGAGGTCATGGCCAACGATCAGGCGGATATGGAGAACGTGGCTTCAAACTTCTTTGCCAATTTGCTTGGCGTGGCATCCCCTCGCGATCACGGCATATCCCTTGCAGCCGTGGGGCTCGAGGTGTTGGACCTTTCAGGGTTGGAAAGGAACTTCTCCGAGGAAGAAGTTCACGCGGCCATCAAGGCCATGCCGTCGAACAAATCACCCGGGCCTGGCGGATTCACTTGGGAATTCTTCAGAGCGTGTTGGTCATTCATCAATGTGGACATCCTAGCGGCACTCCACGCCATTTTCGTGGGGAAGGATCAGGGTTTTGGCTGCCTCAATGGCGCGTTGATCTCGCTACTGCCCAAGAAGGAAGGCGCCGTGGATATGCGGGACTTCCGGCCAATCAGTTTGGTGCATTGTATGGCTAAGTTGCTTGCCAAATTTCTTGCAATGCGCCTTGCTCCGTGGATGCCCGATCTTGTCAGCTGCAACCAGAGTGCATTCATCAAGGAGTGGTGTATTCAGGATAACTTCGTGCTAGTTCAGCAATCGGCCATCATCTTGCAGCGCAGGAAAATCCCCGCTCTGGTGCTCAAGCTGGACGTGGCGAGGGCGTTCGACAGTGTGGCTTGGCCGTTTTTTATCAGCGTGTTGGAGCAGCGGGGATTCGGTCCGCGCTGGATTCGGTGGGTATGTCTCCTCTTGTGTTCTGCGACCACACAAGTGCTTGTCAATGGCAGCGCGGGAGCACAGTTCTGGCATGGACGAGGCTTGAGGCAGGGGGACCCCCTATCCCCCCCCCTCTTCGTCATTGTCATGGAGGTCCTGGGGCCATGTTTTCGGAGGCTGAGCGCCGAGGGGCACTGTCGGACCTGGGCTCGATGGGCTTGCGCCAACGAGTCTCACTATTCGCAGATGACGTCGTCATATTTGCGCGTCCAGACGAGGTGGAGTTGAAAGTGGTGCAGGCCATCCTGGGGTGCTTTGGCGACGCCTCCGGCTTGCTCGTGAACTACACGAAAAGTGCGGCGATGCCGATTAGATGCAACGAGGAGATCATGCATGTCGTGGCGCCCGCGCTTGCTTGTCCGATCAGGGAGCTACCGTGCCAATACTTCGGCATTCCACTGTCGGCCAAGAAACTGACCAAAGACGGCCTCCAGCCAGTGTTGGACAAGCTCTCAAATAATCTCGCCCATTGGAAGGCCCGGCTCCTCAGCAAGGATGGTCGAGTGATCTACGTCCATGCCGTCATGATGGCATCGGTCATCTACCAACTCATGGCACTCAATCTCCCGCCCTGGTTCCTTAAGGCGGTGGACAAATTGCGGCGGGGCTTCCTCTGGGTGGGTAGCGAGGAGGCGAGAGGTGGAAACTGCCTAGTGGCTTGGTCTGCGGTGTGCCAGCCTAAGAGAATCGGAGGGCTTGGCCACCAAAATCTTCGATGGCTTAACGCGGCGCTCCGGTCCAGATGGCTCTGGCTGCAAAAAAAGGGTACGTCCAAACCGTGGTCAGGGATGCAATTCTCGGTCTTGCCGGAGGCCAAAGCACTCTTCAATGCCTCGGTGCGGATCGGCGTTGGGAATGGAGAGAGGGTCGTTTTCTGGGAAGACCCGTGGATTTCGGGGCTGTCCGTTGCGGCCATTGCTCCGGCGGTGCTCGCCCTGGTGCCGCCCAGACGTAGGGGCAAGCGCACAGCCCAGGAGGGTTTGGCCGACCACGCGTGGGCTCGAGACATCACCGGGGAGCTCTCTGTCGACGCCGCTATCCAATATCTGAGGCTGTGGGATGCGATCGAGCGTGTTCCGCGTGGCGACGAGCCTGACACCTTCCGTTGGAAGTGGACGACCTCGGGCAAGTTCAGCTCTCGAACTGCTTACCTTGCATTCTTCGAGGGTGCCACGACGCTGCCTTGTGCCCCCCAGGTGTGGCATTCCTTCGCCCCTCTGAAGGTTCGGCTTCACGCATGGTTCGCCATCCGCGACAGATGCTGGACGGCGGACAGGAGAATCCGGCGAGGACTGCCTTCACACCTGCTGTGCCAGTGTTGTGGATTGTCGAACGAGACCATGGACCACATCACTGTCCAGTGCGCGTTCGCAGTTGAAGTATGGAAGGAGGTTGTCTCGCGACTCGCCATGGACCTGCCACTCCCCAATGCCCAGAGTGTGCTCACAGTTTGGTGGCCGAGTGTGGTGCGTCACCTTGTTAGTGGCGATCAGCGAACGGCCAACTCGCTCATCATGCTTATTATTCGGTCACTTTGGCTTGAACGCAATGCACGGGTGTTTGAGGGGGTCGCCACGTCCGCCTTACGTATCACGGACAGCATCGTGGACGAATGGCGGCTTTGGGCAGCTTGTAGATGTAGGCCAGCGCGAGAGTAGTTCCCCTATTAGTCTCTTGCTGTGCCCATAAAATGGCCATAGCTGAGTGGTATCCCAGCACCGGTCTGTCGGTGGCTGATGATCTTTGTCATTGTTTCTTTTCTCTCTCGTTTGCTTAATAAAGATAACGCGCAGATCTCCTGCGGGTTCTCGAAAAAAAATATCAAATTTAGCCCAGACTTTTCAAACATATTTCTATTGTCCGAGTCAAACCAAATTGAAAGTTATTTGCTGAAATCCAAACTAAACCAAACCATATGCATTTTACATCCAAACAAAACTGAAATATTTTATAATTATGGGCTTAACCATAGATTCAAACCGAAGATAGCTAGTTCTTTGCAAAATAGCAGCGACAGAGTCGAATCAAAACCTGTATTTGCAAGCCTATAACGTGAGGTAAGGAAAGGCGGGGCCACGACAGGAGCTCCGTACGGGGGTGACAGCGCCACGCCGGTGGTGATCTGCGGCTGACAGAGAGGGTCACGGCAGGAAATCTGGGAAGGTGCCGCTCGAGCTCCGGCCGCCACCGGCGACACCTTACTTTGGTCCAAAAAATTGTGGCCGCCGACACTGATATGCGGACGGAGTAGAAGGTGCAGCAGGATGAAAGCAGGGAAGGTGGCGCGCCACCGCTGGAGCTCCAGTAGGCGACGGCGACCACTGACCAACCACATGGAACTAAAAGGTAGCGTCCTGTCTGAAGACGTACGATTTGTTTTTTTTAGATCTAAGAGGTTTGATTTGGTGTGAGATCAATCGATTTGAGCCCAAATTCAAAACTTTTTCTTAACCGTGTGTTTGAGCCATTCCATTAAAAGCTAGAGCACAAACCAAACTAAACTACTCTACCTTTCAGCCCATGGAGACCAAACCAAATGAAATTAAGTGAAAAACTAAACCAAAACTACGGTTTTAGTCCAAACAATTCCCAGCTGTATTTTTCTCCAAGCAGGGCCCCTAAGCGTGCGAGGCGGCCGGCGGATACTAGTTGCATGTTATACGTTCCAACGAATATTCAGAGGTTCAGCGATATTGCGAGTATAAACAGAAGGTGTTCATGGATGAAGTTCCGAGAGGTTCAGAGATATTTCGAGTACAAAGTACAAGCATGGTACTTCCGCGCATCACGAAGAGACGGTGTGGACGTCCATGAACTCGCGGCACACATCGGCGTCAAGCTTTATCAGAATCCCTACCACGTCGGCCGTCTGACACCAGGTCATCGGTGCTGGGCACATCCACAATGACGCCCTCCTCCTCCACTCGTCCCCTCTCCAGCCTCACCTTCTCAACAAGCATCGGCCGGACCTTCTCGGAGTGAACAACGCCTTTGCGCCATAGGCCGAGGCCCATCACATGGACGAGCGTCTGACACATACATGTACATCACGATGTCCCCGATATTAGAGATGCCGCAGTTTTTCACGTCGCCGGCAACTCTCATAGGAACGGCGTGCCGCCTGCCACGGTGGCGGCGAGTTACTCGGCTAGGCCATGCACCTCGGTCTCGGAGGATATGTCGGATTCCAGTCGCGCTCGTCACCGCCATGTATGCTAGCGCTGTGCATTTGCTAGGTCATGGACTCTACCTACTACACTTGAGAATTGCAGAGGAGTATTAGTATCAATTTGCCACGCATTAGAGAGTGGTGCGGCGTCAGGCGCGAGAGAGCCCGTCGCGGCGCGTCGGCGCCACTTAATCACACAAGTGAAATTAAGCGGCTGCCACAAAATCCACTCCACTGATATGTGGCCAAAGCAGCTTTGTCCACATAGTTCATTGGACACGCCACTTACATCCTGGAGCATGTTTGGTAGCCTACAGGAGATTGGGTCAGGCTGAGTCGATGCACATACGGGCTCTCGTTTGGTTCCATGCAGCCTATGTTTTGCGCCCGCATGAACTTTAAAGCAGCCTCGGGCCCGCTGGAAACGGCTGAATTGAGCCAAGCTCATTCGCACCTCCCCGATGCAAATTTTACCATTTCCTTGCGCTGACCTCGTGCGAGTATGGAGATGGACAGAGCTCCCGCGCTGCATCGAAAAGAGGGGCGACAGAAATTCGCTCACCTCCTCCCGAAACCCCTCACCCATTTGTTCTTTTCAATCTCATCGCTCTCACCGAACCCGCCATTTTCCTCCACCCGAGCTCTTTCCTCACTCCACCGAGCAGGTAAGCAGCGACTGATCTCCATCCTTTTCCGGTTGGCGACAATGGCGGACTCGGCGGCAGGTCTTCATCGTCTTGAGCTATCCTCTACTCGGCCCAGCACCACCGATGGCTGTAAGTCACCAAACCCCAGGCATGTTCATATGCATGTGATTTTTCAGATCCGTGGACATATGGTCTTGTAAATTTGTTGGTAGAACATGTTAATGGTTGTGTTCTTCGTGCTTGTGCTCCGTAGATCTGTATTCATGATTATGTGTAGTTATTTTTGTGCTCTTCTCTAGTTCTCAGTTAACCATGCCATTTTGCTTGCGTCGTCGATGTAGGAAATGTTCGACGACGAGTTTAGCCTGACACTTGTTCGTTTGGGGACTCGCAGATCCCTTCGTATGTCGATGACTCACATCCAATGTTCTAGAATGGTATGGTCGATCCATCGCCGCCCTTGAGCATCGTTGTTCAGGAGCTTGTGAGAGATGTATCGACCGCGATGAACGCAAAGATTGCTAAGAACAAGGCTCGGGTCAAAGGTACCATGAAATGGCTGCCCCACATGTCCACCTTCGTTCTCAAGCACATGGCCTCGCTCTTTAGGACTAGGGTGAGGACCGACAAAGGCTTCAAAGAGGTGCATCTGACTTTCGGCACTAAAAATCTTTTTGAGCACTGTAGTGCCGAGGTCACTTCAACTCAGGTGTACAACCACCTGATGAAATGGAGGATGCATTGGATCCAGGTGAGCAAGCACCGGGACCTGAGCGCCGCTCAATGGTGTGAGGAGACCAACACCATCATCATCGAGAGCACGCACTATGTTTGCCACGTCTCGATGAGCCCCTCCACTCTTGTTCATCCACTAACCTTGATCCATCGATTGAACTCACCGCTAAGAAAATGTCCTTCCAACTTTACGATCACTCTAAGGATGCCGAGTTCCTGAACAAACCTATTCTGAACTATATTCATATGCAGATCGTCTTCTCGTACGGGCTAGCAATCGACAAATTTTCCATGGGCTCGGGCGATCCCCTCGGCACGCCCCTCTTGAAGGATGCCAAAACGCAGGAGTCCGACACCGTCATCCTTGATGGATCTACGGAGAAGCTCGTACACGGTGCCTAGAGGAAGAGGGGAGCCCTGGGCAACGACGAGATCCAGACCTTTGCCAGCATGATATAGACGGTGAAGGAGGTGGCCGCGGACATCAAGAAGAGCAAGCCTACGGACATGCACCCTGACCTACACTCGGCTGCCATGGATGCCGTTAGCTTCACGGAGGAGGCCCTCAGGGTAGCTCTAGGCCACCTCATTGAAAGCAAGGTCAAGGGTGTGAGCTTCATCGGCATGGCGGAGCAGCATAAGTCCCTCTAGCTCAGAATCTCCTGGGCATGTACTACAAGGAGTGAGCGTGCCTTATGGGAGTGGCGATGGCGATGGCAGCAACGGAAGCATGATGACGAGATGATGATGAAGTTGTAAATTTTTCGGTAGATAGGGCTTGAAAACTTTTCTTATGACCTGTATATTTTGATGAGGTGTTATATACTAACCCCTCTAAGATGATGAATTTGCTGGTGGTGTTTGTGGTAGGATGACACCCACTTTTGATGTGGTGGTAGTTTAACACCATAGTGATAGGATGAACTTGTGATTCTGTTTTGCTAATGAACATGCATGCTGGTTTAGGTTTATGTTCGACTCAATTTGTGATGCATGATCTGATGTTGTTTCATGCGTGTTGTAGTGATGATCTTGTAATCTCTCTTTGCAGATGAACTGGTATGTGGCGTACAGTGTGAGACATCATGAACTATATAGTTCGTGGAGGAGCTGCCAGGAACAAGTTAATGGCTACTCGAACACCAACTATGAAGGGTTTGAAACCTTAGAGGAAGCATGGCAGAACTACACCAACTTCCTCCACACCATTGATGTGGTAGCTGATGAGATATCAACTCATGAAGTCTTACCCGAAGTGGCAAATCAGGTCCGAGGTAGTAGGATTAAATACTTTATCATCATCGTCTTGGTTGTGGTAGTTGTGAAACTCATGTTATTCTAACTCAAGTTTGATCGGATGTATCAAGGACACTGATAACCTCGCCATATTTGAGCAAGGTAACCATACTGGGGCTCTTACATGCTACCAAACACGGCGCGTCCGTTTAGCGGAGCCCAAAGCAAGCAAATGGAAAATACCAAACACAGCGCACTCAAATAATCAACTCATGCAGCCGAGTTGTATGCATGCTACCAAAACTAGTGACGCAACGGGAGTAGGACTACACGGGATGCGGAGCCTGTGGGATATGGCGTGCAGGGGCCAGGAGAGGAAAAGGGGAGAGGCAGACAGCGGGTCTCGTAGACATACACGGCGACGGTGGCGTCATGCGGGTGGTCGTCCATGGCGCAGCTGCACAGTGGCACCAGCACATTCACCGGACCCTGTATGGGGCGGAAATGGGAGGGTGGGTTGTGGAGCGGGAGAAGCATTGGTTCACATTGGGTGTAGTATCGAAAATATGTACTCCTACGGTACCCTTCTATCTCATCTTTAATTAAGCTACCACGTCATATTTCGTCATTTTATTTGCAAAATTTGATACGGTATGACTCACCGCATGGTGATTGCGGTAACGTAGCGATACACGGACAATGTGATTAGTTGAAGCTGCGTGTCGTATACAATCTGCAGCGTGACTACTCCCCTCGTGTAAATACCATCCGACTTTAGGGACAAGAGGGCTATCTAAAAATTCACAGGAGCTTTGTGCCTTATCTCAGTCCCGGTGGGAAGGTGACAGGGTATCATCATTATCAAGTGCCGGATGGCCGGCATATAAAGAGTGAGTCCCCTCCTAAGAAAACAGCGAAGCCTGCTGGTGTTGGACGTGGTTGTCTTAACCACGTGACTATTGAAGATTCCCAGGAAGATCCAAGCGTCTTACTGGGTACGATTTATGTCAACTCAATTTCGGCTTAGCCTTATTTGACTCTAGAGCATCGCATACATTCATATCAGAAGGGTTTGCTAAAATGCATGGGATACCTTTTGAAAAGTTGTCAAAACCGTTGGTGGTAAACTCCCCTGGTTGCAACTGGCAAACCACCATGGTTACGCCAGAACTCATGGTTGAGGTGGGATACTGGAAATTCCGCACAACCTTCATTGCACTAAAGTCCACTGACCTTGATGTCATACTGGGCATGGACTGGCTCTCAAAATATGGAGCTAAGCTGGATTGTGCAACAAAATCCCTCACATTGAAACATCCTTCCGGAGTTTCTATCGAGTACTGGTCAGAGTTCACCATTCCGCCATCAGCATGCACACAACTTTCTCCTGAACTGCAACTATACTTCATGAAAGGTGAATACCCTCCTGAAATTCAGGAGTTACCCGCAGTCAGTGATTTCCCTGATGTGTTTCCTGAAGAGTTACCTGGCATGCCACCTGACCAAAGTGTGGAATTTGTCATTGAGTTAGTCCCCGGTACCTCTCCTATGTCTAAAAGACCCTATCGTATGGCCCCAGAGGAGTTGGTTGAATTGAAACGTCAAATAGAGGAGTTAGAAGAAAAAGGTTTCATCCAACCTAGCACATCTTCTTGGGGTTGTCCCACTATCTTTGTCAAGAAGCGGGATACTAATGTTCCACGCTTGGTGTTGATTATCGGCCGCTGAATGCAGTGACCATAAAAAAATAAATACCCTCTTCCAAGAATCAACGACCTATTTGATCAGTTAGCTGGTGCAACTATCTTTTCCAAGATGGACCTGTGATCAGGATACCATCAAATAAAGATCAGAAAGGAGGACATTCCCAAAATGGCGTTTACTACTTGTTATGGTCTTTACGAGTACACCGTCATGTTTTTCGGTCTTACCAATGCTCCAGCTACCTTCATGAGGCTTATGAACTCGGTATTCATGGAGTATCTTGATAAGTTCGTTGTGGTCTACATCGACGATATCCTGGTCTATTCCAAAACCGAAGATGAACATTCCCAACACCTGCGTTTGGTGTTGTCAAAACTCCGTGAGCACAAGTTGTATGCCAAGTTCTCCAAGTGTGAGTTCTGGTTGAAAGAGCTCGTCCATCTCGGACACGTAGTGTCTGCTCAAGGTGTTGCTGTCATTCCAGACAAGGTCCAAACCATTCTGGACTGGGAAACACCTAAGTCAGTCAAGGATGTTCGGAGTTTTCTCATACTGGCAGGTTATTACCGTCGTTTCATCAAGAACTTATCCAAAATTGTCAAACCTATGACTGAACTTCTTAAGAAATGCAAAAATTCCGAGTGGTCAGAAAAGGCAGAGGAAAGTTTCCAAACTCTGAAAACCAAACTGACTACCGCTCCTGTGCTTGTTCTTCCTGATACAAGCAAGGATTTTTTTTCATCTTCTGTGATGCCTCTCAACAAGGACTCGGTTGTGTATTAATGCAAGAAGGTCATGTGGTGGCTTATGGTTCTCGTCAACTGAAACCACATGAGCGCAATTATCCAACCCATGATCTTGAGCTAGCAGCCGTAGTCCACACTCTCAAGCAATGGCGTCACTATCTTCTTGGTAACCGTTGTGAGTTATACTCAGATCATCAGAGTCTGAAATATCTGTTCACCCAACCGGATCTGAATCTCAGAAAGAGAAGATGGTTGGAGATAATCAAGAACTTTGACTTGGGTCTCAACTATCAACCCGGCAAAGCAAATGTCGTCGCTGACGCGCCAAGTCGGAAGTCTTATTGTAACAACTTGATGATACAACAGGCCCAACCTTCTCTTCATCAGGAGTTCTCCAAACTCAACCTTGAAATCGTTCCTTCTGGTTATTTGGCCAACCTTGCGGTCAAACCTTCCCTTGAGGACCAGATCAAGAAAGCTCAAAAGCGGGATTAGGGAATTGCCAATATTAAGAAGAACATTGCTAGTGGAGCAGCTAAATGTTTCTCCGTCGATGATCAAGGTACCGTTTATTTTGGCAACCGTCTGGTTGTGCCGAAGATACGGAACCTGAGAAGGATAATTCTCCAAGAGGCTCATGACACACCTCTTTCTATTCATCCTGGTAGCACCAAAATGTATCAAGATCTACGTCAAAGGTTCTCGTGGTCCCGAATGAAGCGATAAATCGCTCGGTATGTTGCTGAATGCGGCGTATATCGTCGTGTGAAAGCAGAACATCAAAGACCCGCAGGTGTTCTTCAACCCCTGCCTATTCCTGAATGGAAGTGGGATGAAGTGGGTATGGATTTCATCACCTGTATCCCCAAAACAAAGAAAGGTCATGATGCTATCTGGGTGGTGGTTGACCGCCTATCCAAAGTTGCTCATTTCCTTCCTATCCGAGAAGATATCACCGCTATCCAACTGGTAGATATGTATGTATCCAGGATAGTCAGACTTCATGGTATTCCAAAGAGGATCATCTCTGATCGTGAAAGTTTGTTTACCTCCAAATTCTGGGCAAGTTTCCAGCAAGCTATGGGAACACGTCTATCTTTCAGCACTGCTTTTCATGCCAAACTGAGAGAGTTAACCAGATTATTGAGGACATGCTCCGAGCTTGTGTTATATCATTCGGTAAGGATTGGGAGAAGTTCCTTCCATTTGCCGAGTTCACTTATAACAACAGTTATCAATCTAGCTTGGGCAAGGCTCCTTTTGAAGTTCTATATGGCCGTAAATGCCAAACTCCGCTGAATTGGTCCGAAACCGGTGAAAGATCATTCTTCAGTCCGGATACAATCAAGGAAGCGGAAGAAATCGTTCACATCATCCGTGAACGACTGAAAACAGCTCAGTCTCGCCAAAAGAGTTACTATGATCGTCATCATCAAGATGTTCATTACGAAATTGGCGAGAATGCTTACCTTCGAGTCACACCTCTGAAAGGTGGAAAACGTTTCGGAACCAAAGGCAAACTGGCTCCTCGTTACATCGGTCCTTTCCCTATCATTGGAAAACAAGGTCAAGTTTCATATCAGCTGCAGTTGCCTCCAGGATTTCTGGATGTCCATGATGTATTCCATGTCTCCCAACTCAAACGTTGCTTCAAATAATGTCTGTGGTGTGGACCACGAGACTGTCAAGCTCAAGGATGATCTCTCTTACAAAGAGGTTCCTGTCCGAATTCTCGATGAGACCGAATGAAGAACTCGCAGTCAAACCATCAAGTTCCTCAAAGTTCAATGGTCACATCATTCCGAGAACGAAGCAACCTGGGAACGAGAAGATTGTTTGCGATCTAAGTACCCCAATTTCTTTTCTAAAACGTAGGAATCTCGGGACAAGATTCTTGTAAGGGGGTAGACTTGTAACATCCCTACTTTTGTGTAATAAAGAGAGGTGGTGTGTACATGGCATGCATGCATGAAAAATGGACCAAAAAATTGCTTTAAAAAAATTAATCAGTGAAACAGCAGAAACCACTTAATCTAACCTTACACAAACTTGTCTTACAAAGTTCTTCAAAGTGAAACAACCATATGGTAGAAATGTCACATTTTTGGAGAGCTTTCCAAAGAATATTTTTGTGCAATTTTTGGTTTCCAAAAAGGCCCTCAAAAACCGCTTTTTCTGTCTGTTTTAAGTCCAGAAGGAGCTCTTTGCAAATTCCTAATTTTCCAGGGGGTTTTCCAGAAAATTTCTTTTTCTTTTCCTTTTCTTATCCGCCTCCGGCCAGAAGGATGGGAGAACGGTGGCCGCCACCTCCTTCTTCCTCCCCCGCGACATGGACGACTAGAGGACCTTGAGGAGACGTCCAGATCAACCTCACCCCCGCAGAAGCCCCTCGGACGCCCTCCTCTCTCTCTATGTTTCTCTCCCTCGCCACCGAACCTCCCCTCACCATCGATCTGCCGCCGCCATTGTTCCACTGCCTCCCCGCCCTCCCCGAGTGGCTCTTTAGGACTACGACGCCCTCGAGCAAGCCGAGCCGCCGGGATGCAAGCCGAGCCGCCGGGATGCCGTAGGCGCGGCGAATCCCGCCATCTTCCTCCTTTCCGGCCGTCGGGCTCTTCTCCACCGCGTCGTCGATTCCGTCCTCCCCCGGCCCCGCTAACCGCTCCGGTGAGCTCCTGGTGAGCTCCTCCTCCCTCCTAACCCCTCCGTTTCCCTCCTCTTGCTCGCAAACGTCGAGATCGCCGGAGCCCGAGGCCCTCCGTCGCTGTTCCTTCACGTCGGCTTGCCGCCGTTGGTCCCCAGCAAGCGGCGCCGCCCCTATAACGTTCCCCACGGCGAGAGGAGGCCAACGGGCCAAACGGCGCGTCCGGGGACTGTCGGAATGTCGCCTGCGTCCCCATCCGCCACCGGCCGGCCACACTGTGACGCCACGGTGACGTCACTGCGCCGTCACCTGGCCACGTGTCCGCCCAGGTGTTTTCTGTTTTGTTTTAAACTGATAAGTGGGGCCACAGAAAATAGAGAATAACATAAAACAATTAAAATTTGGAAATTAAATAACTATTACTTTATAACTCCAAAAGTTATAAAAAAAATATGCAAATTGTTCAGAAAAATATAAGCTATCTGATTATACCATTTCCACCCATGTTTGACAAAGTTCAAAATGAGGTCATATTTGGAGTTTGAATTAAATTCATTTAAATATTGAAAATAAAGTTTTAATTCAATAAAATTAGACAATAAAGTGTTATATACCAAAATGATCAGTGAAACAAATGCAACCTATATATGGGGTTCCCCAAGTCATTTGAGCAATTAATCTTGGACACACTCCTAAACTACGGTTTTCTCCCCCTCCGATGATTATCGATCTCGGCGTAGAACCCTAGCTTGTTGTTCTACCTTCCAAGCCTTAAATCAATTGCATTGTTTTGATCATGCATACATATTGTGGATTGCACGGTTACCATGTATTGATTGTTTGCCTTCTTTCCGGTGTTGCTCGTTATCAGTAGACCGAGACATGGAAGTTGATCCGGCCTTCTACGACAACCCCAGTTCCACCTTCGACGAGCAAGGCAAGCACAACCTCATGGCTCCACCCATGTTTTGAGTCTTTTCAACCTCTTACTCATGCATGCGATTCAACTTAGTTTTGACTCTGTTAGAGTTAACCTATCCGCTGCATGACCCCCTTATATGTCGCCTTCATACCTGTTTACCCTCCTAGTATGACTAGGGTTTTTTAGTAACGTAGAGCCTTGTGTGTTCAATGCTTAGACATGCTTAGTATTATGATCTGCTTCATCTGGTTGATGAATGCTGACAATGCGTGAATCTAGTATGAAAGGTGTTTATGCTTTGATGTGGTTGAATAACATGATTAACATGGCATGGATGTTGAGGCCACTATGGGTTGTGGTTTTTGTCTCGTTCATGCCCCTAGGTGCGAGTTCTCGCCTTCGAAGCCAAGACTGAGCGTGCAGCCACACGCGGGCTATTGAACCCCGCTCGGCTAACTAACTTGTTTAGTCACTTCCATCGGTCACATAGATTGAAGTTTCCATTTGCAGGTGTGTCATAAAATGTTTTGGAGAAAACTAGGGCGTGACCGGGACCAGTGATGGACGTACACGGCTCTTGTCCCGACTCACAGAACAGGTGTCGTCAGGAGGTGTCCAACTCCCTGTTGACGGGGTGACCCTGTTTGGGTTGACTCATGGATAGGGCTAAGCAAGGTAAAGGCCGTGGTCGACCACACTCTGCCGCGCTCTTAGAGAGGAGCGTTACCGCGTGGCGTTAAGAGTTGGTTGACACGTGTGGGTAAAGTGTACCCCCTGCAGGGATAAATCTCCTCGAGAAGCCGTGTACACGGTTACAAACGACTTGGCAACGGATTCTGTGATCATAGACAACTCTAACGGAATGACTAAAACTTGTTGACAACGAATGAAGGATGCCTCCTTGACTACGTCGAGAGGGGTGATTCTTGTAGAATAAGGTAGTCTGGGAATGAGAAAGTACTGGTGGACAAAAGAACATGATGATCTCAGTAGTTGCGTAGATCCCTCTTCTATTTTAGAAATGCTCTATTACACGTGCTTCTTCTTCCTCGACTTCGGAAAACAAAGATGGCTTTACACAAAAGAACTTAAAAGCCAAGTCTTGTTGAGTACCTTTTGTACTCAACCTTGCCTCGTTGTTGTTTTGTTTCAGACTTCGGTGATGCAGCAGAAGAAGGGTTCAACCTCGACGTCGATGAGTAGTTAGGGGTTCCCAGGTGGCAGCCTGGTATCTGTAGTATTGGTTTGGCTATGTTGCTTATGTTTCGGACTCTTAGTCCTTTTGCAGTCTTGTTGTATAGCAACATATTTGCTTTCGCTGCTTGTTGTAATGTTGGGTTGCTTGACCTATGTTGGTCGTGTAACCTCTGCGTGTAAACTACTCTAGTATGACTTGTTTAATACAACTTTCATGTCTAGAGTGCTGCTTTGATCGGTTGTTGGTTTCGAGCCCGTTGTTATACAGTTTTGTTTATGCCTGCATAGTTGTCACAGTCGAGGGGTTGTGGAGCTGATGATCCATGTCCAAGCCCGCCTGCCGATGTGATTCGGCCTGGGGCGAGGTAACCCCAGTAACACTCGATTGTTGTTGCACTTTCTGGACACATAGCACCTCTGTATAACTTTGGTCCCGTTCCTTCAGTTTCATCCGACTCATGGACTTTTGGTTATGCATAATTGGTTATGACAAGCATGGATACAAGGAGTAGTAGACCGTGGTGATCCGGCCTGCGTGCCGATGAATCCAGTCTGCATGTCGTTGTTTATTGCGGCCGGGACTGGTAACCCTGAAGCCCTTGTGAGTCCATGGCTAGGAGCACATAATAGTATGTATATCTCTAGGTCCGGGGTCTGACAGAAAGAAAGCTGGCTGGCTGAGCGTGTGTGTGCATCACACACCTTTCACGCCTACCCTGTTGCCCCCTCCTCCTCCTGATCATCTCTCTTTCTTTCCCCTGACCAATGGGTCCCACGCATCGCAGCCCTACCCAGAGGGGAAACATATAATCATTCCCATTATGATTGGCTCTAAATACTACTCTAGTACTGTAACACCGCTGGCATTTTTATATGTGCTAGCTGTCGGCCAATTCATAAAAATGCACCTTCTAGACATAGGAGTGAGCAGTGAAGTGAAATACAGAAACGAATTTCGATAAATTAGGCTCGTGTGATTGGTGAAATAGGAAGCACGGTTGTTAGGACAAGTCATCAGCCTCAGTTGTCCGTACTATCTCCGTTCCCAGATTCCTAAATACTCCCTCCGTCTCAAAATAAGGCCATCTCCTGCAGGGCTGCTCAATTGCCCCGGACAGGACGGATTTGAGCAGGCTGGGCCAAAACCAGGCCCCTACGGGGCTGCCCAACCCTCGCCTCGGTCCGTTTTTGGTTCGTGGCTGCTCAAACCCAGACCAAATTTGGTCCAGAAATGAGCAGCCCGAGGACAGAAAACGGGCGCGCGACGCGGCCCCGTCCCCGCTCGGTCAAAACGCGTGGCCCACCGGTCAGTGACCGTGGCGATGGCTGGCCTCCCCCATGGTCATATTAAATGGGACCGCCGCCACGCGTTCGTCCCCACACTCTTCGGTCCCCACTCCCTCCCCACTCTCTCCCCACCTCGCCAGCGGCTAGCAAACCCTAGCGCCATGGGTCGCGGGTGGCTCCCCTTTGGCAAGGCCAAAAACGACCACGAGGCGGGGAGCTCTCGCCGCGCCGCTCCCGCACCACCCCCACCACCACCACCGCAAACGCGGGCCACCCGCACGCATGCGCCGCCGCCCCCTCCCACACCCGCATCGCGCCGCCTCCTGTTGGCCGGGGTCGCCGCGTCCGAGAAAGGCCTTACCTCAACAAGAGGAAGTGCCAATGGTACTGGGACAACGCGATCCTAGTACCATGGTCGGACGTGCACCTGCCAGAGGGCTGGCACCTCAACCGCGACCGCATCCCGGTGCCGCCGGTCCCAAAGGGCGGTCTGGAGCGGGAGGTTGAGATCCACCGGCGCCGCGACGAGCTGCCGGAGGACCTGCGCGGCCACCCCGCGTTCGCCGTGAACAGTCCCCACTGGGACACGTGGTTCACGGACGAGCACGACATGCGCCGCCGCTCTTTCTTCAGGACACGGAAGGCGCGCGGCACGGCCCAGTACCCGCCGACATCTTCCTCACGCCCGGCGCGGCGTGGACACGCGGGCCCTCCCCTGCACATTGGCGAGGCCGCGCCCGTCAAGGTCGAGGAGGAGCCACTGGAGGAGCCCCCAGTGGTACGAGGAGGACGACGACGATGAGGGGACCATGCCCCAGCCCAGCGAGGAGCTGGAGCTGGCCATGGCCATCGAGGCCTCTGCCCGGGAGGCCGAGAAAGCGGCCGCGGCGGAGGCGAGGGCCGTGGCGAAGGCCGTGGCTGTCCACAAGGCGGAGGAGGCGAGGGCCGTGGCGGCCATGGAGGAGCGCGACGAGAACCGACCGTGCGAGCCCTGGTTCTTGCCCCTCGTCGGCATGAGGTGGCAGTGGACAGGGCCACCGCCGGAGCTTCTTGTGGCGCCATGGGTCACGGGTGCGGCGCCAGCGCAGCCACCCACCCCTCCGCGAGCCTCGGCGCTGCCGGCCCACCTCGTCGACGACCCGGAGTACATCATCCGCGAGTAGGATGCTCCGGGGATCCTCCGACCACCGCATGCCCTCCCCTGCCCAGAAAAAACCTAAACTAAAACTGGCCCATAGTTTTTTTTATATTGTAAAAACTATGGGCCCTTCTGGGCCCTACCGTATCTATGCAATGTCCTTATTTGGAATGAGCAGGCCCGTAGGGAGCATATGCTCCGGTCCCTGTCCGCGCAGCGCGGACCACTGCTCAAACAGACAAATTCCGGACCAGACTGGTCCGGATTTGAGCAGCCCCGTAGGAGATGACCTAACTGTCGCAAGGGAGATTTTCTTTGACCTGCGAACACTTTTACAATTACACCCTTTACAGTTTGGACTCTAACTGCCCCAGGCTCCGGTCACACAATCGGCTAGCGATCTAAAACTCCTTCCTTGATCCGGCCATCAGCTCATCGATCCCGCAAATCACGCGATCAGTTCCTCCCTCCCTCGATCGTGTGAATCACGAGATCAGCTCGTGAATCCCCTGTGGCCGCCGGCGATCTCTGCTTCCCGATGCCCTTCCCCGGTGGCCGCTGGCCGCCGGAGCTACTGCTCCGAGCCATCGACCCTGCATGTTGCTTCTCCTCCGAAGCTGCATCCCACCGGCAGGGAACACACAGGCTCCATACAAAGAATAGACACTTGTATCCCGCCCCGGCGAGCACGCATAGGCTCTGGTCTGCTCCGGATCGATCGCACGCATTAAGCGCAGCTTCTCGCCGGCCTGTTCCAGGCGGAGGACCGTGCCGCCGTGCCCAGTGCCTCCGGTTGTGAAGGTTCGACAGGACCTCGGCTCTCCGACTGCGCAAGTAGACAAGGAGAGCTTCCGTCTACGCTCAACAAGAACCTGGAGAACAAGAAGAATAAGAACGTGAATAACCTGAATTGCAGTTGCTGAAAGTGCAAGAAACAATTTAGCATGAAAACCACTCCATGTTAGTTCAGTTCATCTATCAGTGCATGGCTTTGGTGGTACAAATTCAGTTCTCCAATTAAGTGTGTTTACCCTTTTATTTCTGTCTGTTGTGGTTTACAAGTGTTGATGCATATACTGCTGGCAACAGAGGCAAATCAAAGCACTTGACGTCTACATGGATGCATATACTCTAGCAACATAGAGGAAAATACAACAAGGTATGTTAAGTTGTTTCAACAAGGCATATATGGGGAAGGGCACCAGGCCAGACTCGATCTGGCGGATGTCGGCCTCGAGGTTCTTGAAGTGGTTGACGACCTCGCCGACCGTCTTCCCTGTGGCGCGCGCCACCCTCTCCCAGTCCAGAGAGTGCGGGTCCTCGGGGGGACGCATAGTGTTCCATCGCCAGCGGCAGCACCTCTATCCACGCGACCCTCATCATCAGCTCAGCTCATAGCAAGCCAGCTCGCTGCATGAAAATCAGACAACATCACAGCAGCTCACGGTGTGGTTCTTTTCTTTCAGCTCGAGAACCAATACTCCTACCTGAACAAGGAGGTACTCGGACTTTACCTGAAAATGAATGAAACCTTTTGTTTCGAAATCTTGCTGAAATGTTGCCGTCTGTATGCAAATAACTGATCATCTCTAACTTATTAGTTAGTCGCAATATGTGATCCAGTCTGCATCATGGCCAACAATAATAAGTAAAAATAGACACAATAAAATATGAGACTGTGCCAAGATTCAGACAGTACAAGTTTGTCACTATATTTCTGATATGGCTATAAAATAGGGTTATAAACGGAGTAGTTAGCATAAATAGAAGGAAAATACAACCTAAAAGATGAACATGGAAGTCAATGTGCAGTAACAACACACTTTGGAGTACTACCTGTTGAGTGAAGCTACTGGCATGCATAACTCTTGGAAAAGTTGTACTGGAACAGAGTAATAACCCAGCTCCATCCTTCTCTAAACAGAGGTGACAGCTCTGCAATGGACATTATGCAGTGTCAGTACCAATTACAACAGCAAGATTAGAACATGTAGAGCAACACACTATGATGATGACCAGAAATAGTCCAAGAAGACAAGACAGTGACCCATGCCACATTTGTCACCTGACTCGGCAAGGAAGACAAGACGGTGACCCAGGCTCAACTCATTTACAGAAATCTAATCATCCGATCATGAACATCATAAATACATACTGTGGGTTGCTTTTTCTCTACACCTTATGGTCAACAATTTAGCATCACCTACTCTAATGCAGCACAACAGTCATACCATATCTTTGCCCATTATCTCTTATATATTTTTAAGATTGTAGCACTATCACTTAGCTACCGATGCCAACAAAGCATGTCCTAATATCTAAGCTAGCCAAAGAATTACCATTTTGAGAACAGACAACTACTCCATTTTGAAAGGAATACGATACAATAATTAGGGACTATCCATTTTGACAGAAAACAGTCAGGCTAATGAACACAAACCCAGATCAGCAATAGAGGAACCAATCAAGCATTTCCATTACAATTTTCTTACTCTCGTGTGTACATAATTTTAGAAACATCACATTTTAGCAATGCTGGTTAAGAGTTGTTTACCAATGTTGGTTAACATTTTAGGAGCCAAACATTATCATCAAGCTGACCCTCAGAATCACACAACCGAAGCAGCATTACCAAGATCCAATATTTTTCACGGAGCAAGAAAAACGAAACAGAATCAGAACGCACACAACGAAGCAGCATTACCAAGATCCAATATTTTCCGCGGAGCAAGACAAACGAAACAGAATCAGTACATGGAGAGTAGGTGGATCAGTACAGAAGCAACTGTATGCTCGTTACCTGCGGCCCTGGATGGTGTTGCACATGATGTTGAGTAGGTGGACGATGGATCTCGAGCGGAGGGTTCTATCCCTGAAGAGCCTGGACTGCAGCGACCAGATGCCGTCGAAGAGGAACAACCGGAAGCGCTCCGACTGCTGCACCCCCGCCGCGGCCCCTTTGGCGGTGACGGACCGCACACCCCTGCTGTTCCGCCCTTGGCTGGATGCCCTGCCCCGTTGAGAAGATCTTCTTCAGCCCGCCTGGGGCCAGCTGCGGTGGCGCCTCCATCCGGTCGATTTGGAAAAAGTAAGACCTTTAGAAGGAAACGACGAGGAAGTGGCGGGGATATGTGTCGGCGGTAGCGCCACTCGACGGGGAGACGCAACGGCAGCGGCGCTCGCTCCGCGGGGACGTGCGTCGTCGCGCCGGCGCTGGGACGGTGGAGAATTTAGGCCGGTCACAATGGGGAGCAAATTAGCAATTAGCAGTAACATCACACGCTCCAATACAAATTTGTTTATGTGGCACGTATTTAATGAAGAGAGAGGTGCTTGTGGTAACTAGCTAAGGTAGGAACATAAGGTAGGAACCTACACATTTTTCTAGACTATGTTCCTACCTACACAATGGGGAGTAACATGTATGGACAGCACTGGGCGTCCTCCGGGGATAGAAAAATTTCATCCCCGGGTCCCCTGCTTGACACGTGTCCCATTTATTTGTCTAAATTCCGCTTTTGCTCCAGTAGCAAAAAAAAAGTCCCGCTTTTGCTCCCATAGCAAAAAACGTTTCACCCCCAAAAAGAACAGGAAAATGTCAGACCTCGCCGGAGACTCGCCGGAGTTACTGTAGCAAATTTTTTTTTTTTGCTACAGTAGCAATGTGTCGATTTCACCGGAGACTTTTGCTCGCCGGAGGAATAGCAGAGCAAAAAAAATTATACTAAAAGAGCAAAAAAAATAACCTTATTGTAGCAAAAAAATTATGCTATTAGAGCAAAAAATTGGACCTCGCCGGAGTTACAGTAGCAAAAAATTTGTAAAAAAAAAGCAAAAAAAAACCTATTGTAGCAAAAATTTGTAAAAAAAAGTTAGCAAAAAACTGCGGCCGTCCATGGCCGTAGAAGGGCGAGGTGCCATCGAGGGCCTCGAGGAGCGTCGCCGTTCTCGCAGGATGGTGCATCACCAGCCCATGGCGGCGCCGCATGGTAGCTCCTTGGCTTGGCGGGCCATGCCGGCCATGGCATGGCGGAGGTTAAGCTCGCCGGAAGGAAACCCGGCCATTAGAGCACCAAGCCATAGCAGTGGGAGCAGAACAACGGGAGCCAAGGGCGGCAACGGGAGCAGCAGTGTCAGTCCATTAGAGCACCAAGCCATAGCAGTGGGAGCAGAACAAAAGACAGGAGCCGACGGCGGAGGACGGCGCCCTCGATGTGGAGGACGGAGTAGTCATAGCCGGAGCACGCCCCATGGGGACGGGCCAGGAGCTGGCCGAAGACGGCTTTGTCGTCAGGCTGTAGGCATTGGCCGGCGTGCCCATGGCTTATAAGGTCTCCACAGGAGGGAGCAGCACGGGGGCGGCGCGCCTGTGGAGGAGCAGCACGGGGGAGACGAGCCGGTCAAAGATGTGGTGGGGAATTGCTTTCCGATAAGACGAACAAGGAAGAAACGAGGAAACGAACGCGCAGAGATAAGGTCCTCCCTGGCCCCACCTCGCTCTCCCCGAACGCGTGAACGCGTGGCACGCGCAGCGTGCGGAGGATACCACGCCCACGATCCCCCGGAGGAACCTCAGCTTTTTCCAACATGTATGTAGTGTCATGCAACAATGCATTTATTAGGCTATAGACTCATTGTTTCTTAGAGTGTGTGATGTTCCGGTAACTTAGCTAGTCACCACAAGCACCTCTCTCTTCATTAAATACGTGCCACATAAGCAAAATTGTATTGGAGTGTGTGATGTTACTCCTAAGTTCCTCCCCATTGTGACTAGTCTAAGTTACCGGAACATCACACACTCCAAGAAACAATGAGTCTATAGCCTAATAAATGCATCATTGCATGACACTACATATATGTTACTCCCCATTGTGGAGGTAGAAACATAATCTAGAAAAGTGTGTAGGTTACTGCCTTATGTTATTCCCCATTGTGACCAGCCTTAGGGGCGATGTGGATGGAGTGGGGCGTGCGAGCGGACGACGATGACCAATTACCTGGACTGCGGGTTTTGTCCCAAAATACTCGAGGGGAATTGCGCAAAATCGCCACCGCGACGGTTATTTTGAGACGGAGGGAGTAGATATACATATCTACTCCGTTCCTAAATATATGATGTTTTAGCCTTTTTCCATATTGTATTAGACAACTTTTAGTATACATGATCACTCATATTAGTGTGTATCTAGTCACCATGAGAAATAGCTAGAACATCTTATATTTAGGAACGGAGGGACTATAAGTGAACGTATATATATATTAAAAGTTGTCCAGATATATAGATATATGTAAATATAAAAAAAAAAAACTAAAACATCCTATATTTAGAAACGGAGTGAGCACTTATTAGTCCAATCATTAGAGCATTTCCAGCGTTCGGCCTGACAAGACGTTTTTTAGTGGAAAATAGGGCCGTTTGGGCTCGCCGGCGCTATTTTCGTCCTTGGGACGACGGTTTCCAGCCGCGAACTCAACTCAATAGACGAAAATCGATAAAATTTGTGCAATTTTAGACGAACACTTTCGATTCTACAATATTTGGCCAAATATAGGCGGATACATATGCGATTTAAACATATAAAAGAAATTAAACTAATTTATATCGAGGAGGTGGTAGAAGGCGATGTAGCCGCCGCCATAGTTGTTGTCGTCGCCATCGCTCGGCGGGCCGTCCTTCTTCGGGGCGGCGTAGCTGCAGCTCGCCCCTGGGTCGCTGTCACCGGACTTCTTGGACGGCGTGGACACCTCCTCCCCGATGCCCTCGAGAAGGATGACGCCCCACTCCTGGCTGGCAGCAGTGCGGCGCCGCTCGGCGATCTCCTCCAGGACGCGTCTTTACTTCTCCATCTCCTCCGCACGAACTGCTCCGTGGACGCGGCGAGCACGACATCAATGTCGTCGGTGGCCATGGCGGCGCGTTCCTCTCTCCCCGTCGCTGGCGTCTTCTGCTTAGAGATTCCTTGCTCCTTCTTCCGCCTAACGAGGTGAAGGTTACCGCAAGGAGGCGAAGGAGCACGACAGCCCTCATTGAGGACGAGGTTGCCGCCGCGGGTACGTTGTCGGAGCGGCGTCTCCTGCGTCTCGGGTTTGACGGGGGAGAGGGGGCTCTTCGGCGCCGATCCCGAGGAGCGAGAGGTCGTCCCCGCGGAGAACGACGAGGAGTCGGTGGGCATTCCACTTGGCATCTAGGAGGCCCCTCGACGGCGGGAGAGAGATAGCGGCGGGTACACCAGGGGCAGCCGGTTGCCGGCCATGATGTGGGCCAGGACAACCTCTATGTCTGCTCAGGCTCACCCCACCAGACGCGGTGGCCGTTGGAGTTCTGTCGCCCGGAGACCATCAACGCGACGCCAGGCGGTCGCTGCTCGAAGTAGATCATCCAGATCGCGTGGTTGTCCGCCGCCAACGAGGGTCCATTTGGCCCTCCTCCAGCATGGTGGCGCGTATGGCGGCTATCTCCACCACACGATCCATGTCGTGGGCATTGGCGGCACCGGAGCGCAGCCTGCGCTCAGACGCCATGTGCCCGCCACGTGGAAATCCAGCAGCGTTGGGTAGTTCGCCTATTTGAGGAGGCGGGCTTCTCAGTCGTCCAGGTGGTAGCAACCGAAGCCGTTTGCTGCAGTGGTGTCGCCGGGAAAGCGCTCAGCCATTGGGTAGCTAGATGGGCGAGGAGAGCGAGGAAGAGGACGGGCTTGCGGGCGACGATGGGTCCGGAATCGATTTGTGTTCGGCACCCCTACCCCACCCGCCAAACTGGCCTTCTTGGGGGCGCCGAATATTGTCTGGTCAGCCAACTTGACAGGTGGAGCCGGATTGTCATTGACACAGAAAACAATAAATAGTTCCAAATAATTTAGATTATTGTTTCCACGCATAAATTTTGTACATATATATGTAACGAAATTTAAACACGAAGACCGCCTAAGTTCTAATCGTCGTCGTCGTCATATGCCAGGCTCCTCCTGCTCCGGCGTCGACGGTGGTGGACATCCGCGAGGCGGCAACGCAGGAGCCGCAGGTTGTGCCCATGGCGGTGCAAACCACTGCAAGTCTGCACCGCGCAAGGCTTTTTCCTGTGTGGGCCAAGGATCCCACCGGTCTGCAGCAGCCAGGTCTGGCGCCGACAGCGCATCCTTGTTGTCCACCATGTCCTCCTCCACCTCATCTCTTCCATGCCCTCGACCTCCTCCTCGTACATGCCCTCGTCCTTCTCCTCCTCCATGCCCTCCTCCGGAAGCGGGTCCTCCAGCTGCAGCGGATCCTCGACGATCTTTTCTTTGTCGCCCAACAGCACGTCATTCCACTCCGGCAGTGTCATTGCGTCGATGTGGGTTATTTGTGCCGTGAAAACGACGACAGACTTAAAAAGGGCTCGATCGATGGGATGAGACGCGTCGTCTACCAAGGCGACGCGGCTGCAGGGCAGGCGAGGAGACGGCGTCACTCCACCACACGTGCATGTCCCAAGCGTGGCAGAGACCGAGGAGCCGCCACTTCCCCAAGTGGCCCACGTCCCAACACGTGGCGTAGACCGAGGAGCCGCCACCCCCACGCCGCCAACGTCCCACGATCTGTATCCCTATAAAACCCCTCTTGCCGGAGAGGGGATCATATCTGCCCCTTTCCCCACCTCTCACAAATCCCCTCTCGCCGAAGAGCGATGGCCAGAGTTCCAAGAGGCGGTCATGGAGGGTGAGGAGCGCGAGGAGGCGATGATGCCATGGTGGTCGCGGCGGCTGTGGCGACGCAGCTAACGACGAAGGAGTTGCGCTCCTCGAGTTCTTCGTCCTCCTCTTTCAACCATTGGGCAACCTCCTAAGGCTGTCCGATAGAATCGCCGCCCTGCTCGTAGGTAACGAGCCAGAGTTTTTCACTCTGCAGCTCGAAGGTTGTCCCCACCGCGTGGACATCGTCGTGGGGAGGCACGACGACGAGCTGTTCGTCGGGAACGGCAGGACGGCGTTCACCCCCGGTACCAGACACATATTTAATCGTGTGTCCGTGAAGATGGTGCGATGTCCACCCCCGGTTAGAACATACGGGCTCCCACCGAGCAAAGTACTTCCATCGTGCGTACGTGAAGGGTGCGCTGGCGGCGCTGAACGAGTGGACGGTGGAGACGCGCGGCAAACAACAATCTTAGATGTCGTACGCATGTGTGCTCTTTTTGTGTAAGAGACGTAAATCTTGGCACGTTGCGCCTACACAACTGTGCAAGTTTTTTGGCTCCCCTATTGTGTATGGTTTTGTGACAAGGACGTGACGGCGCTATCCTGGGTTGGCTAACATGCACACCCCTACTACTACTGTACTTAATTAGTACTACTAGCTCCTTGGTCGTTCTAGACATTGTTGATCTCAACATCGCACTTTGGCCATAAATTTCTATTTAATAAAAATAACTGTGGTTCATAACAATCTATCCATATCGATGTAAGGCGGTAGATGTTGATGTTTTTTTTTTCTACTCCCTCCGTATTGAAATATAAGATGTTTTAGCATTTTGTAGATATAATGTATCTAGACATGTTTTAGTGTGTAGATTCATATGCATGTTACACTAAAACATGTCTAGTTACATATTGTCTAGGAAATGATAAAACATCTTTTATATTTCGATACGGAGAGAGTAGTAAATTATAATGGTCGAATCCGAAAATGCTTGACTTGCTCAGATTCTAGAACATTGTGACACGGCAGAGATACCGTGTCTTTATGTGCGTTCACGTTAGGATTCAGTCCGTTTCTGAAAAAAAAAGTTAGGATTCATCAGGAGTAAAGGGAAGAAATTTCCTTGACTCTTCCAAAAGAAAAAAAAAAATCTTTGCTACATAATATTCCAAACCGAGTGCTACTATACAAAGTATACCTCTTGCAGTTATCTTGTCTTGTAGTAGTAGCCATCAAGTTGCAGCCCACCTGTTCATGTCCATTTCTAGCCATCAAGTTGCAGGCTACTTGTTCATGTCCATTTCTTGCAGTAATTTACAAGAAACTTACATCAACATATCTTAGTTGAACCAGTTGATTTCCACTATTTCACCCCCACGGTTTCATCCGTATCACAAGAGCTAGTATATACTGTACAATTATACTGTATAGAGCCAACAAAGAGTTGCTCAGTTTTTTTTCCTCCTCACACACACACACACACACACGTCACTGATACGTGGGCCCTAGCTGCAAATAGCCAGCACTGAAAGTTGACAAGGTCGTGCTTAAGAATCTGAAGGTGGGATGTAAAGCGTGGCTGTCGCGAAAGCCATTTCTTTCTTTCCCCATCCAGTCACCCTGACGTGTTCTTGATTCCTCAGAGCTTATTCTAATGCGAGCACCACCGGTGTAGCTCTAGAGATAGTCGGATTCCAGCAATAATTTTGGCTACGGCTCGCCTGTGGTTGCTTATTCTGCATCGACACATCACGAGCACATAAAGTATCTAGTTGCACAGCCACTCCCTGTTCTTCTCTCTCTCTCTCTCTCTCTCTCTCTGCTGAATTGTTCAGGCCACCATGAGGCAAAAGGGTATCTTGCTTGTGTGGTGCTCTAGTTGTCTATTTCTCTATGATGGCCTCAAGAAATATTGTCCAACCACCATTGTTGATCTCATAAACAATTGTTCTTAAGAAAAACAAAGAAAAGAGCAGGTCTTCTGTTCTGGATTCCGAGTATATAGTTAAGGCTTCGTGTCGGTATTTAGATTCAGAAGCAGCTCAGGATTTGTAAGTAAGCGCCTTCTGTTTCATGAGGCAGGCATCCTTGTTTCAGAAATTCATCCGAAACTTGTGATGCCTTTTCAGGATACGGCGGCCTAGCTTTTCCGATGAAGCAATCGGAACAAATTCGGTGAAAGGGACTTGGGAGCTATCCTGCTGAAAGCAAAATCGACTGAAAGGTTGGTCTCTTCCATTTCCCCAAAGTGATTACATCTTCTTTACAAGGGAAGGAGCCCGTCCACCATTGCTTTCTGCGCTTCTTCTTTGATGATTTGGACTAAAGTCTTGCTCCTCTACTGATTGGAGATTCATAGCAATTTACTTCTTTCAGTGGCCTGGGAAAGATGCGGCCTTACTTTGATCCGGAGTACGAGAACTTCAATCAGCGCATCAACCCTCCTCGGTATGTGTCTAATTTATCGTCTACCTAAGCCGCAGGTCATCTAATTATCCAGCATGTACTAGTATGTCAGAACTTGTTGACAAACTCTGCTAAAATTCGTGCACCTATACATAACATGGTGAGATGATTTTGCAGGGTTTGCATTGACAACAACACATGCAGCGATTGTACCCTAGTGAAGGTAAGAAACCCATTTGAATTATCTCTGTCAGAGAACATTCCCCTCTCGCATGGGGAATCATTTCTGATTTCTGTGCGCACAAATGATTTCTGTGTGCCTTGTGATCGGTTTTAGGTGGACAGCATGAACAAGAACGGTATTCTGCTGGAGGTGGTGCAGGTCCTGAGCGACCTTGACCTCACCATTTTGAAAGCGTACATCACCTCCGACGGCGGATGGTTCATGGATGGTAAAACGCCCTGTTCTTGTACGCAATATATACTATACTAGTACTGCCATACAGTAGTAGCAGTAGCACCATAAATTGTTCATGGGATTTTACGCTGTCCAATTGGGCGATGCAGTGTTTCATGTGCTGGATAAGCAAGGACAGAAGGTGACCGAGGAGAAGACCATCGAGTACATTGAGAAGGTTGGATTTTCAGTCAAGAACATTTCTTTCAACGCTGTGTCCATATCGAGGCTAGGTTATTTTAGTCTCTTTTTTTTTTTGAAACGGGAAAACCCAGCCTCTGCTTAAGGTTATTTTAGTCTGAAACTGAGTGGAAGCTGGATGAATCATTGATAGGCATTAGGTCCGGGCAGCAATATTCCGGGTGCGAAAAAAGGCAGCACGTCGCCGGGAAGGTCGGTGGGGATGCACTCCATCGGTGATCACACCGCCATCGAGCTCAAGGGGCCCGACAGGACGGGCCTTCTCTCGGAGATCTTCGCCGTCCTGGCGGAGCTGGAGTGCAACGTGATGGCCGCCGAGGTGTGGACGCACAGGACGAGGGTGGCCTGCGTGGTGTACGTGAACGACGTGGCCACGGGCCAGGCGATTGACGATGCGTGCCGGCTGAGCAGGATCGAAGAGCGGCTGAGGCACGTGCTCCGCGGGTACGGCGGGGACGACGACGGCAGCCGCGGAGCGCACACCAACTTCTCCGTCGGCTCCACCCACGTGGACCGCCGGTTGCACCAGCTGATGCACGCGGACATGGAATTTGAGGAGGGCGCGCTGCCGCTGCAGGGTGATGCCGCGGACGGTACGGCGGTGACCGTGGAGCACTGCGAGGAGAAGGCCTACTCGGTTGTGAACGTCAGGTGCAGGGACCGGCCCAAGCTGCTGTTCGACATCGTCTGCACGCTCACGGACATGCAGTACGTCGTCTTCCACGCCGCCGTCACCTCCGACGGCATCTTCGGCATCCAGGTAACGGAAACTCTGTCTGCCATATGGAGTACTGTATAAGAAGAAGACAGACAGACATTCTCATTTTTCTTTCCCGTTCCTCATCATCAGGAGATGTACATTCGTCGCAAGGACGGCCGCACTCTGCTCAAGGACGAAGCAGAGAAGGTGATCAAGTGCCTCGAAGCGGCCATCTCGAGAAGAGTATCCGAGGTGATACACAATTCATTCACTTCAATTTTCTCGTGCTGTTGCTGTTTCTGTTTCTGTTTCTGACCCCTGTGTGCACGGGTTGCATTGCAGGGCTTCACCCTTGAGCTGTGCGGGAGGGACAGGGTGGGGCTGCTGTCGGACGTGACGAGGGTGCTCCGGGAGCACGGCCTGACGGTGACGAGGGCCGACGTGGCGACGGTGGGGGAGCAGGCCATGAACGTGTTCTACGTGCGCGACGCGTCGGGGCAGCCCGTGGACATGAAGACCATCGAGGGCCTCCGGGGCCAGGTCGGGCAGACCGTCATGCTCAACGTCAAGAACGTGCCCGATGTTGTCAAGGCGCCGGAGCGCACCGGTGGCACCATGGCCAAGACAAACTTCTTCTCCTTCGGCGGCCTCTTCGCCAAACTCCGTGTCTGACCGCCCGCTCCATTTCTCCAATCTCAGATCCTTCTCATGCGCGCAAACTGTCGCACAATGACCAGAACTAGACTAGTCCATGTATATGGCAGCTCTCGTGTACAGTTACTCAAACCATAAGGAGCTCCATCTACCAGCGTACACTGCTGTCTCTCTCCCCTTCGGTGTAGTGCACATTGCAGACTGCGTGTTCAAGTGCATGACATTCGGCTATCTGCATCGTTTTACACAAACATGCTGTCATCTGTACTTTTTTTTTGAAAAGGGAATCCCGACCTCTGCATCAGGTTGATGCATATGGCTTTTATTAAACGTTCATCATCTAAGTTTAAGCTTACAAGCAAAGAGCCACTCTCAAATAGACTCAATAGCCCTAGAGAGGTAGTCAGAAATACAAAAAGCATATCATAATGTCTAATGGTCTAACCCCATCAACATGAGACTACCCATTACATATCCTTTTACTACGCAACCAGGCCACCCTTGCTGAAGATAGCCTGAACGACCGCCATCATCCGAGTGCATCCACCATCCAAACGAACACGCTGGTCCTCGGGTAGCAGATGAGACCATTGATGCATCCAATAGTTGGCTAGATGAATAACCTGCAAAAAATTCCCAACTTTCTCATTGTTAAAAATAATCCCATTTCTGTGATTCCATACAGTCCACAGCAAAGCACATACTCCAATACGTATAAGTGCTTTTGAACCATTATCAACTCCATACAACCAATTACCAAACAAATTTGGAATATTAGCAGGAGATGAGATACTGAAAGTAAAATGCACCAGCCTCCAGATCTTTTTAACAAACTCACAAGAAATAAAAAGATGAGTAACCGTTTCATCATCTCCACAGAACACACACTTTTTACAACCATTCCAATTTCGCTTAGCTATATTATCTTTAGTCATCAATTCTTTCCTAGATAAAAACCACATAAAGATCTTTATTTTCGAAGGCACTTTTAATCTCCACAAGTATTTGTTAAGGAATCTAACATCCTCGTTCATGAAATCCGCATATAGTGATTTAACAGAAAAAACTCCAGAATTAGTGAGTTTCCAATGACACCCATCTGGAGCACTAGTCGACGAAAATGCAAAGCAGGGGGTAAATGACCAAGCACATTAGACACTAAAATGTTCTTGTTACTCACAATTGAGTATAACGAGGGGTACTGGGAAGCAAGAGGTAAATCCCCGAGCCAACAATCCTCCCAAAATCTAATACTCTCGCCATTACCAAGAGTGAATCTAATATGTTTGAAGAAATCATCTTTAACCCGCAAAATACCTATCCAAAAAGGTGAATCTGTAGGTTTACTCTCTAACTCGGCCAGAGTCTTGTCCCCCAGGTACTTATTAGTCAACAACTCATGCCAAATTCCTTGCTCAGTTAAAAATTTAAACAACCATTTGCTTAAAAGACATTTGTTTTTAACATCCAAAACTTCTATACCTAGACCCCCTTGATCTTTAGGTCTACAAACAATATTCCATTTTGTCAATCGATATTTCTTTTTGGCATGAACACTCTGCCAGAAAAACCGTGATCTATAGAAATCTATTCTTTTCCGTACCCCAATTGGAACCTCAAAGAAAGAAAACAGGAACATGGGAAGACTAGACAACACCGAATTAACTAACACTAGCCGATCCCCATAAGACAATAATTTTCCAGCCTACGAACTCAGTTTCTGCTCAAAACGGTCCTCAATGACTTTCCATTCCTTAATAAGAAGTCTCCTATAATGGATTGGAATGCCGAGATAACTAAAAGGTAGATTACCAACTTCACATCCAAAGATACAGCGGTAATCATCCAAATGCTCACGAGCCTTGCCAAAGCAAAATACCTCGCTTTTATGAAAGTTAATTTTGAGACCGGACAATTGTTCAAACATGGATAAAATGAGCTTCATGTTAACAACTTTATCTAAATCATGTTCTAAGAATAAAACAGTATCATCAGCATATTGAAGAATCGATATTCCCCCTTCCACTAAATGGGGCACTAAGCCACCCACCTGATTATCCTCTTTCGCTCTATCAATAAGCAGTGCCAACATATCTGCAACCAGATTGAATAAAATAGGAGACATGGGATCTCCCTGCCTCAATCCTTTTAGAGTTTGAAAGAAATGACCAATGTCATCATTAACTCTAATTCCAACACTCCCACCTTGCACAAAACGAGATACCCACTCGCACCAAGTTGGACTAAAACCTTTCATACGCAAAGTTTGTTGAAGGAAAGCCCAATTTACTTTATCATATGCCTTTTCAAAATCAATTTTGAAAATCACCCCATCCATTTTCTTCCTATGAAGCTCATGGATGGTTTCATGTAAAACTACAACACCCTCAAGAATATTCCTACCAGGAAGAAAAGCTGACTGGGATGGTTTGATTACTTTCTGGGCAATATTAGTCACCCTATTAGTACCTACTTTAGTAAAAATCTTAAAACTAACATTCAACAAACAAATTGGTCTGTATTGCTCTATCCTACAAGCATCTTCCTTCTTAGGCAATAAAGTAATAACTCCATAGTTAAGCTTAAATAATGGAAGATTGCCCGCATGTAATTGCGCAAACATACCCATCAAGTCAACCTTGATAAACTCCCAACAATTCAGGTAAAATTCAGCTGGAAAACCATCAGGACCTGGAGCCTTATTATGCTCCATATTTGAAATTGCATCAAAAACTTCTTTTTCAGAAAACAAAGAAGTTAAGTATTGATTTTCTTCTAGAGAGACTTGAGGTAAATCCTCAATACGAGTTTCATCCAGAGAAAAAGAAGATGGGGCCGATGCCCCAAATAAACCCTTGTAGTATTGTGAAATAAAACATTTCAGATTTTCTTGCCCCACAATGGTGCCTTCATCTTATTCTAGTTGGTAAATTTTTTTCTTCCTATGTTTGCCATTAGCAATTAAATGGAAATATCTAGTATTACTCCCTCCCTGTTGCACATGCCTCACTTTTGCACGTTGAGCCCACTTAGACTCCTCCTCTCTACGTAGCTTAGTCAAGAAATCATCTGCATGTCTCTTAGCCTCACACTCCTCCTCACTAAGAGGAGATGTTTCAGCTTTGATATCTAGTTCATTAATAGTAATAGTAAATGATCTTGCTGAATTTTATATTCACCACTAATATGTTTAGCCCAACCTCTCAGAAAACTCCGTAGGTGTCTAATTTTGGATTGCCAAATTTCAATAGGATTTGACTCAATGGTCACTTCTTTCCATTTATCTTTAATCATATCCAAAAAAACCTCTCTCGCAAACCAAGCCAGCTCAAAAGAGAATGCCGATGAATTCCCAACATGAGCAGGTAGCCCAAAATCAATAAGCAAAGGTACATGGTCAGACTCAGTCCTAGTTAGAGCCCGAACCGACACGAGAGGATATTTTTGTTCCCACTCAACAGAAGCCAAAAACCTATCCAACTTCTCTAGAGTAGGTGTTGGGTGTCTACTCACCCAACTATATTGACGTCCAGACATCTCTAAATCTTTCAAATCCAGACTCTCTAAAATTGCATTGAAAATCACAGGCCAACGAGCATTGAAATTTTCATTATTCTTATCTTCCCTTCTTCTAATAATATTAAAGTCACCCCCAATCAACATTGGTAGTGACTCCCCCTCACAAATACGTACTAGCTCCGCAAGGAAAGCAGTTTTTTATCCTCTTGGGCAGCCCCATAAACCACTACAAAAGCCCATCGGAAGCCATCTTCCTTGGACTTTAAGTGGAAATTCACACAAAAATCCCCTGCAACGACATCAACAACCGAGATAGTAGCAGGGTTAAAACCTGCTAGAATGCCTCCCGATCTCCCATGAGGTGGTAAGCAATACCAAGTAAACTCCACCCCCCCCCCCACAAGATGACGCAAAAAATGAGCAGAAAAGTTTGATCTCCCTGTCTCCGATAAGGCAAAAAAATCAATACTATTCTCCCGAACCGTTTCATTAATGGCAAGATGCTTAGCCGTGTCTCCTAATCCATTTGAATTCCAAATAAAACCTCTCATCACTTTTACTTTTTCTTTCTACCGTTATTTAATCTTGCACTACGCCTAGGAAACAGTCCAGAAGACACAACTGTCTTAGACTTTTTTAGCACGTTTCAAAGAAATAATCGGAATCTCCAACGAATTCTCTTCCTTAATATCATTTTCTAAATCAATATCCTCACACAAATTTTGTGCTTTCTGTAATACCAGACTAGAAGTAGAAGCATTTAACCCAGAATCTAAATTATTTTGAAGAACCACATAGTTCCTTGATGTTTCAATTTTTTTAAGAGTATTAACCGCTGTATTAACCTCCTCTACAGATTTCCCTAAGGAAACACCCAACTTAGAAGCACGAGAAATTATAGCATCACTAGGTAAAGAAGCAAATGAAAAGCTTGCTGAAATACCTGAGCTAAAAACATCCCGTTGAGCTGCACGTGCGGAGGCCCTCTCTTGGATAGAAATATCCGCGTCTGGTTGAGCTCGGATCCTAGCACTTGAACGCAACCCCGCCGATGAGGGGTCAGAAATCCCGCCAAATGCAATAATCTCCTCGCGAGAATGCCTCACAGATGACCCAATAGTCGGAGATGTAATCGGATCCACCACCTCTGAAAATAAACGCCTGGCAGTACAAGAACCCCTCGGATGATCAGAAGAAAAACCCTCAGCCTTCCTCCCCAAAACCGGGACAGACGCATCATCCATAGCAATGTCAATCATCGTAGATGCCTCACTGTGAACACCCTGCTGTCATCTGTACTAGTTCTGCTCCTCATTATCTCAGTTAGTTTTTTCTTTTAAATGGTAATATCCCATTCTCTGCATCAGATCAATGTGCCTTCACTTGTTGTAATCCCTTTTTTCTGTTCAACATCATGCACCAACATTTGATATGCGTGAAAGTGCCTCCAACTTGAAGAAATCGCACCATCGTTGTTTAGTCACCATTGAGTCAAATTCATAGTTGTCTTATCTTTTTTTGGATAATTTTCTACATGTCCGACAACTATAGCATATCCCTCATTCTGCATCTTTTCAACCCGCACTTCGAAAAGTGCACTAAACATCACAGACTATATGTCAATGCACGCTCTAAGCCTTCGTCATTCCAGAATTTTCTACATTTTTTCAGATTACCCATGGTTGACTCCTACCCATCACATGACATCAATCTACATAGTGCCGGTCGCCAACTTTAACATTGTACTCGCCAACACTGCATCAGTTCAGTTAATTTTAGGGTTTTCGGTGGGGTGCTGCCTCCACCACAGGATCTTTTTATATATGAGGTTTGACATGTAAAGGGTATGCATTACAACATAACACGTACGCGTATACAACACGTATACGTTATTTAACACTCCCCCTCAATCTAAACTTCTAGATACTAAATTTAGATTGGTCCTAAATCGGTCTAGCATCTGCCGTGTGGCTGGTTTAGTAAACACATCAGCCAACTGATCACTAGAGGAAATAAACCTGACTTGAAGTTCTCGAGCAGTTACTCGCTCACGCACAAAATGGAAGTCAATCTCAATGTGCTTGGTCCGAGCATGAAACACTAGATTTGCTGTCAGGTATGTAGCCTCTAAGTTGTCACACCATAGAATCGGTGTGCGCTGCTGTACGACACCAAGTTCCTTGAGCAATGACTCAACCCACATGGCCTCAGCAGCCCCATTTGCCAGTGCTTTGTACTCTGCCTCGGTACTAGACCTCGAGACTGTAGGTTGTTTCTTCGAACTCCAGGAAATCAAGTTCGGGCGTACAAAGATGGCAAAGCCTCCGGTAGATCGCCGATCATCAACACACCCTGCCCAATCTGCATCCGTGAAAATACTGACACCGGTAGAGGAGGACTTCCGAAAGAGAAAACCAGTGCTGATGGTGCCCTTCACATAGCGTAGTATGCGCTTAACAACTTCCCAATGTATCTATGTTATTTGAGAGAGAAACTGACACACCTTGTTGACAGCAAAGGAAATATCAGGCCGAGTGAGGATTAAATACTGAAGACCCCCAACCACACTGCGGTATTGGAAAGCATCATCAACACCTAACGGGTGTAGCACCTGGGGTGTTACCCTAAATAGGAAGTGTTTGTTTTCTTTTTGCTTTGCATCACATGCATCATAAGCATTGCATTCTGGTTTTTTTTCAAAACAACTCAGAAGTCAAACCACTTTAAACTTTCAAACATTGTCCCAATTTTCCAATGAAAGATTGCAAACTAAATACCCCAAATTGTTTTCCAATAATTTGAAGTTGTTTTAATCAAATTGCTTGTTAATAACAAATTTTCCCTTTTATTAAAACCCTAATGGCTAATTCAAAAAAATTCAAATCAAATCACTCCTACTTATCATATTTCAATATGGGTTTAAAAATTAAAATTTTGCAAACAAATTAAATTAAATAATGTTTGCAAAATTGCTTGAGCTTATTAAATAGAATTTGTTTGTTTCCAAAATTCCCAAACCAAACCTTATTTGAAATTCAACCTACCACTTAAAATCAAACTAACATTTTAAATTCTGAAATCAATAACTAACCTTGCTTTTAATTACTGTTTTGCAACTAATAAAATTATTCATAAAAGAACCCCCCCCCCCAAAACCCCTTTTCCTTTCTCTCTCCCTCCCTCTTTTTCCGAAAAGGAAAAATCAAAAGCCAAAAAAATATGGAGGGAGGCAGCCAGCCCACCTGTTTTTTTTTCAGCTCACCCCCCCCCAAGCCCATTACTTCTGGCCCGCTACCCCTTCCTGCTTGTCGTCTTCTTCCTTCAGTACGATCGCAGTCACCACCGCAGGATCTCACCTCCCCCTCCTCGATGTGATGCCGTACCTATCTCCTCTCCCCATAAAGCTTCCACAGCCACCCCTCTGCCCTAGCCTAGCCTAACCCTAGCCCCATCCTCCTGCGCCGCCATCCCTCTCTCCCTCCTCGTCTAGCTGCCCAGCTCCTCCCTGTCTCTGTTACTCTGACGACCACCGAGAGAAGCAGCGCCACCCTCCCCTCACCGCCGTCCGCCGTGGAAGCGGGAGCCCCACCCGAGGGCGGGAATGAAACCGTGGATGTCCCCTCTACCACCTCGTCTCATCGCCTGTTGCTGGGAGACGCCGTGGTGGCCGCGCCGTCGCCGGGAACGCCACCTCGCCGCGGCTGCCATCGACAGCAGCTCGCCGCCTCGACAACCACCGAGGTGAGCGCTACCTCTCCCCTTCCCCTCTCCTGTCCGCATCCACACACGCACGCACCAGCGCACTCGCCGCGCACCAGCACCCACCCCGTCGAGCACCAGCCGCTCGAGGATCGCCGGCGATCGTTGCCTCTGCTCCGTCAGGTTCAGAGATCATGTTGAACAAAATTCAGTTAACGGGCGTCGATCTACCATTTCTTCAGTCAGTTGCGGTAACATTCAGAAACCGCAGTCCAGCGCAGCGGCAGTGAGCGCACGCGCGCGAGCAGAGCATCCCGGGTTCGATCCCCAGGGGCGCACCCTTTTTCCTTTTAATTCCCATCGCGCGCATCAGGCCCCACCCGTCATAGACCCCTGCGCCACCTCACCACCCGCACTCCACTGTGGCGCCACCCTGGCGCTGGACCCAGCTGTCAGCCAGCGCGGGTCTCCCCTCCCCGTGTGTAAAAAATTCCTGCTATTCTTTTTCTTTTTCCAGAAAATAGCAGAATAAACCCCAATGTTGTAAATACAATAACTTTGTCAATACAACTCCCTTCTGTGCAAATAAAATATGTATCCCCATCAAAATTTCATGAACTTTTCAAATATGCTTTTTGTTTTCTGTTTTGATTATTTCAAATACATCCAAATTTCAAATTCAAACAAATCCTCTTAATTTTGATTAATTCCATAAGTAATTCATACTTAATTCAATTGACCCAAATAAAATATGTTTTTCAGTCCAAATTCAATGTACTTTCTGTTTATCAACTTTGTTTTGCATTTTGGGCAATTAAAATTAATGTTATTTAATAATTCTTAAAAATGACAAATTAAATGGCGTAAATAATAACTTGCAAATGGTTGCTCCAAATTAAATACCCAAAACATGAATTTCATCTAAAATTACATGCCACACTTGAATATTCACTTTGTTTTCTGGTTTGCAACAATTAATTTGAATAATTGTTTCCTCTCTTATTTAATGCAATTAAATTGGTAACATGTTTAATTAAATCATTTGAAATTGTGTTCCCAACAAATAAAATATGTTTTCCATGCTATTTTAAACCACCTTTTCAAATATAAATTTTGTTTCATGATTTGAATAATTAAAATTGCTTGAATAATTTAAACCTTGTTTAAATCATTTAAAATTGCTAAATTAATAACTTGCTCAAATTAAATTATTTTTGAACTTATAAAATATGTTTTCAAACCAGAAAAACATAACCTTTTCAAATGTGAATTTGAATTTATGTTTTGAACAAATAAAATTCAAATACTATTCACACTTGAATTAAATTCAATTAAAACTTGTTTAATTCATAATTAAATCATTGTAATTCCTTTTCCAATATTTGAAACATGTAATCCACCTAAAATTTTGTGTTCTAATCCAATATGAACTTTGTTATCTGTTTTGAACAATTTAACTTGATGAAAACAACCAAATGCTTGTGTGGCACCTTTAAGTAACCAAAATTCCCAACACTTAATAAGTGAATTTCAAAATGGGTAAACCTTATTTCCAATTGGTTCTATTGTTGTTATTTTGTTGTTTTCCTCATCTATGCATCATGCTAATCCACTTTCACCTGTTGGCTAGTTGTAAAACAATTGTTTCAACCATAATTCATGGGCTTTTCATATGCAACTCAAATTGCATATGGGTCCATTTAATTATGTTATGTTACCTTGTCAACTAGTTTATTTCTATGCATCCTTAAACTTGTCATGCATCCATATCTTGATCATGCTGGATCTTTTGCCGTAGTAGTAATTGTTGCATCCGGTGTTTGTTCGAGGTTCGTTGCTTCTTCCCGGATAGGACGTTGAGATGATGTGAGCAACGACAAGTTCTGCTACCTTGCAGGATCTCAGGCAAGTATACTCACTTGCTGCCAAATGGCTGCCTTTCATCACTTGTTACCGATTCTTTCCGTTGTTCTTATTCTAGCCTGTTGATTCGATGCTTGTGTCTCGATCCTATTATATGTTTACCTTGCAGCCATGATATAGCCTTTTCCTTCCACTTCCTATTAACTGTTGTTTGTTTACCCTGTTGGCCCTCGTGTCGTAGTTGCATGCTTAGTGTTGTTTGCGCGCAAGTCTTGTTGTCCGTCTTATCACCTGTTTAGTTTGATAGTTGGGTTTCAATTCAATCAACAACCTGTTAATGTTTTAGGTAATACTAATTTGATGATAAGGCACCGGCAGGAGGCCCGGCGTGGTTTTGAAGCCTGCTAGTGTCGACCCTAATTAGGAAAAGGGTCTTGTCTACTGATCCATGATGAGCGCACTAACCGCATGTGGGAAGCGAGTATGGGCGCCCCCCTCAACTTGATTCGATTCGCATCTCGTCCAAATCGCCACACTTAGTTCGGGCTTTCCATTTGATGCACGCATATGCAGGTACGAACCCGAGGCCAGGGTGGAACTTCTGTAGTCGGCATTTAGGGCGGCGTGGTCTTCCAGTGCTATGAGGGTCCCCCTTTTCTTCGTGGGGGCTCGATTAGCCGCGCACGCACAGCACGTGGTGCTTTGGGCTTGATGCGAAAAAGAGTTGGGTTGTGTTGAGTACCTCGCTTGGTGGGTTTGATCCTCGTCTGGCGGGTTATTTTTACGTGTACGGCCAAATTGGTGCACCCCTGCAGGGTTAAATCTTCTCGAGAAGCCGTGTTTTCCGCGGTTATGGTTGACTTGGTGAAAGTACTGGCTAACAAGTACTCAGAACAACTTACACCTAACTAATGATACCTGACTAGTAATAGTCTTATTGGCATAATAACTTGATCCATCATTAATCCAACAGTGTGAGTTATCCTTGGGTTGCTACCTTAGTAGGGGGTAACTTTGGATGGGTTTGTTTGGTGAGTAGTTGTAGTTGGTTACGATACGCTATCTTATCCCCCTCTTTTAGCCGGATGTTGTAGTGAGTCTCCGTAGTTGGTTAGTGCAGCTCGCTGCCGCTTATTTGCAATAATCCATTCCTTTCCGTTGAACCCAAAGTATTTGTATCTTGTGATGACTGGCTACGCCGGTATCTTGTGAGTATGGTTTATCCACTTGCCAGTACTTAACCGTACTGACCCACGAATCCTTTTTCGTGGCTGCATATTCAATATTGCAGTCAACAGGTTTGAAGTCTGACGACGTTAGCTTGGGAATCCCTCCGGCTTGGCCTGGGCAGGGATTGGACGCTCTCGGTTATCTTCAGGACTCTTAGTCCAATTTGTATCTTGTCCGTAGACGGACGATATGTTGTTTTTTCCGCTGTTATTTGGATCTTTGTATTGTATCAGTTGTATCCTTGGCTCGTTTAAGTCCTCTTGTATATATCTTTTCTGTTGTTGTTGTGGATTATTCGTGAACTGTTGTAATGTTATCACAAGTGGCAACCTGGAATCGGTTATTATGTGGATTTCGGCGGGAATGCTGAAATCTGCATAGTGCCCGATCTCGGGGCGTCACAAATGGTATCAGAGCCTTGGTTCCGATCCCCGAGATTGTTTCGATACGAATGGTTATCGAAGCAACGGGTCCGCAAAGCCTGTAGGTTAACCTCGCTAACGGTCGTTGTTTCTAGAATGTCAAAAACTATTTCTGCGGAAGAGAAGAACGCGTCGAGGCTGGTGACGAGACGGACGGCGACGCAGAACGGGGCTCGCGTCGGAGAGGTGGGTGCGACGGCGTACAGACTCGCGTCGATCGGCGGCGGCGGATGGGCCTCGCCGGCTCTGATACAAAGTTAATTTTAGGTTTTTCGGTGGGGTGCTGCCTCCACCTCAGGATCTTTTTATATATGCGGTTTGACATGTACAGGGTATGAATTACAACATAACACGTACACGTATATAACACGTATACGTTATTTAACAAGTTCCTCCACACGCTTGTCAGAAACACCTATCTGATCGTCGGTGCTATTATATGTCGATGTCTCCCATGCTTATCTCACACCTCGCTGCTATTACCACGACGCGTCTCTGAAATCTTGGGAAAGATATCTTGAGTTGTATACCCACATCATTTTAGGCCCGACTATAGATAACCACCGATCATACCCGACCGATGCCGAGTTTCATGCTTCCTCCAAACCACTAAGCTCCAGTCCGGGCCACGTGCTTCATCTTGCCGCTGAAATACGCTTCAACTCTCCGACCTCTTACGCCGTACCCTATCCATCAGCCGAATGAAATCTTCCATATTATATATGTAACATCCAAGTATGAAAACTCCCTAGTTGTTTTGTTCTTTGTTTAATTTAAAGCAATGCATCATGTCATCATCTCATTGCATTTGTTTTATTTCTGTTTGCATTGTTTTCATAATGAAGTTCAAACATTAATCAACCTTTTGTTTTCATACTTGCCTGTTACAATCTTTTCCAAATAAGAAATGCAAATCAAAACCTCAATTGCTTCCAAAAAAAATTCATTAATGATCACTCATTAAATTGTTGCTTTTTAATCAAACAAGTAATTCAATCAATTAATTCTAAATCACTTTCAAATTCAAACCAACTATTCAAATCAGTACCCATTTGAACCTATGAAATTCACCAAACAATTATACTCATTTAATCAAATTAAATCATAGGGGCCACCCTATTAAAATGCTTTGTTTTCATAATTAATATTAAAATTCTTTCAAATATTGTTTCAAATACAAACAGCAATTTAAATCTCAACTTTTTGCAAACAAATCTTGGCATTTGTTTGCTAATGTTCTAAATAGCTTAACCTAATTTTTCTAGAATTTTTACTAAACTAAAACCTATCTTTTTCTTCCAAAATCAAACCCTACAAAAAAAAAACAGAAAGCAAAAAAAAATAAAAGGAGAAAAACCTGCCCGCGCGACATCTAACCAGCCCAACCCACCTAAACCTACCCTAGCGCGCGGCCCAGCCCGTTTAATCCCTCGCTTACCGCTTCGAAGCGCGTGCCCACCTTCTGTCTCAAGTACGGCGGGCATCCGAGCCAGCCACGTCGCCGTACGGCGGGCTCCGACGGCCAGAAGCCACTCCAGGGCGCTATAAGAACCCTAGACCCCCCTGAGCGCCACCAGACCTAACCCTAGCCCCCCTAGCCTCTCTCGCGCCGCAATTTCCACCTCACCGTTCCCCTCCACCTCTCTGTTCTTCCTCACCGGCGACAGCACTCTCTGAACCCCCGTCGATCGCCACCGCCGTAGCCACAATTTCCCCTCGCTAAGCCCTGGAACCGACTCGCCACCGTTTCCTCTTCCTTTTGGACACCAAGGCAGCCACGGGGAGCCACCAGGACGTCGCCGCCGTCCGCGACACCGCCGCTGCTGCCGTCGTCAGCCGTCGTCACCAACCTCTGCGTCAACTTCAAACGGTGGTGAGCACCACCGTCCCCTCCCATCTCATCTCCTCTCTGTTGCGCATCCAGGTCTGCACACGCACGCGTCCAGCAGCAGCCACGGCGCAGCACGACCGTCGATCCCCTCCGGCGAGCTCGTTTCCGTCAGCGAGAGTTTCAGTTACCGCGCAAAGTTCAGTTAAAAGTTCAGATAGCACTTATTAACCTTTTCCTCCCTGCGCCCTGTTATCTGACAAGAAACGCGCAACAGCGCAGCTGGTTCAGTGAACGCGCAGCGAGCGAGAGGTGCAGGGTTCGAGCCCCTGCCCTCGCGGGATAAATCCCGTCTTTTTTTCGACTGAGTACTGACAGGGAGGCCCCCCTGTCAGTCACTCATGTGGCCACGCCAGCACAGCAAGACTTGGGCCCCCCCTGGCAGTGACTGGGTAGTTTCCCTGTGCGTATAAAAAGTCTAAAATACTTTTTGTTTTCAATCCAGGTCCAATAAAATCACAGATTGGTCCCTAGTTTTCATTTGCTTATAACTTTTATTTTATAACTCTAAAAAATGAAAATAAAATATGTGTGCTAGTCTAAATTTAATTTTCTATCTTTTGGTATCATTTGTTTCCTATTTTGAAATTTCAAAATGCAATTCAAATGTGAATTCAAATAATTCAATTGTAATTTGCAACAATTCATAAATAATTCATACTAATTCCAAATAAGGCAAATAAAATATGTTTTCCATACCATTTTGAATAACCTATTCGAATATAAATTTTGTTTCATGGTTTGAATAATTTAAATTTCCTAAATAATTTAATACTTGTTTAATTCATTTAAATTTGATAAAATCATAACTTGCTCAAAATAAAATATTTTTGAACATGCAAAATATGTTTTCAAACCACCAAAGTGTGAACTTTTCAAATGTGAGTTTGAATTTATGTTTTGAACAAATAAAATTCAAATAAAATTCCAACTTGTTTTAAATTCATTTAAAACTTGTTTAATATTGTTTAATTCATAATAAATTCATCCTAATTCCAATTTCAATATTTGAAACATGTAATCCAACTAAAATTGGATGTTCTTTTCAACTATAAATTTTGTTATTTGTTTTGAACACTTTAACTTGATGAAAACAACAATTGGTTGTGTGATATGTTTAAGTAACCCAAAATTTCTAAACTTAATAAATGATTTCCAAAACTTGTTAAATCCTTTTATCACTTGCATCTATTATTGTTATTTGTTGTTATTTTGTTGTTAACATCATGCATGCATCATGCTAACAACTTTCACATAATAATTAAATTGTAAATCATTTGTTCCACTTAATTCATGGACCCTTTCCCATATGCAACTCAAAATTGCATAGGGGTCCATCTTAATTGTGTTACCATGTCACTTAGTTTATTTTGATGCAACCATTAACTTGTCATGCATCATCATTGATTGTGCACTATGCCATGATAATGATTTTTTATATATCTGTCTTGTTTGTTTGCTTCTTCTCGAATAGACGACGACGTTGAGACAGACGATCTTTACAGCACCCCTTCTGAGGATCTAGCTCAGTACCAGGCTGCTGAGTTTGCAGGCAAGTTATCCTTCACATGAACCATTGTGTTCCTTTCAACCCTGGTTAACGATACTTTCCGTTGTCCATTTCTGCTAGCCTTAGTGGTAGTTGTTTCTGTTACGAACCTATCACATGAATCCCTTAACCCTGATATTGCCTCACCACCACTCCTACAACCCTATTGTTTGAGCCAGTGTCATACTAGCATGCTTAGGTTGTTTTGCTCGAGTCTGTTACCCGTTACTTTCAGTTACTATATTTCTATTTTGTTCTGGGGGCTCGATGTTTAATCAATCAATCATGCTAATGTTATTTGTTAAATAATAATTTGATGATAAGGCACCGGCAGGAGGCCCTGTGTGGTTTTGAGGCCTGCTAGTGTCGACCCTAATAGGAAAAGGGTCTTGTCTACTGATCCATGATGAGCGCACTACCCGCATGTGGGAAGCGAGTATGGGCGCCCCCCTCAATTTGATTCGATTCGCATCTCGTCCAAATCATCTCATTTAGTTCGTGTTTTCCATTTGCCGCATGCATGTTTTTGCGAGCCCAGCGCAGGGTGGAACTTTTGTAGTCGGCATATAGGGGGACACGTTCTTAGAGTGCTATGAGGGTCCATTTTCTTCTGGGCTCGATTAGCCGTGCGCCCAAGGTTCTTTGGGCTTGATGCGAAGAAGAGTTGAGTTGTGTTGAGTGCCCCGCTTGGTGGGAGGCATCCCATCTGGCGGGTTATTCATACGTGTACGGCCAAATTGGTGCAACCCTGCAGGGATAATCTTCTCGAGAAGCCGTGTTTTCCGCGGTTATGGTTAACTTGGTGAAAGTACTGGCTAACAAGTACTCAGGACAACTTAAACCTAATGATTCATAATCTCACACCCCATGATTAACAACTTGACTAGTAATAGGATTATTTACACAATAACTTGATTCATCTGTAATCCAACTGTGTGAGTTATCCTCGGATTGCTTCTTTGGATAAGGGGCGAGATCCAGGATGGGTTTGTTTGAAGTTATCTTTCAGTTGGTTACAACACTCGATCTTATCTCCTTTCTGATAGTTGGAAGTGGTAGAATCTCTGTAGTTGGTTAGTGCAGCCAGTTGCAGCATCTTATATATCCCCTTCCTTCCGTTGAACCCAAGTCATCTGTGCTTGTGATGACGGGCTATACTTTGGTGAACTGTGAGTCTTGCTTGCCAGTACGTCTATGTACTGACCCCTTTGGGGCTGTGGTTTCCGCAGACTACACTTACGAGGATCCAGGTGACGGCTACTACGTGGAGTTTGACGAGGCTGCTGATGAGTAGTTAGCGGACCCGGGCAGGATCCGAGACACCATGGATGGGCTCCGTCTTTATTTCAGTTTCCGGCTTCTTAAGCCTATTTGGATTTGTCTGTACTCAGACCCTTTGAATGCTTCCGCTGAGATGTAATGATGTTATGTTGGGACATGTGTCCTCTGGATGATTGTATTTGCTATCTCTGCCCTAGTGAGGGCCAATTGCAACTTATTTCAATCTTTTGTGTCTTAGAGGCATGTTGTGTTATCCTTTTGTTCAAAGCCGTTGACGTACCATGTGTGTATGGTATGAAGTACGTCAAGGGTAGTGTCCTGATTTCTACGGGATAGTTTACATCGACGGTGAACAGTAGCGATGGGTTGTCACACATAAGTGTTGGCCTACTGTTCAGTTCGTACGGTGAGTATCCTCTAGAAGTCCGGGTGCGACAAATGGTATCAGAGCCTGTCTGCCTGTAGGATCCCTTTTTACTGGTCGCAGTTGAGTCTAGAAACTATTTTGTAGCTATATAGGAAAAATGAAACGTGAGAGTAGGAATTCTGCCATTTTTCTTCTTTCCCCACCCACCCACCCTTTTCTGGTAAGGAAGTGCAACGTTGTTTTTTCTCTTCTCACCTAAACTTTCAAGTTACGATTTCACGTGTTTTGGGTTCTCCGTAGTACCTCAGGAGTTTTTGGTCTCGTGTTTCCCGATGTTGCTTCAATATCCTGTTCTTTTCAACATCCTTTTCGTCCGTTGAACCTTGTTGTTGCTTTCCACTTCAGTTCTCTACCGGCGTCTAATCAAAACTTCCCCGATCATCTGCAGATGGATCTCAGGTTCTACCCGCAGGTGGTTCGGATGACTCGTTGCGAGAGCACTGCCGGTTATCCGGAGATGCTGAGAGACATGGTCACTTATCTGGGGTTCCATTGGGCACCAGAGTACCAGGTCTACGAGCAGCAGCGAGAGTTTGACCAGACCTACTACCAGGCTATCGTCTACATTCTTTCAGATGATGGCATGAGCGTTGTCCACCGCTACGAGGCAGTAGGTTCCACAGTGGATATGGCCGTGCAGCAGGCAGCTTACGTTAGCCTCACCGTCCTCCGTGCTGACTACTGGGGATTTGACGATTCTATCTATCGCCACATCCCCCGTGGTTACATCACGTCAGCGGGAGCTCACTTCACCCTCTACGACAACCTGGATGTCTACGAGCATGATAACACCAGGCTGCACACCACCGCTCAGTTTGTGAGGCACAGTGACGCTGTTGCCACCACACTTTCTCAGGAGTTGGCCTCAGTCAGGGAGCAGCTCTACCTCGCTTTGACTCGTCTGGCTACGTACACCACAGACTTTGTTGGAGATGAGCGCTTTGCACTTTTCCATCAGACAGTTGGACGTAGTTTACCAGATGCTGGAGGTTACGAGCCGATCAGAGGTCCACTCCTCAACCTCGGAGCTGGTTACACTGGGATTCCACGCTTTGGAGCACAGGGAGACGACGCTTTCTACTTCACCACACCGAGAGTTGCTCTCAGAGCAGTCCCGATCTACGTGGATCGTCGTTTTACCTACTTCCGTGGGATTCCTCCGCACCGTATCTCTCGTCGTACTACTCAACGCCGTCCTGCGTGATGAGCATGGGAGTACCGATGTATCCATTCCTAGCTATGTTTAGTTATCCTTTGTCTTTCGAACCATGTATTGGTGTGTTGGATATTCTGATGTATTGAAACATGTGATGATGTACCTGTTGGTTATCTATTCATGCGTCGGAATAATCTCTTTTCGGTTACCAAGTCTATCCTTTTCTATTGTTGTGCTAAAATGAATGTCTATTCAGGATGCCGCCAACAAGGAGCAACCCGCCTGAACCACCTCCGCTCACGGAGCTGTTGACTCAGATGACTCAGGTCGTGGCTCAGATGGCCCAGATCCAGGCTAACCAGCACAACAACCAGAATGCTCCGCGAGTCAGCATCAAAGAGTTTCTGAGCATGGGGCCGAGAGCTTTCGTGGCAACACGTGAGCCTCTGGATGCTGATGACTGGATCAGGGAGATGAACAGGGCTCTGGACATTGCTCACGTTGCTGAGGAGGATAAAGTCAAGTATGCCACCTACCTACTGAAGGGTCAGGCAGCTACCTGGTGGGAGAACTACCAGACCATGAGAGCTGGCTATCCTATCACCTGGGGATGTTTCAAGGATGCCTTCCTGAAGCACCACATCCCAGATGGTCTCATGGAAAGGATGCGTGAGGAATTTTGCTCTCTCAGGCAGGGCAAGCTGGACGTCATTGGCTACCAGAACGAGTTCAATCGTCTCGCTCGATACGCTGGTGATGAGGTGTCCACTGAAGCCAAGAAGATGGCAAGGTTCCGCCGAGGTTTTAACCCGGAACTGAAGTACGCTCTCACCAACATCAGGTGCAAGGACTTCGAGGAGCTCATGAACACCGCGCTCAATGAGGAGAATGGGCGCAAGGCGTTCGAGGAGTCCCGAAAGCACTCGCGTGAGGGTGGTTCCTCCTCCAACATGACCACCCCTCCGCAGAAGCGCCGCATCTGGGTGCCAAATGCTGCTGTCACTAGGGCTCCATATGCCCAAGCTTCTCCAGGCTTTTCTCCCCGCCCACCCAACCCAGCTCAGATGCAGAGTCAGAGGGTTCCAATGGGGCAGCCAAGGCCAGGTCCTTCTCGTGTCGTCACTTGCTACAAGTGCAAGGATACTGGACACTATGCTGATAAGTGCACTCAGAGGCAGCTACCTCCACCACCTCCTCGCCCCAACACCAACCAGGCAATGGTTCGTGCTCCCCCGGCTAAAGCCTTCAACTCCAACAACAGGCCTGTCGGGAGGACCGCGAGGGTGAATCATATCAAGGCCGACAAAGCTGAGGAAGCTGCTGACGTCGTTCTCGGTATATTACCCGTAAACTCTATTCCAGCTAAAGTGTTGTTTGATACCGGAGCATCGCATTCTTTTGTGTCAAAGATTTTTGCAAAAGCATACAACCTAGTTCTGGTTCCGCTAAGCAATCAAATGACTGTTCACTCTCCGGGACCACAAATGTTGACTTCCAAGATAAGTAAGGACAATCAGATCCTAATTGGAGGTCGCATATTCCTTGCTTCACTCATGTTGCTGGGAAATTCTGACATTGATGTCATTCTGGGCATGGATTGGTTGAAGACCCATGAAGCTAAAATTGACTGTGCTCGAAAGTCAATAACTCTCTCTCACCCTTCTGGCCAGATAGTCTATTCTCCATATGGATCAAGTTCTGTTCAGCTGTTCAACCTCGATGCTAAACCTCTTCCTGCAATTGAAAATGTTCCGGTGGTTTGTGAATTCCCTGACGTCTTTCCAGAAGAGTTGCCAGGGATGCCTCCGGACAGAGCAGTTGAGTTCGTGATCGAGCTTGAACCAGGTACTGCTCCAATCTCTAAGCATCCATACAAGATAGCTCCTCCTGAACTGAAATTGTTGAAGGAGCAAATCGATATGTACATGGAGAAAGGTTACATTCAGCCTAGTTCCTCCGCTTGGGGTTGCCCAACTCTGTTTGTTGCCAAGAAGTATCAAACAAAAAGACTCGTGGTTGACTATCGTCCTCTCAACGAGAAAACCATCAAGAACAAGTATCCAATTCCTCGTATCGATGATCTTTTTGATCAACTTGTTGGAGCCTCAATATTCTCAATGTTGGACTTGAGGATGGGTCACCATCAGATAAAGATCAGAAAGGAAGATATTCCTAAGACAGCTTTCACCACTCGTTAAGGTCTATATGAATACACCGTCATGTCCTTTGGTCTCACCAATGCACCGGCAACGTTCTCAAGACTCATGAATTCTGTCTTCCATGAATACCTCGACAAGTTCGTTGTGGTATATCTTGATGACATTCTAGTCTACTCCAAATCCGAGGAAGAGCATGGAGAACACCTTCGTCTCACTCTCATGAAACTTCGCGAGCATCATCTATATGCCAAGTTCTCCAAATGTGAGTTCTGGATCCCAGAAGTTGCTTACCTTGGTCATATCATCTCTGCCAAAGGCATAGCCATTGACCCGGAAAAGGTTAAGGCAATTGTTGATTGGAAACCCCCTAAGACGGTGAAGCAAGTCAGAAGTTTTCTTGGCTTGGCTAGCTATTGCCGTCGTTTCGTCCAAAACTTTTCCAAGATTGCCAAACCTCTCACTGATCTCACAAAGAAGGACAAGAAGTTCGTTTGGACTCCACAATGTGATGAGAGTTTCAATCTCCTGAAGGCTAAACTCACTTCCACACCAGTTCTGGTTGGCCCAGATACTACCAAACCTTTCCAAATATTCTGCGATGCATCTATCCAAGGTCTAGGTGCAGTTCTTATGCAAGAACGTCAAGTTGTGGCTTATGCTTCACGTCACTTGAACCCACATGAGCAAAACTATCCCACACATGACCTAGAACTTGCAGCAGTTGTGTTTGCCCTCAAGAAATGGAGACAATACTGGTTGGGTAACAAAACTGAAATCTTTTCCGATCATAAGAGTCTGAAATACATCTTCACTCAGCCAGATCTAAACCTCAGGAAAAGGAGATGGATTGAGAAGATTAAAGACTTTGATCTCACCATTTCTTACACTCCAGGCAAGGCTAATGTTATGGCCGATGCTCTCAGTCGCAAATCCTATTGCAATAATCTCATGATCATGGAAAGCCAACCTCCACTTCATGAAGAATTCCAGAAGCTGAACCTTGGTCTTGTTCCTCAAGGTTACCTTGCTAGCTTGACAGCCAGTCCAACTCTCGAGGACAAGATTCGTTCTGAACAACTTCGTGATACTGAAATCAAGAAGATTGTAGAGCACATCAAAGAAGGCAATGATAAATTCAAGTCCTTCTCAATTGATGACAAGGGAACTGTGTTCTTCGAAGGACGCATTGAAGTTCCTCAGATTCAAAGCCTCAAAGATGTCATTCTCAAGGAGGCTCATGAAACTCCTCTCTCCATCCACCCTGGAAGTACAAAGATGTACCAGGATCTCAAGACTCTGTATTGGTGGCCTGGCATGAAACGTGAAATTGCTCAATACGTTTCTGAATGCGACGTTTGTCAACGTTTTAAGGCAGTCCATCAGAAGACAGCAGGTCTACTCCAACCTCTGAAAATTCCTGAGTGGAAGTGGGACATGATTGAAATGGACTTCGTTACTGGGTTTCCAAAGTCCAAGAAGGGCAACGATGCAATCTTCGTTGTTATTGATCGTCTCACTAAAGTAGCTCACTTCTTTGCTGTCAAGGAAACTATCTCAGCTAGCCAGTTAGCAGAGCTCTACACAGCAAAGATTGTTCCTCTTCATGGTGTTCCATTGGAAATAAGCTCAGACCGTGGAAGTATATTCACTTCTCATTTCTGGAAAAGCTTTCAAGAAGCATTGGGCACCAAACTTCTGTTCAGCACAGCTTATCACCCTCAGTCTCAGGGGCAAGTCGAAAGAGTCAATCAGATTCTCGAGGATATGCTCAGAGCATGTGGTCTCTCCTTTGGCATGAAATGGGAGGATTGCCTTCCATATGCTGAATTCTCCTACAACAACAGCTACCAGGCAAGCCTAGGCATGGCACCATTTGAGGCACTGTATGGTCGCAGATGCAGGAGTCCAATAAATTGGTCTGGAGCTGGTGAACGTTCACTCTTAGGCCCTGACATTGTTAAGGAAGCCGAGGAGAAAGTTCGTATCATTCGCGACAACCTCAAGATTGCTCAGTCTCGTCAGAAGAGCTACTATGACAGCAAGCACAGGGATATGATCTATGCACCTGGTGATAAAGCATATCTCCGTGTAACTCCCCTCAGAGGCACTCATCGTTTTGGTGTGAAAGGAAAGCTTGCACCAAGATACATTGGTCCTTTCAACATTCTCTCAAGGCGGGCAGAAAATGCTTATCGTCTTGAACTTCCAGAAAAACTATCCAAGGTGCACGATGTGTTCCACGTGTCACAACTCAAGAAGTGTTTCAAAGATCCAGATCGTGCAGTTGATCATGATTCCATTGAACTGCAAGATGATCTATCTTATGAGGAGCGCCCTATTCGTATTCTCGATGAGACCGAGCGTAAGACTCGCAACAAGAGCACCAAGTTCTTGAAAGTGCAATGGTCGCATCATTCCGATAAAGAGGCAACGTGGGAGACCGAAGAGGATCTTCGCAAGAAGTATCCGAACCTTTTCATTTCTCAGTAGGAATCTCGGGGCGCGATTCCTTCAAGGGGGGGCGTTTTGTAACATCCAAGTATGAAAACTCCCTAGTTGTTTTGTTCTTTGTTTAATTTAAAGCAATGCATCATGTCATCATCTCATTGCATTTGTTTTATTTCTGTTTGCATTGTTTTCATAATGAAGTTCAAACATTAATCAACCTTTTGTTTTCATACTTGCCTGTTACAATCTTTTCCAAATAAGAAATGCAAATCAAAACCTCAATTGCTTCCAAAAAAATTCATTAATGATCACTCATTAAATTGTTGCTTTTTAATCAAACAAGTAATTCAATCAATTAATTCTAAATCACTTTCAAATTCAAACCAACTATTCAAATCAGTACCCATTTGAACCTATGAAATTCACCAAACAATTATACTCATTTAATCAAATTAAATCATAGGGGCCACCCTATTAAAATGCTTTGTTTTCATAATGTTTAATTAATATTAAAATTCTTTCAAATATTGGTTCAAATACAAACAGCAATTTAAATCTCAACTTTTTGCAAACAAATCTTGGCATTTGTTTGCTAATGTTCTAAATAGCTTAACCTAATTTTTCTAGAATTTTTACTAAACTAAAACCTATCCTTTTCTTCCAAATTTGTTTTTCTGCAAAAAAAAAATATAAAACAGAAAAAGAAAAAGGAGAAAACTACAGCGCGCGCAGCACCTAAGCCTCTACCCAGCCCACTTACCCCCGCGCGCGCAGCCCAGCCCGCTAAGCCTCACTTACCGGTTCGTTTTAGAACACCCCGTCGTCATCCTCCCGTACGGCGGGCATCCGAGCACGCCACGTCGCCGTACGGCGGCGCCCGACGGCCAGGAAGCTCCCCCGCACCCTACTTATACCCCCTAGGGCACAGCGAGCGCCGCCAGACCTAACCCTAGCCCCCCTAGCCTCTCTCGCGCCACAATTTCCACCTCACCGTTCCCCTCCACCTCTCTGTTCTTCCTCACCGGCGACAGCACTCTCTGAACCCCCGTCGATCGCCACCGCCGTAGCCACAATTTCCCCTCGCTAAGCCCTGGAACCGACTCGCCACCGTTTCCTCTTCCTTTTGGACACCGGAGCAGCCACGGGGAGCCACCAGGACGTCGCCGCCGTCCGCGACACCGCCGCTGCTGCCGTCATCAGCTGTCGTCACCAACCTCTGCGTCAACTTCAAACGGTGGTGAGCACCACCGTACCCTCCCATCTCATCTCCTCTCTGTTGTGCATCCAGGTCTGCACACGCACGCGTCCAGCAGCAGCCACGGCGCAGCACGGCCGTCGATCCCCTCCGGCGAGCTCGTTTCCGTCAGCGAGAGTTTCAGTTACCGCGCAAAGTTCAGTTAAAAGTTCAGATAGCACTTAGTAACCTTTTCCTCCCTGCGCCCTGTTATCTGACAAGAAACGCGCAACAGCGCAGCTGGTTCAGTGAACGCGCAGCGAGCGAGAGGTGCAGGGTTCGAGCCCCTGCCCTCGCGGGATAAAATCCCGTCTTTTTTCGACTGAGTACTAACAGGAGGGCCCCCTGTCAGTCACTCCCGTGGCCACGCAAGCTCAGCGACACTTGGGCCCCCCTGGCAGTGTCTGGTGTACATCCCTGTGCGTATAAAACGATTTTGAACATTTCTGTAATCAAAAACTAGTCCTCTATTTTAACAGATTAGTCCCTGGAAGTATTTTGGCAATAAAATTAGTTTTATAACTCCAATAAATGAAAATAAAATATGCACACTAATCTAAATTTAATTGTCTATCTTTTGGTATCATTTGTTTTCTGTTTTGAAACTTCAAAATGCAATTCAAATTTGAATCCAAATAATTCAAATGCAAATTTCTAAATTCAATAACTAATTCATTATTAATCCAATAAATACAAATAAAATATGTTTTCCATACCATTTTGAATAACCTATTCGAATATTAATTTTGTTTCATGGTTTGAATAATTTAAATTGCCTAAATAATTTAATACTTGTTTAATTCATTTAAATTTGATAAAATCATAACTTGCTCAAAATAAAATATTTTTGAACATGCAAAATATGTTTTCAAACCACCAAAGTGTGAACTTTTAAAATGTGAGTTTGAATTTATGTTTTGAACAAATAAAATTCCAACTTGTTTTAAATTCATTTAAAACTTGTTTAATATTGTTTAATTCATAATAAATTCATCCTAATTCCAATTTCAATATTTGAAACATGTAATCCAACTAAAATTGGATGTTCTTTTCAACTATAAATTTTGTTATTTGTTTTGAACACTTTAACTTGATGAAAACAACAATTGGTTGTGTGACATGTTTAAGTAACCCAAAATTTCTAAACTTAATAAATGATTTCCAAAACTTGTTAAATCCTTTTATCACTTGCATCTATTATTGTTATTTGTTGTTATTTTGTTGTTAACATCATGCATGCATCATGCTAACAACTTTCACATAATAATTAAATTGTAAATCATTTGTTCCACTTAATTCATGGACCCTTTCCAATATGCAACTCAAAATTGCATAGGGGTCCATCTTAATTGTGTTACCATGTCACTTAGTTTATTTTGATGCAACCATTAACTTGTCATGCATCATCATTGATTGTGCACTATGCCATGATAATGACTGTTTATATTTCTGTCTTGTTTTTTTGCTTCTTCTCGAATAGACGACGACGTTGAGACAGACGATCTTTACAGCACCCCTTCTGAGGATCTAGCTCAGTACCAGGCTGAGTTTGCAGGCAAGTTATCACTCACATGAACCATTGTGTTCCTTTCAACCCTGGTTACCGATACTTTCCGTTGTCCATTTCTGCTAGCCTTAGTGGTAGTTGTTTCTGTTACGAACCTATCACATGAATCCCTTAACCCTGATATTGCCTCACCACCACTCCTACAACCCTATTGTTTGAGCCAGTGTCATACTAGCATGCTTAGGTTGTTTTGCTCGAGTCTGTTACCCGTTACTTTCAGTTACTATATTTCTATTTTGTTCTGGGGGCTCGATGTTTTAATCAATCAATCAATCATGCTAATGTTATTTGTTAAATAATAATTTGATGATAAGGCACCGGCAGGAGGCCCTGTGTGGTTTTGAGGCCTGCTAGTGTCGACCCTAATAGGAAAAGGGTCTTGTCTACTGATCCATGATGAGCGCACTACCCGCATGTGGGAAGCGAGTATGGGCGCCCCCCTCAATTTGATTCGATTCGCATCTCGTCCAAATCATCTCATTTAGTTCGTGTTTTCCATTTGCCGCATGCATGTTTTTGCGAGCCCAGCGCAGGGTGGAACTTTTGTAGTCGGCATATAAGGGGACACGTTCTTAGAGTGCTATGAGGGTCCATTTTCTTCTGGGCTCGATTAGCCATGCGCCCAAGGTGCTTTGGGCTTGATGCGAAGAAGAGTTGAGTTGTGTTGAGTGCCCCGCTTGGTGGGAGGCATCCCATCTGGCGGGTTATTCATACGTGTACGGCCAAATTGGTGCAACCCTGCAGGGATAATCTTCTCGAGAAGCCGTGTTTTCCGCGGTTATGGTTAACTTGGTGAAAGTACTGGCTAACAAGTACTCAGGACAACTTAAACCTAATGATTCATAATCTCACACCCCATGATTAACAACTTGACTAGTAATAGGATTATTGACACAATAACTTGATTCATCTGTAATCCAACTGTGTGAGTTATCCTCGGATTGCTTCTTTGGATAAGGGGCGAGATCCAGGATGGGTTTGTTTGAAGTTATCTTTCAGTTGGTTACAACACTCGATCTTATCTCCTTTCTGATAGTTGGAAGTGGTAGAATCTCTGTAGTTGGTTAGTGCAGCCAGTTGCAGCATCTTATATATCCCCTTCCTTCCGTTGAACCCAAGTCATCTGTGCTTGTGATGACGGCCTATACTTTGGTGAACTGTGAGTCTTGCTTGCCAGTACGTCTATGTACTGACCCCTTTGGGGTTGTGGTTTCCGCAGACTACGCTTACGAGGATCCAGGTGACGGCTACTACGTGGAGTTTGACGAGGCTGCTGACGAGTAGTTAGCGGACCCGGGCAGGATCCGAGACACCGTGGATGGGCTCCGTCTTTATTTCAGTTTCCGGCTTCTTAAGCCTATTTGGATTTGTCTGTACTCAGACCCTTTGAATGCTTCCGCTGAGATGTAATGATGTTATGTTGGGACATGTGTCCTCTGGATGATTGTATTTGCTATCTCTGCCCTAGTGAGGGCCAATTGCAACTTATTTCAATCTTTTGTGTCTTAGAGGCATGTTGTGTTATCCTTTTGTTCAAATCCGTTGACGTACCATGTGTGTATGGTATGAAGTACGTCAAGGGTAGTGTCCTGATTTCTACGGGATAGTTTACATCGACGGTGAACAGTAGCGATGGGTTGTCACACATAAGTGTTGGCCTACTCGTAAGAGGACGCGGGTGCCGGTAAGCCCCGTAATCCCATCAGAATACTGTTCAGTTCGTACGGTGAGTATCCTCTAGAAGTCCGGGTGCGACAATATAGGAGGCCAAGGGTATAAGAGTCTAACTCCAATGCTATGTGTACCCTATCCACACATATCACAACTCCAATTCCAACACACAACTATTCTGACACAACCCAACACAGGATATACCGTTGCGTGCAGGCTTGCCCCTGGACCGTTCAACATCACACACAACTAGATAGGTATTTAAAGAAGAAAATGTATCTCATATCTACCGAATAATCTAGAGTACTAAATCTTTACAAATTGCATAGCGTAAGCTAGCACAATTATACAAGTACCATAACACAAGTAAGTAAGACTCCCGTCTTCAATTTGTGCCACAATAGAACAAACATGTTGAGTGGAGTCATGAGACCTACGACAATCACTCTAAATCTAAACAACCTGCCAGTTGGAATTTGTAGTCCCCGAAGGACTCAGAACAATCTGAATATTTGTCTAACAAGTGACACTATGTTGGATATAAGAAAAAGTTGCTAACATCTACATACATATTTGTCCTGGTGGTGTTTCAAAGCTCTTTGCATAAAAGTATTTTCTACCTATCATTTAATAAAAAATATTTTTCACACATGTCATTGGACACTCTGTTTGACAGCAGATGCTTCTAACCATTGGATTAGTACACCGAAAAACCATCAAGCACTCCATCAATATTGCCCTAATAAAAAAATAGAAATTCGAAAATTGCGATGAGTGAGAATATATCATAGCTCCACATCTAGTTGCTGGTTTATTTTTAACCAATGGAATACAGCTAAGATCTTAGTTTAAAACCCTCGCGAGGTCTGTGTACTTTACGCGTGTTTCCCAATAAACGTCAAACGCCACAAAACTCCATTAGTAACACGAAAGGTAGAAGATCAAGGCAGAATCAATAGGAAGTATCTCCTCAAAGCCCCACGCACCGTTCCAACCTACGACTAATCTACATCTCTGCTTACGATGGGTTCTGAGTCACCAAAATCTACCAACTTTGTCTAGCCTATACTATTTTGACACACGGCTGCACACATGTAGCTACTAAACAAAGAACCAAACAATATTCTCTCGATCATGGGTGTCCATCCACAAGAGCACAACACGTAGGTGAGCATAAAAATGACCAATGGAGCCATTCAACATAATCGATACAATCCAATTTCCACCTAGGCGGTTGATTATTATTACGTTGTTTTTAATAAGAAATTGAAATAACAAATTTTGATATTTCTGGTTCAAGGTTATCAAATGGAACAATTTTGCAAAAGGAACTATATTGAAAATATTTATAGACTTAAATCTATGTCAAAAATACTCAGAAGACCACTTAAATCTAAATTCAAATTTAACTTGTTCAAAGATTATTTTGGATCAGAGTATATTAAATTAGGTTTCCAAAAATATTTTATTTTCAATTTTTGGGTTTATAGAATTTGAATTATGCCAAAATTCATCAAACAAGTATATATAATTTTGAACCAATTTAAGTTTGTAGATTTTAAATTTGAACAGTGCTAAAAGATTCTACAGATCCACTGTATTTCAAAAAGTCCAAGTTTGTTCAATTTGGATTTATGGATAAAAATTTATGATGAATTAAAGTTGCACGGGCTAATCTGTAAAACGGCCAATTGATTCCAGCGGGAGAAAAATTGAATTTAAAGGCTGGCCACGTGGCTTCATGTGATTGATTCCAGCGGGAGAAAATTTTAATTCGCCTCTAAGTCTTCAGGGATGCCATGCATCTTCACTTTTAGACCACAGCTTCTTCATGTTATTTTGAGGGATCAGCATATGTGTGGTTAAACCAATTCTCTAGGACTAATTACTTATGTATACTCAAATGTCGGCGACCCGGACGGCCGGTTGCATGGGTCGCACCAACAACATGCGGCTACAACTAACAAGCTGGAGGAGCCACCTGGTGGCTCGTCAAGAAGATCGAAAAGGCCCTTCCTCCCCAGGGGGAAGGCGACCTCTGGGCCTATGATCCCGCTGGGGGTCAATGGCCCTCCTTCCAGACTCTCTTCAGGGCACCCATTGGGGTTTGACCCTGGGGAGACGGAGCGATCCCGCAACCCCCCATTAATGGGCGAGGAATTCGGCGTGTGGCACTTCGCTTGGCGGGCGGGGGTGTGCACGTGGACAACGGTTATCGTACCGCCTCCATGCGTCCTCCACAATGGTGAACGGTGAACATGTGTAGGCCTTACGACATGGAAACTATGGTGACCACTTGAGATAAAAGAAAGCCCTTCCCTAGAAAAAGGAGTCATAGTAAGAAAACAGAGGGCGAAGAATAGAAAATAGAGCTAGAAGGAGAAGAGGAGAGGAAGAAGAGAGTGAGTGATCCTCGGAAGCTTGGCCTTTCCGAGGGACAGTTGATCCCGCCTCCATTGTAATCCATATACCCACCATAATTCCAGATCAGACACGCGGGACGTAGGGATCCATCTCGCAATGGCCTGAAGCTAGGTAAAATTTGTGTATACATGCTTCGTGTTGTGCTTCCTCTCTTCATCATCATAGATCAGGTGACACAGGAGTCTCCCTCACCCCATAACCGAAGAAATCAGAGAGTGGACGTCGGTCTCTCTCGGTGTCCGCGTTTCGACGTGCGATATCCGGTGCGCCAGGTAGCGGGCACGCGAGCTCCTGCACCGCCACCACCCTAGGTGACCTCAGTGCCATGGCTTCGTCTGGAATGAGATTCGCGACGCGAGCATCGGTCCCCACTGGTCCGTTCACCTGAACCGCTACCACAGGTCGTGCCAGTGGGCACGCGCTGCCGGATTTGACAGACTCAGGGGCCACAACTTTTGATTGGTCGGGGGAGGGCGGTGCACTTGTGGCGATGCGCACCCTGCTTTGTAACCCTCCCCCGGCGGTAGAAGTTGAAGCGTCATCCTAGGTGTGGCTGGATGGACTAATCGCCATGGCGGACTACATCATGCGGTTCCATAACACCACCCCGGTGGTCACGGCGCGGCCCGCTCCGTTGGGGGACGGGGTCGTGCGGCGGGAGCCCATTCATCCAGTATCCGTGCCCGCCCTGGGCGAGGAGGCGTGATACGTCTCAAACGTATCCATAATTTCTGATGTTCCCATGTGGTTTTCATGCTTTATACTACATGTTTCTTATACACTTTATGTCATCTTTATGGATTTTCTAGGACTAACCTATTAACAAGATGCCAAGGAGCCAGTTCCTGTTTTCTGCTGTTTTTTATTTCAGAAATTTTGTTCTGGAAATATTCTCGGAATTGGACGAAACAATACACAGAAGTATTAGAAAGTCATCACGTACACGGAGTCCGGAGGAGACCCGAAGGGGGGACTCAAGGGACCCACACCATGAGGCGGCGCGCCCCCCTCTGGTCGCGCCCAGGGGTGGTGTGGGCCCCCTGGCTGCCCACCGACGTTGCCCTCTTGCCTATTTATACCTCTCGGAGGGTTAACCTTAAATATACAAGACTTTTCCACCAAAAACATCCTCATCGGCCGGCATCGTCAACCGTAGTTTGGGAGGGTCTGGAGCTCTCCCCGGCACCCTGCCGGGAGGGGGAAACATCACCGGAGGGCTCTTCATCACAATGCCTGCCTCCGGAGTGATGCGTGAGTAGTTCATCCTTGGACTACGGGTCCATAGAAGTAGCTAGATGATTTCTTTCTCCTATTTATGCCTCATGTTTAGATCTTGTGAGCACCTAACATGATCAAGATCATCTTATTGTAATGCTACATGTTGTGTTTGCTGGGATCTGATAAATATTGAATGCTATGTTCAATGATTATCAATCTATCATGTTCTTTTCATGTGTATGTTATTTATGATATTGCATGCTCTCTGTTACTAGTAGATGTTGTGGCCAAGTTAATGCCTGTAACTCGAAGAGGGAGTATTTATGTTTGATAGTGGGTTCATGCCTCCCTTTCACTCACGCTCGAATGACAGAAACGTAACGGGTGGGGGATGTGTTGTTGCCATTAGGGAGAAAACAACAATGCTTTGTCTAAGAATGATTTTATTGTTTACATTACACACTTTGCTTAATGCAATTATCTATTGCTTGCAACTTAATACCCAAGGTTTGCTCGGATGACACTCTGAGGTTGGATTATTAGTCATAGATGCAGTTAGATAACGGTCTATGTATTGTGTTGTAATGCCTAATAATCATGTCAAGCATATGCACTATGGTGCAGCCTTTATATCTGTCAATTGCCCAACTGTAATTTGTTTAACCAGTATGTTATCTAGCTGTTTTGGAGAGACACCTCTAGTGAACTGTGGACCCCGGTCCATTTTTTTACACTGATATACAACCACTGCGACTAGTGTCTTCCTACTGTTTTCCTACTGCAATTATCGTTTTCTTTCATCCACTGCGAAAAAATACTATTTTCCACATTGTACGTCCGATCCTTTGTTTCAGCAAAATCGGTGAGATTGACAACCTCACTGCTTCGTCGGGGCAAAGTAATTTGATTGTGTTGTGTAGATTCCACGTTACTGCTGAACCGGGTAGTGCGTCCTGCTAACATCAGCGGCGTCAACCTTCGGAAGTGATTTCTTGCTCCTACTGGTCAATTCAACCTTGGTTTCTTTCTGAGGGAAACTTGCCACTATGCTCGTCATACCTTCCTCTTGGGGTCTCCCAACGAATGTGTGTTACACGCCATCAAGGCGCCGCCGTCCCGGACGTCGGGCTGAGTCGAATGACTCACCAGCGTTGGGTGCGAACACGCTGACTCGGCCACCCGTTACCCTTGCCGACCTACGTTGCATGATCCAGGGAAGGGGAGAATCACTTCGGCGGTATGTAGAGCTCATCCATCGGGTGGTCGCTCGGATGCCGGGGGGCGGGAGGATGTCGTCGTTCTCGCCTTCATAAGCAACACTCGACATTCAGTGTTGGAGAGAAGGCTGCATGCAGGGGTTATCCGTCGGACGGAGGATCTCAGGCACACCGTCGAGCATCACACGCTCGAGGAACATGCAGGTGCACCCACCGGCACCCCGTCCCATTCCTACGATTTGGCAGACCCTCTACGGCGGATTTGACAAGGGTGATGATGGGGACGGAGGCCTGCACCCCGCCCAAGGAGGACGGAGCGCGCCGCCCTCCGTAGCCCAAGAGCAGACGATGGATTCAAGGCCTCAATGTCCTCCTCCCGAAAAGGAGGAGGATCGGCGAGTGCGCACATAGAAGACCCTTCAGACCACCAAGTCCCGGTGGACCCACGGGCCCGGGCGGCGGTGGTACGGCCCGAGGGGCGATCCCGGGATTGGGGAAGGAGCCTTGCTCCTCCCCCATAACAGCTAGCATGCCGGGCGAGAGGGGCCGAGACCCACTGCTATAGTAAAGGGAGGGCCCCAAGCACCAGAGACCCCTTTTGTTGTTAAGAGACCACGGAAGCTCTACTGTGGCCACAGCGAGCAGACTCGTTGGTGGAGGGGCTAGGAGGGCTTGTAGCCCTCCCCACGAGATGGCCCTTGTGAATATGTTGTTCCCTACGTGGCAGCGACAGCCTCCCGGGGAACCATCTTTGGGAAATGTGCTGATCTCCCATGGAATCCCGTCAGTTCGCACCCAATACAATCATTGGGACACACTCACAAGGAGCAGGTAGAGCGGGTCCGCCCACACGATCCTCGCGCCTAGTTGCACGAGCTAAGTCGGCCAGCGAGCGTGTCTAGGCCAGCCCCATGAGTATAGCGACATGAGTGCCACGAGAATCGTTCACTGAGAAGGTCCGCCCCTACAGCATGAGCGGTCTAGCAGCGCAAGTGCATTCCACGCAGAAGGTTTTCTGGTTTCTGCCCCAGAAAAATATTGATCAATAAAGAAAAAGCCTTTTGCTCTTCTCTTTAGTTTTTTGTCTTTTCAAGGTGGAACTCATAAAGGTGCCTGGGCGCACCAGGATAGGACGCTAGTGTCCATCGGGTTTCTCCAAGAGACAAACCGCCACACGAGTATTTCCGCAGAAACCCTTTTTCATTCTTTGTTGCCGGAAGACTTGACGCTTCTTCAAAAAAATTCTCGGATTCTATTTTATCACTGTATCATGCAAGGACAGAGGAACCGCTAAGTGCTCGGGGGCTGAAAATGTACATCGGATTCTCCGGCCACCATGAAGGCCGAGGGAGCAACTGTAAGGAAGGATCAACTGATGGCGTTCCCAAGGAGGGCAAAGCGGACAAGTGATCGAGATGACTTACCAGTGGAGCTGGATCCGAAAAGCAGTAGGCGTCTCACCCTACCAGAGGAGGGTTGGCCACCATCCAGTAGGACATGGATCACCCAGCCCTCCAGCTCATGCTGAGCAAGGGAGAGGGTCGAGGTGCGGGTGGAGTCCCCGATGGAGCTCTACTCCCCGATACCATGCACCTGCGACAGAAGCGGTTGCACGGGTCTCGTTTTCCAGGTGATCAGGAGATCCAACCTCGTGAGTCCGCCCCCCCACAAGATCTCCTAGGCGCCTTGTCAAAACAAGGACGACATTGGGATCACCGTGGCTCCGCGGATTCTAGCACTCCCTGGATGGCGGGAGGACAGGTCTGAACGGCTGGGACCGCCAGAGGAACGTGGAAACTCCGAGAAGTAAAAGAACGAGTGTTACCAATCAACGCTCACTCCAAGCAACTTCAGATTCAGATATTGGGAGCTCCGGGGGATCACCCTCACCATGCAACATTGCAGCGTTGGGTCCCCCTCCCCGGCTATCTACCCGGACAAGAAAAACAGCAAGCACCATAGGACCAAGTGAGGATGGATGTCGAGGTACCCCTCACAGAAAGTGACAAAGCAAGAAATGTGCAGGATGCAGTCGGGAATGAGATGATGGAGCTGGATCCCATACAACCCGAGGAGCTGCCTGATGACCCACAAGTATAGGGGATTGCAACAGTCTTCGAGGGAAGTAAAAACCCAAATTTATTGATTCGACACAAGGGGAGCCAAAGAATATTTATTAGCCTTAACAACTGAGTTGTAAATTCAGATGCACCTGAAAGTAGACTTTCTCACAACAATTTATCAGTGGTAACAGTTTTATAGCAGCAGCAGAAATAAAATAACAGCAGTAGTAAAATAGTAACAGCAGTAGCAATCGCAGAAAACAGCAGGATGGGAAGTACCATAGGTATAGAGGGAATGGATGGACGGGCGTTGCATGGATAACATATGTCATTTAATAATAATAAATTGGGCATTGCAGATAATAATAAATCATCAAAAATCTAGGCAAACCATAGGCATGTGTTCCAATATAGTCATACGTGCTCGCAATGAGAAACTTGCACAACATCTTTTGTCCTACCAGCCCGTGGCAGCGGGGCCTCTAGGGAAACTACTGGTAATTAAGGTGCTCCTTTTAATAAAGCACCGGAGCAAAGCATTAACACTCCGTGAACACACGTGATCCTCACATCACAGCCATCCCCTCCGGTTGTCCCAATTTTTGCCACTTTGGGGCCTCGGGTTCCGGACAATGACATGTGTAAACAACTTGCAGATGTGATCAAGAAACATAATTCTACTATGGAAACAATAACATGTTCAGATCTCAGATCATGTCACTCGGGCCCTAGTGCCAAGCATTAAGCATTACAAGTTGCAACAACGGTAGAAAACACTAACAATGCATACTAGGCACTATGCCCTAACAATCCGGCATTATTACATGATCAATCTCATCCAATCCCTTCCATTCCTCTTAGCCTATAGCCGTGTTTACTCACACATGGACGGGGCAATCATGGATGGTTGACGGAGAAGAGGTGGCGGTGTCGATGGCGATGATCTCCTTCGAATCCCCATCCCGGCAGGGCGCCAGAACAGGAACTTCTGATCCCCGAATCGAGGTTCGAGCTGGCGGCGGCGCTCTGTTGTGTTTCTGTGGAATATGACAAACCCCCTCGCGTTTTAGGTTTACGGGGCATATGTAGTCGAAAGGGGAGTCCGAGGGGGTCCAGTGGTGGCCCACACCACTAGGGGGCGTGGCCAAGGGGGCGTCGGGGGTTGGTGTGGCCCCTCCTGGCTCCTCTCCTGGCCCCCTTCTGTCTCCCGGGGTCTTCTGGTGTTTTAGGACCAACGGGGTCTTTTCTGGGCATTTTCCCGAAAGTTGATTTTTCTGCACAAAAACAAGACACCAAGGTAATTCTGTTGAAAACAGTGTTAGTCCGTGTTAGTGGTATCCAAAACTCACAAGTTTAGAGGAAAACAAGAAGAAAAGTGTTCGGAAAAGGAGATACGTTTTGGACGTATCAACTCCCCCCAAGCTTAGCTTATGGCTTGTCCTCAAGAAATTCAGTGACAACTGAGTGCGATAAAAGAGTTTTACGAACACATTTGTTTCATATGATGTAAATATACTCACTACATAACCAAGTGCTGAGGAAATTCATAATAAAATGTATGGAAAATAAAAGTCACCCAGCAGTTATGAAAACCATGAAGAGATGCCGACAAACTAATAATAGACAACATGAAGAATTTCAATCTATAAGATTGCAATGCTCATAATAGGGTATGATAAAGTGTACTCTCTTGCCCTTAATAGTGGGGCAAAACATAAATGCCAGGGCACCTCTGAAGTTCAAATGAAGACTAGAAATATATATATCAAAGATACAAGCATCAAACTTATACTACTATCAACCGTGTTTTGGGACAAGCACATTACACTAAGAATAACAGCCATGCTCTCAAGAAGGTGCATAAAGTGAGAAGGTGAAGACTCAACATACAAATAAAAGAAGGGCCCTTCGCAGAGGGAAGTAGGGATTAACTCATGTGCTAGAGATTTTTATTTTATTAAACAGAGGTATTGAAAACATTTTTGAGAGAGGTGTATGCTTATGTCAACGAATGGTAAACAGACAATACAGTACGTCACAAGCCAACTAGACTTCACAAGAGCGGCTCCCATAGAAGCACGCATCTGGGTAGAAGGTCTCCCTCTTTCTCTTTTGTTTACAAAATTATGCTTTAACTCATAAATCAGGGGCAAAAAGAGTCAATAGAATTTGTTGTATTAGTTTGGGGCTGGGCACCCCGCTGCCGGCTCTTCTATCATTTGGATAAGCGGATGAAGCCACTAGTCCAGGGTGTGAAATCCACTCAACAAGTGAGATAAAGATTCTCTATTTACGTCCTCATGAGCTAAAACAGGGGCAAAAAACAAGAATAATTTTTAGCAGGTTTTAAAGGTAGCACACGAGAAATTTACTTGGAGTGGCAGTTAAATACCACATATATAGGTAGGTATGGTGGACACATTTGGCAAACTTTGGTTTTTGGATGTTGGATGCACGAGTAGAGCTCATACTCAGTACATGTGGAGGCTAGAAATAGACGGGGAGCGACAATCAAGAGAGCAACAATTGTCATAATCATGCTTGCGACAAAACAAAATTAACAGGGGCATAAAAATGATACAAATACTCTGAGATAAAATAAATTGACTTTTTGTTTTCAGTCATAGCATGCGTCAGCATGTGCCAAGTCAACTCAAGCGAAACAATCAGAGGGAGATACCACAATGTCATACCCTTCTATGAATAAAACAATGCAAGCAAACATTCAGACGACATGCTATCTTATATTAATAAGTTGGAACTAACACATGAGAGAACGAACTACCAAGCATCAATTAAATAACATACACCTTACATGAATGAACTAAGCATGTTCACACGATGAGTATATGTACAAAAATAAAAAAATAGAGTTCATATCAGCATCTCACCACAACTCGGATTGTCGTAAATCATCATTACTGCTCTTCACTTGTGGATTGAATAATATAGAATGATAATCTGGCTCCAATGGAGACAAGGAAGTCCAGTGAACTTTGCAACAAACTTTACAAAACCAAAGAAGAACAACAAATATTTTTGGGTTTTTGAATTAAAACAAGAACAAAAAGAAGCAAGCAAACAAAACAAAATAATTTTGGATTTTTGAATACTAAACTGAACGAGAAAAGAAAGCAAAGCAACAAAATAAACTAAAGAAGCAAACAAAGAGAAACAACATAAATATTTTTGGTCTTTTTGTGTTTTGGAAAACAAGAACAAAACAATAAAAACAAAGAGAATAAAAGAAGCGAAAATATGGATATACAAAGAACCGACCGAACATGATATAAAGATGAGTGTGATGTCGGTATACTTACCCCAAGCTTAGGATTTTGGCCTAAGTGGAGATCAATCACCAAGGGGACCATGAGGTGGCGCCCCCGTAGTATGGTGAGGAGGAACCCTCCTCCTGATATGTGCTCGAGGATGCGCCGGTGTACTGCGTGTTGTGGTCCTCGGGAGGCGCGTTTCCCCTCTCCTGCTGCCTGTAAAACTCCGTAGTGCTCAGATGCTCGTCTACCTCCTTCTTGTAGCGCGACCATGGTGACATGTCAATCTTAAACAAAACAGGCTGAGGCAAAATAACTTTTCGCTCATCTCCATCTATATATAAAACTCTATATACTAAGCGATCAGCAGTAGAGTTAGCAGTGACAAACTGATGAGACTTCATGGCAGCAAGGTTGAGTCTATAGGGAGAAATCAATTCATCATCAGGAGCAATAGAAAATTCTAAAGTAGTTGCTATACGTGTAGTAATAATGCCCCCAAAAATAGGCCCTTAGCTGCAAGGCGGCGTGCAACAAGTGCACCAAGGTTATACTCCTTGCTACGGTTAAGCGTAACATCAATGAAAGCAAGGTGGTAACTAGAAATGTTGCTAGTGTTCTCCCTACCAAGGATACTAGTAGCAATATAGTAAGTAAAATATCTAAGAGCAGGAAGTTGAATGTTCCTTATCTTCCCACGCTGGGATGAGCGACCATCATCGTTGGTGATTTCTCGGTAAAGCGCCATAAGATCCACGGGTTAATCCTGAATCCTGCACGCTGTCCCGGTAGCGTTGATACCTGCAATGGCACAAAAAGTCTCCAAAGGGTAAAGAAAAAGGACTACTATATAACTTGAAGGCAACAGATGGACCAAAATGTGTGTTATGAAATTTAAAACTCTCAACAAAAGTTTTTGTGAGAGAGGCATACTGAGGACCTTCATCCTCCATATAGTTGGTTAGATCAACTCTTTCAATAAGCATAAGAAAGTCATCTAATAGACCTGCACTTCTTAGATATGTAATGCAAGGAAATCTAGATGGGTTAGCGATACCATCACCTCCCGCATCATCAATACTCGGTGCAATAAGGTATTCATTGTATGATGGCCTCATTGAAGTGGATGAGCATGAGGGCCTTGTCCTCCTAGGAGCATCACTCCTAAATATCTCTCCAAAATTATGACTATCCATCTCTGAAATTTTTCAACAATCATCACAAAATTAATTTCAAGCAACTATAAGGTGGAAACTACCATAGGGACTTATAGGAGAGCTAAACATGCATCAAAGCTACATCATTTCTACTCAAATCAAGCATGCAGACTCACATAATATGTCACCTACAGTACCAAAATACTCAAGAAATACTCCACTAAACAAAATTCTACTTGGATAATCGGAGGAGTCACATACCGGAGAGCAAATGCACCAAATTTCAGCACAAAAGATGGGCTGAGAAAAGAGATCGAAAATTTTTGAGGAAGAACAGCAAGAACTCGGATTCCAGAAAATGTGTTGAGTTTGGGAGGTGAGAGAGGGAACTTTGGCAGGGGAGAGAGTTAGTGGGGGGCAGGGGGCCCCACACCATGTGCTGGTGCCACCAGGGGCAGGCCACTTCACCCCATGGTGTGCCTGACTGGTGGGTCCCCCTGGGGCCTCCCAGGTGGCTCTCTGCCCCATTTTTGACGTAAAAATTTATTATAATTTTTCTAGAATTTTTTGAGAAACTATATTTTTGAGGTATTTCCAGAATTTTAATAATTAATAAAAACCAGAAAAACAAAAGTGAAAAGGTGGAAAAAAACCAAAACCAGAACTACAGAGTTTCTATGACAGTCCAATGGAAAAATATCCAAATAAAAGAAATGTTGAAGTGGTGAAAACAAAAGTATGGGTGCTGAAAACATGCATAACCATAGTAATCAGGGTAAAAACATGATGAAAACATGAATATGGATGATGGAAAACATGATTGTACTCAAGTAGCAATGTGTTAACAGAAGTAAACATGGTGAAAACATAATGGGGAAGGTGAAAACATAGTGAAAACATTGCCCTCTTCATTAAAAATCATTTTGTTAACAAGGGTGATCAAGTCTTGTTACCAGAACAATTTTCATATGAAGCAAAAACTTTGCTAATCACTAAATAATTATGTTACCTCAACCTTGATAGACATAGTCCCAATCATAATATTTCATATTCTTTTGGTGGTACTGGAATGGGAAAATACAATTCTCCAATCTTGATGGTCTCAGTATTTTCAGTTGAATTTAAACCATATCTTCTATCAATCTTTTTAGGGAAATAAACAGTATGCTCTTTATCATTAACATGAAAAGTTACTTTTCCTTGTTTGCAATCAATAACAGCCCCTGCAGTGTTAAGAAAAGGTCTCCCAAGAATAATAGACATATTATCATCTTCAGGCATTTCCAACACAACAAAGTTAGTTAATATCAAACAATTAGTAGCAACTTGAGCAGGAACATTCTCACATATACCAACAGGAATAGCAGTAGATTTATCAGCCCTTTGCAAAGATATATCATTGTGTATCAATTTTTCAAGAGAGAGTCTCTTATAAAGAGAGAAAGGCATAACACTAACTCCAGCTCCCAAGTCACATAAAGCAGTTCTAACATAATTATTTTTAATAGAATAAGGGACAGTAGGAATACCAAGATCTCCAAGCTTCTTTGGAACATTGCCATTGAAAGAGTAATTAGAAAGCATAGTGGAAATTTCCTCATTAGTAATCTTCCTTTTGTTGGAGACAATATCTTTCATATATTTAGAATAAGGAAGCAATTTAATAGCATCGGTCAAAGGGATTTGCAAAAACAGAGGTTTCATCCATTCACAAAACTTGTTATAATGTTCTTCTTCCTTCGATTTTTGTTTCTTATTAGGAAAAGGCATTGCTTTTTGTACCCAAGGCTCTCTTTCATTACCATGTTTATTAGCAATGAAATCCTCCTTAGTATACTTTGAAGTTTTAGTTTGCTTTTTAGGTTCAGCTATAGGTTTTTCTTTATCAGAAGCATCACTTTTATCATTACCACTTTCAGTTTCAGCATCAGAAATAGATATACTATTAGGGTCTTTAGCAGGTTCACGAGATTCTACAACATTTTTATGTCTCTTCTTTTTTTCTTAGAAGGAGAATTACTGTTTTTAGGTTGCTCAGATTCTTGTTCAATTATTTTAGGATGTCCTTCAGGATACAAGGGGTCCTGAGTAGAAACACCATTTCTAGTAATTATTTCACAAATATTTTTATCTCTAGAAGCATTAGCCAGCATGTCTTTTTGCACTTTAGTAAGTTGATCAATTTGAGTTTGAACCATTTGAAAATGGTTAACAAGCATTTTAACATAATTAGAGGTTCTTTCAATAATACCATGCAAATTATCAATAGCTCTAGAGTTTTCCATAAGGTTATTTCGCACTCTCCTATTAAAGTTGTCTTGCTTAACAACATAATTATCAAATTCATCTAAGAATTGATCAGGTGATTTAGAATAGGGAATATCTCTATTATCAAAGTATTGGAGAGAGGGTACCTAAACAGTTGATGGATGAGGAATAGGCTTACATAATTCTTCTATAGGAGGTAAATTCTTCACATCTTCAGATTTAATACCCCTCTCGTTAAGATATTTCTTGGCTTCCTTCATCACTTCATCATTTAAATCAATCATCCCTCTCTTCTTGGGTGTTGGTATTGGTGTTGGCTCTGGTGTAGGTGTAGGGTCAGGTATGTTCCAATCATCATTATTTTTGGCTATTTTAGCCATTAATTCCTTAGCTTCTTCTGGAGTTCTTTTTCTGAAAACACAACCAGCACAACTATCCAGGTATGTCCTAGATTCAACAGTTAGTTCATTATAAAATATATCTAGGAGCTCATTTTAGGTAATGGATATCCAGGGCTAGCTCTTATCAAAGAAAAAAACCTTGTCCAAGATTCAAGCAATTTTTCTCCTTCAATTTGCTCAAAGTTAAAGATGTCCTGCATAGCAGCATGTTGGGCACTAGCAGGAAAATATTTTTGAAATAAAGCATTAACCAAATCCATAGGATCAGTAATACACCCAGGTGACAGATTGTTAAACCAAATTTTAGCTTCATCTTTCAATGAGAAAGGGAAGATCTTGGTAACAAAATAAGTATGGAGCTTAGTATCATTATAAAATAAACTTCTCAAAGATGAAAGATCATTCATGTGTTCCATAGCACTTTTACTTTCAGTTCCACAAAAAGATTCCTTCTCAACAATAGATATATAAGATATATCTAAAGAGAAATCATAATCTTTGTCTAATATGTGTATGGGAGATGTGGCAAACTTAGCATCAAGAGAAGATTTATATTTCACAGCATGTCTTGTAAGGAGACTCTTAAGAGCACTTGCACCAGTAGTAGAACGAGCTTCTTCAATAAAATCACCATTAAGTTCAATATAGGTTTCATCAAGATCATCAATAAGCTCAGTTGAATTAACAGGTGTACAAATATTTTCAACAAAAAATTCAGCATTTTTAATTTGTTTGGATCTAGCAATAGTAGCATCTAGGAAAGGACCTAGAGAACCAGTGTCATCAAGCACAGTAGAAGCATAATCAAAAGTATCAGAAACATTCTCAGACTCAGCAGAAGTAACAATACGTGTAGCAAGTGGTGGAGTAAGAAGCTTACCCATAACAGACGGTGAATCAAGAGCAGCAGAGGTGTTCAGAGTTGTACCTCTTCTTGTAGTGGATGGTAATATAGGAAATTTTCCATCACGAGTCTTGCCCATGATGAATGGCTTGAAGCAAAAAATATCACGATCAAGTGAGCAAATCAAATAAAGCTATGCTCCCCGGCAACGGCGCCAAAAAATAGTCTTGATGACCCACAAGTATAGGGGATCGCAGCAGTCTTCGAGGGAAGTAAAACCCAAATTTATTGATTCGACACGAGGGGAGACAAAGAATATTTATTAGCCTTAACAACTGAGTTGTCAATTCATGGTAACAGTTTTATAGCAGCAGTAGAAATAAAATAACAACAGTAGTAAAATAGTAACAAAAGTAGCAATCGCAGAAAACAGCAGGATGAGAAGTATCGTAGGCATAGAGGGAATGGATGGATGGGAGTTGCATGGATAATATAGGTCATGTAATAATAATAACTTGGGCATTGCAGATAATAATAATAAAGCATCAAACATCTAGGCAAACCATAGGCATGTGTTCCAATATAGTCATATGTGCTCGCAATGAGAAACTTGCACAACATCTTTTGTCCTACCAGCCCGTGGCAGCGGGGCCTATAGGGAAACTACTGGTAATTAAGGTGCTCCTTTTAATAAAGCACCGGAGAAAAGCATTAACACTCCGTGAACACACGTGATTCTCACATCACAGCCATCCCCTCCGGTTGTCCCAATTTCTGTCACTTTGGGGCCTCGGGTTCCGGACAATGACATGTGTAAACAACTTGCAGATATGACCAAGAAACATAATTATACTATGGAAACAATAACATGTTCAGATCTGAGATCATGTCACTCGGTCCCTAGTGCCAAGCATTAAGCATAACAAGTTGCAATAATGGTAGAAAACACTAACAATGGATACTAGGCACTATGCCCTAACAATCTGGCATTATTACATGATAAATCTCATCCAATCCCTTTCGTCCCTCTCAGCCTACAGCGGTGTTTACTCACACATGGACGGGGGAATCATGGATGGTTGATGGAGAAGAGGTGGTGGTGTCGATGGAGATGATCTCCTTCGAATCCCCGCCCTAGCAGGGCGCCAGAACAGGAACTTCTGATCCCCGAATCGAGGTTCGGGGTGGCGGCGGCGCTCTATTGTATTTCTGTGGAATATGACGAACCCCCTCGCTTTTTAGGTTTACGGGGAATATGTAGTGGAAAGGGGAGTCCGAGGGGGTCCAGGGGTGGCCCACACCACTAGGCGGCGCGACCAGGGGGTGGTGTGGCCCCCTCCTGGCTCCTCTCCTGGCCCACTTCTAGCTCCCGGGGTCTTCTGGTGTTTTAGGACCAATGGGGTCTTTTCTGGGCATTTTCCCGAAAGTTAATTTTTCTGCACAAAAACGAGACACCAAGGTAATTCTGCTGAAAAGCGTTAGTCCGTGTTAGTGGTATCCAAAACTCACAAGTTTAGAGAAAAACAATAAGAAAAGTGTTCAAGGAGATACGTTTTGGACGTATCACTTTCCTATGAATAGGTGGATCGGAGGGGACATTCCACTCTCAAGATGAATGTCGAACAAAACACACTCCTTGGGGCGGGGGCCAAGGACTACCTCCCCATCTGGAACTCGCCAGGGGCAGCGGGCCTGAGGCAGAATGAAGCGTATGGAAGCCATGCAGTCAAGCTCCCCGTGCACCAGTTGGGAGCTTGACCATTTGATGCCTCCGGCACCTAGCGTGGGGCGGAGGCCAATTGCACCATGAAGATCTAGAATGGAAGCGGAAGGAGTAAGGGTTGAGGAATGTGTCATCTCTCTCATTGGTTGCATTAAATAGGTAGGAGACGAGAGGGCGACGCGTGGGACCCCCAAGGGCATTGAAGAGACATGGTTGGCGCCTCGCCCGAGGCGAGAAGGGAGTGTGAAGGAAACCTCGGTGAGAACGTGGCGAGCATGTTGTGTGCAAGGCACTGCTCCCATGCAGCCGTCTGGCTATGGGCGTGGCCCAGCAACCGAAGCTCAATGTTTCTGCACCACGCCCGAGGGCTACTGTCGGTGTCCCGCCTTCGGGTGGGGGGGGGAGGGGTGCCTGGACGGCCGGTTGGGACGCACCAAAAATAGACGGCTACGACGAATAGGGTGGAGGAGCCACATGATGGCTCGTCGCGGAGCTCGACAAGGCCCGGCCTCGGGGGAAGGCGACCTCCGGGCCTGGGAGCCCACCGAGGGTCAATGGCCCTCCTTCTAGACTCTCTTCAGGGTACCCATTAGGGTTCCGCCTCAGGGAGACAGAGTGATTGCACAACCCACCCCACCCCCCATTAATGGGCGAGGAATTTCGTGCGTGGCGCTTTACTTGGTGAGCGGGGGCGTGCACGTGGACGACGGTTCTCTTATCGCCTCCGCGTGTCCTCCACAACGGTGAACTATGAACATGTGTAGTCCTTACGGCGGCGAAACTGTGGTGACCCTTGAGATAAAAGGAGTCCCTTCCCCAGAAAAAAGAGGCAGAGCAAGAAAATAGAGGGGAAAGAAGAGAAAAGAGAGCTAGAAGGAGAAGAGGAGAGGAAGAAGAGAGTGAGTGATCCTTGGAAGCTTGGTCTTTTCGGGGGAGAGTCGATCCCGCCTCCATTGTAATCCATATACCCACCATTCCAGATCAGACATGCAGGACGTAGGGATCCATCTCGCGATGGACCGAACCTAGGTAAAAAATCGTGTTCACGTGCTTCGTGATGTGTTTCCTCTCTTCATCATTATAGATCCGGTGACGCAGGAGTCTCCCTCGTCCCATTACTGAAAAAATCAGGGAGTGAACGTCGTCTCTCCCAGTGTCCGCGTTTCGACACGCGACATCAATAAAACTTTTGTCCCTTAATCGGTTGTCATTAATCATCTACAACCAACTAGGAGGGAAATATATGCACTTTCACAAGGTCGGCACTGATATCTCTGCATACTTTATTAACTTCAATTAGGAGACTGACGGTGTCTGGTCTTTCCTTAAAATTTTGGTGAGATAGTGATCATTGAGGATTGTGATCTTGAATATCTGGATTGCATGGAGCAGATCCATGCTTAGGGCCGCATAGATTTGTAAGTTGAAGCGGCGAGTGAAGTTGCACAACCGCTCATACGTCTTCTTACGGATGTGATCTAAGTCGTGCCTCAGCCCGGTTGAGTCCCTCATTTTCGAGAAGCTTTCAATGAGACAAACCAAGAGGAATCATAGGTGCAGATGGATCCTAGGTCTTGGTTCATCATCCATTAAAATGATGAGCCAGACATGAATGTGAGGAGAATGTCGGTCAGGGAGAAGTGTCGCCTCCCATGTTCCTTGTATCTTCCGTAAATTTTTCTAGGAATCGATGGGGACTGTTGTGCCATGTTGGAACAGATGGAGCTGACACAATGTCGAGTTATGTGAGGTTCAAGCACTTGATATTTTTTTGATGAATTCATAAGTATTATTATTTGACATATGCGTCATGTCATGTGGAAATCCAACTCCCGGGGTGAAGCTTGAAAATTACGACATTCATCGTTATCTTATGTAGGCATATCTGGGATCTTGGATGTCGGAAGGGTGTGCCTTCATGGCCTTGAGGTGGTGCAATGAAGGTCCATTGTGTTGGAACGCGTAGAGATAAACAAAACTTTTCCTACGCGATGCTTCCAAGATCTAGCCGAGGTAGAAGGCCACGAGTATTACCACTAGACGCGCAGGTGCGGATTATCGATGCAGCGCGTCGGGGCAGTGCAGTCCCACGATCCGGTCCGGCCGATCCAATCCCTCGAACGTCGAAGTGCTGAACGTACAGCACCTCTGCCGGTATCCACACGTACGAGGAGGAGCTCCGACGGCGGACTTCTAGGTCCGGTGCGGCGGCTGGACTGAGTGGGGCTAGGGTTCCCAACGCATGGGAGAGTGGACTAACGTACCCGCTGGGCAACCTGCGCCCCTCTTTATATAGCGTATGGTAATGGGCTTCACAACACATGTGGCCAATTCCCTCTGTGAGTCCGACTCACAAAACCAGTCCATTTCCGGTTCGGGTCCAACCCGACCAATACTTGCTCCCGCTCTTAAGTGTGCGACCCTGCAGACTCATGGCGACTTGGACACGATTGGAGTCCAACTCCCAATCGATCAATCGGTAGCGGCTCCTAGCAGAACGTGCCGACTCCCAAGTACCATTGAGTCATGACGACATACCTTTCAATGTGATATTCATCTTAGTCCCTTTTGCCTCACGATATACCTTGTCGAGCTATAGGCGATTTATCGTCATCCCTTAAATAGCTCTACTCTCTTCTCGATCTGTGACATGTGATTCATCTGACTAACTCTTAGTCAACCGACACAGTTAACACTTAACTGAGTCGCGCATGGCCATGCTTCCTGAATCATATCACTCGAGAGGGCCCAGAGAATATCTCTCCATTCGGAGGGGAAAAATCCCATCTTGATTATCCACATCACGCAGATTGCTTCTCATTCGACCCGAACTCTGCCTTTATAGTTGCCTTGTCACAGAACAACGTTTGACAGAACCTAAGTCGGTGATCCACAACTCGGATTGTGCGACAACCTCAAGTCTAAGGATTACATTGATTGAGACATGCAAATGACGACTTGATCGTTGCATCTCAATGTGGGTCAGTCCGACTTGCTAAACTCTTTAGCCAAGTCAGTGAACGTTGGAATGGCATCACCATGCCCATGACAAGTGGAACCGTGTCATCAGCCAACACTCACATTAGTCTAGGGTGTGTGTCCAGCACAACCTAAATGACCAAGGACAATCTAGTATGAGCAACATGAATATATATAGTTCCACAATCGAATCACATATTCAATGACATATATATGATGTTCAAAACAAGGACAACTTAATAAATTTATGAATACAGTGGGAATTACATCATACATGATTGCCTCTAGGGCATATTCCCAACACATTGGTAGCCTCGGACTGGCATAGATGGGTGATCATCCCTTGTTGGCGACACATGGACATAGGGACATAGGAAAACTCTTAGGGACCCCAAGGGACAACCTCCAAGCTTACCGGTTTGCCTCAACAACTTCTAGGCTCGCATGATCCCTCCTATATTTTCTTGTAGTTCATATGGGAGGTCTCCGACAGCTTGGTTGTTGTCACCAATGATGGAGTGGAGTTGAGTGAGAACCTCCCTCGTCCCTGTGTGAGATGAACGACCACGTGACACATAGGGCCCTAGAAAATCCACCTCTTCGAGCTCCAAGTGTGGGGGAGTCATCCTGGTCTCAATCAACCCTCTCGAGCCCTGGGACTTCATCCAATTGACTTGAATGGTCTGAAATTGTGTATGATGGAATGTTTTCAGTCACCGCTGCTATATGGCAGGGTAGTCATCATGGGAATCTTCCCTTGTGTGACCCACCCTAAATTCTTGGGGATGGTAATACCGCTTGAGAGTCTAAGCTTGGTTGCTCTCTTCTTTCACTGGTTGTGGGAGCTCGATGTATAGTCTTGAGACCCTTCCACCATGCAATCTGGGTAGCCCATGCATGCTCCATGAACTCGAATTGGCGTTGCATAAATTTGATTTGATGACGCAAGGTACCGAGGTCGGTGCCAGCTATCGAGGTATACGATGGGAGTAAAAATATTGTTTTTGATCATAAGGAACGTTGAGATCATGAGATGAGGTGGGAACAACTTCCACCCAAGTTCAAGCCCCACTGTGCGAGTGGCGGCCCTACTTGTGCCTTTTATTTGTATTTTTTTGGGGACAATTATACACAGTTGTTACAATGATGAAACCATTGATTTCATATGGAGAACTTGACAAGTGCTTGTTGGTCGAAACTAGATGGCTGTTCTAGATCGATGGCTTCTACATGCATCGATGGATTACGCTCTAGTGGATCCTAAGAACTTGAATCTTAGAGGGGTCTTGAGACCTCCTTTTATAGTCGTAGAAACATAGTGGAATCCTTCCTTCTAGGGCGGATCTCTCTTGTCTAACGGGTAGGGCTCCTAGGCCACCACGAGTAGGTCTCCTGGCCACTTTCTTGTTCTGCAAGTCATTCTTTACTAACTCATGGTACCTTACAACTTGCATTGTATTAAACCGTGGGGCATCCTTCAAACTTGTGCATGTACCAGACCTCATAGCACATATAGTATACACAATGCCGAAGTACGGTAGCATGACTATGAGCTGACACCAATCTTCCAATCGCCATGATTTCCTACAATGAATTTGAAATGACAAGATAGATGAACGAAAAGACACCAACTCGTCACAACGACAGAGCTGAGTACACTGGTCCTCTGTTGCCTTAGCCTCTCCAAAACAATGAAGTTTACTTTTGTGAAAAAATATTTTTAGTCCGGATAATTTTTCAAACACGCAAGTAATGAAAATTTTAAGTTAAGTTCTGCGCGCTCTCCAAATTTTGAGTATGGTAAAAAGGATGGAACTCAAGGGAGCCCGAATCATGAAAAAAATCGAAAACACTATTTTTCGACTAAAGATTTCTGAAAAAAGAAAACAAATAAGTAAAGATGTCCAGTATCTATGTATAATTTTTTTTATAGAGTTACGTTTTCATACACTACCTACAGAAAAATAATAATTATGAAGATAAAAACGATTTTTTAATGCCTACTTTCAACCACAATTTTGTGATTATTGTGTTCTCAACAAAATTTGCATGTTCATATAAATCATCTCTATGTATCTCTGCAAAAAAAAAAAAACAGAGTTTTCTAAAATAATTGAATACCGATTCTGATTGTTTTTTTTAAATACGTGGTTTCGTGCGTGAAGAGCTTGACCGATTCAGAATACAAAGCTGAACATAAACGTGCGGGTCTTTCCTTTGCATGCAGTGGACCCGAACTGGATGCACAGCCAGAGAAGCGAGCAGCGGCATAAAACCCTAGTTTTAAAAACCGAACCGGACCGGCGGTCCGACCGGAAAAACCGAGAACCGAAGGCTTGTCCGGTTTTTTAACAAGCATTGGTCTTTTAGTAAAAAACCAGAAAAATAAACTGAAAATGGTGAATAAAAAAGGAATTGAACCCTTGACCTTGACTCAAGGTTCACTACAAGCTCAACAACCATCTATGCTAGTGCTTATATATGATAATTTAGTGCATTGCATCAAATACTATGTGTACTCATTTGTTTCGAGGTCAGGATTTTGAAAAATTAGCTTAAATATTCCGGTTTTTTGTCGCAAATGAACCGATGAACCGATGGTCCGACCGGTGAAAAACTGAACCGACAGCCACGCCGGTTCGATTACCGGTTCGGTTTTTTAAACTATGCATAAAACGTGAGGTGGTTGGGGTGTCTCATATCCACGTCGACCCGACGGGTATTCAGGGAATTGACGGGTCTCGGCCCGTCCAAGACCTGCTTACCAAACGGCCTCAAAGTGTTTTCGCGTGTACTTTATTAGGCTGGGAAATTACACCGTAAAACCTGTGAAATCTGGCCCGCCAAACGAGGCCCACTGGTAGAAAACAGGCCTACAGTCCCGGTTCGCCAGGCCCATTAATCCCGTCCGGGCAACCGGGACTAGCTACGCGCGACTAAAGGCCCCCCCTATAGTCCCATCTCTTACGGACCGGGACTAAAGGCCTGTCCACGTGGGCGGGTGGCGGAGCCTGGGGTCGGAGGACATTTAGTCCCGGTTGGCCACATGAACCGGGACTAGATTTATTTCGTAATTTTTTTAATTCATTTGGTTTCTAATTATTTTTCTCACCTTTTTTCACTCCCTTTTTTTCACTCCTTTTTTCACTCCCTTTTTTTCACTCCCTTTTTTTCTCACAATTTGTATTATTTGCTTAGTGTCTAACTAAGATTATCTCTAGTCAAATTAGTTACTCATGGTCAAACTTCCCGCTCGGTCACCCATCCTCCCACTGCTCTAGCACTAGCACGCTTAACTTCCGAGTTCCATCCCGTCCCGAATCCAAGTGTTTCTCACGCATGTATATGATAGTTGTATCATATCAATCTTATTAACATGTTGGCCGAAGCCATATTTCTTTATTGTTTGAATTTCAAATAAATCTTTTAATAAACAAAAGTAAAGATGTAATTAATAATTTTGAATAAATAAATAAACATTAACTTTTAATTTGTATTATTTCTAAAAATACAAATAATATATCCAAAAATTGAGAAAAATAGAACTAATTCATTTTAAAATCTTAAAAATACAAATAATATATCAAAAATGAAGAACAATAATACTAATTCATTTTAAAATCTTAAAATACAAAATATATATCAAAAATTAAGAACAATAATACTAATTCATTTTAAAATCTTAAAAATACAAATAATATATCAAAAAATGAAGAAAAATAATACTAATTCATTTTAAAATCTTAAAATGAAAAAATATATCAAAAATAAAGAACAATAATACAAACAATATTCATTACATGCATAGAGTCGATCACACATAACACAATAGAGTCGATCACACATAACACAAACATAGAGTCGATCACATTTCATAATTAACATATATATATAGAGAGTCGATCACAAAAGATATCCATTACATATATATACTACTAATTAGATACCCATTACATGCACATGCATAGATATCGAACGCATGCATACATCATCTATGGCCCCGCCGAGTAGATGCGGAACAACTCGTACGCGACATATGCATCTACGGCCGCATACTTGAGGTTCGTCATGCGCAATGGGGTCTCCTCCCAATAGTAGTGATTCTGCCGGGGGAAATCAGTCTTCATCCTTTCATAGCCCTGGTGGATGAAGGTGCTTGCCATGACAGCCATCCCGGTCTTTGGCCCGGTCAACTGGATAAGAGTCTGAAGATCAACGTAGTGATCTTCAGGTATCATAATACCGATGCGCATCAACTTCACACGGTCTTGCGTGATGTCCACGCTGCAAAAGTCAAACCCCGAGTTGACAAGAAAATCAACAAGGTCCGGGCAATGCCTCGAACTACTGTAACAACAAAAATAGGATATGTGTTAGATATGTTGCAACACACGTATTGTTCACATGCAACAAAAAAACTCGAAGATGGAATGCAAGATTGTACACGTATATAGCTTCTACCTTGACCATTGGAAGACCAACACCGAATGCTTGAACGATATCTGGATGAGGGCAACATCCTTCTGATTCGCCGTGTACTCCAGATCGAGACCAAAGAACCGGTGTTCTTCGGGAGCTTCAAAATAGAGATCGGCCAAATGACCCAGAGCTTCATGCAGCCTCGCGCAACTGTTGGTGAAGAGCACGTCCAAATCCTTGCCGCATGGTGTCTTCCCATTGTATTGCGTCCATTCAGCCATTTTGCGTGCGTGTGCTTGGATCGAAAAGAACAGAGAGCGAGAGAGAGGAAGAACAGAGAGCGAGAGGAAGAACAGAGAGCGAGCAGTGGAATGGCGCCCTTCTGCCTCGCTCGCGAAATAAAAACCGCCGCGGGGGAGGCGAGACGCTTGATGTTTAGTCCCGGTTGGCCACGGGCACGGGGAATAAAGGGCCATTGGTCCCGGTTGGCCACGGGAACGGGGAATAAAGGACCAATAGTCCCGGGCGGCCATGTCAACCGGAATTAATTCCCTCCACGCGTCGCAACGCGCTTCCCAACCCGCGACGTCTGAACTTCTGTCGCGGGTCTCCTCCCTACCCGGGACTAAAGACTCATTGGTCACGGTGCGCAACGCTTGGGGACTGATGCTGGCATACCGAAGGCCTTTTTTCTACCAGTGGCCCTAGGTGTAAACACGCGTGGTTTGGGGAGGTTCATGTTGATTCTGCGGGGCTGGCCCACCACCACCCTGTCTACCACACGAGGCCTCGTAGTTTGGGGATTTTGACTCCCTAGAGGAATATTCATAAAAATCCTGGCTAACCATGTGTACCAAACGAGCCCTTATTGAAGTTATAAATCGATGAAGATGTGACACAGTGTGCGGATAATAGATCAAACACTGTTGCTGTTCATGTCAGAAACTTCCCATGTTGATTTGGAATGACAAAATTAAATTCCCCATGGTTTTCTTTGTAATTTTCTTAGAAACACCAAAACTGAACAATTACAGAAAGCACAGCACAAAAAAAAAATCAATAAGAAGAAACTACTGATCGTGGGAGAGTTAAAAGGGGTAATCTAAAGTTTGAACTGTCGGTCTGATCACCAGTGCTTTTTTTTATCACCAGTGCTGAAGCAGCATATACATGTATATCCTTCAGCAGATAATTAAAGGATAGCGGTGCATGTTCACAGCTGTTCTGAAGCAGATCTAACAAAACTCGGGAATCTTTGAAATGGTTTTGCAGTGTCTATACTTCTTTGTCACTCATTTCCGGGGTTCGAAGTCGTCATCAACATCATATGCTGGGTTGCATAAGCATCTAAATAGCCTGCCAATTCCCTGTACGACAACATTTTTTTAAATTTATTTGACTAAAAAATTGAATATGTAATGCATACATGTGTTTTTATAGTGGTTGAGAATTTGCCTGGGTAATTGCAGGAGTGCGGTATGTTACTGTCCGTGATACGTCCTCATCTGAACTTTCATCTGAACTGCTGTCATCATCGAGAATGGTTGGCTTTGATGGCCCCGGTAATGCCTCCTTTTCCCTCTATTTACATTCCAGTTGATCAAACATTTTATTTATGAAATGTAACCACATTGGTTTACTACACTTGCAGCACAGAAGTTGTCCAAAATAAAAAGTCAAATAATATACCTGAAATAATTTCCCGAGATTCTTTAAGGCCATTGCACGGGCTTTGAGGTCTTCTTTCTTGACATTATTTTCATGCAGTACCTGAGTTGAAGTAAAAAACTTGTCAAATCAGTTTTATGTATTAATCACTTCAACAGATAAATACTACGGGAGAGCAGACTAGTATCTATTCTAGTAAGCTACTGTAATATGATATCTCAGTAAAGATACATACCATTTCACAGACATGTAGGAGGGTCACTTCAATATCTACAACGTTCAGCTTCCAAATCGAACTCATCATCAGGTCCTTGTTCAACCTCATCTGCAAGTCGACGTCCTTCTCAGTGGCGGCGCCGCCATCCTTGGCACTCTCTCGGCATGCCTCCTCTTGCAACTGCAGCAGCTGCAGGGCTCCTGCATTGTTCTTTTTGCCCCCTAATCAGTCAGCAATTTAAAGATCACGAACAAGACAACAAGAGCCGGCTTTGCGGAAGCTTTTCACCTTTAGCTGCTGTGATCTGTGACTTCCAGATGTGGCCCTTGTTCCTCACCCACTCGGTCAGGAATGGAACTCCCAGGTACATGGCCTTTTTGCCAAGCTCCTTGGCAGCTTGTCGGGAGTAGACGTATCCGATGGTGCGAAGAATGTCTAGTGCAGATGCTGTCAGAGGCATTTCACAAGATTCAGGTGATAACCTTCTAGAGAAGAGATTGACAATAGTTTGTAGGGCTCATTATCAAACTTACAAGTGCTGGAGAGCCTCTTTGCCTCAGATTCGGCACGTTGAGTGAATCCTTCTTCATCCCCGCGAACGTATTGCGAGAGGAACTCCTTGAGGAATCTAGCTAGCTTCTCTTCTCGTTCCCTTTGCACACCCTTCATGACGAAAAAATAGAGTGGGGTCAAAAAGTTGGAAGTAGTAGTAGTACACGACATTCTTCAGGCAACCAAAACTCCATCTGAAAAAGGAAAATATCAGATTGGTGTTGGGCAATGGTGTATCCATCACAAATGCCTGTCCACCTTGAGCCTGTCCTGGAGCTTCTCAGGGCTGTTGTTGTCGCCACTGGTCATCTCTGAGGAAGCCATTGTTGCCATTGCAAGATGTCCAATGTAGTCCTCGAAGAGCTCGCTCCCGAATAGGAGGGTGAACACCACAGCACCATCCAGAATGTTGTCCCTGAAACACACAAGAGAATAGTTTCAGTCGTTAGTGTGAGTATTGAATTGCCGCTGCCGAGCGGAGCTTGGGTCTATCATCTCGGATCAACTTGGGCAGGCACCTGGATATGCTTGTCTTGCCATAACCATCGTAGGCCTTCCTCTGCAAAGGGTCACTCAGGACCTGGTAGGCCTCTCCAAGAGCCTACATACAAGAGAGCACCACAGGAAGGGCCTCAGCTGAATACGCAGTGAATCAAACCATGGTATACGTATTGTTGATCGAATTCAGTCGTGGCAAGAACCTGAAACTTGTCGGCTGCTTGCGGATCGTTGGGGTTCTTGTCAGGATGCACCTGCCTCGCCTGAATGAACCGATCGAAGCGGAATATGCAGATGAGTGAAATAAGGAAGCTGAAACCGGCGAGGAAAGAGTGGGATGACGGACCTTGACGTAGTAGGCCTTGCGGATCTCGTCGTCGGAGGCTGCGGGGCAGACGCCGAGCGCGTCGTAGTACTCTGTTTCCTTGGACATGGCGCAACCGCTCCCTAGCCGAGAAGAACACCTGGTCCGGTGGCCTCAGCAAGGCAGCACCAAAGCATGGAAGGGAGCGGAAAGAAGCACCAAGTGGTGGTCCGGTGGAGGAAGAAGAGTAGAAAGAAAAGGCGGGTCATCATTCATGGCGCAAGGAGGTGGGGAGCCCCCACAGGCCACAGGGCCATCTTTCCAGTAACGCACAGCGCGGCGCGGCAGGGGGCAGCATTAAACAAATCTCCGACCGCGCAGGGCGGCGTGGTGGTGGTGGAATGGAACAGGGCATTGCATTTTCTTTCTCCAGATCTCTCAACTTTCTCCACGCTGCGCTGTTTTCTCAACTGCGCGCGCGGTCGGAGGTTTAGAAAGAAACTAGATGACCCGTTGCGCCACTGGCGCAAAAAACGGATTTTTGTCGGAATTGTTTTTATATGAAAAGAATTATAAGTTAATTTAAAAATACCGCCATATAAAATTGAGATGTTTTCCGGTGTGGAAACCCTAGCGCTCTCGCGTGGCTCCTGCGAGCCACCGAGAGCCCGTGGCGGCGCCGCCCCTAGTCCCTCCCCAACCTCTCCCCTCCCCCTCGCCGCCGCCGGAGGGCGTCGCCGGGCAAAGCCCGTGCAGCGCCGGTGGCGGCGGGGCCCCTTTTTCTCCCTCGCGCGGTGGCGGCGGCGCGGGCCGTGGTGGCTGGGCGGGGGCGTGGCGCTGGCGAGGGGCGCGACGGCGCGGCTGCTCGTCGGCGGCGCGGAGGCTTCGTGGTCTAGGCGTGCTCGTGGCGGCGGCGGCGCGCGGCGCGAGCTCGATCTCGTGCTCCGCGCGGCGGAGCAGAGGAGGTGACGGCAGTGCGGCGCGCAGGCTCAGCGGCGGCTCCGTGGTGGTGGCGGCGCCCGGAGGTCAGTGGAGGCACGGCGGCGGCGCCGGCTCGGGCCCGATCTGGGCTGTGCGGGCCGCGTCTCGTCTCCGCGCTGTTGCCTCGTGTACTACATGGAGGTCTCCCGGGAGCTGCTGGTAGGGTGCTGCGGTCTTTCGGCCGCCTCGACGCGGATGGGGCAGGGGCCCCGTCCCTCTCGAGCTCTACTGCCCTCGGTCCACATCAGAGGCCGCGGTAGCCATGGGGGTTGCTGTCGGTTGATCTGGAGGTGGAGGCCCTCTTCCTCGTCCTGTTCTTCTCCGCGGTGCACGGAGCTCGGAAGCCGGGGCGGCAGCCCTGGAAGGTGGGAGGTCTCGTGGTTGGCGGGCGAGCCAGAGCCTCTTGTGTTGGCTGGTGAGCACGGTCGTTTGGGCGGCGTGGTTGTCGGCGAGCGGCGTGTTGTGACGGTGTACGCTCGGTGCACTGGGTAGAAGGCGGAGACGGTGGCCGAGGGGAAACCCTAGTCCGGGGCCTTCCCGGGCCGCGATGGCGACGTCCATGGACGCCGTTCCCTTCTTGAAGGCGTCGCGACGGCACCTCTCAGTCCTTCTATGCTCCGGATGAAAATCCCGGATCCTCGGATCCCGGCGGCGGCGGCGCTCCGGCGTCGTTCCCTTCTTGAAGGCGCCGTCTTGGAGCTCATGGCGCGTGCCTCTCTGGAGTTGGCTTGTTGTCGGTCGGTTCCGGCGCTTCGGGGCTCCCTCGATGACATGCTCTCTCTGGCAAGGCTTGGAGCCTATTGTGCACCTCAGGTTCCTGTTGATTGACTCTTCCTGGTGAGCCTCGTGGTGCCTTCGTTCGGGGTTCCGACCCTGCCCCTACTGGCGGCTGGCCGTTTTACGCAGGGGTCGTTCGCTCGACGTCTTGGTACCTCCGGTGGTGATCCGTGCCTGTCCCTTTGGGTGGCTGGCTGTTCTACGCAGGGTTCGGCCCTTTTTCCTAGGTTGTGTCGCTTCTGTTGTGTGTGTGTGCAGTGGTGTGTTGTAACCTGGATTCAACACTTTGTACCTTGTCGCCGTTTTGGCGTTATTAATTTAACGTCGGGCCTTATGGCCTAGTATCTAAGATGTTTTCCGGTGAAAACTCATTTTAAGTGATAACTTCCATCGTAGTCCATCGGATCGCCAACAAACAACCCAGATAAATCTGGGATCTAACCAGCCACCTAAACACAACTTTGCAGTTGGCACCCTCTACTCTTACGCACCATTGAGAAAATCATTGACATCTTCGTCTTCAATCTTGTGTAGCCATGGAGAATTTCCTGTCGCCTGAAATTTTCCCTCACTGTCCGCTGGTCCTAGATTTGAGACCTTGTCCTCCGCATATTGTGATTATTGTGATCTCGCACTCAAAGTCTCGCGTGATAGCGACCTAGCGTAAGTAAGCTTGGCGTTACAATGGACTGATACTACACCCAGTGCAACGAAGACCACACAATAGTCGCAGCAATTCTCGCACGCGATGTCAAAGATGTGTTTTGTCAAACTGAAACTGTCAAAAACTCATAACCAGTATCAGTTGTCAGTATGAATCATAGATTAACTGTTTGATTTTGCTCATTATGCTTGAAAATTTCACTTGGATTCTCAAATAGTTACTTACAGGGATCGATGATTTTAGTGCTCTTTTCCACTTAAAACATCCAGACTCAAGGCCCTCTGCCCAAACTGAATTACCACCCTGACATGGCTATGGCTGAGTTATTTTGGGCGATGTTTGATTCATGGCTAATGCCTTGAGTTATTGGTACCAATCAACCTTCTACTGTCACTAATTACATTATAATCTGTACAACAACAACAACAAATGAGACATTGATTCATGTACAATGGCAGGAAAATGGCACTCGGTCTGGTACAACACCAAAACATCAAAATGTTGCAGAACCAAATCTTCAGAGGAGAAGCAGCGTCGAGGCCGCCAAGTGTCGATGTCGCATGGGTAAAGCGCCTCAGCCACAGGGTCAACACTCCCGGTTCGACGTCCCATGCGGAAAGCACTGCTGCTGCAGACACACAATGTAGCCGTCTCTGGGAGCAGTTCCACCAGGTCTCTGCCGCATGAGGGGCAGGGATAACAAATGGCTGAGCGTGAGGTCTCCCTGGCGAGGCCGGTAGACACGTAGGCTCAAGGCCGGGGCTGGCGGAGGGCGATTCTTCATGGCTGCACAAGATCGAAGATGAACAAGTCAATTACTTTCCTAATGGTCCATAAGAGGAGAGGGTGTAAACTTCAAGGTAATGTTTAGGTGGCTGGTTGGATCCCAGATTTGAGTTGTAGTCACCTGCTGATTGCACCCAAAGTAAGAGTTAGTAACTAAGTTGAACATGACAAATGAATTGAAGCTCATATTCCTAATTTATATCCATGAAAAGGTCATATATATGTCGGGGTAAGCTTAAAGCGAGAGAAAAATACACTGGAGGTAAATTTGACTGACAACCAGGGCTCTTTTTTTTTCATAAGCCTAACCGAACATGTATTATGTTCAAATATGAATTTGTCTGCTGATATGAATGAGGGTGTATGGGGATAGGCAGTTCTCAGTGGCACGATCAAAATCAGAAGATACTGTTGAAAAAAAAATCCTATATCGAGATTGTGCTGAAGAACAGAAACCTACAATTAGCGGTTACAAGCTTGTTATTTGTGCAGTTTATTTCGGAAACACACTACAACTTCGTATGCACATCCGGTTTAACTCCTTGTGTTGCCTAGTAGTTGAGTTCTCAAGCAGTTTCTCACTCTCAAGATCATTTCAGCTTTTGTTTCCAATTTCACAAGGCTTGATGTGCTAACAAAGGTAACCATCAAGAAGCCGATATCGGCGTGTTAATATGACTTGTCTGCTAAATAGAACAGAATCCTTGTTTCTATTAAAATACTATGTTATAGACAGGTTCAAATCAGTAGAGTATGAATAGTGGTCTAACTTATTATTTGTAGCATATAACCCAAAACGGCTTACTTACAGTTAGCAGGCCTCAATAAGGTCAATAGGAATCACTTCTTCTGGAATCTTATTCTTTGGGGAAATGTATGGTGAAACCCTTTTAATATATGAGCAACAACGACTGGAATGTCGTCACCAAACTTGAAGTTGGGTACCAAATTGCCTTTTTTTATCAGACAGCTGGCCATAGAAGCTGACAAGCAGGTCTACCTCCTCTGACAAAACTTTTGCCGACCAATACCCTTGCTCCTGGAAAGGCCCAATTCCCATCACCGTCAGTTTGAACTGGTACTGGAATGCACATACATGTGCTCCTGGTCCGGCAGCACAAATATGCTCATTTAGTGGACAATCCAAGCTCCTCGATTAGTCGGTTCCCACGGCGAGGACACCGTACTCTGCTGGACACTGGACCAAGTCCCAGTAGTTGGATAGTTCTCCAATCTCTAGCAACATTTGAAGACGTGGAATAGGCCAAAACAATGTACTATGTTACACGCTTTCTTTTCGGTATGAAGAACAATCAGCTAGAACCTAGACCCTACAGAAAAATGATTCCTTCAACGGGGGCAATAAAATTGGCTAAATAAATATATGGAAGAAGGGGGAAAAGAGAAATCAAGACTCGCCTCATAGATGAAGGGAGTAGGAGTGTAAAACATCACAAGGGAGTGCAAAATTGAAGGCAGATGCGCCTGCACTACCACTCTTAACTCTGCTCTAACTCTGAAACCTCACATCACCATCCCTGAAACAAGCAAACCACGATATCAACAAAAACTGCAAAATGGCGCAATACCAAATGCACAACGTCCACAAACAACTCTAATGCCAAAGCAACAAAACACAATAACTATATTGCCAGATTTTAGTACCAAAAGAAGTAGAAAGCATATTATATATACCAGCTGCTAGAACACAAGATCCTGAGATCTTACAAAACTGGGACCTAGTTGAGAACAGATTATAGAAGCAACAATATTTGAATCTGTACCTACGTACAGTACATGCAAGTCACGGAAGACTTGATTAAGCATCATGTCTCATATGGAAATAGTCTTCTATTGAATAAGAATGAGACACCATAATCATTTATCATGGATAGTAAATATAATTTCGAATACACGTTAGATCTGAATAAGCAAGATGCAAGCATATCTTGAAGAGAAACAACCGAAATATGATAAACACAGTTGTGGAGATAATTTAAAGAGCTTGTTTTCCACCCGTTTTTGCAGGCTGAAGTAAAAAACAGCCCTCTATACTTGAAACGGAAGAAAAACAATAGAATACCTTCAAATTCTTTCAAAGGCAGAACAGATTTATTTAACTAAAGGGATACCTAGCACTGCCTCGTAGTCACAATTGCTGAACTGCATACATGTATAGAAATATAACCTGGTGTGTGCACTGACCCTTGACCCTCGTATTCAGATTTCAATTGCAACAATAATTGGATCAGTTTACACCCTTACTGTAAGTTAATGTGTAACAAAGTTTTCTGAGGTAAGGCCTAAACATTAACATGAACAATGAGTGTGAGCGAGAATAAATAATGTCATGATAGTTCTTCCAAAGAGTATCATTCCATGCTCAAGTAAAGTTGCCTCACGATAAACAATAAAATATACTTTATAGTTTGAGTGCACACATGATAATTCAGATTGGAAAATTATAAGTCATCTTTTGTTCAATTACAATATAATGAATTTTCTACACAATATGCAAGAAAATGCTTTGGCAAGCATATTTAGGAGACTCCACTGCATAAATTGGAATGTAAAACAAATAACACAAGGAGAGCAAAAGATGGATCGATTGTGGCAAGACCATTGGTTACGACAGGGCACGTCTCAAAATTAAAACCTCCACGAAGTGGCGCAGTGCTGCCACCACCTTTCTTATACATACACATTGCTCCAATCAAATACCTGCTTCTTATGAATTAAGAAACTAAGTGTACGCAACAACAAATATATTAGCCAGTACAAATAGGGCTATAGGGCTGTAGGTGAGCCAGTTTAAGAGTAACATCCTATTAGGCTAGCATGGATAAACAAGAGAATCTAATGCATTTGTGATTGATCACTGTGAAGTTCATTTCCGATTGATCACTGGGACCTGTTTTGTGGAAATGGAGAAAAACATTGTAGTATATTTTTATTCTCTTTAAAATATAAGGCTGGATCTTAATTTGATAGTTGGGAAAACACCCCAAGCTGAAACAAGGAAAACACGATGTGCCTATTAAATATCTCATCATAATCCAGTCTTTGGGGGGTCACCAATAAGTATCTTTCCGGAAACGACAACACAATGAACCAACTGGAAGTAGTTCAAGCAAAACTGACTAAGCACAAAGGCACATCGCAGCAGAAATAAAAGGGCTCACAATTGAAAGCTATCACCAATGAGAATCATGTTCATTTTTTTTACATGATCATCTTCATTTTTAGATTTAACGGCATGCAGAGATATCACCGACAATTTGACATTTGCGGTAACTGTTGAAAGCAATAAATAGTAAAATATTTTTTGCGGGGAAATAAATAGTAGAAGCTACGTGTATTTGAAGATGTTTCTGTGAGCTATCAGCAATGAATCTGGATGCACTATTTGCACCCAAGGGGGACCGGCAAGGAAACTGCAACCAAGATACAGGAAATTAAAAACCATAGGCATTTTAATATTGAGCGCAATTAATCATCAGCACTAAGGTGCACCTAGCCACTATACAGTCCATCACTAATACAGGCTAGTGAAGACAACATCTAAATTTTAGTCCATCACTAATTCAGGCCTAGTGAAGACAACATCTAAATTTCAGTGCATCACTAATACAGGCCTAGTGAAGACAACTAAGGACTAAACCAGCATGCAAGAAGATCTACAAGAATTTGCTACTCCTACAACTCTATGGCTCGAAACCAGATGGTGTTGAGATCAGTTTGCAAGAGACGGTTAATAAGAGTATGATTCTCACATTTATTAGCAGGCAGTTTGCAGCAATGTCAGACACACAAACTTCGCTTCATTTGTCACTGTTGCCAATAAATCGAAAAGAACCTACATATTTTTCCTATGCCTCCACCAGAACAGAAATACCGTAACAAGGAAAAGGATGTTGATGCAGCCTATAGTAGAGCCAAATACAATTGCAGCTTTGTGGCTCTTAGATTTTGCAGGAACAATAGTTGTAATTACTGGCCTATAAGATCAGTTCATGACAATATTAGATCATCAGTACACAGGATTGGAGCATACCTTGCGTGGTATTCAGGTTGTAGGACATCGGCGTCAGTAGAGTTCCATAATAATCTTGTTCCTTAGCTGCTCCGCAGATCAGTGGATTCCCTACAATGCTGAAAGAAGATGACGATTATTTTCCCATAAATTCAAAAAATGTATGGTCCATCGGTGGTAGTAGTCCGTGGGTCAAAAGATAAGAGTGAAATGCGAATGTCCTTGCCAAAGACCCTGGAACCGAACCGCTGAGACTATTGTAGGATAGGTCCCTGAGATCTACAGTGAGAACCAATCATCATTCGCAAACGAAGGGTTTATCACAGTTTTTATTATGGATAACATTGCAAGGCTTAAAAGAATTGTCAGAAAAGTACTCGAAACAAAAGTAATTTCTTGCATAATTAGATAAAGCTATAAGTAGATGATTCTCATATATGAGGCAGCCTGTTGGAAAGTACTTTTTTTCCTATGCAACAGAAATAAGAACATCCATGTTAAGAAACAACTCTTCCTCACACGTCCATAAGATATAATCGGTGCAAGATCACCATAAAAGGAAGTCATTACAAACCTAGAGAACCACACTCAACCGCTTATTCTGAAGCTATAGATGTAAGACATCTAGAGAATGGTGATGCATGAATAGGATAGTTTCTGTAGTAGATTTGCACTTCAATTAAGAACTAAGGCATACTGATCATAGAAAGAAAAAAAATGAATATTACATATGCGAAAACAATTAATTCTAGCTAGAATATCATTAACTTAAACATCATTACTCTAAATATTTCAGGGCGAAAGGTGCAATAGTGCTTAATATGGAAGTGAATAGTGGAATCATATATAGGATAATTGGATGAGAAAAAAAATGAATGGAGAAAAAGGCTTCTGCAATACGAAGTTAAGAACACACCGACTTACCTCATGCAGATCATCAATGCCATATTTTCCGCTACACTACGGTCTACATTGAAGGGAATTTGATTGTACACCTGGTGAAAATCATCATCAACAGATAATTGCAAACCCATCGGAAAAGATCGGGAAATTTAGTACAATATTAGTACACCCGCCATTATAATAACCGGTGTGCTCCACATTGACTTGCCTAGGCTTCAAATCTATCTTTCAAACTAAAAGTGAAATAATTCAAGAAGAGAGACAATGGTTCGCCTATATATAACAAGAATTATATGCACCTATATGGACGGCTCATCCCTATTGTCCCAGTAGAAGATGCCATTGTGTCTGATGTGTACCTACTTTCCAATGAGCATGAGTTGGCGAGCACATTTGATCAATATAAGCAATACACTCCTGCATGAGCAGGCACATGTAAGCAAGAACAGCGCGAATGAACGGTTCAAAGGTGCACTTGCCAGGAACTTAAATACTATGTTATATGAATTTCCCTAAAATGTTCAGGTTGCATTAAAAAGATTTCAAACTCATAAAAGTATTAGTAACACGTAAAATTACATTGAACCAACACACATTTGACAGATTATGGAATTTTTTAACACCTCCAAAGTCGAGACAGACAATCTAACCAAACATTTTATTGGAATAAAGAGCATTCCTGCGTCAGAACCTATAATAACAAGATGGGATGGGTAACATTGTGGTTGATAGATCCACCATAAAGCTTGATAATACTTGGTCGATTAAGCAGTCCTACTTCGCATTTACGATGCGAAGGGCCACTAAATTCTGAGGCAACAAATTTCAGGTGCCATAGTTGTGCTATAATCCCACTTGCGTAAAAGGGAACACATCATTTAAATTAAAGTACCGGAGAAGTGCAGAATTTGAGGGGTTCCCTTATTCTTAACCATAATAGTCAAACTAAATTCATAGAAAGGCTGGAAAATTTGTTCCACTTGTCATGTTGAACTTCCTTTAAGCACGAAGAGACCAAACAATTATCTCCAACAAGGCAGGCAAATGAACCAATGGTAGAGCGAAATCCTGATATTGTGGCTTGCGATTTTTCTCACGCAATCTACAAACCACAACAAGCAACGAACCACAACAAGCAGAAGCATTAACTGAAGAATTACACAGTTTTGTTAATTGTTTCAAGGGCTGAGCTAAAATACATCTGAATTTATAGCTCAATGGCGTTTAGGTTGAGCATTGTAATGCTCCGGTCTGAATATCTACTGTTATATTCCTAATTCTATAAGTTCGGTTACTTACCTATGTGCTAAGCACTCCCTCTCCCCACACCCCAAACTAAATCATTCCTGGCTCAAGCAGTCCCAAATCCTCCATGGTTTGCTCTTCATCGACTCAGACAACCACTTGGCGTCATCCCCATGCTCAAGTTTGCACTATAGGATACAGAGAGAAAAGGGAGGGGAGAGGGGGGATAAGGAGAGGTCAAGGAGGCAAAGCAAAAAAAAAAGGGTGTAGTTTGCTGATTACCTACGGCTGAGCTCCATCGAGCATGGTGTCAGCAGGTCGAGCCTCCGAAACGAGGTTGGCTCTCCGAGATCTGAGCATCGTGACGAAGACCCTGACCTCTAAGAGAACCTGAAGACACGGCTGTGTGCCCACCGGTGCCACCTGAGGCCGTCGTCATCCACCCGCCGCCGCCAAGCAGCCACCACCACCCATTTCATGTTGCCGCTGCAGTTCGCCTCCGAGCGGCGCACCGTCCGGGATTCTGCCTCCTACCACAACTGATGAGGAGGAGCTCACTGGTGGTGCCGAGGCCACCATCGTCCACCCGCCGTGCGCGCTGGCGGCCACCATCGTCAAACAGTCGCGCGAGGCCGCGAGGCAGCTGGCCACCAGTCGCTCTGCGCCGACGAGCGCGGCGTCGTGGGAGCAGCGCGACCCCGTGGCTTCGCCCTGCTCTGCGCCGCCAGCCGTCGATGCAGTGGGAACGAGGAAGAGAAGCGGGAGGGGATTGGGGGAGGAGAGACGCGGGAGGCGATTAGCTTCTAGGGTTTCATTGTTTGGGGGAGAAGGAGCAGGCGGCGGATTGGGTCGGGGCGAGAGCGCGGATCTGGTCTAGGGCACCGACCGCCCCACCACGCGCTGCTCTCCACGGCCCCACCCTGCGCTGCTCTCCACCGCGACCAACAGGAGACAGCCACGTGGCAGCTCGGGGGAGCACAAGGCAAACGAAGGAGGAGCCGGCTGGTTCGTCCATCCTTTATAGGAGTAATGCAAAGCGTGATTCGAGATTTTTCTTATTACAAATACAGTATGTTTCTTAAGCAATTATTATTGGTCCCTATCCTTGACATTTCTTTTAGTAACCTTGGTAAGCTGTTGCTACCAGTGGGGTGTATGATTATGGTTGATAGCTTGGACTGGCCGCGTTGTTCACGAAATGGCTCCAGTCCTTATTAAGTGACGGAAAAAATGAACTAAACAAGTATAATTCTTTGCCTAACTTGCGTCACTTAATTAGGATCGGAGGGAGTAGTTATTTTACTAAAAATAAGGCAATCCTTCGTTTCTCATTTCTTTTCTACCAACTCGGCAATCGTCTTACTTGGAATTGTTATCGTTAGAACTAAACGATCTAGGATGACTAGATTAATTATGACAACTATCTAGAACACAAAATTGGATCAAACATAGGGGTCTTTAGATGCATTATAGAGTCCACTATTCGTAGCAAGGTGGGCAAGGTTTGGTGTCGATGTAGACGATGTGGTGGAAGTAAAGGTCGATTAAGATCTCTTGATCACGCGGTGGCCTTAAGGTCTCCACCGGCACTGCTCTGAAACATCATGTCTTGGTTCCAGCTCTTCCCATTACTTATGCGCTCCCTGTGATCGGGACATATCTATTGGGATTTTGAGGAGCCAGATGGGCTGGGTGTTATGTTAACACCAGCTGTTGGGATCCCCTCTTAAATATGTGTGCATGCAACAGGGACAGAATCATTTGTTGGTTTGGTGCTCCCGATCAACATGTTTAGTTACGTACGAGTCGAGGGGTCCAACATTGGTTGATGGCTCCTCGCCCTTATTTCTTTATTTTTTATGTTTATATATCTTTGTCTATTTTGACCAGGTTCAGGATGAACCGTAGATCAATCAACATCCTCCAAAACCGTTCACTTTAAACTGCATTCGCCATTTTTCGTAGGAATAATATACCAAAATAAGGTCTTATAACAGTTAATGAAATGCCGTTGAACCACAACACTTATGGCCCACCAACCTATTTTGAAATGGATAACATTATTCTTATTAGGAGTGGTTCTGTACGATGGTCCCTTTATTCCAGATTCATAAGGCTTGCAATAATCCCATGCCGGCAACATGCTCTCAAAAAATATTAGGTGGTAAGACTTTCATTAGCGGATCTGCAAGCATATGAGTCGAACTTATATGCTTAATTTCAATTGTATGATTCTAAATTCTATCTTTTACAACATGGTACGTAATGTCAATGTGTTTGGAAGCAACGCTTGACTTGTTGTTACGCATATAGAAAATGTGGGTTCATTGTCGCAGTACAACACAAGTGGTCTTGAAATGTTATCAACCACTCTGTGCATAGGAATGAAATTCTTTAGCCTATAGCCTAGCCAGTGGCCTCATAAATGCTATAAATTCTACATGCATCGTAGAAGAAACAGTTATCGTTCGTTTGGAGTTTTTCCACATCATGACTCCTCCGGCGAGTGTGAATACATAACCTGACAAGGATTTCTTACTATCCACACAACCAACATAATCAGCATCTGAATAACCTTTTGGAGTCATATTTGGTTTTGTAGACACATTTGCAGCCTACTATTTTAGCACCATCGGAAAATACTACTTAGTCCCAAACATCATTTGAACTCATAGATTTTAACTCCTCTTCCATAGAAACTTGCCACTTAGACAAATACGTACATTTAATGGATTCTTTGTCTGAGGTTCGATCCTCCACCTTTCCTATATCGTTTATGTCCTCACTCATATAAGTGACATAGTATTCTGAGATTACTTTCTAGCTCGTTGTGATCTTCTCACGGGAGGGGGTGGTAGAGGGGCAGCATTATTTTTAGGATCATCTTCATTATCTATATGGTGATCCTCTTCACCTTCTGGATTTTTAATATTGTTTTAGGATCTAAATCATAAGATTCATAACCATAATTAGATGTCACTCTTTCGTATTGGCAGAACGATATCTTGGATAGTCGGGCATGGAGTACATACCCGCTTCTCCGAAGGTCAATCCTTCTTAATTCTGTGATCTCATCGTTCTCAAAGAACACCGCTTGTCGTGTTTTCACAAATTTAGTGGTATGACTTCGACAATAAAAGTGATATTCCCTTTCCCTATTAGGGTATCCAATAAAGAAACAACTAACTATTTTTTTATCGAATTTCTTAAGTTGTGGATTGCATACTCTAACTTTAGCACAACAACTCCACACATGCAAATAACTCAAGCTCAGCTTTGTTTCAGTTGGTGCTGACTTAGTTGGAGCAAGATTTAACATATGTCGGTTGTCTTTAATACCTCTATCCATAAAAATTACTAGCGAACTCAAATGGCTAAGCATATTACGTAGCATATCTGTAAGTGTGCGATTTCGACGCTCAGCCACACCATTTTGTTGAGGTTCACCAGGCATTGAGTACTGGGCAACAATTCCATTCTCAGCGAAAAACTTTGCAAAATGTTGTGGAATTTATCGTACAACTATTATATTAACATTCAGTTGGTTCTCAACTTTGGCTTTGAACAAATTGGACTTTTCCAAAGTCCGATCGATCACGTATAGGATAAGTATACTCCGTATCGGGAAAAGTCGTATGTAAACGTGATGAATGAATAAAACCTGTCAATAGACTTAACGTTAAGGGGTCCACATATGTCAGTATGAATGAGTTCTAGGACACATGTTGCTCACACTGCTATTTATTAATTGTTTTTATATATTTTCCTTTCATGCAGTCAACACATTTGTGTGCATCGGAGAAGTATAATGGAAGGAGTATATCATTTTTAGTAAGTGTTTCAATCCCTCCCCCAAAATGCGGCCCAAACATCAGTGCCATAATTTTTAAGAAATACTAGTACCCTTCCATTTCTTCCCAATATTAGAAACATCATTCACATGCAGAATAGAATCACCATTTATTGATAACACGTATAGTTTGCCTCGTCTAACACCAAGTTCAACATTATTATTACAATCATTTAACTTAAATAATTTTTTGCTAAACTTACACCCAAACATGTCATCATCTAGGCAAGGAACTGAAATTAAATTCCTAAGTAGTAGGTACATAAAGAACATTGTTTAAACGAAGAGGGAAGTAGGTGTGGAGCTCCAAGGCGAGTGACCCTATCGCTTCGACATCGACTTCAACCCCATTCGCGAATTTAAGGTTTCTTGCCCCCTCTATTATAGTTTGGATCATACTTAATCCCAACATGGGATTACCAACATGAGCAGTTGCACCTGTATCAATCCACCAACTGGTACTAGAGAAATTAACATACAAAGATTCATCAAATAAAGTAATTTCATATGTACCTTTCTTCATTAGCCATTTCATGAACTATGGACAGTCCTTATAATTTCCTTCTTTCTCACGGACGAGGCACTTGTTGTCTAAAGATTTCCCAGTCTCCTTCTCCTTTCCTTTGTGCGACTTTGACGCATCCTTCTTGAAAACTTTCTTAGGTGACTTGGAAGAACCTGACCCATCATGATTTCTCTTTAAAGATCTAACATGCAAGTCTTGGTCCTTGCCTTTCCTCTTCATTCTTTCCTCTTCCTCAACTATTTGGGGGGATATGTCAGCAAGGGACCAGTTTTCTTTCATGGAAATATAATTTATATTAATCTGATCAAAATCTTCTGGAAGGGATTCCATTATCATAAGCACGAGTAAGTTATCACTGAGCTTAGATTTAAGGCCTTTAGTTTGTTTGAGGTGTTCACCATCCTAAGAATGTTAAACCTAACATCTCCATCATTTTTATACTTTATATTGAGCTTCTGAAGAGCTCATGGGCATAAAACTTTTCGGAGCCTTTGAACTACTCCTCCAAGGCTGGCATAAACTCCTTTGTAGTATCCTTCTTGGTTAAGGCACCAATTATGTTAGAGGATATGGAAAGGGTCATCACAAGCATGGCAACCTGATTTGACCTTTCCCCCTTCTCAAACTTAGTATCATAAGATTTCTTGCTTTCCTTATACTCCCATGACACGGACTTTGGGCTCCATAGGTTTGTCCTCCCTCGAGGCATAGTCAAACTCGCTAAAAGCCAAATAGAGCTCTAGATAATTCTCTCAACGAAGGAAGTTACTTCATGTCAATTGCTTGATAGTGTTGAATGGAGCGGAAGCTGGAAAACACATGGACATTCATAAGTAATGGCATGAATATAAAACTTTACGTTGGTAAAACTCCAACTCTATGCCAAAACACCGTTGGGCATAAATGAAGGGAATTTGCCCGGGAGGCAATAATAAAGTGGTTATTATCTTATTCCATGTTTATGATAAATTTTAATTCTCATGCTAGAATTTTATTAACCGGAAACGTTGATACATGTGTGTCTAATAAACAAACAAGAGTTCTTAGTAACGCCTCTCGTTTAACTAACTTGTTGATTAACTGATGATCAAGGTTTCTTGATCATGAATATGGGATGTTGTTAATAACGGGGTCATGTCATTGGAAGAAAGAAGTGATGAACATAGATCCAAAGTGTATATAGAAATGCAATCAAGTCATTAAGTTTACATTGTTATATCAAACATACGAAGTAACTCTAATCCTTGGACCATGAGATCATGTCAATCACTAACACCGGCAGAGTGTTTTGATGTCATCAAACGTTACACGTAACAGGGTGACTGTAAAGGTGTCGTTGGGTATTCGGAAAGTATTAGTTGAGGCTCATGGATCAAGATTGGGATTTGTCCATCCAAATGACAGAGAGATATACTCTTGGCCCTCTCAGTGATATCACGTCGACACCACTTGCAAGCACGTGCTAGGTCACAGGGATGTCATACCACGGAACGAGTAAAAGAGTACTTGTCGGTAACATGATCGAACAAGGTATGGTTGATACCAATGATCAGATCTCGGACAAGTAAAATATCGCGAGACAAACGGAATTAGTTACAACGTTTATGGTTCACACGATCACTAGACACATTGTTGAATGTGTAGGAGTCATTACGAATCTCCAGGTCCCGCTGTCGACTATTGATCGGAGAGGTGTCTCGATCATGTCTACATTATTCATGAACCGTAGGGTGACACAATTAAGGTTTGATGACGCGATTGAGTGGATACGGAATATCGGAGAAAAGTTCGGACAACACCGGAATTGTTTCGGGGAATATTGAAATAGTCACCGGAATTGTTTCGTGGAATATTGTAGTAGTAAAGTTTTTGTTTTCTATGCAACGAACTCTTCAGTGGTATTAGATCTAGTTTTATGCGTAGATGTCTTGTACGGGTAAAACACTTAGGTGTATGTGGGTGTTGATGATCATGTTATTGCCTCCTTGAGTATTTTATGATCTTAGTGGCATAGTAGGATGAAGCGGCCCTAGACAAACTGTACGTGTACTTGTACGCGAGACCCGTCTCACTTGTGGCTGAGGGGGTGTCATGTTTCTCCTACTATAGTTAAGATCTAATCTACAACGGGTTGTTAATAATTTGTTTATCAACATTGTGGTCATGTTCGTAGGTATGAACGGTTCTATCTTCGGAAGCCCTAAGCCACGTAAAATATGCAAAAATAAATTAGAGACGTCTAACTTATTTTTGCAGGGCATGTGATGTGATATGGTAAATGTTACAAATTTGATGTATGAGATGATCTCTTTTGTAAATTATTGATATACCGGAAGGAGCCATATGGTTGTCTTATTATTTATAGCATGCGTGATGTATATGATAAGGATGGACCTAAGAACTATGTTCTCACAAGCATGAATGGAGAGTTGATAGAAGACCACATGAACATGGTGAAAACAAACATTCAAGATGGTGAAAACAAGATCACATTGATGAAAACAATAAAGCAAGATGGTGAAAACAATTCATAACAATTGTTATTCCAATAGAACAATTGTTATTCATCAAGATATGGAGATGGTGCCTCCACAAGATCAAATGCACTAAGTGTGGAAACAATGCCATATTGTTATTCCACACTCATGGATGGACAAGGCAAGAGGAGGGCGCCCACAAGGAAGCATCAATGCGCCATATATGTCCTAATAGAAGTAGAATTGGTTTGTATACCAATATTGGCCGCACCCCTTGTGTGTGGGGTCGGTTTGTATCCAATTGTGTTAGGTGTAGGAGTCCTAGTCCTATTAGGAGTAGTTCTTGCGCAAGGAGGGGTCTTGGCCGCACCTCCTCTCATATATACCCCCCCTAGGGCGCATAGGAGAAGGAGAACAAGTTGAAACCAAAAACCAGAAACCCTAGCCTCTAGATTGTATTGCTTGTAAAGCATTCATCTTGAAGTTTACCCATTGCAAAGCAGCGTGATATCTTGTTATTCCATCTGGGAATAAAGGGATACAGCACCACTTGTGATCATTGATCATTTGTGCAAGAGTGTGTAGTTGAGAATATCTAAGGAGCTTGATTGTTGTTGCATTGGCAACGGGGATTAGCTGTGAGAGGTCTCAGTGTAGCACTAGTTATCCAAGTTATCAGAAAATACAAAAAGAGAGAGTTAGTTCATCGAGAAGATCGGGCCACCCCTTATCATCTTGGTATCAGATTCTCCAGGTTGCCTCGGTGAGCAAAGTTATCTTACTTTTTAGTTGTTTTTTATTCCTATCCAGAAAAAGCCACACAAAAAAATTTAGGTCTAGTTGTTGCCATAGCCTTAGATATCACCATAGTTATTTTTCTTTTGCTGTCATTGTGTTAGAGTTCGTGTCACCTTTTTCTGTTTTAGATTTCTTTTTATTTCGGCTAGATCTAGGTTCCTTGTTGTTCTAGTCAAAACCCTATCAAAAATACCAAAAACAGCCGCCTCCACCCTCCATATACACCACCAATCCGAGCTACCTTAGGGTTTCTACCGTACCCGTACATCCACCAAATAGCCCACCAACCCGCTCGCAATCCACCTCCTAGTAGTACTCGGATTCACCCCCTCATACCCGCAGCACACCTCCCATACTCGCCCATATACGCGCACATCCCATCGTTGCAGAACCCTACTCGCAATCGCTTTCACACTCCATCGCTGTCGTGGCCTAGTCGAACTCGGAATCGAGCCGTAACACGCTTACAAATCCGCCCCCGAGCCCGTAACACAGCTTACCGAACCGAGCCCTGTGCGCTGCCGCGGCACAAAAAGTGCAACTTTCGCTGCCGCCAGCTGCTGTAACGCGTGCGCTACGAAAACCACCGCATCACCCTTACCGAACCGTGTAACACGAGTGCGCGCGCTGCCGCGGTACAAGATTTGGAAGTTTTTCTGCCGTGCGTCTGTATCTCTGCCGCGGTACGATTTGCTTCTGTTTTTGTGCCGTTTTGCTCTGCCGTGGTACAAAATCAAGCAGTTTTGCTGCCGTGGGTATAAATCTCTGCCGTGAGCTGTTAGACATCAAATTTCACCTAGATTCTTTTGTGTTTCTTTTTATTTCCCTGTTTTTCATCCCTAGGACTTTCCCCTCCATACTTTGTGAACCATAGACACAGCCTTTCTACAGCATCTTTATAGGAACTTGCCCACAAGTATAGCTATTTTGTGCTCTGACAGGTTGCTCTAAGTTCATCACCATCATTGTGTTCACTTGTATTTGGTTCATTGTTGCTCCTAGCTTAGTGTAAGGCCATTGAAAAATTCAAAAAAAAATAGAAAAAGCAAAAAGTATAAAAAAAAAGAGAAAAGAGAAAAGAGAAAAGAGAAAGAGCAAAGAGGCCATATTATTACTATTGTTTACTAGTTGAGCTTGCCATTGTGACACTTGGTTTTTCATTGAGCAATCTTGTGCCTGTCAATAAGAGCCTAGCTAGTGACTTTCTAGTGCATTGCAAAATTCCTCCATATATTGCATTGCCACATTTGTCTCCATATTGTGTGAGTTTCCGTGGATCTTTTATATCTTCACAAGAACAGCAAATAGGATTATTACTTTGGTGATTGTTAGGTATCCATACCAAGCCCCACCATAAGCCCTGTTTGCATTGTGATACTTGATAGCTCAGATATTCTCTTCTCACACCAAAGCACATTGATCATTGCTCCTTGTTGGTAAGTTGATCTTTTTCTCTCTTGGAACATCAAGTGAAGCCTCTTTGCTTGGTTTTGAGTGAGTTGAGAGAGGCACCACAAACCCATTGATTATTTTGTTACTAACAAGTTAATCATGAGTTCTTCTAGTGATGTTGATGTGCAGGCAAAGAAGAAACCTGAGGATACTGTCCATTGGAATGAGTATGAGGCATTGAGAGATCATTTGTCCAACAAAATTGCTAAAGATATTGAAAGAAGTGATGATCAATTGAGAGAAGATTTGAATGTCATTGATTTGAAGATAAGGGAGTGTGCAACTCAAGAGTCTGTCAATGAGATCAAGGAAGCTATAAGGACTATGCAACTACAAATGACTACAATTACAAATACATTGCAACAACTTCAACAAGCACCACAAGCCATTGCTCCAATTGATGATGGGAGAAGAAATTATAATGATGGCCGTGGGCAAATAGCAAGAAGAGTGCCTTTGGAAAATAATAGAGAGAATGATGGCTTGGGAAAACCAAAATTCTCTATGCCTAATCTTTCTTGTGACTCTGAAGATGTGGAAGAATATTTAATGTGGGAGCTCAAAATTGAAAAATTGTGGAGATTACATGAGTATCCCGAGGAGAGAAAGGTGAACCTTGCATCTTCTTCTTTTGATGGCTATGCTCTTTTGTGGTGGGATGGCATTACAAAGGATAGAGAGGAGAAAGAAGAGGAAGAGGTGAACACATGGAGAGAGATGAAGCAATTGTTAAGAGATAGATTTGTGCCCAAGAATTATATTAGAACTCTCTATGACAAATTGCAACAATTGAAGCAAGGATCCAAGACAGTTGATGCCTATTACAAGGAGATGGAGTTGATTATTCAAAGAGCTCGTATTAGAGAGGCTCCTGAACAAACAATGCAAAGATTCTTGAGTGGATTGCAATTCAAAATTAGAAGCATTGTGAGGCATGTTACTTACAACAATATGAGTGAATTACTTCATCAAGCAAGGGAGGCCGAAAAGAGATTGCAAGAGGAGCTTCAAGTGAGTGCAAGGAGGAGTTTTTCTTCTCAACAATCCAATTTTGCAACTCCTACACCCCCTACCCGTGGACCTTCTACACCCAAACCCGAGCCAATTTCATCAAGTTCAAAGAAGCCCATTGCTTCTACTTCGGGTTCTAGTGGTGCTACACCTCCTACAAGGAATAGAGACATGACATGCCATACATGTGGAGGAAAAGGACACTTTAAGAAGGATTGCCCCAACAAGAAAGTTATGCTCCTTAATGCTAATGATGAGTATGAGACTGGAGATGATGTTGATCCTAATGATGAGGATGCATATGATGATAATGATGATGATGGTCCTATTGATGCCTTTGCTACAAATTATCCAACTATTGTGTGCACCAAAGCATTGACTATTGCTCCTAACAAAGATGAGAGCCAAAGGTGCAATTTATTTCAAACCAAAGCAATTGTTGGACCTAGTATGGCTTGCAAGGTGATCATAGATGGAGGAAGTTGTAGAAATCTAGCAAGCAAAGAATTATGTGCAAAGCTAAGGTTGAAGTATATTCCACACCCCAATCCATACTATATTCAATGGATTACTGACAAAGAGGAGATGAAGGTATGTCATATGGTGAGAGTGGAATTTCAAATTGGACCATACAAGGATACAATTGAGTGTGATGTTGTTCCCATGTCGGTTTGCCACCTATTACTTGGAAGACCATGGCAATTTGATAGAAAGGTGCTACATGATGGGAGAGCAAACACCTACCACTTGAATTGGAACAATAAGGATATCATATTGAGGCCTATGTCACCCCAACAAATCATGCATGAATCAAGGCAAAAGTTTGAAGTGATAGAGAAGGGGAGTGAAAACAACAAATCCATGGAGGAAGACAAGCCTAGGCCGAGTGGAAAAAGTCTTTTAACTAATGCCATAATTTTTCCTAGTGATGTTTCTTATGTACAGGTTTCTCTTGAAGAAAGGGAGGGCAAGGAAACATTACAATCATCACATAAATTGGAGGATACAAGAAAGCTAGCTTGTGATATGAAGGTTATTTTTGAAGAAAGGGAGCTACAACCTTCAAATTCACAAGATATTGAGGAGATCATACCTACTACACATGAGGAGGTTAGTAATGATAATGGTATAGATTTCGGGTTGGTACCTAGTAGTAATGAATTATGTGATAATTTTCAACCATACAAACCTATGAATTCGAAATTTCACAACATGGTTTTGATTACACATAAAGAAGTACTTGCTATGATACCTTCTAGTGATATTATTTATGATGACATGCTTAAAGAACCAATTGATATACAATGTGCTATGGATAAATTTGTTTGTGATAATGTTAGTACATATGATACTAGTTTCAAATTTTATTTGATTGGTGATTATAATTTGGCTAAAATTTTTATGATACATCATATATGTGTTACATATAATGAAGTGGCCGAAAGAAATAATGTGTTATTTGGGATAGATATTGATACACATGATGAAGTGGCCGAAACACATATGTTTAGTTCACCACATTATTGGTTGGATACATGTTCCATTAAATCAAACTATACTTATATTTGCAATTTTGATTGCTATGAGATGAAAGAATATGATTATTATGTGTTGTTTTCATACAAATTTCGTGATCATATGATATATTCACTATATTGTGTTTTGCTAACAACTAATGAGTACCATTATATCTATATATATGGTGCATACACTTTGTTTTTCTTGTTTATTCCACTTTCAGATAATAACAAGACGAGGACGTCTTGTCTTGAAGAAAGGGAGGATGATAAGGATGGACCTAAGAACTATGTTCTCACAAGCATGAATGGAGAGTTGATAGAAGACCACATGAACATGGTGAAAACAAACATTCAAGATGGTGAAAACAAGATCACATTGATGAAAACAATAAAGCAAGATGGTGAAAACAATTCATAACAATTGTTATTCCAATAGAACAATTGTTATTCATCAAGATATGGAGATGGTGCCTCCACAAGATCAAATGCACTAAGTGTGGAAACAATGCCATATTGTTATTCCACACTCATGGATGGACAAGGCAAGAGGAGGGCGCCCACAAGGAAGCATCAATGCGCCATATATGTCCTAATAGAAGTAGAATTGGTTTGTATACCAATATTGGCCGCACCCCTTGTGTGTGGGGTCGGTTTGTATCCAATTGTGTTAGTTGTAGGAGTCCTAGTCCTATTAGGAGTAGTTCTTGCGCAAGGAGGGGTCTTGGCCGCACCTCCTCTCATATATACCCCCCCTAGGGCGCATAGGAGAAGGAGAACAAGTTGAAACCAAAAACCAGAAACCCTAGCCTCTAGATTGTATTGCTTGTAAAGCATTCATCTTGAAGTTTACCCATTGCAAAGCAGCGTGATATCTTGTTATTCCATCTGGGAATAAAGGGATACAGCACCACTTGTGATCATTGATCATTTGTGCAAGAGTGTGTAGTTGAGAATATCTAAGGAGCTTGATTGTTGTTGCATTGGCAACGGGGATTAGCTGTGAGAGGTCTCAGTGTAGCACTAGTTATCCAAGTTATCAGAAAATACAAAAAGAGAGAGTTAGTTCATCGAGAAGATCGGGCCACCCCTTATCAGTATATCATATCCATCTGATATGTTGTAATTTGGATGGACAATCAAGATGGAGGTGCCATGGACCTTGGTGCCACGCCGGTGGAATGACGGAGATCATACCATGATGCAAAAGATGGAGATCAAGTGCAAGAAGTACCATATCATATCACATTATCCATGCATGTGATGTTAATCCTTATTATGCATCTAATTTTGCTTAGATCGCGACGGTAGCATTATAAGATGATCCCTCTCACTTAATATCAAGATAATAACGTGTTCTTCCTTAGTATGCACCGCTAAGAAAGCTTGTCGTTTTGAGACACCACATGATGATCGGGTGTGACAGACTCAACATTTGCATGCAACGGGTGCTGATGAGCCTAGCATGTACAGACATGGCCTCGGAACACACGCAATACTATGGTTCTACTTGGAGAGCCTAGCATGTACAAACATGTCCTTGGAACACGCAACCGAAAGGTAAAGCATGAGTGATATGGATGATATGATGAACATGTCGATGGCCGCCTTTGCAGCTACATCATCTCACTTTATGATTGGTTTTGATGTAGTGAATTTGGTTTGTGTAATCACTAAAACGACTAGAGGGATGTTGTTTTTGAGTGGGAGTTCACAGTAATTTTGAATTAACTTGAACTTATTTTATTATGAACAACCAATTAAAGAGAATTTGCATAAATTGTAGTATTCATTGGCATCCACAAACTACCTTACACTTGGATTGTTAATTGAGATATAACCGCTATGATCTGGTAAAACCATTTAAGATTGGTACCGTATTAGTGAAATTTAAAATTGAGTCATATTGTAGATTTTCGGTATAACCTACGTAGCTCCATATGATTAATGATTGATCGATCTAGGGAGCAAATAATTCCTACTTAGAATCCAATGTAATGACTGCTTTCATAATACTTTATCTTCAAAAGAATGTTTTGTTGATCAAGGTGATTCAGGAACTGAAAAGAATAGTTTTCAGAAACAATCAAGTGAAAGATATATTGATATCTAGAAACTTGTCTGTGGCAACATGACTGAGTATAATTTAGCATGACAATGTGCTTATATTATTTGAATATATGCAATGATTGAAGACGCTAGGCGTTTGAATCTTCCAAGAAGTTGGGTGCTGATATTATCCTCTAAATTCCTTTCTTCGAGCTATAGTAGCTTCATCACAAAAAAATAATGATGGGATGGATTAAACGTATGGGTAAAATCGTTTACCTTGACTGGAGATTGCAATCCGGAAGAATGCTATTAATATGGTGATATCATATGACTAACACGCCAAAGAAAATGTGCTAGTACGACTAGCATTGTTTGATGTTGAATGATTCTTCTGTGAAGGAAAGAGAATCTTGAAAATAGAATTACAAAAGGTATATGGTAGAAAAGAAAATAACTCGAAAAGTCCAGCTCAGTAGTATATGCTTGATATACAAGTTATAGATGTATTACTAGTTAAACGAAGTATTTTCTTTGGGTATTTTGATACCAGATTGGTTGGTATGAATTTTCATACAAAGCAACGCAATGCAAGAAATATAAGGGCCTAAAAGGAACTAGTAGTAGATGTGTAATTGATCATGACAAGAACATAAATAAAGTGTTATTATGTTCATTGTCGTATCGAACCAAATATTCAAGATTTATTTTAAGAACTTAATAAGTTGTTATTTTGTTCCGGTCTTTTGCCAGAACAAATAAAATTGTTCAAATTATGACCATATTCCATAATTGGTGGATGAGTTAATATAAATTGTGTTGGTAAAATAAACATCTATTAGATAAATGGTAAACGTTGCAAGACGTAAAGATTAAAGAATTTCACTTAAATTGTGACACAACTATTTCAGTTCATATCAGAAAGGAAAACATGAAGGAACTCCATGTTAATAGACTTTCGGAGTCATTTTGTTTTGAATAAATTAACGCTTGCGAGACCTCTTCAAAAGATGACTAAAACTCCGTTCATAGGCCAAAGTAGAATGGACGACTAATTTAGTGGAGATTATACATATTGATGTATATAGTCCATTATATATAGTCGTGTGTGGTGGATTAATTTTTTCCTTCATAAAATTCCATCGATGATTTGAGTAGATATATGAGTATATCTATTTAAAGAGAAAGGAGTTTGGCATTTTTGAATTGGTTCAAAGTATTTTTAGTATGAAGTAAAAAATCATCGTAACAAGATAATCAAATATTTATGATTAGATTACAAAGGATAAAGTTTGAGTTACAAGTGTAGCAAAACATCCGAGGTGTTGCAGAATTGTCCTACAACTTATCCTTCTCGAATACCCCACATTAGTTTGGAGTGTTCGAGAGACTAAATCAACCCTTGTTGGACATGGTAAGATAAATAAAAATGCCATTATAATTTTGTAGTTTATACATTAGAGACAACCGCTTTTACAATGTAAAGAGCACCGTCATGATCCGTTGAAATTGACACCATATAAGTTATGGCTTGGGTAGTGACCCGAATTGTCTTTTTCCTTAAATTTTGGTATGCATAGCATGTTTGAAATGTTTACAACCAAAATAGGATAAATGTATGTTTATAAGGTTATCCCAAAGAAACCTTTGGGTATTTCTCCTATCACCAAACCAGAGACAAATGTTGTTTGTCAGAAAGGGTTGATTTCTCGAGAAAGTAATTCTTGCAAAACAAGTGAGTGGGAGGATAGTAAAAACTCGACGAGATAAAAGAATCTTTGTTATCATGTCAAGAGTAGTGCAGCACTGGAAATTTTTCTGGGGTTTCCTACTTTGACTAAGTAGAAGAAACTACATGTGTTGCAGATACTTCGAACGAGTTTACAAACTGAACCACAGAAGTCCTAAAACTTTGTACTTAGACCAACTTGTGGTTTGAGAATAAAGTGTTGTTACAACAAAGGACCTGCAACTTATAAAGGAAGCAAATGACGGGCCCTGACTTCGTGAATTGTCTATGAGTCATTTTATCCACGACATTATCCCTGTATGAATATCAAGTATGTGACTTGGTAGTCCTTTCGAAAGGCATGATGCCTAGAGATAGAAAATGGGTCTATATAGCAACAAAGACATGAATATTTACATCCTTTGAAAGTTCGGCTTGTCGAAAATATGTTTTCGACGAAGTTTAAAGAGTTGACTACTAAAAGATTTTTGATCTTTCGTAGTGATGTTTTAGTCTTTGCGGATAGTTCTAGCAAAAGTTACATATTATGATATGATAGTTGAATAAAAAAACCAAGTCTCCTTTCTAGGAAGTTTGATCGACGATGTGTACTTGACACAGTCTGAAAGTTTTGTAAAACTCAAAAGGTTTCTATAAAGGTATGCAAACTTCAACGGTTGAAGTGAGCATAATGAAGTTGGAATCTTTATTTTAAGATGGATTTATCAAAAGAGTTTGATTCCATCATGAACGGTAAAGATGCTAGTAGAGTTACAAGAAATTAAGTGGGAGCGCTAAGACATATTTCTAATGATTTATGTAGATGACATATGGTTGATTGGAAAACATGTATTTTAAATTAACATGGTTAAGATTTTCATATTGATGAAAGGCTTAGGAGATATTCGGCATCGATATCTATAAGAGATGGATTGAAGCGCCTAATATGGTTGATCCAACTTACATAGATGAAGTATTGAAATAAGCAATATCGAAATGACAAGAAGGGGTTCTTGCCACATGGAAAAGAATTGAAAAATATTCAAGTGTTTTGACACATGATGAGCGAAATTGAAATAAAGATTTCTAAGTCGTGTGTTCCATGCTATGTACACAACCAGATGAGTCCTATGCTATAGAATGTTATAGAAGGATAATTCATATGATGATTAAACAACAATGAGAGAAATCCTTATGCAATTTTAGAAATGCTAAGGATATGTTTCTCTATGTAGTAATGACAAACTATTCATTGTAATATGTTACACTAATAGTCTTGTCATCTATTCAAATAATTTTATCTCAATTAAAATATGTGATGAAGGGTGGCACAATAGGCTGGAAGAAAGTTCCATGCTGGATTTTAATGAGTTTCAAAATTAAAATATTGTGACGGATACTACAACAAAGGCTAAGTATATTGTTGTGATGCCAACAAATAATAGGAGTATTTTGTGTCAAGGAGTTCTTTATTGAACTTGGTGAATTTCCAAGAATGTTGACATTGTGAAGCTATATTTTCACAATGTTAGTAACATTAGTTTAAGCTGAGGAATTAAGGTCTCACCGGTTGACCAAATATATACAAATCCATCTCATTAGATAATGAATGATGTGTGTAGACGCAAAGACATGCAAATACAATTGGACCTGAACATGTCAGATCTTTTGATGAAGTTTCCACATGCAAAGCATGGTAATAACACTGGAACATTAGATGTGTTAAGTGCTTACAGACTAGATTATTGACTCTAGTGCAAGTGGGAGACTGAAGGGAATATGCCCGAGAGGCAATAATAAAGTGGTTATTATCTTATTTCATGTTTTTGATAAATGTTTATTTCTCATGCTAGAATTGTATTAACCAGAAACGTTGATACATGTGTGTCTAATAAACAAACAAGATTTCCTACTAACGCCTCTCGTTTAACTAGCTTGTTGATTAACTGATGATCAAGGTTTAATGATCATGAACATTGTATGTTGTTAATAACGAGGTCATGTCATTGGAAGAATGATGTGATGAACATAGACCCAAAGTGCATATAATAATGCGATAAAGTCATTAAGTTTACATTGTTATATCAAACATACGAAGTAACTCTAATCCTTAGACCATGAGATCATGTCAATCACTAACACCGGAAGAGCGATTTGATGCCATCAAACGTCACACCGTAACAGGGTGACTATAAAGGTGCCGTTGGGTATTCGGAAAGTGTTAGTTGAGGCTAATGGATCAAGAGTGGGATTTTTTCATCCAAATGACAGAGAGATATACTTTGGGCCCTCTCGGTGATATCACATCGACACCGCTCGCAAGCATGTGCTAGGTCACAGGGATGTCATATCACGGAACGAGTAAAAGAGTACTTGTCGGTAACGAGATCGAACAAGGCATGGTTGATACCAATGATAAGATCTCGTACAAGTAAAATATTGCGAGACAAAGAGAATTAGTTACAACATTTATGGTTCACACTATCACTAGATTCATCGCTGAATGTGTAGGAGTCATTACGGATCTCCAGGTCCCGTTGTTGACCGTTGATCGGAGAGGTGTCTCGATCATGTCTACATTATTCACGAACCGTAGGGTGACACACTTAAGGTTTGATGATTTGATTGAGTGGATACGGAATATCGGAGAAAAGTTTGGACATCATCGGAATTGTTTAGGGGAATATTGAAATAGTCACCGGAATTGTTTCAGGGAATATTGAAATAGTTCAAGGTGGTATATGTTAATGTTTGATTAACAAATAATTCAAGGGGACTGATGGTGCAGGTCTTGCACTCGTTGGGAAACCTCAAGAGGAAGGTATGATGTGCACATCAGCAGTTTTCCCTATAAAGAAACCAAGGTTTAATCGACCAGTAGGAGGAAGGAGTAACTTCAGAAGGTTGAAGCAGCTAAGATGGCAGGGTGCACTACCGGTTAAGAAGCAACGTGGAACCTACACAACACAATCAAATCACTTTGCCCCCAACGAAGCAGTGAGGTTGTCAATCTCACCGGTTTTGCTGAACACAAAGAGGTTAAACGTATGGTGTCGAAAACAGTATGAGAACAGTAGCATTAGTATGAGAGCAGTATGAAAGCACTATGAAAGTAGTAGGTGTTTATCAGTATGAGGAAAAAGGACTGGGGTCCACAGTTCACTAGTGGTGTCTCTCCGTGAAAGATAAATAACATGTGTGGTGAACAAATTACAGCTGGGCAATTGACAGGAATGAAGGCTGCACCGTAGTGCATATGCAAGTGTAGCGCCCTACCTTTTGATAATGATAGAACACCTGTGTAATCTGCTATTCCCGGGATCTCTGATAGCATACACATGAAAAAAATGAAATATTCATTGCAATATCATCATTCTACATCGTTGATCCAGTGGATAAGCAATGAAATAGTTTTACAATTGGCATAGTCAATATGGACTAGCCCAAATAACAAGGTTTCATAGTAAACACAACGGAAACAAATTTTCAATGAGCCTTATTCACTTCATGCGCCACAGGCAGAACATGTTGATGATAGACTCGAGATCCTAAACGAATTCCTCACTCGTCTTCAGATTCATCTGCACGTTGGATTATGCAGCCCCCACGAGGGAGGAAGTCAGTACAAACAATGTATTGGCAAGTGAAACTTGTATGGTGGCAGTTTTGAGGAATAAACTAACTACGTGATATTTGGCTGGTGGAGTCTGGGCTATTTGCATAAAGCCAATTTTGTCCTATATTTGATAAATCATTTTAATAAAAATGAAAACTTCTGTACAACCATCATGGCTAAATCCACCATGAAGGTTGACAGTTCATCATGGCTAAATCCACCATGAAGTTTGATAAATCATTATGGCTAAATCCACCATGAAGTTTGAAAATCGTCATGGCTAAATCCACCATGAAGTTTGGTAAATCATCATGGCTAAATCCACCATGAGGTTTGATTGTGGCATCATGGCTAAATCCACCATGTGCCCTAAAAGGGTTTCTACCATGTTTTATTTCATTCAGAAAAGATGAGGAGATCCTTCTGCACCAACTCTGTTTAGCTGCTCAACTGGCCCATAACCGGGGACACGGCTAAGATCTTACTTTTTAAACTCTGCAGAGGTTGTACACTTTCACCTTGAGACTCATCCTCCCCGAGGGAAGAATGAGACAAGATCTTTGGGAAGAGGGATTCAACCATACCAGTATTGACTCGTTGCTCCTAAAATTATACCACCCCTTGTCAATACAACAGGAGGAACCCCCACAACTTACTTAATCTTGGCAGAGCCCATATTACCTCAAGGCTGCACTGGAAGCTAACTACACAGGGAAGACCTACAAATCTCTTTAATCCTGGGTGGCAATCCATAAGTGTACCCTCAGGTGATAACCACCACATCCATGGCTAAATCCACCATGAACATGGCCCTGAGTAGCCACTCAACATAATCCATTCATACCAATCCACACAGGTGTTTCATTGGGTTGTTAATTTTCAATTTTCAAAACATCACAACCCAACAGGTATCATGAATAGTTGTGACAATATTCTGGCATAGCTAAACTAGTATCTAGTAGAGGTTTATGGTTGGCTACATAGTACTAGGTATTTCTAAGCATAGCATATACTTTGGAAATAAAATAAAATCACCTATGATGCATACTACTGAAAACTCTAATGCAATATAAAAGGTGGGACATGAACATCACTTGCCTTGTGGAAGTTGGTATAGAAACACTCTCTTCACAAAAAGAACGCTGCTCTCCTTACAATCTAAACAATACAAATAAATAACAATAAACAAGCAATACACCAACATACAAACAAATACATAAAAACATACAATGCGTAAGCATAACAAGTTATTCAATTTGATTGGTGTTAACATGGACACGGTTTTGATACATAATTCAATATGCAAAAAGAACTGAGTGTTTGGTCATGGGGTTTTCCATTGGTGGTTAAGGGTTTTCAAGGAGTATCACTTCACTCAATATACAAAATAAGTGGATGTGATATGGTTTAGGTTTTACAAAACAAATCCATGATGAATATGATTCATTTCATGGCCTTGGTTTAATAGGGTTGAAGAAATTTACAATATGGTTGTAAATTTACAAAGGTATTGGGCTAGGGGTTTCTGGTCCGAAAATTAATTGTCACATGTGGTTAACATAAAATTGGTGTTGGTTTGATCAAAATTATCATACCACAATTTTCCTAAAAGGGGGTTTCATCAAGCAACACTTAATTTATAAAGGCTGGTAACTATGGACGCTTTATAGGCAAAAAATTACACGGAAGGGTTCTATGGTCACAAATGGTTTTGGTACTGGTTTCTCTGGTCTAAGGTTACTAAATGGAACAATTTTCCAGAAGAAAGCTAATTAAAAGTATTTATAGAATTAAAACAAGGTGCAAAAAACTCAAATGGTCATTTAAATTCTAAACTACATTTTAATTGGTCTAATTATTATTTTGGGACAGAGGGTATGAAGGTACACATCCTAAGGATTCCAAAAATATTTTATTTGCAATTTTTGGATTTATAGAATTTGAATTATGCCAAAAGTCATGAAACAAGCATATTTAAATTTTAACCAATTTATGTTTGTTAGATTTGAATTTGGACAGCGCCAAAAGTTTCTACATGTTCAGGGGATTTCAAAAAGTCCAAGTTTGTTAAATATGGCAAAGTGGATCAAAAGTTGTGATGGTTGCAAGTTGCAGGGACTTTTCTGCAAATCTGCCTTTAATTTTCTATTCGGAAATAAAACAGAAAAGGGCTAGGCCACATGGCTGGCTGTGATTGGTTCTGACAGGCTGACTGGGCGCTGACGCGGGGGCTGACCAGGCACTCCCACGCGACGCACTGTTATTGGCTCGTACCGGTTCGGTATTGTGATCTAATCCTGGCCACTAATTCCAGATCGGACGGCACAGAGAAGATGAGGCACTCACCGGAGGCGGGGGTGGCCGGAAAATGGCTCCGTGGCGGCGACTGCTCAGGGAAATCGCCTGAGTTGGAGTTCCGGTGGCTCCCTCGGCTCGGGAAGTAGACGACGAGAAGCATCGCGGCGTGGAGATGCGTAAGGCGACCACAAGGCGCGCCATCGCTTCCGGGAACGGCTGCGTCGAGCAGCCGGAGATGACACATCTCTGGTGGGTCTCGAGCGGAGATGGCGGGGCGATTTTCTGCACAAGAACATCCATAGAGGGTATCAAGATGCGCGCAAGGACATGAGGAAGATGGAGGAGGAAGTCTCTGGCTCAGGCAGTGGCTTACCTCGCCGAAATTGAGCGAAGGCGGCGGCGGTAGAGAAGATTCTGGTGAGCAAATTGAGCGAACTCACAGCATGACAACGAGGGTAAACAGAGGGGAAAGGAAGAGGAGTTTCGTGGATTTACAGAGAGGGGCTCGGGGTGCCAGGGAATGCGCGCGTGAGGGAGATCGTGGCGCATGCGTGCATTCGGTCGTGGGACAGTTGATGGTGGGAGACGACTGACGTCGTGGGTGACGTCCCTTGGGTCCCACGTGTCGGCGAGAAAAGATGGATACGGGCCGCAAGTGGGCTAGGCTTCGTTTCCTTTGCGCTGCGCGCGGTAGATAGGATGCTGGGGGAGATTGGCTGCCCCGGGCTGCTTGCCCTTTTCTTTCTCTCTTTTATTTTGAGTCGTTTTTATTTTTGATTTCTTAATTAATACATATCTTTTATTTGGAAAACATAGTTAACCTCAAACAAGTTTCTAAAGTCTTGTAAAATAATTCTCTTTCATATATGAACATAAATGTGCTGTTGCCAACACATTTTAATTTTTAATTTTGAAAATAGGAATAAAGCCTTAATAGGACTAATAATCTTTTTAAATAGAAAATAGTGAATGAATGGAGAAAAGCTTGTATAAGATTATGGAGATATCCTAGAAGTCAAACATTTCTTTCCAAGGTTCTTTCAACTTTTTTTTTAAAAAACAAAATAATTTATATAAAAACTTTATTGGCTATTTCGTGTTATAATTCTTAAAAGGCATTATGGAAATATTTTTATTCACATGAGATATCTTTGGAGGCATGAAGAAAATATTAGAGATAATACTTCTCTAGTTCATAAACATTTTCACAGTTATAAATGGGTTGGAAACATGTTTGTAAAGAAGTTTGATAATAAGAAATATTTTCTCTTTATAACGAAAACTGGATTTGGAAAAGGTTTAAGGAAGAAAGGTAATTTGGATTCCTAAATCCAATTTCAATTAAAGGTGTATTGTTTTCTTTAGTTTATTGCATCTCATTTGGTTTTTGGTGACTTGTTCAAAAGAAAACAAAAAGTTTCAATTTTTGTGATTTTGCACTTTCCAAAAATCAGGGATGTTACAGACTACCACCCTTAAAAGAAATCTCGTCTCGAGATTTGGGAAGGCTAGAAAGAAAGATGGGTTTGGGTAACTGGGCTGAAAACAACTGGGTGGCTACCACCCTTCAAAGAAACTTTTGTGGGTAGTCTAAATTATCTTGTCCTCAGGTTGTTGAGTCTATTCTCTTCATCATCCATAATATCCTTGTATAGCATGTATCAACTCTTTGTGGGTGTAATTGGGATCTTGAATCCAAGTTTTCAATCTTTAGGGTTCCACCTGATATCATTCACCCCCAATAGGGTGTGTCTATTCTCATGGCTCGGAGTGTATCTTTACTCTAGATGGTTTGAGGAGAACTTTCTCTTGCGTTCGAGCTCCGTATCAACATAAGTCTGTTGAACTACTTTTGACTCTGAGGGGTCACTCTTTGGGTTAACCATAAATCCTTGGGCAGTCTAACATTCACTTCGGCTTCTTGGATGATGTCAGGACTAAAGAACTTTCTTTCTCCTACACCACTCCGCAACAAAGGTGTGGTGTATTTCTTCCCATACATAGCTTCAATAGGTGTCATCTCAACACTGGCTTGATAACTGTTGTTGTAGGGAAATATTCTGCATATGGTAAGTTTTCATCCCAACTAGATCCATGGTCTAAGGTACCTGCTTCCAGTATATCCTCTAGAATATGATTCACTCTCTCAGTCTGGCCATCTGTTTGAGAATGAAACACTATGCTGAACTCCAGTCTGGTCTCTAAGGACTCATGTAGTTTCTTCCGAAAGTGTGGAGTAAACTGGGTACCCCTATCAGACACAATACTCTTTGGGACACCATGAAGTCAGACAATCTTCTTTATGTATATATCAGCCAACTTAGCACCGGCGTAAGTGGTCTTTTCTGGTACAGAGTGTGCTATCTTTGTCAGACGGTCAACCACTTCCCAAATAGAATCATACCCTGATTTGGTTCGAGATAATCCCGTGATGAAGCTCATACTAGTTTGTTCCCATTTCCTTGGCGATATTTCAGCATGTTGTTGTATCTCTTGAATGCAAACACCATGCTATTTCTAAGGAAACTCTCATGGTAGGCAATGTCTTCAATTGTGATTCCTCCAAGATTGGCTTTGTCCTCACCGAAGTTTAGTACGTTTCAGCAACACTTGCCTACTATAAGGGATATTATTACATCTTACCATTCTATGGTTTAGGTTTAACACCGTCGTCACTCGACTAAGGCTCAAGGCAAGCATAGTTCCTTCAAACCAACATAGTAAGAGTGAATAACATGAGTAGTGGGAATGGTGATCAGTCCATCCTGCACCCATATCATTTTTCACATGTAGATTGATGGACTACGTGATCTAACACTCGGTCATCCTCACTTGTCTAACATATAGTTTCCCACATGTAAGACAACCTGAGCTAAACTATCTTTTCTCCAACTATTGGGGTTGCGTAAAGTCTTTGCACCTCTAGTTGAACAGTTGCATCTTCTTCATATGTCCTTCTCATAGTGTAGGTAGCTTGCTACGATCTCTTAGTTTATGTGACTCTTGACTCCATATGTCTATCATTCTTTGTTGATGGACTTGTAAATCCTTAGGATAGAGGTGGCTTGATCATGGATGTGATTGTTCCTTCACAGAGTAGAACATAATCCTGAGATCTTTCGTATTCCTCAATTGGGATGGTTGTATCGAAAGGTGCTCTTGTGTGTCAAGTCAGCTGTTGCAATCGAATCTTAGAAACTCACTATGGTTGGTAAAGGGGTATGGTGTTGGGTTTGGTTTAGCATGGATAAGTAGAGATTTAGATAGAAACTAATGAAGGTTCCTACCCAAACACAACAGAGCAAGGTAAATCATCTTACAATCAACATCTAACAAGCATATAGCAAACATTCATCACTCCAATCATCAAAGTTTACAAACAACCTAGTATTATCATAACACAAACAATTGTATGATCAATACACTAACACGTTAACATTGTTCTACCAAAGTAACTATATTGGTGGTCTCATCTATATCTTCTTGAGTTTTCTTCAAATCCTCCTCTCAATGCCTTGAGGTGTTGATCTTCATGTTGAAACCAAAGGTCATTTGAAAACTATTCCTTTTACTCCATGATTTTTCACCAACCATGTCTTGATGGAAAACAAGAGGTAGGTCATCTATAACAAGAGAAGAATATTTTGAAGGTGAATAATAGATAAGAGGATATGAGAAAGATTAAGATGTGATGTTCTGTTTCTGTAGCCTTGAAGAAAGTAGATTTTCAATCCTAGGATCTTTTTCCTAGTTCTAATCCAACTTAGGGTCTCGATCCTACAGGCAACACTATGCTCTGATACCATTTTGTAGCGCCCTACCTTTTGATAAAGATAGAACACCTGTGTAATCTGCTATTCCCGGGATCTCTGATAGCATACACATGACAAAATGAAATATTCATTGCAATAACATCATTCTACATCGTTGATCCAGTGGATAAGAAATGAAATAGTCTTACAATTGGCATAGTCAACATGGACTAGCCCAAATAACAAGGTTTCATAGTAAACACAGCGTAAACAAATCTTCAATGAGCCTTCTTCACTTCATGCGCCACAGCCAGAACATGTTGGCGATAGACTCGAGATCCTAAACGAATTCCTCACTCGTCTTCAGATTCATCTGCATGTTGGAATATGCACCCCCCACGAGGGAGGAATTCAGTACAAACAATGTACTGGCAAGTGAAACTTGTATGGTGGCAGTTTTGAGGAGTAAACTAACTACATGATATTTGGCTGGTGGAGTCTAGGCTATTTGCATAAGGCCAATTTTGTCCTATATTTGATAAATCATTTTAATAAAAATGAAAACTTCTGTACAACCATCATGGCTAAATCCACCATGAAGGTTGACAGTTCATCATGGCTAAATCCACCATGAAGTTTGATAAATCATGATGGCTAAATCCACCATGAAGTTTGAAAATTGTCATGGCTAAATCCACCATGAAGTTTGGTAAATCATCATGGCTAAATCCACCATGAGGTTTGATTGCTGCATCATGGCTAAATTCACCATGTGCCCTAAAAGGGTTTCTACCATGTTTTATTTCATTCAGAAAAGATGAGGAGATCCTTCGGCACCAACTCTGTTTAGCTGCTCAACTGGCCCATACCCGGGGACACGGCTAAGATCTTAGTTTTTAAACTTTGCAAAGGTTGTACACTTTCACCTTGAGACTCATCCTCCCCGAGGGAAGAATGAGACAAGATCTTTGGGAAGAGGGATTCAACCATACCAGTATTGACTCGTTGCTCCTAAAATTCTACCACCCCTTGTCAATACAACAGGAGGAACCCCCACAACTTACTTAATCTTGACAGAGCCCATATTACCTCAAGGATGCACTAGAAGCTAACTATACAGGGAATACCTACAAATCTCTTTAATCCTGGGTGGCAATCCACGAGTGTACCCTCAGGTGATAACCACCACATCCATGGCTAAATCCACCATGAACATGGCACTGAGTAGCCACTCAACATAATCCATTCATACCAATCCACCCAGGTGTTTCTTGGGTTGTTAATTTTCAATTTTCAAAACATCACAACCCAACATGTATCATGAATAGTTGTGATAATATTCTGGCATAGCTAAACTAGTATCTAGTAGAGGTTTATGGTTGGCTACACAGTACTAGGTATTTTTAAGCATAGCATATACTTTGGAAAATAAATAAAATCACCTATGATGCATACTACTGAAAACTCTAATGCAATATAAAAGGTGGGACATGAGCATCACTTGCCTTGTGGAAGTTGGTATAGAAACACTCTTTTCACAAAAAGAACGCTGCTCTCCGTACAATCTAAACAATACAAATAAATAACAATAAACAAGCAATACACCAACATACAAACAAATACAACAAAACATACAATACGTAAGCATAACAAGTTATTCAATTTGATTGGTGTTAACATGGACAAGGTTTTGACACATAATTCAATATGCAAAAAGAACTGAGTGTTTGGTCATGGGGTTTGCCATTGGTGGTTAAGGGTTTTCAAGGAGTTTCACTTCACTCAATATACAAAATAAGTTGATGTGATATGGTTTTGGGCTTTAGAAAACAAATCCATGATGAACATGATTCATTTCATGGCCTTGGTTTAGTAGGGTTGAAGAAATTTACAATATGGCTTGTAAATTTACAAAGGTATTGGGCTAGGCGTTTCTGGTCCGAAAATTAATTGTCACATGTGGTTAACATAAATTTGGTGTTGGTTTGATCAAAATTATCGTACCACAATTTTCCTAAAAGGGGGTTTCAACAAGCAACACTTAATTTATAAAGGCTGATAACTATGGATGCTTTATAGGAAAAAAATTACATGGAAGGGTTCCTATGTTCACAAATGGTTTTGGTACTGGTTTCTCTGGTCTAAGGTTACTAAATGGAACAATTTTCCAAAAGAAAGCTAATAAAAAGTATTTATTGAATTAAAACAAGGTGCAAAATACTCAAATGGTCATTTAAATTCTAAACTACATTTTAATTGGTCCAATTATTATTTTGGGACAGAGGGTATGAAGGTACACATCCTAAGGATTCCAAAAATATTTTATTTGCAATTTTGGATTTATAGAATTTGAATTATGCCAAACATCATGAAACAAGCATATTTAAATTTTAACAAATTTATGTTTGTCAAATTTGAATTTGGACTGTGCCAAAAGTTTCTACATGTTCAGTGGATTTAAAAAAAGTCCAAGTTTGTTAAATTTGGCTAAGTGGATCAAAAGTTGTGATGGTTGCAAGTTGCAGGGACTTTTCTGCAAATCTGCCTTTAATTTTCTATTCGGAAATAAAACAGAAAAGGGCTAGGCCACATGGATGGCTGTGATTGGTTCTGACAGGCTGACTTGGCGCTGACGCGGGGGCTGACCAGGCACTGCCACGCGGCGCACTGCTATTGGCTCGTACCGGTTCGGTATTGTGATCTAATCCTAGCCACTGATTCCAGATCGGATGGCACAGAGAAGGTGAGGCGCTCACCGGAGGCGGGGGTGGCCGGAAAATGGCTCCATGGCGGTGGCTGCTCGGGAAATCGCCTGAGTTGGAGTTCTGGTGGCTCCCTCGGCTCGGGAAGTAGACGACGAGAAGCAGCACGGCGTGGAGATGCATAAGGCGACCACAAGGCGCGCCATCGCTTCCGGAAACGGCTGCGTCGAGCAGCCGGAGATGACACATCTCCGGTGGGTCTCGGGTGGAGATGGCAGGGGCGATTTTCTGCACAAGAACATCCATAGAGGGTATCAAGATGCGCGCAAGGACATGAGGAAGATGGAGGAGGAAGTCTCTGGCTCGGGCAGTGGCTTACCTCGCCGGAAATGAGCGAAGGCGGCGGCAGAGAAGATTCCGGCGAGCAAATTGAGCGGACTCACGGCATGACAGCGAGGGGAAACCGAGGGGAAAGGAAGAGGAGTGTCGTGGATTTACAGAGAGGGGCTCGAGGTGCCAGGGAATGCGCGCGTGAGGGAGATCATGGCACATGCGTGCGTTCGGTCGTGGGACGGTTGAAGGTGGGAGACGACTTAAGTCGTGGGTGACGTCACTTGGGTCCCACGTGTCGGCATGAAAAGAGGGAGACGGGCCGCAGGTTGGGATGGGATTCGTTTCCTTTGCGCTGCGCGCGGTAGATAGGAAGCTGGGGGAGATGGGCTGCCCCGGGCTGCTTGCCCTTTTCTTTCTCTTTTTTTTAAGTCGTTTTTATTTTTGATTTCTTAATTAATACATATCTTTTATTTGGAAAATTTAGTTAACCCAAACAAGTTTCTAAAGTCTTGTAAAATAATTCTCTTTCATATATGAACATAAATGTGTTGTTTCCAACACATTTTAATTTTGAATTTTGAAAATAGGAATAAAGCCTTAATAGGACTAATAATCATTTTTAAATAGAAAATAGTGAATGAATGGAGAAATGCTTGTATAATATTATGGAGATATCCTATAAGTCAAACATTTCTTTCCAAGGTTCTTTCAACTTTTTTTTTCAAAAACAAAATAATTTATATAAAAACTTTATTGGCTATTTCTTGTTATAATTCTTGAAAGGCATTATGGAAATATTTTTATTCACATGAGATATCTTTGGAGGCATGAAGAAAATATTAGAGATAATACTTTTTGGTTCATAAACATTTTCATAGTTATAAATGGGTTGGAAACATGTTTGTAAAGAAGTTTGGTAATAAGAAATATTTTCTCTTTATAACGAAAACTGGATTTGGAAAAGGTTTAAGGTTTAAGGAAGAAAGGTAATCTGGATTCCTAAATCTAATTTCAATGAAAGGTGTATTGTTTTCTTTAGATTCTTGCATCTCATTTTCTTTTTGGTGACTTGTTCAAAAGAAAACAAAAAGTTTCAATTTTTGTGATTTTTGCACTTTCCAAAAATCAGGGATGTTACAGCAAGACATAAATATTACTATGTGATTCATGTGGGTATTACAACAAGATACGTAGACCGTTATCCAACTGCATCTATGACTAGTAATCCACCCTCCTAATATCATCCGAACAAACGTTGGGTATTAAGTTGCAAGCAACAGATAATTGCAGTAAGGAAAGTGTGTAATGTAAACAATAACATCATTCCGAGATCAAGAATTGTTGTTTTCTCCCTAATGGAAACAACCCATCCTCCATCCGTCACGTTTCTGTCACTCGAGCAAAAATGCAAAGGAGGCACGAACCCACTATCGAGCATAAATACTCCCTCTAGGAGTTACTAGCATCTATTTGGCCAGAGCATCTACTAATAACAGAGAGCATGCAAGATCATGAATAACATAAGCATGAAGATAACATGATAGATTGATAATCAGAAGACATAGCATTCAACATTCATCAGATCCCAGCAAACACAACATGTAGCATTACATAAAGATGATCTTGATCATGTTAGGCAGCTCACAAGATCTAAACATGAGGTACAAATTGGAGAGAACAACCATCTAGCTTCTGCTATGGACCGGTAGTCCAGGGATGAACTACTCAAGCATCACTTCGGAGGAGGGCATGGTGGTGTAGACCCCTCCGGTGATGATTTCCCTCCTGGCAGGGTGCCGGGGAGAGCTCTAGAACCCTCCCTATCTCGGGATGACGATGATTGCGGCCTCGGGTGTTTTTCGGGGAAAAGTGGGATCTCCTTAGGGTTTACACCTCGGGGGGAATAAATAGGCGAAAGGGCAGAGGATGTGGCGGCCTGGGGGGCCCACACCACCCCCTGGCGCGACCAAGGGGGGGGACCGCACCACCCTATGGTGTGGGCCCCTAAGGCCCCCCTTCGGGTCTCTTCAGGACTCCGTGGAACCTCCGGGATTTCTAAGACTTCCGGGCTTCGATTTTTTTTTTGAAGATTGTACCGTAGGGAAAAATCCCTCTGGTTAGATTTTCAAAATTATATAGGAGGACAAAAGGCCTCCAAGAATATTTCCAGAACAACTTTTCTGAAACAAAAAACAACAAAAAACAGGGAACTGACTCTGTGGCATCTTGTGAATAGATTAGTCCGGAAAATCGATAAAAATGATATAAAGTGTATATCAAACATGTGGGAAATAACATGAAAACAACATGGAACATCAGTTAGGGGTACGTTTACGACGTATCAGGGATAAGTGTTAATGTTTGTTAATAGAACTGAAATTGTTTTATTTATTTATTAAAGAACACCCTTGGAATTTTAAGTGGGAATTGATAAGAGAATGAGTGGGTTAAGTGGAGACTCCACCGACATGATGAGGGGAGAGGTGGAGGCACCAAAATTTCGTGGCTGCCTCCCCCTCCTATATAAAGAGGGGTTTGAGCTCCCTCTCACCACACAACTTGGTGTCATCTCTTCCTCCCTCCTCCCGCTACTCCTCCACTTGTTCGTGCGCTTGGCGAAACCCTAAGCAATATTTTCTTCACAACACCATGCCGTCATGTTGCTGGAGATTCCGGTGGATCCTCTACTTCCGCTGCCCCGCTGGATCGAGGGAACGGAGGTCGTCATCGAGCTGTACGTGTGACCAAGTGCGGAGATACGATCTCGTAACGTTTTGTGTCTTTGAAGGTATGTTCTCCTTAAGACGTTCTGTATGCCCGTTGCTTACATCTCCTAGATTAGATCTTGGCTCTTCGGGTGTCTCACGCGTAGGAAATTTTTGTTTTATATGCAACGAACCCGTCAAGAAATGCCATCAAATTAGAAAAACTTTGATGGGGGTGACATGTAAAATTGACACAACATTGGTTGGAGTTAAAATTTACTGTCGTAAACATTCTCAAATTTAACATAAAAAGTAACTTATATATGGAGAAGCTTTATTATTTGATGTCAGTTTTGATATTAACATATAACATGCTAATTATTCTAAACAAAAAATCACGTTGGTTTATTTTTGTTCAAAATAATAACATTTTTCTGCTCATATTTTAGTCAATAATTTTCTGTATTTAAAACAATGCACAAAAAGCTTAAGAAAAAAACCTAAAATGCACCAAAATAGAAATAGAAACTTAAACATCCTACATTCGAACTAAATGGCACACTGCAGCCCAGTGCAGAAAGTCGGGATGTCTTAAATAAGAAAAAACTAAAACCAGGCTATGCTTAACTTGGACCACAAGCTATCTCAGTTTTAGCCCAACTAGTAACCGAGGGCCGTCGGATGAGATCCTACGGTTGGCGTGGCTCTGTGGTGGAACAAAACTAGGTCCCCATCAAAACCCTAGACTTCATTTCCCCTTTCCCATAGTCGACATATTCGCGCGACAATGACGAGAGAGGCTACACCGTAGGTGACAGCATGTCTCCGTTACCAGCTACGGCAACCCGCACACGGCAGCACTGCACTCTGCTCACGAGAGGAGCGTGCGACATACTGAGTCCAGCGTGCTGCTCCGTCAAACATGGCATGTGCGTCATGAATGGTGGTAGTGGGCATGCTCGACGGGGTGTCCCCGACGGCCATTCAACATGACGGTGGTGACGCGAGGAGCGGAGGATCGCCATCAACCACGTTTGTACCGCATGGGAGCGCGTCCTCTTCATTGGGAGGATAATGACATCATGGTGTGTGCAGTGGTGGGCGATGCACGGGCCCCGAACGGAAGAGACGACGACACAACGTCATTTCGGTGAGTGCCCAAACCGAGAAAATGTGCAAATTTGTGCCCAAACTAATAATTAGGGTTCAGATACGAATGAGGAAATTTTTAGCTAGGATTAGGATTTCAATAGATGGGGATTTTTATATGCGTCCAAAACATGCTCCCCACATGATAATTGCGTACTATAATAAACGGATTGTCACAGCTGGAACCATGATTCAATTAACCAGAATACTAAGTTACCATTAAACATTAATGTCTACTAATAAAAAACATGATTAACTTGACTTATTGCTCCGTCCCGAGGCAACATTGACTTATTTTGTGCTAGCAAGCAAAACTGGGAAAAGATGAGTCAGATCGTCATTGAAATTTCCTAAAAACATGATCTTAACAATTCAATTTGATCAATCTGATCCAAGGTACTAGTGCTACCACATAGGCAACTGCTACCAATGTTAGACCTATAATGATCTAAAATGACTAGATTAATTGTGATACCCATATAGAACACAAAATTGGATCAAACTGCATTATGGAGTCCAACATTTTCCACCGTCATCTTCTTGGCGCAAGCGAGGTTTATTTTCGATGTAGATGATGAAGTGGAAGCAGAGGTCGATGAATATTTCTTGATCACGCGGTGGCCTTCGGGTCTCCACCGACACTGCCCTAGGACACCACGTCTTGGTTACAGACCCTTCCTGCGGCTTATGCGCTCACTGAGACTAGGGCGGAACTATCGGGATTTTGTGCAGCAAGATGGGCTGGGTTTCAATATAGGTAATCACCGTCTGCTGGGTGATGACCCATAAGTGTAGAGGATCGCAAAAGTCTTTGAGGGTAAGTGTAACCCAATTTATTGATTCGACACAAGGGGAGCCAAAGGTTACCTATAAGCCTTAGCGGTTGAGTTGTCAATTCAGCCACAACTGAAAAGCACTTAGGCAAATATGTTTGTAATAAAAGGTGCAATAAAACAGTGGACGGAGTGGTGTTGCGATGTTTCTCTTGTGTCCTCAACACACCTAATACGATGGTAATTTTATAAATGGACTGGTTGAGGGAAAAGATAGTTAATTTGTGGAATGCGGAGTTAAACAAGTGATATTTGTAATCTGTAATAAACGTTCCAGCAAGGAAACAAGTAGTAAAAGCATGTAAAAACAGTAGCAATAATAGTAAAATATGGACCGGGGTTCACAGGTTCACTAGTGAAAACTCTCCAAACAATAGAACAAGTGTTGGGTAAACAAATTACAGCTATGCAATTAACAAATCATGGGGGACTAACAATGCTATTATGAAGAGATATAGTTCATGTGTTCTAACATGGTAGGCATTATGTCAAGATAAATAGATCGCTATCTGATATGTCGAAAACGTATCTCCTTTTCCAAACACTTTACTTATTGTTTTCCTCTGAACTTGTGTGTTTTGAATACAACTAACACGGAGTAACGTTGTTTTCAGCAGAATTACTTTGGTGTCTTGTTTTTGTGCAGAAACAACTTTTGGGAAAATGCCCAGAAAAGACCCCATTGGTGTTTTCACTCCGGAAGACCCCGGGAGCCAGGAGAAGAGCAACAGGGTGGCCACACCCCCTGGCGCGCCCCCTTGGCCGTGCCAGCATAGGGTGTGGGCCACCCAGAGCCCCCCTCGGACTCCCCTTCGACTACAAGTAGCCTCCAACCCTAAAACCCGAGGGGGTTCGTCATATTCCACAGAAACACAACAGAGTGCCGCCGCCATCCCGAACCTCGATTCGGGGATCAGAAGTTCCTGTTCTTGCACTCTGCCGGGACTGGGAAGTGGAGGATATCATCGCCATCGTCATCATCAACGCCTCTCCATCGACCATCCATGTTTCCCCCATCCATGGGTGAGTAATTCCCCGTTGTAGGCTGAAGGGGATGGTAGGGATTGGATGAGATAGTTGATGTAATAATGGCGTGATTATTAGGGCATAATGCCTAGTATCCTCTATTAGTGCTATTGACATTGTTGCAACTTGTAATGCTTAATGCTTGCCACTTTGGGCCTGAGTGCCATGATCTCAGATCTGAACATGTTATTCAATCACGATGACAATTATTGTTTCCTGAGCATACCTGCAAGTTGTTTACACACATTGTTGTCCGGTACCCGAGGCCCCGAAGTGACAGAAATTGGGATAACCTTAATTACCAGTAGTTCCCTTGAGGCCCCGCTGCGATGTGAGGATCACATGTGTTCATGGATTGTTAATGCTTTGCTCTGGTGTTCTGTTAAAAGGAACACCTTAATTACCAGTAGTTCCTGTCGCACCCGGACTTCTAGAGGATACTCACAGTCCGCTAAACAGTAGAAAAATGGCTTACGGGGCATACCGGCACCCGCATCTCAATATGAGCAGGCCAACACGTAAACGTGTGACAACCATTTTCTACTATCCATCGTCTGCGTAAACCATCCCATAGAAATCCGACTACTTCCGTTGACGTACTTCATAACATACACACATGGTACGTCAACGACATTTGAACAAGTGATATCACAACATATCTCTAAGACAAAAGATTGAAATAAGTTGCAAATAGCTCTCACTAGAGCAGAGATAGCACATACAATCATCCAGAGGACACATGTCCCAACAATTCATCATTACATCACAGCGGAAGCATCCAAAGTGTCTGGGTACAGACAAGATCCAAATAGGCCTAAGAGGCCGGAAACGAAAAGACGGAGCCCATCCACGATGTCTCGGATCCTGCCCGGGTCCACTATCTACTCGTCAGCAGCCTCGTCATACTCCACGTAGTAGCCTCCATGGGGATCCTCGGAAACGTAGTCTGCGGAAACCACAGCCCCAAAGGGGTCAGTACAGACAAGTACTGGCAAGCAAGACTCACAAGATACCATAGTGTACCCGGCAACACCAAGTACAGATGCTTTGGGTTCAACGGAAGAATAGGTGATACAAAAGTGCGGCAGCGGGCTGCTCTAACCAACTACAGAAACACGCTACAACTTCCGGCTAAAAGAAGGGGATAAGATAGTGTATCGTAACCAACTATAACTAACCTCAAACATACCCATCCTGGATCTCGCCCCTTATCCAAAGAAGCAATCCGAGGATAACTCACACAGTTGGATTAATGATGGTTCAAGTTATTGTGTCAATAAGACTATTACTAGTCAAATTATCATTAGTTAGGTGTAAGTTGTTCTGAGTACTTGTTAGCCAGTACTTTCACCAAGTCAACCATAACCGCGGAAAACACGGCTTCTCGAGAAGATGTATCCCTGCAGGGGTGCACCAAATTGGCCGTACACGTAAGAATATCCCGCCAGACGGGAATCAAACCCACCAAGCGAGGCACTCAACACAACTCAACTCTTCTTCGCATCAAGCCCAAAGAACCACGTGCTGTGCGTGCGCGGCTAATCGAGCCCCCACGAAGAAAAGGGGGACCCTCATAGCACTGGAAGACCACGCCGCCCTAAATGCCGACTACAAAAGTTCCACCCTGGCCTCGGGTTCGTACCTGCATATGCGTGCATCAAATGGAAAGCCCGAACTAAGTGTGGCGATTTGGACGAGATGCGAATCGAATCAAATTGAGGGGGGCGCCCATACACGCTTCCCACATGCGGATAGTGCGCTCATCATGGATCAGTAGACAAGACCCTTTTCCTAATTAGGGTCGACACTAGCAGGCCTCAAAACCACGCCGGGCCTCCTGCCGGTGCCTTATCATCAAATTAGCATTACCTCAAACATTAACAGGTTGATTGTTTAAACATCGAGCCCCAGAACATGATAAATAAGGTAACAGAAATAACGGACAGCAGACTCGAGCATAAACAACCCTAAGCATGCTAGTAAGACACAGACAACAAGCAACAGGGTTATAGGTGTGGAGGTGAGGCTATATCAGGTATACAGGATAACATGTGATAGGATCGAACACAAGCAACGATTCATAAGGCTAGCAGGATAGACAACGGAAAGTATCGGTATCTAGTGTGGAAAGGAACACAATGGTTCATGTGAGTGAATACTTGCCTGCAAACTCAGTAGCCTGGTACTGGACTAACTCCTCAGAAGTAGTGTCGTAAACCTCGTCTGTCTCAACGTCGTCGTCTATTCGGGAAGAAGCAAACAAACAACGCAGAGAGACAAACAATCAATAACATGGCATAATGCACAATCATGGGATGATGAATGACAATTTAACTGATGCATCAAAATAAGCTAGTTGACATGGTAACAATATTAAATGGACCCATATGCAATTGGGGTTTCATGTGGAAAGCCCATGAATTAAGGTTGAAATAATTGTTCTACAACTAACCAACAGGTGAAAGTGGATTAGCATGATGCATGGATGAGGAAAACAAAAAGAAATCAACAATAGATCCAATTTGAAATAAAGTTTACCAAGTTTGGAATTTTATTTATTAAGTTATGAAAATTTGCTTCTTAAAGGTGTTACACAAGAATTTGTTGTTTTCACCAATTTTAATTGTTCAAAAATAATAACAAAATTCATATTTGGTAAGAACACAAAATTTTGGGTGGAATACATGTCTCATTTGTTGAAAAAGGATTTAAAATGAATTAATTATGAATTAAACAAGTTTAAACAAGATTTAAATGAATTTAATTCAAGTATGAATTTATTTGAATTTTTATTTGTTCAAAACATTTAATAAAATTCATATTTGAAAAGATTATACTTTTCTGGTTTGAAAACATATTTTATTTGTTCAAAAAGAATTTAATTTGACCAAGTTATGAATTTAGCAATTTTTTAAATGATTTAAACAAGGTTTAAATTATTTAACCAATTTTAATTATTCAAAACATGAAACAAAGTTTATATTTGAAATGGTGGTTTAATTTGGCATGGAAAACATATTTCATATGTGACATTTGAAATAATATTGAAATAGTTATGAAATTAACCAAATTGGAAAAGAGTTGTTTGAATTTGAAATTTGAAAACATTTGAAATGTTCAAAACAGAAAACAAATGATTCAAACAGGTAGAGAATTAAATTTGGTTCAGGATACATATTTTATTTGTATTATTTGGATTTGAAATTCAAAAGATATTTGTATTTGGAATTTAGGGACTAATCTGTAAATAAAATGGACTTAAATTAAAAGAAAAAAATGGGCAGAAACGTTTTTTACACCGCGCAGTGACCTAGAATAGGCCACTGCCAGTGGGCCCTGTCCACGTGGTGCCTAGGTGGCGTGCGGAGTCGCTGATAGAGGGCCCCACCTGTCAGCGCTCCTCGCGAAAAAGTGTGGGATTTAATCACGGAGGCAGGGATCGAACCCTGGACCTCGTGGGCGCGTGCGCTGCGCAGTGCCACTGCGCTGTGTTCGAGTTTTTGTCAGGTAGGAGGAGCTCTTGCTTTTGTGGTTCAGTTGGGACAGGTATCTGTAACTGAATAAAATTCAGATTCAGCTAACAGAGGAGGACGGCCGCCGGCGGTGAGCTGCTCGTGGCGGCTGTTGTTCGTGCACGGGGGCGTGCTGTGTGCGTGTGCTTGTGCAAAGGGGGTGCTATTGCGTGCCCGTGGCAGAGAGGGAAGGGAGAGAGGAGCTCACCGTGGGGCGGAAAGGAGACGGTGGCGCTCGGTGGTGGAAGGTGGCCGGCGACAGGGGAGAGGATGGCGGCGGCGATGCAGTGGCTCTCCGTCACCGCGGCGTGGTCGAGGAGGAAGCGGACGGAGAGGGGAGCCGATCCCCGTGGCTAGCCAGCGAGGAGGAGGAGCATAGCGGCGGCGATCACCGAAGGTGGAAGAGGTGGTGCTCGGGGGTGGGTGCAGAGAGGGAACAGAGCAGCGAGGAGAGAGAGGGGAAGAAAGGTGGCGGCGCTGCGAGGAGAAGGGGAAGGTGGAGGTGCTAGGGCAGAGGGGGAGCCCTCGGGGCAGTTATAAGGAGGAGGGGGGCGCCTCCCGGCCGTCTGCTCCACCGTACAGGCGACGTGGGCGTCGCGGATGGCCGCCGTACAGGTAGGGGATGAACCGGTACGAGGCTGGTGGGCTGGGCCTGCTGCCCACTGGCCTGCGTTTCCCGTTTTTTTATTTTTTTTCTTTCTGTTTCTTTTTTTTTGCAGATTTGAAAAAGGAAGAAAAGAATAGGTGTTTGGGGGTTTTAAATTTTGTGATATTTTTTATAGGTTAGTTATTACAGAAACTCAATTGTGCCATTGTTGGTTTTTCAAATTTTGAAACTTGTTGCTGTTTTAAAAATTCAATTGAATTTGAGTGGAATTTGATATTAAATGAATTATTAAAAAGAACCATTTAAATAGTTTGAACCCTCAAGTTTATTTGAAACAAATGATGGAAGTGTTTTGTAATTTTCATAAATTTCAAAATGGTTGCTGTTTGGAATTTTAATTGAATTTTGAATGCAATTTGAATTAATTAGATTATTTGACTTAAGCAAGTTAATGGTTTAATCTTCCAACTTTAATGGAAACAAAATGATGTTTGGGTTTGAAATTTTCATTTGAAAATTTGTAACAGAACAAGTATGAACAAATATTTGAAATTTGATTTGAAAATTCAAATGGAAAACAAGGGAAAACAGATGGAAAACAAAGAAAAACAAATGGAAAACAAAGCAAAACAAATGCAATGATTAAGATGCCATGATGCAAAACATAAATTAACAATGAGCAAACATTCTAAAGGTTGTTTTTTTCATACTTGGGATGTTACAAAACGCCCCCCCCTTGAAGGAATCGCGCCCCGAGATTCCTACTGAGAAGAGAAAAGGTCCGGATACTTCTTGCGAAGATCCTCTTCGGTTTCCCACGTTGCCTCTTTATCGGAATGATGGGACCACTGCACTTTCAAGAACTTGGTGCTCTTGTTGCGAGTTTTGCGCTCGGTCTCATCGAGGATTCGAACAGGGTGCTCCTCATAAGAGAGATCTTCTTGCAGTTCAATGGAATCATGATCAACTGCACGACCTGGATCTTTGAAACACCTCTTGAGCTGTGACACGTGAAACACATCGTGCACCTTGGATAGCTTTTCCGGAAGTTCAAGACGATAGGCATTTTCTGCACGCCTTGAGAGAATGTTGAAAGGACCAATGTATCTTGGTGCAAGCTTTCCTTTCACACCAAAACGATGAGTACCTCTGAGGGGAGTTACACGGAGATATGCTTTGTCACCAGGTGCATAGATCATATCCCTGTGCTTGCTGTCATAGTAGCTTTTCTGACGAGACTGAGCAATCTTGAGATTGTCACGAATGATACGAACTTTCTCTTCGGCTTCCTTAACAATGTCAGGGCCTAAGAGTGAACGTTCACCAGCTCCAGACCAATTGATTGGACTCCTGCATCTGCGGCCATAGAGAGCCTCAAATGGTGCCATGCCTAGGCTTGCCTGGAAGCTGTTGTTGTAGGAGAATTCAGCATATGGAAGGCATTCCTCCCATTTCATGCCAAAGGAGATACCACATGCTCTGAGCATATCCTCGAGAATCTGATTGACTCTTTCGACTTGCCCTTGAGACTGAGGGTGATAAGCTGTGCTGAACAGAAGTTTGGTGCCCAATGCTTCTTGAAAGCTTTTCCAGAAATGAGAAGTGAATATGCTTCCACGGTCTGAGCTTATTTCCAATGGAACACCATGAAGAGGAACAATCTTTGCTGTGTAGAGCTCTGCTAACTGGCTAGCTGAGATTGTTTCTTTGACAGCAAAGAAGTGAGCTACTTTAGTGAGACGATCAATGACAACGAAGATTGCATCGTTGCCCTTCTTGGACTTTGGGAAACCAGTGACGAAGTCCATTTCAATCATGTCCCACTTCCACTCAGGGATTTTCAGAGGTTGGAGAAGACCGGCTGTTTTCTGATGAACTGCCTTAACACGTTGACAAACGTCGCATTCAGAAACGTATTGAGCAATTTCACGTTTCATGCCAGGCCACCAATACAGTGTCTTGAGATCCTGGTACATCTTTGTACTTCCAGGGTGTATGGAGAGAGGAGTTTCATGAGCCTCCTTGAGAATGACATCTTTGAGACTTTGAACTTGAGGAACTGCAATGCGTCCTTCGAAGAACACAGTTCCCTTGTCATCAATTGAGAAGGACTTAAATTTCTCCTTGCCTTCTTTGATGTGTTCTACCATCTTCTTGATTTCAGCATCACGAAGTTGTTCAGAACGAATCTTGTCCTCGAGAGTTGGACTGGCTGTCAAGTTTGCAAGATAGCCTTGAGGAACAAGACCAAGGTTCAGCTTCTGGAATTCTTCATGAAGAGGAGGTTGGCTTTCCATGATCATGAGATTATTGCAATACGACTTGCGACTGAGAGCATCGGCCATAACATTAGCCTTGCCTGGAGTGTAAGAAATGGTAAGATCAATGTCCTTAATCTTTTCAATCCATCTCCTTTGCCTGAGGTTTAGATCTGGTTGAGTGAAGATGTACTTCAGACTCTTATGATCGGAAAAGATTTCAGTGCGATTACCCAACAAGTATTGTCTCCATTTCTTGAGGGCAAACACCACTGCTGCAAGTTCAAGGTCATGAGTGGGATAATTGAGCTCATGTGCGTTCAACTGACGTGAAGCATAAGCCACAACTTGACGTTCTTGCATAAGAACTGCACCTAGACCTTGGAGAGAAGCATCACAGAATATTTGGAAAGGTTTGGAAGGATCTGGGCCAACCAGAACTGGTGTAGAAGTGAGTTTAGTCTTCAGGAGATTGAAACTTTCATCACATTGTGGAGACCAAACGAACTTCTTGTCCTTCTTTGTGAGATCAGTGAGAGGTTTAGCAATCTTGGAGAAGTTTTGGACGAAACGACGGCAATAGCTAGCCAAGCCAAGAAAACTTCTTACTTGCTTCACCGTCTTTGGCGGTTTCCAATCAACAATTGCTTTAACCTTTTCTGGATCAATGGCTATGCCCTTGGCTGAGATGACATGACCAAGGTAAGCAACTTCTGAAATCCAGAACTCACATTTGGAGAACTTGGCATAAAGACGATGCTCGCGAAGCTTCATGAGAGTGAGACGAAGATGTTCTTCATGCTCTTCCTCGGATTTTGAGTAGACAAGAATGTCATCGAGATATACCACAACGAACTTGTCGAGGTATTCATGGAAGACAGAATTCATGAGTCGAGAGAATGTCGCCGGTGCATTGGTGAGACCAAAGGACATGACGGTGAATTCATATAGACCGTAGCGAGTGGTGAAGGCTGTCTTTGGAATATCCTCTTTTCTGATCTTTATTTGATGGTAACCCATTCTCAAGTCCAACTTGGAGAATATTGAGGCTCCAGCAAGTTGATCAAAAAGATCATCGATACGAGGAATTGGATACTTGTTTTTGATGGTTTTCTCGTTAAGAGGACGATAGTCAACAACGAGTCTCTTTGTGTGATCCTTCTTCGCAACGAACAGAGTTGGGCAACCCCAAGCCGAGGAACTAGGTTGAATGTAACCTTTTTCCATGTACATATCAATTTGTTCCTTCAACAACTTCAGCTCGGGAGTTCCTATCTTGTAAGGATGCTTAGAGATTGGAGCAGTACCTGGCTCAAGTTCGATCACGAACTCAACAGCTCTGTCCGGAGGCATCCCTGGCAACTCTTCTGGAAAGACGTCAGGGAATTCGCAAACCACCGGAACATTCTCAAGTGAAGGTAGAGGTTTTGCATCGAGGTTGCATAGCTGAATGGAACTTGATTCATTTGGAGAATAGACTATCTGGCCAGAAGGGTGGAACAGAGTTATCGACTTCTGAGCACAGTCAATTCTAGCTTTATTGGCCTTCAGCCAATCCATACCAAGAATGACATCAATGTCAGAATTGCCAAGCAGTATGAGAGAAGCAAGGAATATGTGGCCTCCAATTTGAATTTGATTTTTGTGACTGATCTTTGACGTTTGCATAGTTGCTCCAGGGGAGTTTACCACTAGCGGGGAACCCAAACCAACAAAAGGGAGTTTAATTGCTGTCGCAAAGATCTTTGACACGAAAGAATGTGATGCTCCGGTATCAAACAACACTTTAGCTGGATTAGAGTTTACGGGAAATGTACCGAGAACGACGTCAGGAGCTTCCTCAGCTTTGTCGATCTTGACATGATTCACCCTTGCGGTCCTCCCGACAGGCCTGTTGTTGGAGTTGAAGGCCTTAGGTGGGGGAGCGCGCACCATTGCCTGGTTTGTGTTGGGACGAGGTGGTGGTGGAGGTAGCTGCCTCTGCGTGCACTTGTCAGCGTAGTGCCCCGTCTGCTTGCACTTGTAGCAAGTGACGACGCGAGGAGGTCCTGGCCTTGGCTGCCCCATCGAAGCCCTCTGATCATGCATCTGAGCAGGGTTGGGTGGGCGGGGAGCGAAGCCTGGAGAAGCTTGGGCGTATGGAGCCCGAGTGACAGCACCATTTGGCACCCAGATGCGGCGCTTCTGCGGAGGGGTGGTCATGTTGGAGGAGGAACCACCCTCACGCGAGTGCTTGCGAGACTCCTCGAACGCCTTGCGCCCATTTTCTTCATTGAGCGCGGTGTTAACGAGCTCCTCGAAGTTGTTGGCCTTGATATTGGTGAGTGCGTACTTGAGTTCCGGGTTAAAACCTCTGCGGAACCTTGCCATCTTCTTAGCTTCAGTGGACACCTCATCACCAGCGTAACGAGCGAGGCGATTGAACTCACTCTGATAGCCAATGACGTCCAACTTGCCCTGCTTGAGTGAGCAAAACTCTTCACGCATCCTTTCCATGAGACCATCTGGAATGTGGTGCTTCAGGAAGGCTTCCTTGAAACAAACCCACGTGATTGGAAAGCCAGCTCTCATGGCCTGGTAGTTTTCCCACCAAGTAGCTGCCTGACCCTTCAGCAGATAGGAGGCATACTTGACCTTGTCTTCCTCAGCAACGTGAGCAATCTCCAGAGCCTTAGCTATCTCACGGATCCAGTCATCAGCGTCCAGAGGCTCGCGTGTGGCCACGAAAGCTCTCGGACCCAGACTGAGGAACTCCTTGATGCTGACTCGTGGAGCCGTCTGGTTGTTGTGCTGATTAGTCTGAAACTGGGCCATCTGTGCCATGACTTGGGTCATCTGAGTCAACAGCTCCGTGATTGGCGGTGGCTCAGGCGGGTTGTTCCTTGTTGGCGGCATCCTGAATGGAAAATGCATTTTAGCACAACAATAGAAAAGGATAGACTTGGAAACCGAAAGAGAGATTATTCCAACGCATGAATAGATAACCAACAGGTACATCATCACATGTTCAAATACATCAGAATATCCAACACACCATAAATGGTTCGAATGTCAAAGGATAACTAAACATAGCTAAGAATGGATACATCGATACTCCCATGCTCATCACGCAGGACGGCGACTAGGAGTACGGCGAGAGGTACGGTGAGGAGCACGCCCACGAAAGTAGGTAGAACGACGATCCACGTAGATCTGACGTGGTCTGAGAGCGACTCTAGGTGTGGTGAAGTACATAGCGTCGACTCCCTGTGCTCCAAAGCGTGGAATCCCAGTGTAACCAGCACCGAGGTTAAGGAGTGGACCTCTGATCGGCTCGTAACCTCCAGCGTCTGGCAGACGACGACCAACTGGCTGATCGAAACGTGCAAAGCGCTCATCTCCAACAAAGTCTGTGGTGTACGTCGCCAGACGAGTCAAAGCAAGGTAGAGCTGCTCTCTGACTGAAGCCAACTCCTGAGATAGTGTGCTGGCAACTGCATCACTGTGCCTCACAAACTGAGCGGTGGTGTGCAGCCTGGAGTTATCATGCTCGTAGACATCCAAGTTGTCGTAGAGAGTGAAGTGAGCTCCCTCCGAAGTGATGTAACCACGGGGGATGTGGCGATAGATAGAATCGTCAAATCCCCAGTAGTCAGCACGAAGGACGGCGAGACTCACATAAGCTGCCTGCTGCATAGCCATATCCACTGTGGAACCTACTGCCTCGTAGCGGTGGACTACGCTCATGCCATCATCTGACAGAATGTAGACGATAGCCTGGTAGTAGGTCTGGTCAAACTCTCGCTGCTGCTCGTAGACCTGGTACTCTGGTGCCCAACGGAACCCCAGAAAAGTGACCATGTCTCTCAGCATCTCCGGATAACCGGCAGTGCTCTCGCAACGAGTCATACGAACCACCTGCGGGTAGAACCTGAGATCCATCTGCAGATGATCGGGGAAGTTTTGATTAGACGCCGGTAGAAGAACTGAAGTGACAAGCAACAACAAGGTTTCAACGGACGAAAAGGATGTTGAGAAGAACAGGATATCGAAGCAACATTGGGGAAACACGAGACCAAACACTCCTGAGGTACTACGGAAAACCCATCCGGGCTTCTAAAGGATAAATATCTACTGCTTAAAGAATAGAGGATCTGCTTCCGGGGCTTACACGCCTCCGTTCTCAATCATGAGTAGGCAACATGATAAATCATGTCACAACCACCTCCATTCCTATGGTCTAGTAGATATAACTATCCTAGAGAAACCAGGATACGTGAAATCCTAACTTGAAAGTTTAGGTGAGGAGAGAAAACAACGTTGCACTTCCTTACCAGAATAGGGAGGGTGGGTGGGGAAAGAAATAAAAGAACAGAATTCCTACTCTCACGTTTCATTTTTCCTATATAGCTACAAAATAGTTTCTAGACTCAACTGCGACCAGTAAAAGGGATCCTACAGGCAGACAGGCTCTGATAACATTTGTCGCACCCGGACTTCTAGAGGATACTCACAGTCCGCTAAACAGTAGAAAAATGGCTTACGGGGCATACCGGCACCCGCATCTCAATATGAGCAGGCCAACACGTAAACGTGTGACAACCATTTTCTACTATCCATCGTCTGCGTAAACCATCCCATAGAAATCCGACTACTTCCGTTGACGTACTTCATAACATACACACATGGTACGTCAACGACATTTGAACAAGTGATATCACAACATATCTCTAAGACAAAAGATTGAAATAAGTTGCAAATAGCTCTCACTAGAGCAGAGATAGCACATACAATCATCCAGAGGACACATGTCCCAACAATTCATCATTACATCACAGCGGAAGCATCCAAAGTGTCTGGGTACAGACAAGATCCAAATAGGCCTAAGAGGCCGGAAACGAAAAAAAGGGAGCCCATCCATGATGTCTCGGATCCTGCCCGGGTCCACTATCTACTCGTCAGCAGCCTCGTCATACTCCACGTAGTAGCCTCCATGGGGATCCTCGGAAACGTAGTCTGCGGAAACCACAGCCCCAAAGGGGTCAGTACAGACAAGTACTGGCAAGCAAGACTCACAAGATACCATAGTGTACCCGGCAACACCAAGTACAGATGCTTTGGGTTCAACGGAAGAATAGGTGATACAAAAGTGCGGCAGCGGGCTGCTCTAACCAACTACAGAAACACGCTACAACTTCCGGCTAAAAGAAGGGGATAAGATAGCGTATCGTAACCAACTATAACTAACCTCAAACATACCCATCCTGGATCTCGCCCCTTATCCAAAGAAGCAATCCGAGGATAACTCACACAGTTGGATTAATGATGGTTCAAGTTATTGTGTCAATAAGACTATTACTAGTCAAATTATCATTAGTTAGGTGTAAGTTGTTATGAGTACTTGTTAGCCAGTACTTTCACCAAGTCAACCATAACCGCGGAAAACACGACTTCTTGAGAAGATTTATCCCTGCAGGGGTGCACCAAATTGGCCGTACACGTAAGAATATCCCGCCAGACGGGAATCAAACCCACCAAGTGAGGCACTCAACACAACTCAACTCTTCTTCGCATCAAGCCCAAAGAACCACGTGATGTGCGTGCGCGGCTAATCGAGCCCCCACGAAGAAAAGGGGGACCCTCATAGCACTGGAAGACCACGCCGCCCTAAATGCCGACTACAAAAGTTCCACCCTGGCCTCGGGTTCGTACCTGCATATGCGTGCATCAAATGGAAAGCCCGAACTAAGTGTGGCGATTTGGACGAGATGCGAATCGAATCAAATTGAGGGGGGCGCCCATACACGCTTCCCATATGCGGATAGTGCGCTCATCATGGATCAGTAGACAAGACCCTTTTCCTAATTAGGGTCGACACTAGCAGGCCTCAAAACCACGCCGGGCCTCCTGCCGGTGCCTTATCATCAAATTAGCATTACCTCAAACATTATCAGGTTGATTGTTTAAACATCAAGCCCCAGAACATGATAAATAAGGTAACAGAAATAACGGACAGCAGACTCGAGCATAAACAACCCTAAACATGCTAGTAAGACACAGGCAACAAGCAACAGGGTTATAAGTGTGGAGGTGAGGCTATATCAGGTATACAGGATAACATGTGATAGGATCGAACACAAGCAACGATTCATAAGGCTAGCAGGATAGACAACGGAAAGTATCGGTATCTAGTGTGGAAAGGAACACAATGGTTTATGTGAGTGAATACTTGCCTGCAAACTCAGTAGCCTGGTACTGGACTAACTCCTCAGAAGTAGTGTCGTAAACCTCGTCTGTCTCAACGTCGTCTATTCGGGAAGAAGCAAACAAACAACGCAGAGAGACAAACAATCAATAACATGGCATAATGCACAATCATGGGATGATGAATGACAATTTAACTAATGCATCAAAATAAACTAGTTGACATGGTAACAATAATTAAATGGACCCATATGCAATTGGGGTTTCATGTGGAAAGCCCATGAATTAAGGTTGAAATAATTGTTCTACAACTAACCAACAGGTGAAAGTGGATTAGCATGATGCATGGATGAGGAAAACAAAAAGAAAACAACAATAGATCAATTTGAAATAAGTTTACCAAGTTTGGAATTTTATTTATTAAGTTATGAAAATTTGCTTCTTAAAGGTGTTACACAAGCATTTGTTGTTTTCACCAATTTTAATTGTTCAAAAATAATAACAAAATTCATATTTGGTAAGAACACAAAATTTTGGGTGGAATACATGTCTCATTTGTTGAAAAAGGATTTAAAATGAATTAATTATGAATTAAACAAGTTTAAACAAGATTTAAATGAATTTAATTCAAGTATGAATTTATTTGAATTTTTATTTGTTCAAAACATTTAATAAAAAATCATATTTGAAAAGATTATACTTTTCTGGTTTGAAAACATATTTTATTTGTTCAAAAAGAATTTAATTTGACCAAGTTATGAATTTAGCAATTTTTTAAATGATTTAAACAAGGTTTAAATTATTTAACCAATTTTAATTATTCAAAACATGAAACAAAGTTTATATTTGAAATGGTGGTTTAATTTGGCATGGAAAACATATTTCATATGTGACATTTGAAATAATATTGAAATAGTTATGAAATTAACCAAATTGGAAAAGAGTTGTTTGAATTTGAAATTTGAAAACATTTGAAATGTTCAAAACAGAAAACAAATGATTCAAACAGGTAGAGAATTAAATTTGGTTCATGATACATATTTTATTTGTATTATTTGGATTTGAAATTCAAAAGATATTTGTATTTGGAATTTAGGGACTAATCTGTAAATAAAATGGACTTAAATTAAAAGAAAAAAATGGGCAGAAACGTTTTTTACACCGCGCAGTGACCTCGAATAGGCCACTGCCAATGGTCCCTGGCCACGTGGTGCCTAGGTGGCGTGCGGAGTCGCTGACAGAGGGCCCCACCTGTCAGCGCTCCTCGCGAAAAAGTGTGGGATTTAATCCCGGAGGCAGGGATCGAACCCTGGACCTCGTGGGCGCGTGCGCTGCGCAGTGCCACTGCGCTGTGTTCGAGTTTTTGTCCGATAGGAGGAGCGCTTGCTTTTGTGGTTCAGTTGGGACAGGTATCTGTAACTGAATAAAATTCAGATTCCGCTAACAGAGGAGGACGGCCGGTGGCGGTGAGCTGCTCGTGGCGGCTGCTGTTCGTGCACGGGGGCGTGCTGTGTGCGTGTGCTTGTGCAAAGGGGGTGCTATTGCGTGCCCGTGGCAGAGAGGGAAGGGAGAGAGGAGCTCACCGTGGGGCGGAAAGGAGACGGTGGCGCTCGGTGGTGGAAGGTGGCCGGCGACCGGGGAGAGCATGGCGGCGGCGATGCAGTGGCTCTTCGTCACCGCGGCGTGGTCGAGGACGAAGCGGACGGAGAGGGGAGCCGATCCCCGTGGCTAGCCAGCGAGGAGGAGGAGCATAGCGGCGGCGATCACCGAAGGTGGAAGAGGTGGTGCTCGGGGGTGGGTGCAGAGAGGGAACATAGCAGCGAGGGAGAGAGAGGGGAAGAAAGGTGGCGGCGCTGCGAGGAGAAGGGGAAGGTGGAGGTGCTAGGGCAGAGGGGGAGCCCTCGGGGCAGTTATAAGGAGGAGGGGGGCGCCTCGCGGCCGTCTGCTCCGCCGTACAGGCGACGTGGGCGTCGCGGATGGCCGCCGTACATGTAGGGGATGAACCGGTACGGGGCTGGTGGGCTGGTGGGCTGGGCCTGCTGCCCACTGGCCTGCGTTTCCCTTCTATTTTTTTTTTTTCTTTCTGTTTCTTTTTTTTTTTGCAGATTTGAAAAAGGAAGAAAAGAATAGGTGTTTGGGGTTTTAAATCTTGTGATATTTTTTATAGGTTAGTTATTACAGAAACTCAATTGTTCCATTGTTGGTTTTTCAAATTTTGAAACTTGTTGCTGTTTTAAAAATTCAATTGAATTTGAGTGGAATTTGATATTAAATGAATTATTAAAAAGAACCATTTAAATAGTTTGAACCCTCAAGTTTATTTGAAACAAATGACGGAAGTGTTTTGTAATTTTCATAAATTTCAAAATGGTTGCTGTTTGGAATTTTAATTGAATTTTGAATGCAATTTGAGTTAATTAGATTATTTGACTTAAGCAAGTTAATGGTTTAATCTTCCAACTTTAATGGAAACAAAATGATGTTTGGGTTTGAAATTTTCATTTGAAAATTTGTAACAGAACAAGTATGAACAAATATTTGAAATTTGATTTGAAAATTCAAATGGAAAACAAGGGAATACAGATGGAAAACAAAGAAAAACAAATGCAATGATTAAGATGCCATGATGCAAAACATAAATTAACAATGAGCAAACATTCTAAAGGTTGTTTTTTCATACTTGGGATGTTACAGTTCCCTTGAGGCCCCACTGAAAACGGGCTAGTAGGACAAAAGATGGTGTGCAAGTTCTCATTGCGAGCACGTACGACTATTTACGGAACACATGCCTATGGTTACTTAGTGCTTGGATGCTTTATCATATTTATCTGCAATGTCCACGACTTGATCCTTATATGAACTATCGTATCTATGCAACGCCCGTTCATCCATCCCGTTCCTACAGTATTTAATTCTGCTCTTTTTACTTCAAACACTGTTGTTGCTGTTTTTATTCCACTACTGCTATTACTTCAGTACTGTCGCTACTATAAAACTGTTACTACTGATAAACCACTGCGAACAAAAGTACTTTCAGGTGCAGGTGAATTGAAAACTCACTTGTTAAGGCTCACAAATATTCTTTAGCTATTGTAACATCCCAGGATTTTGAAAATTTTGAAAAATTTAAAACCCTCATGCATTCATGATCATCATAACATACTTGCACTTGATTGCATAAAGATTTGGATTTTATTGGCTAAAGACAAAATTTTAGGTGATATTACCTATTAAACCACCTTTTCGATTTAAATCTTTTTCTAAAGTAAAGTAATTTAGTTTTGGGAAATAATAGTACCAAAATGTTCTATTTTTCATAAGCTTTCCAAAACATATTTTTTTTTGTATTTTTCTGTTTTGTTTTGATGGGGTTTTGAATTATTTTTGAATCAGTTGATTTAAAAACTGAAAAGAGAAAAAGGAAAGAAAAAAACAGAAAACGCAGCCAGCAGCCCACCTCTCCTCTCTCCCCCCGGCCTGGCCCAGGCCCATTTTCCCTCGCCCCTCTATTTTCTCGCTCGCGCGCAGCAGCCAGCCAACGGGCCGGCCCAGTATCGCTACCAAACGCGCGGCCCACCCCTCCATCTTCTTCCCGTCGACGGACTCCCCCTCCCGCACGTTTCACCGCCGCCTTCGTCTCTGAGAAGGACTCCGACCCGTACACCGCCTCTCCCCGCTGCCCTACCCCCTCCCCCACGTTTCTACCCCCTTAAGTACTCAGCCCCGCCGCCTCCCGACGTCTGCACCTCGATCTCGCCTCAAACCCAGCTCCCACACCTCGAAATCCCTCGCCGCCGCGCGCCATTATCGGAACCACCTCGGAAATAACTCGCCGCCGCTGTTACGCCCCTCTGGAGGAGCCCCCAAGCACACGAGAAGCACCGCGGAGCCGAGGGGAGCACGCCGCCGTCCTCAACCACTCCGGAGGAGCCCGGAAACACCGCCGCCATCCACGCCGTGCCGCGCCGCCGCCATCTTCTTCCACTCCAGTGAACACTCCGGTGAGTTCCCCTTCCCTTTTGTTCTCATCCATCCGATCGGAATCCAACGACCTAGATTAGAAGGCCGCGTCAAAGCGGTATATTGAATCCTGGCCGCCCGAACCCTTTTAGATCCAACGATCCACGCGCACGATCCGGCCGAAACGGCATCGACCAATCACAGCGCGCCATTGCCCTCCCCCCGGATCGAGCCCTTTTCTAATTAAAACAGAAAATAACAGAATTGATTTAAAAACTTCAAAAATTCATATCTTGAGTTCTGTTTATCCAAATTCAATGATTTTGGACTTTTTGAAATCAGCACACTGTGTAGATAAATCTAGGCTATCCAAATTTCAATTTTGAAACATGAAATCACAAGTTAATTGTAGATCTCTATTAATCACTATTTTGGGCATAATTTTTAATCTACAAATCCTTTTTAGGTAAAATCAATTGCTATGGTTTTGTTTTAATGTCTTCTATCCAGTAGATGCATTGGAAAAATTATTTGTGCAAATTTGTAATAGAAACCCTATTAATCTTCATATTAGCATATATTAGGAATGCTAATAATTATAATTTGATAGTAAATTTGTTTTTCATGCATCTTAACCATGTTATTAACATCAGAGAACATAATTTTTAGTAATTATTGCTAGTTGTGAATTTTCTGCATTAATTTGATCATGGCATAACATGCATACATGTTTTTGTATTGTTATTTTGTTTTTTATGTTATGTTTGTGTTGTATGTTTATGTGTGGCTTGTTTTGCTTGAACTAGATTGTGAAGAGGAGCAAGTCTACTCTTGTTGTTGTTATTCTTGCTGTGATTGTTCATCCTATTGCCAAGGCAAGTGACACACCATCAAATCCCCATATTTTTCTATGCATTACTAGTGTTTTGAGTAGTATGCATGATAGGGAATTTTTACTAAGTTATTATTATGCTATGCAAAATACCAAGTAGTGTGCAGCCATCCTTTAAACTTGTTATTTTGGAGATTTAGTACTTAGTAGATGCTTAGCCTTGCTACAAATTTGTTTTACTCAATGTTGTGGAAAAATTCTAAGTATAAACTTCAATGAACCACCTGGGTGGATTTGGTTGTATGGTTGATGAGAGTTGAGTGTCGCCCTGAGGGGATGTTCACTTGTGGATTGCCACCCAGGAACAAAGACATTCCTAAGTCCCTCCATGTTTAGTAGCTTCCCGTGCAGCCCTTTGACATATGGGCTCTGTCTTGATCAACTAAGTTGTGAGAGTTCAGCCCATGCTTGACATGAAGATGTAGCAGAATTATAGGTGGAACGGGTCTTGCTGGTTGGGTTGAATTCTTGCATCTGAAAGATCTCGTCTCAGTTCTCTCCTTTCCATGATGCACTCCGGGTGTATAGGATGTTTGGGCTAATTGAAGACAAAGGGTGAAAGTGCACAACCTCTGCAGAGTTAGAAACTATGATCATAGCCGTGTTCCCGGTAATGGACAACTTCGAGCAGCTGGACAAGGATGGACAGAAGAATCTCAACACCGTTTTGATGAAGTAAATTTTGGCTAAGGAAATATTAGTTGTGGTGCTCATAGGTGTGTCTCATGGTGCCAATCTTTGAAAGAAAACTCTTTTTCTAAAGTGTTAGGGAAAAACTTGCTTTCTGCAAATAGCCTAAACTCCACCAAGCCAGATATGCATGTAGTTTAGACTTGCCATTTTATACCCACCATAGTGTCATTTGCCAGTACATTGTTTGTACTGAATCTCCTTCGGGGGCTGCATATTCCAACGTGCAGGAAATTCTGAGGATGATGTTTGATTAAGTGCTTGGACTCGAGAATACACCCAACATGTAATGCCTGTGGCGCATGATTGAAGATGTAGGCTCATTGCTATCTTTATTTCTGCTGTTTAGAACTATGAGTTTTGCTAGTCTTTCAAGACTATGCACTTTGTAATAAAGCTATACTTAGCTATACTGGATCTTTTGTAATAATTTTGGATACTTCTGCAATGATACTTTACATTTTGTTCTGTGGTGCTGCATTGATCCAGGGACTAGCACATAACACAGTAGTTCTTACATTATTAAATGTGAGGACACTACAAAATGGTATCAGAGCAAAGTGTTGCCTGTAGGTTCGAGCCCTTAGGTTTGGAAAACCCTTTTTGATCAAACTTTATTAACTCCTTTGAGTATTTTTGGATCCTAGCGGCATAGTGAGATGAAGCGGCCCGGACCAACATTACATGTCCACGTACATGAGACCGGTTCCCTGATTGGCTAGCGGGTGACAGTATCTCTCACTATAGTGAATATCCAAATTACAATAAGTTGTTAATGATCCAATGGTCACCATGGAAGAAGACTCAATATTTTCTAAGTACATTTACTTGTCTCGTATCTAGTACCTCCTTACCTTGTGCTTTTATGACTTATGTTTTCTCCTACCCTTCAAAACTCAATCATGATGGAACTTCAACTTCGCAATCGCCAAGAACTACCAACTCAAAGATGAAGAGCTGCAACTTCACCACCACCAAGGACTTCAAGAACCCAAGGATTTAACATCTATTCTACTCTAACATAGCTAGAAAAAAATCTTCTTCTCGTATTTCTACCTATTATTCAATCTTCTAATATCCTATCTCCTTGATAGATGACCAACCTCTTTGAATCACTCAAGAAGGGCCCATTGATGACCATGACTCTAGATTGTGAGACTGAATTCCCAAAGGCATTGAAGAACCTAATGACGAAATTAGGATTTGGAGGAGCAGCACTCTACAAAGGTTTTCCCTTCATTGAAGATGGCCAAGAGTATTGGTGGGTGCAACTCCACCTATATAGAAGCAAGGAGTATGACCACAAGACAGAAGGGGACTACATCTTCACTAACCCACAACAATACACATCATTCTTCGAGTCAGCTAGATGCGCTGCATGGGAGGCTATCACAGAACTGGGAGAAAGACTTACGTGGAGACTTTATCACACTCAGAAGGATCTCCAAGAAGCTGAAGAGGAGATCAACGCCCTTGAAAAGGAGTTGAAGATGTATAAGAAAATAGAAATCATTGTGAAGAGTTATGATCCATCCTAGTAGTTGACCACCATGGCAGAATGCGTTAGCTAGAGTTTTTGTTTGAGTATTTACCTATCAACTTGTGATATGGCAATTATAGAGTGTTTTGGTTTGAACTAAGTGGTTTTGCTTAAGTTAGTCAAAAATTAAGTCCAAATTTCGAAATTTGGTTAAGAGATAAAATATTTTAAGTTGTTATTATCCATTGATTGTTTGTCTTGTTCTATTGTGCATGGGTAGGAAAATTTTCTCCTCATAGCTCTATCTATCTTTTCCTCATCTATGCTGAAAACCCACAGATGCCTCCTCGTCGTGACCCCAACAACAACAACAATAAGGACAACAACAACAATGATGCCCTACAGCAGATGCTCACTTCCCAAGCCCAACTTCTACAGATGATGACTCAGTTTGTAGCAGCAATGAACAACAACAACCACAACAACAACAACAATCCTCCACCACCACCCCCAATGGATAGACTTACCAGATTTCTGAGACTCAGGCCTAACAAGTTTTCATATGCTACTGATCCTATTGAGGCAGATGACTGGCTTCGTTCAATCCACAAGGACTTAGTAACTAGTGAGTGCACTGATGCGGAGAAGGTGAGATTCACCGCACATCTGTTAGAAGGACCTGCTGCAATGTGGTGGGAAACTTACCAAGTGACTCATCCACTGGAAGGCATGACTTGGTATGATTTCAAGGAGGGATTCCGCAATGCACCTATCTCATCTGGGATAATGAACCTCAAGAAGGAGGAGTTTCGTAGTCTGAAGAAGGGAGGTAGAACCCTAAAGGAGTATATGGATGATTTTCATTCTTTATCAAGGTATGCACCAGAGGACATTGACACTGATGCCAAGAGGAAGGAAAAATTTCTCCATGGACTTAAAGGAGAACTGAAGATACCTCTGTCTGTAGCCTATGCCCCAAATTATCAAACTCTGTTGGATCAAGCCATTACTTTGGACAACAACATGACAAAGGAGGAAAATAGGAAGAGGAAGTACAGTAATGGTGGAAAATACAACTCTGGACCCTCATATAAGAGGCACACATCCAATGGAGGACACAATTTCCACAAAAATGAGAATCATCACAATGGTGGGAATGGACACACTCATAATGGTCATGATCATGTTGAAGGACTCAAGGAAACCAATGGTAACAACAATGGTCACTCGAATGGCAATTTACACCACAACCACAATCATGAGAAGAAGAGGGATCTTAGTCAAGTGATGTGTTTCAAGTGCAGAAACAAGGGACATTATGCAACTGATTGCCCAGAGCAGAAGACTGCAGAAGCTGTCAAGCCCAACCCATTCAAGAAGGGGCATGTGAATCATATCAACATGGATTTTGTGAATGGTAAACCTTAACTCATTTTCTTCCATCACATGTTCCAACACCCCAATTGCATGGTGGAAGTTCAATCTCAAGGATATTCTTTTAAGAGGGATAGCCCACCTCATAAACCTTTCCAACCTAATTGCTAGCCTTCTCGAATCTCGAGACGAGATTCCTTTTAAGGGGGGTAGTTTGTAACATCCCAGGATTTTGAAAATTTAAAAAAATTTAAAACCCTCATGCATTGATGATCATCATAACATACTTGCACTTGATTGCATAAAAATTTGGATTTTATTGGCTAAAGACAAAATTTTAGGTGATATTACCTATTAAACCACCTTTTGGATTTAAATCTTCTTCTAAAGTAAAGTAATTTAGTTTTGGGAAATAATAGTACCAAAATGTTCTATTTTTCATAAGCTTTCCAAAACATATTTTTTTGTATTTTTCTGTTTTGTTTTGATGGGGGTTTGAATTATTTTTGAATCAATTGATTTAAAAACTGAAAAGAGAAAAAGGAAAGAAAAAAAACAGAAAACGCAGCCAGCAGCCCACCTCTCCTCTCTCCCCTCGGCCTGGCCCAGGCCCATTTTCCCTCGCTCCTCTCTTTTCTCGCTCGCGCGCAGCAGCCAGCCAACGGGCCGGCCCAGTATCGCTACCAAACGCGCGGCCCACCCCTCCATCTTCTTCCCGTCGACGGACTCCCCCTTCCGCACGTTTCGCCACCGCCTTCGTCTCTGAGAAGGACTCCGACCCGTACACCGCCTCTCCCCGCTGCCCTACCCTCTCCCCCACGTTTCTACCCCCTTAAGTACCCAGCCCCGCCGCCTCCTGACGTCTGCGCCTCGATCTCGCCTCAAACCTAGCTCCCACACCTCGAAATCCCTCGCCGCCGCGCTCCATTATCGGAACCACCTCGGAAACAACCCGCCGCCGCCGATACGCCCCTCGGGAGGAGCCTCCGAGCACACGAGAAGCACCGCGGAGCCGAGGGGAGCACGCCGCCGTCCTCAACCACGTCGGAGGAACCCGAAAACGCCGCCGCCATGCACGCCGTGCCACGCCGCCGCCATCTTCTTCCACTCCGGTGAACACTCCGGTGAGTTCCCCTCCCCTTTTCTTCTCATCCATCCGACCGGAATCCAACGACCTAGATTAGAAGGCCGCGTCGAAGCGGTATATTGAATCCTGGCCGCTCGAACCCTTTTAGATCCAACAATCCACGCGCACGATCCGGCCGAAACGGCATCGACCAATCACAGCGCACCATTGCCCTCCCCCGGGATCGAGCCCTTTTCTAATTAAAACAGAAAATAACAGAATTGATTTAAAAACTTCAAAAATTCATATATTGAGTTCTGTTTATCCAAATTCAATGATTTTGGACTTTTTGAAATCAGCACACTGTGCAGATTAATCTAGGCTATTCAAATTTCAGTTTTGAAACGTGCAATCACAACTTAATTGTAGATCTCTATTAATCACTATTTTGGGCATTATTTTTAATCTACAAATCCTTTTTAGGTAAAATCAATTGCTATGGTTTTGTTTTAATGTCTTATATCCAGTAGATGCCTTGGAAAAATTATTTGTGCAACTTTGTAACAGAAACCCTATTAATCTTCATATTAGCCTATATTAAAACCCTAATAATGCTAATAATTATAATTTGATAGTAAATTTGTTTTTCATGCATCTTAACCATGTTATTAACATCAGAGAATATAATTTTTAGTAATTATTGCTAGTTGTGAATTTTGTGCATTAATTTGATCATGGCATAACATGCATACATGTTTTTGTATTGTTATTTTTGTTTTTTATGTTATGTTTGTGTTGTATGTTTATGTGTGGCTTGTTTTGCTTGAACTAGATTGTGAAGAGGAGCAAGTCTACTCTTGTTGATGTTATTCTTGTTGTGATTGTTCATCCTATTGCCAAGGCAAGTGACACACCATCAAATCCCCATATTTTACTATGCATTACTAGTGTTTTGAGTATTATGCATGATAGGGAATTTTTACTAAGTTATTATTATGCTATGCAAAATCCCAAGTAGTGTGTAGCCATCCTTTAGACTTGTTATTTTGAAGACTTAGTACTTAGTAGATGCTTAGCCTTGCTACAAATTTGTTTTACTCAATGTCGTGGAAAAATTCTAAGTATAAACTTCAATGAACCACCTGGGTGGATTTGGTTGTATGGTTGATGAGAGTTGAGTGTCGCCCTGAGGGGATGTTCACTTGTGGATTGCCACCAAGGAACAAAGAGATTCCTAAGTCCCTCTATGTTTAGTAGCTTCCCGTGCAACCCTTTGACATATGGGCTCTGTCTTGATCAACTAAGTTGTGAGAGTTCAGCCCATGCTTGACATGAAGATGTAGCAGAATTATAGGTGGAACGGGTCTTGCTGGTTGGGTTGAATTCTTGCTTCTGAAAGATCTCGTCTCAATTCTCTCCTTTCCATGATGCACTCTGGGTGTATAGGATGTTTGGGCTAATTGAAGACAAAGGGTGAAAGTGCACAACCTCTGCAGAGTTAGAAACTATGATCATAGCCGTGTTCCCGGTAATGGACAACTTCGAGCAGCTGGACAAGGATGGACAGAAGAATCTCAACACCGTTTTGAAGAAGTAAAATTTGGCTAAGGAAATATTAGTTGTGGTGCTCATGGGTGTGTCTCATGGTGCCAATCTTTGAAAGAAAACTCTTTTTCAAAAGTGTTAGGGAAAAACTTGCTTTCTACAAATAGCCTAACCTCCACCAAGCCAGATATGCATGTAGTTTAGACTTGCCATTTTATATCCAACATAGTGTCATTTGCCAGTACATTGTTTGTACTGAATCTCCTTCGGGGGCTGTATATTCCAACGTGCAGGAAATTCTGAGGATGAAGTTTGATTAAGTGCTTGGACTCGAGTCTACACCCAACATGTAATGCCTGTGGCGCATGATTGAAGATGGAGGCTCATTGCTATCTTTATTTCTGTTGTTTAGAACTCTGAGTTTTGCTAGTCTTTCAAGACTATGCACTTTGTACTAAAGCTATACTTAGCTATTCTGGATCTTTTGTAATAATTTTGGATACTTCTGCAATGGTACTTTGCATTTGTTCTGTGGTGCTAGCATTGATCCAGGGACAAGCACATAACACAGTAGTTCTTACATTATTAAATGTGAGGACACTACAAAATGGTATCAGAGCAAAGTGTTTGCCTGTAGGTTCGAGCCCTTAGGTTTGGAAAACCCTTTTTGATCAAAATTTATTAACTCCTTTGATTATTTTTGATCCTAGCGGCATAGTGAGATGAAGCCGCCCGGACCAACATTACATGCCCACGTACATGAGACCGGTTCCCTGATTGGCTAGCGGGTGACAGTATCACTCACTATAGTGAATATCCAAATTTCAATAAGTTGATAATGATCCAATGATCATCATGGAAGAAGACTCAATATTTTCTAAGTACATTTACTTGTCTCGTATCTAGTACCTCCTTACCTTGTGCTTTTATGACTTATGTTTTCTCCTACCCTTCAAAACTCAATGATGATGGAACTTCAACTTCGCAATCGCCAAGAACTACCAACTCAAAGATGAAGAGCTGCAACTTCACCACCACCAAGGACTTCAAGAACCCTAGGATTTAACATCTATTCTACTCTAACATAGCTAGAACAACTCTTCTTCTAGTATTTCTACCTATTGTTCAATCTTCTAATATCCTATCTCCTTGATAGATGACCAACCTCTTTGAATCACTCAAGAAGGGCCCATTGATGACCATGACTCTAGATTGTGAGACTGAATTCCCAAAGGCATTGAAGAACCTAATGACGAAATTAGGATTTGGAGGAGCAGCACTCTACAAAGGTTTTCCCTTCATTGAAGATGGCCAAGAGTATTGGTGGGTGCAACTCCACCTATATAGAAGCAAGGAGTATGACCACAAGACAGAAGGGGACTACATCTTCACTAACCCACAACAATACACATCATTCTTCGAGTCAGCTAGATGCACTGCATGGGAGGCTATCACAGAACTGGGAGAAAGACTTACGTGGAGACTTTATCACACTCAGAAGGATCTCCAAGAAGCTGAAGAGGAGATCAACGCCCTTGATAAGGAGTTGAAGATGTATAAGAAAATAGAAATCATTGTGAAGAGTTATGATCCATCCCAGTAGTTGGCCACCATGCCAGAATGCGTTATCTAGAGTTTTTGTTTGAGTATTGACCTATCAACTTGTGATATGGCAATTATAGAGTCTTTTGGTTTTAACTAAGTGGTTTTGCTTAAGTTAGTCAAAAATTAAGTCCAAATTTCGAAATTTGGTTAAGAGATAAAATATTTTAAGTTGTTATTATCCATTGATTGTTTGTCTTGTTCTATTGTGCATGGGTAGGAAAATTTTCTCCTCATAGCTCTATCTATCTTTTCCTCATCTATGCTGAAAACCCACAGATGCCTCCTTGTCGTGACCCCAACAACAACAAAAATGAGGACAACAACAACAATGATGCCCTACAGCAGATGCTCACTTCCCAAGCCCAACTTCTACAGATGATGACTCAGTTTGTAGCAGCAATGAACAACAACAACCACAACAACAACAATCCTCCAACACCACCCCCAATGGATAGACTTACCAGATTTCTGAGACTCAGGCCTAACAAGTTCTCGTATGCCACTGATCCTATTGAGGTAGACGTCTGGCTTCGTTCAATCAATACAGACTTAGTAACTTGTGAGTGCACTACTGCGGAGAAGGTGAGATTCACCGCACATCTGTTAGAAGGACCTGCTGCAATGTGGTGGGAAACTTACCAAGTGACTCATCCACTGGAAGGCATGACTTGGGATGATTTCAAGGAGGGATTCCGCAATGCACCTATCTCATCTGGGATAATGAACCTCAAGAAGGAGGAGTTTTGTAGTCTGAAGCAGGGAGGTAGAACCCTAAAGGAGTATATGGATGATTTCCATTCTTTATCAAGGTATGCACTAGAAGACATTGACACTGATGCCAAGAGGAAGGAAAAATTTCTTAATGGACTTAAAGGAGAACTGAAGATACCTCTGTCTGTAGCCTATGCCCCAAATTATCAAACTCTGTTGGATCAAGCCATTACTTTGGACAACAACATGACAAAGGAGGAAAATAGGAAGAGGAAGTACAGTAATGGTGGAAAATACCACTCTGGACCCTCATATAAGAGGCACACATCCAATGGAGGACACAATTTCCACAAAAATGAGAATCATCACAATGGTGGGAATGGACACACTCATAATGGTCATGATCATGTTGGTCACTCGAATGGCAATTTACACCACAACCACAATCATGAGACGAAGAGGGATCTTAGTCAAGTGATGTGTTTCAAGTGCAGAAACAAGGGACATTATGCAAATGATTGCCCAGAGCAGAAGAATGTAGAAGCTGCCAAGCCCAACCCATTCAAGAAGGGGCATGTGAATCATATCAACATGGATTTTGTGAATGGTAACCCTTAACTCATTTTCTTCCATCACATGTTCCAATACCCCAATTGCATGGTGGAAGTTCAATCTCAAGGATATTCTTTTAAGAGGGATAGCCCACCTCATAAACCTTTCCAACCTAATTGCTAGCCTTCTCGAATCTCGAGACGAGATTCCTTTTAAGGGGGGGTAGTTTGTAACATCCCAAGATTTTGAAAATTTTAAAAAATTGAAAACCCTCATGCATTCATGATCATCATAACATACTTGCACTTGATTGCATAAAAATTTGGATTTTATTGGCTAAAGACAAAATTTTAGGTGATATTACCTATTAAACCACCTTTTGGATTTAAATGTTTTTCTAAAGTAAAGTAATTTAGTTTTGGGAAATAATAGTACCAAAATGTTCTATTTTTCATAAGCTTTCCAAAACATATATTTTTTTTGTATTTTTCTGTTTTTTTATGGGGTTTTAAATTATTTTTGAATCAATTGATTTCAAAACTGAAAAGAGAAAAAGGAAAGAAAAAAAACAGAAAACGCAGCCAGCAGCCCACCTCTCCTCTCTCCCCTCGGCCTGGCCCAGGCCCATTTTCCCTCGCCCCTCTCTTTTCTCGCTCGCGCGCAGCAGCCAGCCAACGGGCCGGCCCAGTATCGCTACCAAACGCGCGGCCCACCCCTCCATCTTCTTCCCGTCGACAGACTCCCCCTCCCGCACGTTTCGCCGCCGCCTTCGTCTCTGAGAAGGACTCCGACCCGTACACCGCCTCTCCCCGCTGCCCTACCCCCTCCCCCACGTTTCTACCCCCTTAAGTACCCAGCCCCGCCGCCTCCTGACGTCTGCGCCTCGATCTCGCCTCAAACCCAGGTCCCACACCTCGAAATCCCTCGCCGCCGCGCTCCATGATCGGAACCGCCTCGGAAACAACTCGCCGCCGCTGTTACGCCCCTCAGGAGGAGCCCCCGAGCACACGAGAAGCACCGCGGAGCCGAGGGGAGCACGCCGCCGTCCTCAACCACGCCGGAGGAGCCCGAAAACGCCGCCGCCATGCACGCCGTGCCACGCCGCCGCCATCTTCTTCCACTCCGGTGAACACTCTGGTGAGTTCCCCTCCCCTTTTCTTCTCATCCATCCGATCGGAATCCAACGACCTAGATTAGAAGGCCACGTCGAAGAGGTATATTGAATCTGACCGCCCGAACCCTTTTAGATCCAACGATTCACGCGCACGATCCGGCCGAAACGGCATCGACCAATCACAACGCGCCATTGCCCTCCCCCCGGATCGAGCCCTTTTCTAATTAAAACAGAAAATACCAGAATTGATTTAAAAACTTCAAAAATTCATATCTTGAGTTCTGTTTATCCAAATTCATTGATTTTGGACTTTTTGAAATCAGCACACTGTGCAGATTAATCTAGGCTATTCACATTTCAATTTTGAAACGTGCAATCACAACTTAATTGTCGATCTCTATTAATCACTATTTTGGGCATAATTTTTAATCTACAAATCCTTTTTAGGTAAAATCAATTGCTATGGTTTTGTTTTAATGTCTTTTATCCAGTAGATGCCTTGGAAAAATTATTTGTGCAACTTTGTAACAGAAACCCTATTAATCTTCATATTAGCCTATATTAAAACCCTAATAATGCTAATAATTATAATTTGATTGTAAATTTGTTTTTCATGCATCTTAACCATGTTATTAACATTAGAGAATATAATTTTTAGTAATTATCGCTAGTTGTGAATTTTGTGCATTAATTTGATCATGGCATAACATGCATACATGTTTTTGTAGTGTTATTTTTGTTTTTTATGTTATGTTTGTGTTGTATGTTTATGTGTGGCTTGTTTTGCTTGAACTAGATTGTGAAGAGGAGCAAGTCTACTCTTGTTGATGTTATTCTTGCTGTGATTGTTCATCCTATTGCCAAGGCAAGTGACACACCATCAAATCCCCATATTTTACTATGCATTACTAGTGTTTTGAGTATTATGCATGATAGGGAATTTTTACTAAGTTATTATTATGCTATGCAAAATCCCAAGTAGTGTGTAGCCATCCTTTAGACTTGTTATTTTGGAGACTTAGTACTTAGTAGATGCTTAGCCTTGCTACAAATTTGTTTTAATCAATGTCGTGGAAAAATTCTAAGTATAAACTTCAATGAACCACCTGGGCGGATTTGGTTGTATGGTTGATGAGAGTTGAGTGTCGCCCTGAGGGGATGTTCACTTGTGGATTGCCACCCAGGAACAAAGAGATTTCTAAGTCCCTCTATGTTTAGTAGCTTCCCGTGCAACCCTTTGACATATGGGCTCTGTCTTGATCAGCTAAGTTGTGAGAGTTCAGCCCATTCTTGACATGAAGATGTAGCAGAATCATAGGTGGAACGGGTCTTGCTGGTTGGGTTGAATTCTTGCTTCTGAAAGATCTCGTCTCAATTCTCTCCTTTCCATGATGCACTCTGGGTGTATAGGATATTTGGGCTAATTGAAGACAAAGGGTGAAAGTGCACAACCTCTGCAGAGTTAGAAACTATGATTATAGCCATGTTCCCGGTAATGGACAACTTCGAGCAGCTGGACAAGGATGGACAGAAGAATCTCAACACCGTTTTGAAGAAGTAAATTTTGGCTAAGGAAATATTAGTTGTGGTGCTCATCGGTGTGTCTCATGGTGCCAATCTTTGAAAGAAAACTCTTTTTCAAAAGTGTTAGGGAAAAACTTGCTTTCTGCAAATAGCCTAAACTCCACCAAGCCATATATGCATGTAGTTTAGACTTGCCATTTTATATCCACCATAGTGTCATTTGCCAGTACATTGTTTGTACTGAATCTCCTTCGGGGGCTGTATATTCCAATGTGCAGGAAATTCTGAGGATGAAGTTTGATTAAGTGCTTGGACTCGAGTCTACACCCAACATGTAATGCCTGTGGCGCATGATTGAAGATGGAGGCTCATTGCTATCTTTATTTCTGCTGTTGAGAACTCTGAGTTTTGCTAGTCTTTCAAGACTATGCACTTTGTAATAAAGCTATACTTAGCTATTCTGGATCTTTTGTAATAATTTTGGATACTTCTGCAATGATACTTTACATTTTGTTCTGTGGTGCTAGCATTGATCCAGGGACTAGCACATAACACAGTAGTTCTTACATTATGAAATTTGAGGACGCTACAGCTCCCCTTGTGTCGAATCAATAAACTTGGGTTTTGCTTCCCTCGAAGACTGTTGCGTTCCCCTATACTTGTGGGTCATCAAGAATATTTTCTTGCGCCGTTGCCGGGGAGCATAGCTTTATTTGCGAGCTCACTGGAGAGTATTATTATCTACTGCCATCATTCATCATGGGTAAGACTCGTGATGGAAAGTTTCCTATATTACCATCCACTACAAGAAGAGGTACAACTCTGAACACCTCTAATGCTCTTAATTCATCGTCTGTTATGAGTAAGCTGCTTACACCGCCACATGCTACTTCTTCTGAATCTGAAAATACTTCTGATACTTTTGATGATGCTTCTACTATGCTTGATGATAGTGGTTCTCTCGGTCTTTTCTTAGATGCTACTATTGCTAAAGCTAAAAATATTGCAAACACTGAAACTCTTGATAAAAATCATGTTAGTCCTACTGTTTCATCTGAGATTATAAAGAATCCTAGTGATGGTTTTGATGATTCCTATATTGATCTTGATGATGATCTTATTGATGAAATATATGCTATGAAGGATAATGATGCTGTTATGAGTCTTATTGAAAGTCGTGCTGTTAAATATAAATTATCTCCTCATGCTAAGTTTTACCCTTCTCCCATTAATATTAGGGATAATGATTATGATTTCTCTCTTTATTTATCTTATATATCTATTTTTGAGAAAGAACTTTTTTGTGGTACTGAAAATGAAAGTTCTATGAAACATATGAATGAGCTCTCCTCTCTGAGTAGTTTGTTCTCTCATGATCTTAAGAAACGTAGCTATTTTGTTACTAAAATATTCCCTTTCTCATTAAAAGATGAAGCTAAAACTTGGTTTAAAAATTTGTCTCCTAGATCTATTGATAGTCCTATTGGTTTGGTTAATGTCTTCTTTCAGAAATATTTTCCTGCTAGTGCTCAACATGCTGCTTTACAAAATATATTTAATTTCATGCAATTAAAAGAAGAGAAATTGCCTGTATCTTGGGCAAGGTTCTGTTCTTTAGTTAGGGCTACACCTGGGCATAAGCTAGAAGATAATAAACTTCTTGATATATTTTATAATGGACTAACTATTGAATCTAGGACATACCTGGATAGTTGTGCTGATTGTGTTTTCAGGCAAAGAACTCCAGAAGAAGCTGAGGAATTAATGGCTAAAATAAGCCAAAATCATGATGATTGGACTATGATTGAGCCTGAGCCGACTCCTACCCCAGTATCAACACCAACACCAACACCCAAGAAGAGGATACTGATTGAACTAAATGATGAAGTGATGAGAGAAGCCAAGAAATCTCTTAAAGAGAGGGGTATTAAATCTGAAGATGTGAAGAATCTTCCACCTATAGATGAATTACGTAAGCCAATCCCTCACTCATCCACCATTGAAGTACACTTTCTCCAATATTTTGATAGTAGAGATATCCCCTATAACAAACATCCTGATCAATGTTTAGATGAATTTGATAATTATGTTATCAAGCAAGATAATTTTAATAAGAGAGTGCAAAATCACCTAATGGAAAACTCTAGAGCTATTGATAATTTGCATGGTATTATAGAAAGAACCTGTAATGGTGTTAAAATGCTTGTTAAACATTTTCAAATGGTTCAAACTCAAATTGATCAACTTTCTAAAGTGCGAAAAGATTTGCTAGTTAATGCTTCTAAAGAAAAACATGCTTATGGAACAAGAACTAGAAGTGGTATTGCTACACAAGATCCTTTATATCCTGAGGGACATCCTAAAAGAATTGAACAAGATTCTCACCAAACTAATGATAATGTTATTCATACTAAGAAGAAAAAAGAAGAAGAAACATAAAACTGTTGTAGAATCCTCTGAACTTGCTAAAGATCCTAATAGTATATCTATCTCTGATGCTGAAACTGAAAGTGTTAATGAAAAGAATGATGCTTCTGATAAAGAAGAACCTGTAGCTGAACCTGAAAAGCAAACTAAAACTGCAAAGTATACTAAGGAAGATTTCATTGCTAATAAACATGGTAATGAGGGAAAACTTTGGGTACAAAAACCAATGCCTTTTCCTAATAAGAAACATAAATCTAAGGAAGAAGAACACTATAATTTTTTTTGTGAATGGATGAAACCTTTATTCTTGCAAATTCCTTTAACTGATGCTATTAAATTGCCTCCTTATGCAAAATATATGAAATATATTGTCTCTAACAAAACGAAGATTCCTAATGAGGAAATCTCCACTATGCTTGCTAATTACACTTTTAATGGCAAGTTTCCTGAGATGCTTGGAGATCCTAGTATACCAACTATTCCCTGTTCTGTTAAAAATGATTATGTTAGAACCGCTTTGTGTGATTTGGGAGCTGGAGTTAGTGTCATGCCTTTTACTCTCGATAAAAGACTCCTCTTAACAAAATTGATACCAACTGATATATCTTTGCAAATGGCTGATAAGTCTACTGCTATTCCTGTGGGTATATGTGAGGATGTTCCTGTTCAAGTTGCTAATAATTGTCTGATATTAATGACTTTGTTGTGTTGGAAATTCCTAAAGATGATAATATGTCTATTATTCTTGGAAGACCTTTGCTTAATACTGCAGGGCTGTTATTGATTGTAATCAAGGAAAAGTTACTTTTAATGTTAATGATAAACAACACACTGTTTATTTTCCCAAGAAGATTGGTAGAAAATATGGTTTAAATTCCATCGAAAATATTGAGACCATCAAGATTGGAGAATTTTATTGTCCTATTCCAAAGCCACCCAAAGAATAGGAAATCATTATGATTGGGACTATGTCTATTGAGGTTGAGGTAACATTAGTATTTAGTGAGAAACAAAGTTTTGCTTCATATAAAATTATTTTGGTAGCAAGACTTGATCACGCTTGTTTACAAAATGATTTTGAATGAAATGGGCAATGTTTTCACTATATTTTCACCTTCCCCATCATTGTTTTCACCATGTTTACTTCTGTTATTACATTGCTACTTGAGTGCAATCATGTTTTCCACCATCCTTATGCATGTTTTCCTGATGTTTTCACCATGTTTACTGAAGTTATGCATGTTTTCATCACCCATACTTTTGTTTTCACCACTACCACCTTTGTTTTCTTTGGTTATTCTTTCATAAGAGTGTCATAGAACCTCAGTAGTGCTGGTTTTGGTTTTGTTTTTCACCTTTTCACTTTCTTTGTCCCGGTTTTTATTAATTCTTAAAATTCTGGAAATACCTCAAAAATAAAGTTTCTCAAAAAATTCCATAAAAATTATAATAAATTTTTACGTAAAAAATGAGGCAGAAAGACACATGGGAGACCGCAGGGGGACCCACCAGTCAGGCACACCCCAGGGTGGCGCGGCCAGCCCTCTGGTGGCGCCGGCACATGGTGTGGGGCCCCCTGGCCCTCCACTTACTCTCTCCACTGCCCAAGTCTCCTCTCTCACCTCCCAAACTGAAAACATTTCCTGGATCCCGTGTTCTTGGTGTTCTTCCTCTGGATTTTTGATCTCCTTCTTGAGCCCATCATTTATTCTGATTTTTGGTGTGTTTGATCTCCGGTATGTGACTCCTCCAATGAAATAATTGCTCCATATAGGCTTAACCTTGCTGCCATGAAGTCTCATCAATTTGTCACTGCTAACTCTACTAATGAACGTTTAGTATATAGAGTTTTATATATGGATGGAGAGGAGCGAAAAGTTACTTTGCCGCAGCCTGTTTTGTTTAAGATTGACAGGTCACCATGGTCGCTCTCCAAGGAGTAGGTAGACAAGCATCTGAGCACCATGGAGTTTTACCGGCAGCAGGAGAGGCGAGACGCGCCTCCCGAGGACCACAACATGGAGTACACCGGCGCATCCACGAGCACATATCAAGAGGAGGGTTCCTCTTCAGCATACTACGGGGGCGCCGCCTCATGGCCCCCTTGGTGATTGATCTCCACTTAGGCCAAAAGCCTAAGCTCGGGGGGAGGTATACCGACATCACACTCATTTATATATCATGTTCGGTCGGTTCTTTGTATATCCATGTTTTCTTTTCTTTCGTTTGTTTTCGTTTCTTTCTCTTCTTTTGTTTTTATTGTTTTGTTCTTGTTTTCCAAAACAAAAAAAGACCAAAAATATTTCTATTGATTCTCTTTGTTTGCCTCTTTAGTTTCCTTAGTTGGTTTGCTTTATCCTTTACGTTGCAGTTTAATATTCAAAATCCAAAGATATTTTGCTTTGTTTGCTTGTTCTCTTTCTGTTCTTGTTTTAATTGAAAAACCCAAAATATTTGTTGTTCTTATTTGGTTTTGTAAAGTTTGTTGCAGAGTTCAACAGTCGTTCATGACTCCATTGGAGCTTGGTTTTAATTATATATTATTCGGGCCGCAAGTGAAGAGCAATAATGACGATCAACGACAATTCAAGTTGTGGTGAGAGGCTGGTATGAACTATATTTGCTTTCATTTTTGTACATATATCCATCTATGTGAGCATGCTTAGTTTGTTCGTATAAGAGATATGTGACTTAATGGCTGCTTAATAGTTCATGCTCTCTCATGTTTTGTTCCTATTTATTAATGGTAAATGACATGTCATATAAATAATTGTTCGCATTGTTCTATTCGTAGAAGGGTATGATATTGTGGTAGCCTCCTCTAACAATTTCATTTGAATCGACTTGGCACATGCTCGCGCATGCTAAGACTAAAAACAAAAAGTCAATAAGCCTCGATGATTTATTTTGCCTCAGAGTTCTAGTATCAATTTTATGCCTCAGTTAATTTTACTTTGTCGCGAACATGATTATGATAGTTGTTGATCTCTTGATTGTTGCTCCCTGTCTATTGCTAGCCTTCACCTGTACTGAGTATGAGCTCTACTCGTGCATCCAACTCCCAAAAACCAAAGTTTGCCAAATGTGTCCACCATACCTACCTATATGTGGTATTTAACCGCCACTCCAAGTAAATTGCTCATGTGCTACCTTTAAAACCTGCTAAAAATTATTCGTGTTTTGTGCCCCTGTTTTAGCTCATGAGGACGTAAATAGAGAATCTTTATCTCACTTTTTGATTGGATTTCACACCCTGGACAAGTGGCTTCATCCGCTTATCCAAATGATAGAAGAGCTAGCAGCGGGGTGCCCAGACCCAAATTAATACACACAAATTCTCTTCACTCTTTTTGCCCTTGATTTATCAGTCAAAGCATAATTGTGTAAACAAAAGAGAAAGAGGGATGACCTTCTACCCAGATGCATCCTTCACATGGGAGCCGCTCTTGTGAATCCAGTTGGCTTGTGACGTACTATATTGTATGTTTACCATTTGTTGACATAAGCATACACCTCTCTCAAAATGTTTTCAATACCTCTGTTTAATAAAATAAAAAGCTCTAACACATGAGTGATCCATGCTTCCCTCTGCGAAGGATCTTTCTTTTACTTTTATGTTGAGTCTCCGCGATATTCTTTGAGCATTTTCTTGAGAGCACAATGGTCATTCTTAGTGTGATGTGTTTGTCCCAAAGTATGGTTGATTGTGGTATAACTTTGATACTTGTATCTTTGATATCTTTACTTCTAGTCTTCCCTTGAACTTCAGAGGTGCCCTGGCATTTATGTTTTTCCCCACACTTAAGGGAAAGCGAGATACCACTTTATTAGATCTTTTTATGAATATTCCAATCTTGCAAATAGTTATGCTTCATGTTGTTTATTATTAATATGTTGTTATCTCTTCATGGTTTGCATAGCTATTAAGTGACATTATCTTGCATGTATCTTATCATGAGCATAATTAAGTATTTGATCATATAGTGAGTATATTTACCTCATATGAAAGAAATGTGTTCGTAAAAGTCTTTTATCGCACTCACTTGTCACTGAATTGCTCGAGGACAAGCAATAAGCTAAGCTTGGGGGAGTTGATACGTCGAAAACGTATCTCCTTTTCCGAACACTTTTCTTATTGTTTTCCTCTAAACTTGTGTGTTTTGAATAAAACTAACACAGACTAACGCTGTTTTCAGCAGAATTACCTTGGTATCTTGTTTTTGTGTAGAAAAACCAACTTTCGGGAAATTGCCCAGAAAAGACCCCATTGGTGTTTTCACTCCGGAAGAGCCCGGGGGCCAGAAGGGGGCCAGGAGAAGAGCCACAGGGTGGCCACACTCCCCTGGCGTGCCCCCCTTGGCCGAGCCAGCATAGGGTGTGGGCCACCAGAGCCCCCCTCGGACTCCCCTTTCGACTACAAGTAGCCTCCAACCCTAAAACCCGAGGGGGTTCGTCATATTCCACAGAAACACAACAGAGCGCCGCCGCCATCCCGAACATCGATTTGGGGATCAGAAGTTCCTGTTCTGGCACCCTGTCGGGATGGGGAAGTGGAGGAGATTATCGCCATCATCATCACCAACGCCTCTCCATCGACCATCCATGTCTCCCCCATCCATGTGTTAGTAATTCCCCACTGTAGGCGGAAGGGGATGGTAGGGATTGGATGAGATTGTAAACGTAATAATGTCGTGTTTGTTAGGGCATATTGCCTAGTATCCTCTATTAGTTCTGTTGACATTGTTGCAACTTGTTATGCTTAATGCTTGCCACTTTGGGCCCGAGTGCCATGATCTCAGATCTGAACATGTTATTAAATCACGGTGATAATTATTGTTTCTTGATCATACCTGCAAGTTGTTTACACACATTGTTGTCCGGAACCCGAGGCCCCGAAGTGACAGAAATTGGGACAACCGGATGGGATGGCTGCGATGTGAGGATCACATGTGTTCATAGAGTGTTAATGCTTTGGTCCGGTGTTCTATTAAAAGGAACACCTTAATTACTAGTAGTTCCCTTGAGGCCCCGCTGAAAACGGGCTGGTAGGACAAAAGATGTTATGCAAGTTCTCATTGCGAGCATGTACGACTATTTACGGAACACATGCCTATGGTTACTTAGTGCTTGGATGCTTTATCATATTTATCTGCAATGCCCATGACTTGATCATTATATGAACTATCTTATCCATGAAACGCCCGTTCATCCATCCCTATGCCTACAATATTTAATTCCGCTGTTTACATCAAACACATATGTTGCTGTTTTCATTCCACTGCTGCTATTATTTCACTACTGCTGCTACTATAAAACTGTTACTACTGATAAAACACTTAGAACAAAAGTACTTTCAGGTACAGGTGAATGGACAACTCACTTGTTAAGGCTCACAAATATTCTTTGTCTCCCCTTGTGTCAAATCAATAAATTTGGGTTTTACTTCCCTCGAAGACTGTTGCGACCCCCTATACTTATGAGTCATTACTATCCAACATGCTTCTATTACTAATAGTCCACCTTGAGAAAGCTATCCAACAAATCATGCTGGTATTAAGTTGTAGCAACAAAATGATTACTTTGTGCAACAAACAATTGCATTAAGTAAAGTACGTAATGTAAGCAATGGTTTCATTGTAGACAAGAGCACGGTTGTTTTCTCCCTAGTGGCGACAACACATCCTCCAACCATCACGTTTCTTTCACTCGAGCGAAGATGTAAAGGAGGCATGAACCCACTATCTAGCATAAATACCCCCTCTCGGAGATGAATACAATTATGTGATCAAGATAACCATACACATCGAAGGGCATGCAAGAACACATTAAAACACTCCAAGGATATAAATGAAGATTCTAATATAATGACATGAACAAAATAATCATAATTCCATGGTTCATCGGATCCCAGCAAACACAGCACATTGCATTACTCAGATGGATATCTATCATGTGAGGCATCTCAAGAGACCATGGTATTGAACATCAAGGGGGAGAGAGAGTACCAACTAGCTACTGCTATGAACCCGTAGTCCATGGGGGAACTACTCACAAAGCATCATGGAGGCAGAACGGTAGATAGAGATGGCTATGGAGGCACTTCTTCGTCCCGGCAGAGTGCCAGAACAAAGACTTCTATCCCCTGAATTAGGGTTTTCGATGGCGGTGGAGTTCGGATTCGTTCCCGGATAAATCGTCGGGTGTTCCTCCATTTTTAGGTAAAGGGTTAACTTATTGGAAATGAGGCGACACGAGGCGGTGTCGGGACTCCAAGGCCCCCTATGCACCGCCTAGGGGGCCACGGCTGGTGCCCCCTGGGGGCTATGGGCCCCACCTTGGGCTGCCCTTCTGGCTCCAGGAGTTTTCTGTGGAGTTAGGCCTACTGAATTTTTTTTAGAATTTTCTGAGAACTTTGATTTCTGACCTATTTCTGCAATACACAGACACATAAATAGGAACTCGCACTGGGCATCTTGTTAATAGTTTCGTACAATAAATGATAGAAAACATAAGAAAACATAGGGAAAACATATGGAAAACAAGCATGGAGCATACATAATTATAGAAACGCTTGAGACGTATCAGCATCCCCAAGCTTAACTCCTGCTCGTCCTCGAGTAGGTAAGTGATAACAAAATAACTTTTTAAGTGGCATGCTACCAACACAATCTTGATCAAATAATGATGTAAAGCACATAAACTAGAATCAAATGAATAAGAGCTGAGGTTTATAGTTGATAGCAAATGAGTAATGTATAAACCATTAGGAAAAACAAAGTAAAAAACTTTCAATGAATCAATACTAAAAGATAATGAACCGCGCAAAGTATATTAAAGATGATTTAAGCTTTAAGAAGAACAATATAATCATCCGATGCATCAAACACTCACACAATTTCTATTAGGATCAAGTCAAATGATAACAATATTCACATAGAAAATCAACTCACTATTTGTGCACTAAAAACAAGTAAGCGTTTTGCATTGGTTCCTGGCACCAGGATGTTATGGCTAAAAGAACATTATGGGGGTTTGGAAGGTAAACGAAAGAAAGTCTCACGCAACTGAAAGTGATCATTAGACAAGAGGAAGTCTTATAATCAAAGCTATGCAAGGAGTAGTGATTGCCACACAACAGATGCATATAGATCTATAAGAGTATGAAAGCTCTCTAATGGAACCAGTGGGGGTGCATCCAACTTGCTTGCTCATGAAGACCTAGAGCACTTTTGAGGAGGCTCATCATTGGAATATACAAGCCAAGTTCTATAATATAAGGTTCCCCACATAGTTATACAAGTAACATAATATGAAAACTCTCTCCAAACTGAAGTATTGGTGCTAAACATAAGCAAAAGTGTGGAATAAATGATAGTAACGCTGCCCCCTCTATTTTTTTAATTTTTTGGTGGCCTGTGTGGCTCTTTTATATCTTCTCTCATTTGTCCTCTTTTGGGATCTTTTAAATTCTCACCGGTAGGGGCAACACTCTATATTAAAATGAATCATCAGACTTTTAGTACTTATAACTCATAATAAAATATATCTCATGTATCAAACTGAATGCTCCTGACAGTGTAGCAGTATGCAATATAACAATAAAGCACGTAATCAAGTCACATAATGTAGATAGTTTTTGTATGGAAATATATTTCAGAACGGCTATGGAAATTCCATGGTAGGTAGGTATGGTGGTTGTTTTGAGGAAGATATTTGGGCTTATGTGTAGGAGAAGATGATGAAGTCCTCCCATGGGGTTTGGATGTACCAGCGAAGTTTGCACCTACTCTCATTGTGAGAATGGGAAAAGCACAGTACCGTAGAGGCTATAAAATACGGATGGTGGAAGTGCCATAAAACAGCAACTTAGAACTCAAAAGTTTAAAGATTCCAACTAGCAATCTGATCTTACAAGACATAATGAAAATCACTCCAAGAGGGTCCATGGCTACGACAAATCACTGTTGGCTACCCCGATCGTAGAGTGTAACAAAAATTATCATGGTTGCTATCTACATTGGAAGTTATATACCATCATACCTTCAACTTATTATTCGAGTGTGGCACAGTTTGAAGCTCTTAGACCAACCATTAATTGTTTTTACTTTTCTAAACCAGAATTTTTACCCATTAAGCATATTAATATATCAAAACCACAACAATGATTGAAGTGAAACAATTTAATGATCATCAAGATTATGCAGTTTTTTCTGGTACCACTACCACAAGCACAACATTTTCCCGTTCCAACCAAAACCAACCAATTTAATTGAAAAAACTCTCATAGAAAATATTGAACAAAGTCCAGAGAGATAATCATATATAACTGAAGCAACCCAACAAGCTCTGAACAATATTCAAGTGGAAAACTAGAGCTAAACGCAGTACTAGCAAAACATGAACACTCACGGAACAATAAGAGTGAAAATTAGAGTGTTCTGGACAATGGAAACGGAGCGTGTCTCTCTCCAAACTAAAATATGCTAGGATCCAACCATTTATTAAAGCAAGCAAACAAAACAAAACTGAAAGGAAAATAAAATGACGCTCCAAGAATAACACATATCATGTGAAGGAATAAAAATATAGTGTTTTGAAAGAAACCTGATATTTTTGTTGATGAAGAAGGGGATGCCCCAAGCTTTAATGCTTGTACTTCTTGGATATGTCTTGGGGTCCTCAAGCTTGAGATTTTGTCCGTCCTTCATCTTCTCATATCATCCTTCTCTCCCTACACTTGAATCCTCCACCTAAAACTTCTCACGATCTTCATTAGCATCATTAGTGCATCAAAATAATAAATCCACTTGGTTAAGTTTCAACACAAGTCTAATACTCCACTTAAAACATTAGATACTGTCACAACTTCATTTAACGCTCTCCCTCCCAAAAGAATCACAAAAGAAGAAGATTAAGAGTCAAATGCAAATATTGGCAGAAATCTGTCAAAACATAACAACAGATAAAGGTGATTTTTTTCGAAAAACTTCTGTTACTCCAATAAAAAGTGCAAAAATAATGTATGCTAGATGACAACCTAGGGCAAGTTCCCAAAAAAATATCAAAAAATCCTCGCTATCTGGCTGAGAGAACCTAGATTTTTGGTGAAGCGCGAAAATCTGGACATAAAACAACAATTTCCCCAAATCACACTACCTCTCTATTAGAGGTTACTCTTGTCACAAAAACGAAATAAAAAGGATAAGCATCGGTTTTTACAGAGGTTAAAACTTCCAAGACTCAAAGAAAACGAAATAAACCTGAAGGAAAACAAAGTGGGTTGTCTCCCACAAGCGTTTTTCTTTAACACCTTTTAGCTAGGAAAGTTATTTTAAGGGACTTTTTTTTATGATACAATGGAAGAAAACACAGCAGACACATATTTTTAGCTGAGAAGTTTTACATTATTTCCATAGGCATGAACACAAGTGTTCAAGGTCGTCCCCTATTTCATCAATTATCACCTTCTTAATCACTTCTCTTTTTTGAAAGTTTTAGAAAACAAGCACGGCTAATTTTTTAAATAATTCGCGTTCCCTACCAATAAAAGAGATAGAAAACAACTCAAAACTGAAAGCAAAAGAAACGTAAAACTGAAAGCAAAAATAACTAGGGTTGTCTCCCAAGAGCTCTTTCTTTATGGCCATTAAGATAGGCACAGTAATTTCAAAGATGCTCACATAAGAAATATGAATTAAACCAAAAAGAGCATCAAGAAGCATATATGGAACACATTTAAGTCTAAGCCACTTCCTATGCAGAGGAATCTTGTAAAGAAATAAATCAAAGAAGCACAATTAAACTAGGTTAGGAGGGAAAAATAAGAACAACTTCAACATAAAGAAAGATGTTTTAGTAACATTAACATTTCTAAAATCATATTTTACTCTCTCATAATAATTTCCAGTAGCATCATGAACAAACTCGACAATATAACTATCACATAAAGCATGTTGGTCATGATCTAAAAGCACATAATTCATATCAAGCTCAAAAATAGTGGGATCAAAATTTAAAATCAGCGCCTCTTCTATCCCTCTTTTAACAATAGAATAACAAGATGATTGGTCACTCTCAAAAGGTATGGGACACCTTATAGCTATCCCCTTTTCAATAGCATTATAATTTATAGCATCAAGTAACATAGGACCATCATCTAGAGCATTATCATATAAATTTTCTAAACAAACTTCCTCATTATCATGCATATCAATAGTTGGAATAAATACATGATTATCATAAGATTTATCGAAGTAGCAAGGACTATTACAAATAACAGTAGCAAAATTATTATTAAAAGTTTCATTAATAGAAGGATCAAGCTCACAAGTATAGCAAGTATCAATTTCATCAAAAAGGGACATCTCAAAAGAATAAATAAGATCATCACATTCATCAATATAGCACTCATCCTCCTTTTGTAAGCATGGAGGTAAATCAAATATTGTATGAGTTAAAGAGTTTCTCCCATTAGAAAGTAGACATGGGTAGCTACTACATTCTTCCTCCTTTTATTCTTCACTCTCCTCCTCTTTTTCATCCAATGAGCTTCCAGTTTCAACATTTCTTCTTCCATAGGATCCTGCAAGGCATTAGTCTCTTCCTTTTGAGGAGAGCATATATTAATATATTTAATTATATAGCAATTAGTATCCTTGTAATTATCAAATCAATATTCAGGTATATCATAAATCTCATATTTATAAGGAGCATCATAAATATTTTCAAGCAAATAAGCAATTTCAAATGCACCCTTCTAAGTAATAAATTATTCAATTTGTTCCACATCATAAAAGTCATAATTTCCTCTAAAATAAGAAGCTATGGTATTATTATCATTCAATTTATCAAAGCAATAGGAAACATTATAAGTAGAGCACACGTTTTAGCATAATCATTCAATTTATTTATTTGTTCCCATAAGTGTACCCTTTTTGTGACAAGCGGTGTTCCTTATAATATTATTGTTCTTGTTCTGTGAATCCACCTTCCCAATAAGATCTAGTTTCAAAGAAATCGACCATTGATAACAAGAATAATAAAGCAAGTAAAAAAGCAAGAATGTACTTCCCAAGTGAATTTATAGATAGAGCTATGCTCCCCGGCAACGGCGCCAAAAATAGTCTTGATGACCCACAAGTGCAGGGGATAACAACAGTCTTCGAGGGTAAGTGTAATCCAGTTTATTGATTCGACAAAAGGGGAGCCAAAGAATACCTATAAGTCTTAGCAGCTCAGTTGTCAATTTACCCACACATGAGAAGCACTTAGAAAAATATGTTCGTAATAAAAGGTGCAATAAAATAGTGGATGGAGTAGTGTTGTGATGTTTATCTTGCGTCCTCAACACACCTAAAACAATGGAAATTGTATAGATGCACTGGTTCAATGAAAATATAGTTAATGTTGTGGAATACGGAGTTAAACAAGTGATATTTATAATTTGTAATAAACAGACCAGCAAGGAAAAAAGTAGTAAAAGAATGTAAAAACAGTAGCAATAATAGTAAAAGATGGACCGGGGTTCACAGGTTCACTACTGGGAAACCCTCCAAACAGTAGAACGTGTTGGGTAAGAAATTATACGTAGGCAATTGACAAATCATGGGGGCATAATAATGCTATTATGAAGAGATATAGTTCACGGGTTCTAACATGGTAGGCATTACGTTAAGATAAATAGATCGCTATCTAGCATACATCTATTACTAATAATCCACACCTTGAGAAAGCTATCCAGCAAATCTCGCTGCTATTAAGTTGCGGCATCGAAATGATTGCTATTGTGCAACAAACAATTGCATTAAGTAATATGTAAGCATTGGTTCTCATCCGTAGACAAGAGCATCGCTGTTCTCTCCCTAGTGGCAACAACACATCCTCCACCCATCACGTTTCTGTCACTCGAGCACAGATGTAAAGGAGGCATGAAACCACTATCTAGCATAAATACTCCCTCTTGAAGATGAATACAATTATGTGATAAAGGCAACCATACACATCAGAGAGCATGCAAGAACACATTAAAACACTCTAAGGATATAAGTGACGATGCTCATACAATGACATGAACAAAATAATCATAACTCTATGGTTCATCGGATCCCAACAAACACAACACATAGCATTACATCAGATGGATCTCTATCATGTGAGACAGCTCAAGAGACCATGGTATTGAATATCAAGGGGGAGAGAGTACCAACTAGCTACTGCTATGAACCCGTAATCCACGGGGGAACTACTCACCAAGCCTCATGGAGGCAGAACGGTCGATGGAGATGGCTCCGGGGGCACTTCCCCGTCCCGGCAGAGTGCCAGAAGAGAGACTTCTATCCCTGGAATTAGGGTTTTCGATGGCGGCGGAGCTCGGATGCGTTTCTAGAAAAATCATCGAGTTGTCCTCCCTTTTTAGGTCAAGGGTGAACTTATAGGCGAAGAGGCGACTCGAGGCGGTGTCAGAGGGCCTCCAGCACTCCCTAGGCGCGGCCTAGGGGGGACGAATGGTTCCCCATGGGGTCTGTTGGCCCCACCTTGGGCTGCCGTTTTGGCTCCTGGAGTTTTCCGGGGAATTAGGCCTAGTGGATTTTTTTTCAGAATTTTCTAAAACTTTGATTTTTTACCTATGCACAGAAAAATAAACATGAACTGGCACTGGTAATCTTGTTAATAGGTAAGTCCAATAAATTATAGAAAACATAAGAAAACACAGGGAAAACATATAGAAAAAGAGCATGAATCATCAAAAATTATAGATACGTTTGAGACGTATCACCGGGCTCCCCTCTTATTTATGTGTGCATGAAATAGGGGGTCATTGGTTGGTTTTGTGCCCCCGATTAGGGCGTTTATTAGGTACATGTGGAGGGTCGAATGTTGCTCCGTGGCCCCTCCCCCTTATCCCTTTATTTTTATGTTATATATTCGTATATTTTGACCAGGTTCAGGTTGAACCGTAGATCAACCTGCTACAATGCCAACATTGTACATATCATCATCCTTCTTGAAGTTTAATGAATTATTTCTTATTTTTATCTCTTGCAACCAATGTGTACATTCTTTAGGTAGCTCTTTTAGGTATGCAAATCTTTGTTTCTCATTTCTCTTCTACCAACTCGTCAATTGTCCTACTTGGCATGGCGACAACAACAACATTGTACATGCAAACGGGCTTCTTGAAACACATATGTATTCAAAAGAATATTTCATTTACATGCATTATTTAATATTTTCAGATGAACTGTAATACAAACCTTGCATTCGGTGGTGCATCCATTTGAAAATAGTAAACTAAAACTGTCCTAGAAAATAAATGTTGTAGTTTAAGCCCGTCTTATACCCCTAACTGGTTTTGATTGACTATGAAAAGGCGTGCAATTAAAGTACTAACAAATTAATTAGTTTCCAGTTTTAGCCCATGTGTTAGTTAGATTAAAGTCACTTGTGAGATATATTAAAGTTACTAGTGATATCATCCCTCAAGACTACATTTGTCAATTTATTGGAGTCATAGGTATACCACACTTTCATGAGGGGTAGTTGACTAGATTGAGGAGATGGAATTCTTTAAAATATCTCAAAGATATTCTTCAGTGATCCAACTAATTATCTCTATTTATAACAAAATTTAAAAGCTTAGATCGATGAGAAAGTTAGTTGGTACCACCGAACCATGTGAGAACAAATATGGTGAGGAGAAACTCAATCTGCAAGTTTGTATACAAACAACATATGAGATATTTCATGAACACGTTGTATGCAAGAGAAAGATTAATGTGGTGAATTAACGTATATGTACTAAGCTTAGTACATACGAGGATTGGAGACATTGAATGTCCTAGTATCCCAAGAAATTGGGCACCATTCTTAATCTTGTTTTCTTCTCGAGTAAACTCTCTGGGAGTTTTGTCACTATTAATGACTAGGAGAGAAAAAGAAATTTATTCATTACATTTTGGAATCTGGAGAAAACTTATTATAAGTTAATGATAAGTAAAGGGTTCAACTTAAGAATACAAATGCGTCATTATTGACACACCGATAAAGTATTCCAGTACAACTGGTATCATTCTTAATGATTGAATATTTCTTCTCTTAGAGAGGAAACACCGAAATACAGACTATTCAAAGTTTATGACATAGTCTGGTAAAACCAGCTTGGGTATAGATTATTGATGTTCAAAATTGCTAGTAAGTGTGGTTCTTGGGTATAGTGATTTAATCACAGAAATAATAGATTAGTTACCCTTATATGCAATGATAAACAATTACTATAAAAGGACTAGGAAAGGAAAAGGGAATAATGGGTGATGGAGTAAGATTACTGCATTCACTATATTTTCCTGAGGGTTTTATTGTAAGATTTGGCACTTGTTGCCTCTCTCAGGACATAAGTTTGACTTATGACCTTTTGGATAGGAAAAATTGATAGACATCAATAATATTAAAGCATTAAAAGATCAATTATCAGTAACAATCATTTTTGCAACAAGATATATTCCTGATCTTGTCATGGAATTAAGTTACAAGATTTAGCGATCATCTAGAAAGTTGTGGAATTATTATACAACTTTGATCACTAGAACACCATAAGCTTATGGAATGTCCAAGTGACATAATCCAACCTTGTCCAATCAGGATGGATTAAGAATGTTAAAATGTCATTACATCTTTCATAAGTCATTCTTTAGATACTAATGCTTTACACTTAAAATAAAGCCATCTAAATTTCATTTGTGATGTAAACTATTTACAAGAAATCACGAAATGAATGTTTGCTTCTTTAATGGTTGTACCAAGTATAGATAATTCTTCCCATCATCATGGACAAAGCTTTTGTCAGGGGTGTTCTAGAGAAATTACTTCTTCAGAAAGTAAGTGAGAGGATAGTACGAATCGACGAACTTCGTAATCATCAGAGTGGCGCAGCACCGAAAGAAATTTTGGTGATTGCCATCATGAATGATACAACAGTTTTTACATGTGATGTAAAAATTTGATCGAGCTTAGTAACCGAACCAAGTAGATCATAATATCATTGTTTCACAATAATGAAAATGGTATATAAGGGAAGCAGTGATGGACCCTAACACCAAAGATATTGCTAAACACCATGACATCCAGATGGATTCCATAAACGAAAGTCAAGTTTGGAACTTGGTATTGGGTTTTTTGCGCTCTCTAAGAAGGGCATAGAGAACTATTACGGTACCCATAATCTTAGCCGGTTCTGGCGCATAGGCTTGCGGCCGTTTCCCTGACCGGTTCGGAGCATAAGATGCTAATAATCATGCCCATGTGAGTCGATTTCGCGGGCCGTCTTGGAAACGCACCCCACAAACAGTTTTTAAAACGGGCTGCCTCTGATAATATCTACGTGGTAAGTAGTCCAACCAAATGCCCGGCACGCAACATAAAGGTGGGATGTTTTAACGGCCGACTCAACCTAAGTTAGACTATGCAAACCCCGCTAGAGGGTTCAAAACTTTTATAGGCTCCGGGATTTAACATATGGTCCAAACAATGGCGAGCCGTTTGAAATAAAGGGCAGCCTTGCGCTAAACAGAGACGGTTTTAATTCTTACCCGACTCTTCATTTGGTGGAGCGTCCGGAGTTATTTGGAGGTTGTATATTTTTTTGAACTAGCCTTGAGGCAGTTATTTAAACCGCCTTTGTTAAGTTCGGATGTGCCAGTATTGTCCAGAATTTCACAGCCGGGTCCGGATGGAGAAAATGAATAACAATATGACATCTATTTTGATCTTATACCAAATATTTAAACTAACCAATCAATTTGTGAATATATTGATAATTAAGCTCAATTCCATTGCCGTACATTCACGGCAACGCTGAGTTTATGAGAGTAATTAACAGTGCATGAACCAAAGTGTAGAATATTCGAATGGGATCACAAAATCACAACTTGGAACATTATGATCACTCTGTAAGCACAAATACGTTGTCACATGTCATCAGACCCTTCAGCCATCACCTTCTGGACCAAGAAATGAGACATATCGTCACGAGCATTCGTAACTTGCTGATTGGTAGTAGCTTGCCTCCGAGTTGCGGATGTTGTGGATAATTTTTTATAGTCTAGTGAGTATGATATAAAGCACATAAAATATGAAGATGCTTGAAAAATGAAAATATAAGTTGATTTATTACCTCCAATTCTGTATCTAGGGACCAAAACATCATCACGTTCATATGATGGGCAACATAGAACCCGCCGGCTGTTGGTGGAGTTGGAAAAAATAGCGTATACATATAAGAGTTTCATATCCAACAGAAAAAATAGAGTTCATGCATTAGAATGTGCCAGGTGGAAACTAACATGATATTTCAGGAGGTGGTTAAGTCTGGTATAACCCTTCTAACTTATAGGTTCATTTTCCATCTTGAGGAAATCAAATGCTCTGATGGAATAATGATATTAATTAACATAGGAATATCATGTGTTGTGTATATATTAAACATGATGTATTTGTGTAGAGGAAAATAATTAGTCACCTGTCAAGAAGTCTGCTTATGTGGTCGACATTGATCTTATGATCTGGATGAGGATCAACATAGTACACACCACCTTTCAGAACTGAGATAGCGACAAGAATGCAGCGATCCCTACAAGATATGTACTTAATTTAAGTTACTAGTAAATTGATTCAATGGTTTATAATCATAGTTTAGATAATGAAAAAATTAATTCGAGAGATAAAATTCAACATTACTTTACCTTCCCAAAAAGGACATAGGAATAAAACGTTGTCTTAGATATTCTTCATCACATGGATGAAGTAATCCTCGACATGCCTCTCGTCACGATCAATCACTCGCTGCGAAGTACGAGAAGGGTACATGAAGATTTCTTTAAGGAATTGTTCCCTCTCCGGACTCATTAATTTCCTACATAATAAGTAGATGAGTTGCCGGACCCTAGACCCAGAGTTATACATAGTTGTTATGCGCTCCTATTCATGGATCCACAAGGGCTTCAGGGTTACCAGCCTCGGCCGTAACACACAACGGCAGGTATACGAACTCATCGGCGCGCAAACCGGCAACACTTCGGTACTACTACTCCTTGTGTCCATGCCAGTCGTAATCAAATATGCATATCAAAGTGTCCATGAGTCGTATGAAACTGAAGGAACGGGACTAAGGCTAAACCGAGATGCGATGTGTCAGAGGAAGTGCTACACATGTCGAGGGTTACTGGATTTACCAATCCTAGGCCGGGTAAATATCGGCAAGCATGCTCGGATATGGATCATCGGCACACAACCCCTCGACTGCGACAGTCAACACAGGCATACTAGAGTATAGCAGTATACGTAGAGGCTACACGACCAACATAGGTCAGGTAACCTAACAGTACACCAAACAGAGAAAGCAAATTATGTTGCTATACAACAAGAATGCAAAAGGACTAAGAGTCCGAACATAAGCAATGTAGTCAAACTCAAACTACAGATGCCAGGATGCCACTTGGGAACCGCAAACTACTCATCGTCATCGAGGTAGAAACCTTCTTCGGCTGAAGCACATGTGTCATTAACAAAAACAACAACGAGGCAAGGTTGAGTACAAAAGGTACTCATCACGACTTGAGTTCTAACTTATTTTGTGTAAAACAACTTTTTTTTTCCGAATCGAGGCAGAAAAAGCACGTGTAATATAGCATTTTCAAAACAGAGGAGAAAACTACTCAACTACTGAGATTAACATCTTTTTTTGTTCCACCAATTCTTTCTCATTCCCAGACTATTTCAAGATACCAGGGTCACCCCTCTCGACTTAGTCGAGGAGGCACCCTCCTTTCGTTGTCAACAAGTTTTATTCATTTCGTTAAAGTTATCTAAGATCACACATCTTTCACCGAGTCGGCCTTTACCGTGGACACGGCTTTTCGAAAAGATTTCCTGGCAGGGGTGTACACTTTATCCACATGTACCAACGGACTCTTAATGTCATGCGTTAATGCTCTCCCTAAGAGCGTGGCATAGCTTGGTCGGCCACAACCTTTACCTTACTCGACCCTATCCATGAGTCAACCCAAAACGGGGCCACCCCGTCAACATGGAGTTCGCCACCTCCTGACGGAACTTGTTCTGTGAGATGGGATCAAGACCCGTGTACGTCCATCATTTGTCCTCGTCACGTATTAAGTTTTCTCTAAAACATTTCCGACTCACACGCAAATGAAAATCCCAAACTACGTGACCCATGGATGTGGCCAAATAAATTAGTTGGTCGAGCGTGGTCAGTTAGGCCCCGCATGTGGTTACACGGTCAATCTTTCCTTCTATAGCGAGACCCCAATTCCTATGGTTCAAAAGCACATGACAAAAAACTATTTCCCAAGTGGCCTCCCGTCCAAGCCTTTATTCAAGATCACATGCTCACCTCTCATCACCAGATCAACATAAAGGATTAACGCATTGATCCAACTCATCAAACGGATGAAGCAGATCATAACACTAGGCATGGATAAGCATATAACACACAAGGCTCTAGCGATACTTAAACAACCCTAGTCATACTAGGAGAGAAACAGGTATGAAGGCGACGAAGGGGAAACATGCATTGGATAGGATAAATCTAACTAAGACCCAAAATTTAGTTGAATCGTATGCATGACTAAGAATTTGAAAACACTCAAAACATGGGTGTAGCCCTCAGTTTGTGGGAAGATGGAGCTGAGGTCATCATAGTAGGCTGGATCAACCTCTGGGTCACGATCTATCGACAACGAGAAAACACCAAAAAGAAAGCAATGATTCAATACAAGGCTTCGCTGCAATGCACAGTGTGTATGCATGACAATTAATGCATCGTATGGCAGCCCTAAGGATGTAGGACATGTTACTAGGGTTTTAGGATGTGAAAGAATGGTTAAGTGAAACCAATCCCTTCATTTAAAACGGAGGAAATTTTTGGTATTTTGAAAGTGTGTCAAAATGAAGTTTCTTAGACATGAATGGAAACGTTTTTAGGGAATAGCATTTACTTCACGGATCAAATTGATACCTTGTTCATATTTTTTGATTTTATTTGAATTATTTATGAATTTTACTAATTTAATTGAATTTAAGTTTAATTTAAATAATATTAAAATTTGAACTTAATCAAAATTATTTGAAAATGTTATAAATCAAATAGATTTTAATTTTCCAAACATTTTGGTATTTTTCATAATTTTCTGAATTATAGATTAGGAGATATTTAATTTACAACTTTAAAATATTTTTTGGAATTATAATTAAATGGGGCCCACCTCTCATGTATTTATTCTTTTCTAAATATTTTGTAAAACAATAGAAGTCTGATAAGTGGGGCCAGGTGATGTCGTGCTGACGTCATCATGACGTAAACAGCTAACCGAAAAGTCTCGGGAGCGCACGTCGGCAGCGATTGAGGATGGGAGGGGAAGCGCGCTAGGGCGTACGAGATGCACCCCATCGCGGGCTACTATATGGTGGCGGCACCGCCCGAAAAGGGCCACCGGAGTTGCTCCAGTGAGCAAACTCTGAGGCAGCCGACGGATGCGCTCGACGGTGGCGGTGGAAACGGAAGCGAATCAACGAAATAAAGGCACCGAGAGGTGCATCAACCCATCGCGGTTGCAGGGAGGTGGACGGCGAGGCTAGGAGGGCTCGGTAACAGCGGCGACGTGTGATGGAAGCCAGTGGCCGGAGAGGGAGAAGATGGCCGAATTCTCGCGTTCGAGGCCATCTCGGTTGGCGTCCATTGATGAGGAGGTGTAGAGGCAGGAGGTGGTGACGATGGCGTGCTCGGCCGGGTTTCGGAGCGGCGAGCTCCGGCAGGGGGCTAAGGTTTCGTTTGTCTACGGGAAAGAGAGAGAGAGGAAGGGAGAGGGATGGTTCTGGGAGGCATAGAGATTGATCGAGACGTCTCCTCGGCGTTGTCCGCAGCGGGGCACCGAAAGCAGGAGGTGGCAAGCGACGCGTCGGCGGCGTCCTCGTCCTTCTGTCAGGAGGAAGAAGAAAGAGGGAAAAAATTCGCATAACCCCCTGAGTTTCCAGAAAATTGCAAAGAAGCCCTTCTGCTTTTAAAAACAGAATATAATTTGAAATATTGGGGGCCTTTTTGGAAGATTAAAATTCCACAAAAATAATATTTGGAACACTCATCAAATTTGTAACAATTCCATAACTTGGTTTGTTAATTGGAAAACTTATTAAATAATTTATGAGTTGCCAATTTAAGTGATTTTTCTCAATTCTGTTAATTAAATTCAAATTCAAACATTTTAACAAATGATTTCATGCATGAATGCCATGTACACAACACACACCACCGTTTATTCAAAAGTGGGATGTTACAAGTCTTCCCCCTTACAAGAATCTCGTCCTGAGATTCTTAGGTTTTAGAAAAGAAGTCGGGGTACTTAGATCATAAACGATTCTCTCTTTCTCAGGTTGCTTTGTTCTTGGAATGATGTGACCATTGAACTTTAAGGAACTTGATTGTCTCGCGTCGGGTTCTTCGTTCAGCCTCATCGAGAATACAGACATGAACCTCTTTATAGGAGAGATCATCCTTGATCTTGATAGTCTCCTGGTCTACACCACAGATAGGATCTTTGAAGCAACGTTTGAGTTGAGAGACATGGATAACATCATGGACATCCAAAAATCCTGGATGCAATTGCAATTGATATGAAACCTGTCCTCTTTTGCTAATGATGGGAAAGGGACCAATATAACGAGGAGCCAGTTTGCCTTTGATTCCAAAGCGTTATCCACCTTTCAAAGGTGTGACAAAAAGATAAGCTTTCTCACCAATTTCATAATGAACATATTGATGATAACGATCATAATAACTCTTACGAGATTGAGCTGTTTTCGAGCGTTCACGGATGATGTGAACCATTTCTTCTACTTCCTTGATTGTATTTGGTCTAAAGCAATGTTCATGATATCGCTTATCGTTAACTTATCGCTCGGCCCATGATAAGAGATATATCGGCTTATCGGCCGATAAATCGATTTTATCGGTCGACTATTTATCGGCCATTTTTCTTGTAAATCCAAAATTGTAGCACTGAAATATCTAAAATATGCTATAAAAGTCTATTATATCGGCACTAAAAATTCTCAATTATGATACATAGATATATTGTATTTAATAATACTAAAAAATTCTATGATGGATGTCATTAATCACATGTTTCAGTGCTGGAAAATCGCTATACCAGCCGACTTATCGGCATATTGACCGATAAATCGCTTGCAAGACCGATAAAATGGTCTGAAAGATAAACTCCACCGATATTCATTTATCTTATCGGTCACCACCTGATAAGCGATAAATCGGCCAATAAATCGGCATATCGGATGATATTTGGAACAGTGGTCTAAAGAATGATCTCTCCCCGGTTTCAGACCAATTCAGAGGAGTTCGGCAACCATATAGAACTTCAAAAGGAGCCCTACCCAAGCTAGATTGATAATTGTCGTTATAAGTGAATTCGGAAAATGGAAGTAACTTCTCCCAATATTTACCGAAGGATATAACAAAAGCTGAGGTCATATCCTCGAGAATTTGATTCAGTCTCTCGGTTTGTCCACCGGTTGGGGGATGGTAAGAAGTGCTTAAGGATAGACAAGTTCACATGACCTCTTGAAGACTTCCCCAGAACCTAGAGATGAACAGATTCCCATGATCTGAGCAAATCCTTTTAGGAACTCCATGAATACTGACTATTTGTGAGATATACTAGCTCAGAAAACCGAATACTCTCATGAATAGGAAGAAAATGAGCAACCTTTGACAAACGGTCACACTACCCAAATAGCGTTGTGACCGTTTTTGTTATTGGGAAGACCGGTAATAAAAGTCCATACCAATTTCATCCCATTTACATTTAGGAATAGGTAGGGGTTAAAGAACACCAGCAGGTCTTTGATGTTCAGCTTTAACACGATGACAAACATCGCATTCAGCAACATACAGAGCGATTTCTCGCTTCATTTGGGTCCACCAGGACCTTGGGTGCAGATTCTGATATATCTTCGTGCTACCAGGATGAATAGAAAGAGGCGTTTTATGAGCCTCTTTGAGTATTAGCCTTCTCAGATTTTGGTACTGAGGCACAACCGAACGGCTATTGAAATAAACAATGCCTTGATCATCAACAGAGAAACACTTGGTAACTCCACTAGCAATGTTCTTCATGATCATGGCAATGCCTAAGCTGCACTTTTGGGCATCTTTTATTTGATCCTCAAGAGAAGATTTTATTTCCATATTGGCCAAATATCTAGAAAGAACAACTTCAAGGTTGAGCTTGGAGAACTCCTCATGAAGAGAAGGTTGAGCTTGTTGTATCATCAAATTTCTACAATAAGACTTTCGACTTAGCGCGTCAAAAACGACATTCGCTTTGTCAGGTTGATAGTTAAGACCCAAATCAAAGTATTTGATTACTTCCAATCATGATCTTTGTCTGAGATTCAGATCAGGATGGGTGAACAGATATTTCAGACTTTTATGATCTGAGTATAGCTCGCAACAGTTACCAAGAACATAATGATGTCATTGTTTAAGAGCATGGACCACAGCTGCTAGCTCAAGGTCATGAATTGGATAGTTACGCTCATGTGGTTTGAAATGACGAGAACCATAAGCCACCACACGAACTTCTTGCATTAACACACAACCGAATCCTTGTTGCGAGGCATCACAGACATAACAAAGTCCTTACTCGTATCAAGAAGAACAAGCACATGAGCGGTAGTCAGTTTGGTTTTCAGAGTTTGGAAACTCTCTTCCTTCTTTTCTGACCACTCAAACATTTTTTACTATGATTCGGTTATTCCCGTGGCCCCTTTGCTAGCTCGCTTGCTCTCTATTGTGCGCATCCTGGAAATAGTTCCACACCTCACGTGGGGAGAATTTTTTTCCAGACCAACTACGTGGAACTTGGACGGGATACTGTGGGCCAGAATCCGGTTGGGGGCTAAACGAATACCACAAATTTGCTCGGCTGGATAGTTTCCCTCACTGGGCTGGGAAACCAGAATCAGGCCTCAATCTAGGCCAATCCCTGCCTGACATGGATTAAACGAATCTTCGTTGTCATTTATTAACAAGTCGGCAGCTACAGTAAACCAGCTCCAGTGCCCAAGCATGCATGCAACGTAAGCATAAGAGCAAGTATAATAGTGTGCTTATAGCCCGCCTACGTGGCATTTTTTCCTATGTGGAGGAGTGAGAAATGAAAAAGTAGGGGGAGTGGGCTCTCATGCAAGAGCCAGGCTATACGCGTGCTCCTAGGGAAATGCAATTAATGTGAGGAGATAGATTGAGAGAAGATTATGCAGAGTAAAAATCTAATAGCCATCCTTATAGCCCACCTTACTATATGAGTAACTTTAAATGGTGGCTATAGATGACATGGCACCCGCTTATAGCCAGCAGCTGGATATACTATCAACCATGCTCTAAGTGCCCAACCACAACGGCGGGCCTATTGGGCATGCTACATGGATCAGATCAAGCAGGGGACCAGGAGCATGTGAAATGTCTGCCTTTCAACTATATCAACTCAATTCATGATGCATTGTGCATGTCACCATATCCTGCAAGCCTGCATGATTTCCATCACATGGGTATGGCAATGCTAAGAGCATCTCCACTCGCTCCCAAGGGGTCCACATGTCACTTTCGGTTTTAGTATGGAAAGGCGACGGAAAACGTCAAAAATTGGCCCAGTCATGTCCTAGCACACATAGGACGTCAAAATAGTGTCGTCGAAACCCAGTGCGTTGGGGGCTCTTGGTGCACCGCCGAAAGTTTGGGCGGACCGCGTCTCTCCACATGTCTTGTTTAGCCTCGTTCAATCATTTCCCTGACAAACTTTTTGTTGGGGTGGGCCGTGGCTAGGAAAATGTTGTCGCCATGCCCTCTTATTTAAACCGACGGTACCATCTAGGCCCTCCATGTGTTTAATTCAGTTTATGCACCCCAAGATTTGGTTCAAGTGAAATGTGTTTAGGTACAAGCTCATCGTCCATATGTATGTTTTCCATGAATTGTTTTTTCAAGGATATGCCCTGAGAGGCATATCAGGATCATAGAAGAATGACAAAGCGGCCAGAGTTACATTGCGGGCTGGCACAGATGCCGAGCGCGCACCCACGTTGCCTAGCAGCTACAACACAACACCTACTACTCGCGAAACCTCCACCGCTCCGCCTCTAAAAGGCAACCTCCAAACAGCCTAGCCGATCTCCAGGTCTCGGCCTCCACACTAATGGCACGAAGCACCACTACCGGCGAGGGGGCGACGTTGTTGAAGACAACATCGTTCTGGTGGCACCGAAGGGTACAACAAACTAGTGTCACAACCGTCCAAAGGTTCCGCATGTCATGCCACACACCCTGTCTCGTAGCCACCCACTCAGCCAGAGTGAACGCAAGGTACGGGATCCAACCTTCCCTGCCCCATCCGCGGAGGCAGGCGACCCACACCGTTCGTTCCAACACGCAGCCCACCAGAAGGTGATCAATGGACTCGTCATGCTGGTCACGGAAGGGGCATGAATCCGGGCGTGGCAAATCACGCCTAGCCAACCGGTTGGCAGTCCAACGCCGATCCCTGAGGGCAAGCCACAAGAACATCCTACACCTCAGGGGAGCCCTAGAATCCCAATCTGTCGGGCGCCCGACATCAGCTCCGACCCTGCTAACAAAGACGAGTAACACGATCGCAAGGTATAGACGCCACTGGCATCCCAACACCACCTGAAGACGTCTGCTATACCAAGCCTAAGCTCCACTGTCGTGAGGTGATCTAACAAATCCAGAAGCTCAGCCAGGGCCAGGGCTGGCATGTCAGGAGAGATGTCATCAAGCCAACTACCGGCTAGGACATCACGCACAGTGTGGCCCTTGGCAGCGCTGCGGGGAACCACCCTAAAGATATTGGGGGTGACATCCCTAATGCGACCAATAGGTAACCAATAGTCCATCCAGAACAAGGTGGAGGTGCCTTCGCCAAGCGTGGATCGATTGGCCGCATCAAAGATCTGCCGCACCAGCTTGGGGACCTAAATGTTGAAGTCTCTCCACGGCTTGTCGAGGGCCACTCTACCTAGCCACAACCACCTCGCCCGCAAGGCAAGGTTCATCATCCTCAGGTTGAGAATGCCAAGCCCTCCAAGATCTCGGGGCATACATACTCGGTCCCACGCCACGAGGTAGTGGCCACCCTGGACATTCTCACACCCCTTCCATAGAAAGCCTTGGAGGATCTTCTCTATGGCAGTGAAGGTCTTCACCGGGAGGTCAAGGGACATCATGTCGAAGATCCTTACCGCCGTAAGAGTGGAACGGATTAACGAAATTCGCCCCCCTGGGTTTATCAATGGAGCTCCCTAGATCGGGAGTAGTCCAGCCACATGATCAACCAAGTACTGGAGTTTCGCCGCCGAAGGCTTCCGCAGCGCTAGGGGGAGACCAAGGTAGCGCATAGGGAAAGCCTCAACCACACATCCCAGGCCCTGGACTACCTGCTGCGCCATCTCCTCTGTCCCACGGATAAGATGCACCGAGATCTTGCTGAAATTTGTGTGGAGTCTAGAGGCAGCACCGAAATCCTCTAGGAGCGCGGCGAAAACATGGAAATCGCCAACGATGGCTTGAGAAAGGTGACGACATCATCGGCATACATGGAGGTGCGGTGGCGCAGGTCTCTCGTCGAAAGCCGAGAGAGAAGCCCCTCCTCGGAGGCCTTCTCAATCAGAAGATAAAGCACCTCCATAACTAGGATGAAAAGTACGGGGAGAGGGGGTCCCCCTGTCGAAGTCCATGCATGTTGATAACCCGGCAGCCCGGGATTCCATTAGTCAGCACCCTCGTATAGGAAGTGGAGAGGAGTGCACAGATCCACGCGAGCCAGCGCTCGCCAAGCCCCATCTTGCAGCGGACCTCGAAAAGGAAGGCCCAGTCCATAGTATCGAAGGCCTTCCTAATGTCCAGCTTGAGAAGTACAGCTGGGGTGGAAGTGCAATTAAGCTTCCTGGCCATGCCATGCACCAACATGAATTTATCGTGCAGGAAGTGACCCCGGATGAAAGCACTCTGGTGGGACCCCACTAGTTGGGGAATAAAAGGTGCCACCAGCGTAGCAAGGACCTTAGTGTCTCACCCGGACTTCTAGAGGATACTCTCCGTTCCATTGAACAGTAGTAGATTGGATTACGGGGCTTACCGGCACCCGCGTCCTCTTACGAGTAGGCCAACACACGTATGTGTGACAACCAACCCCTATCTGTTCAGCGTCGACGTAAACTATCCCATAGAAATCAGGATACTTCCATTGACGTACTTCAAAACATACACACATGGTACGTCAACGGCGTTTGAACAAGTGATATCACAACAGATCTCTACGACACAAAAGATTGAAATAAGTTGCAAATAGCTCTCATTAGAGCAGAGATAGCAAATACAATCATTCAGAGGACACATGTCCCAACATATCATCATTACATCACAGCGGAAGCATTCAAAATGTCTGAGTACAGACAAGAACCAAATATGCCTAAGAGGCCGGAAACGAAAAGACGGAGCCCATCCACGAAGTCTCGGATCCTGCCCGGGTCCGCTATCTACTCGTCAGCAGTCTCGTCATACTCCACGTAGTAGCCACCATGGGGATCCTCGGAAACGTCGTCTGCGGAAACCACAGCCCCAAAGGGGTCAGTACATAAACGTACTGGCAAGCAAGACTCACAGTTCACCAAAATGTAACCCGTCAACACCAAACACAGATGCTTTGGTTCAACGGAAGAAAGGGGATATAAAAGATGCTGCAACTGGCTGCTCTAACCAACTACAGAGTTACTACCACTTCCGGTTAACAGAAAGGAGATAAGATCGCGTATCGTAACCAACCTACCAACTAACTCCAAACAAACCCATCCTGGATCTCGCCCCTTATCCAAAGAAGCAATCCGAGGATAACTCACACAGTTGGATTAATGATGGTTCAGATTATTGTGTCAATAAGCCTATTACTAGTCAAGTTGTTAATCATTGGGTGTAAGGTTGTTAATCATTAGGTTTAAGTTGTCCTGAGTACTTGTTAGCCAGTACTTTCACCAAGTAGTCCATATACGCGGGAAACACGGCTTCTCGAGAAGATTTATCCCTGCAGGGGTGCACCAATTTTGCCGTACACGTAAGAATAACCCGCCAGACGGGGATCAAACCCACCAAGCGAGGTACTCAACACAACCCAACTCTTCTTCGCATCAAGCCCAAAGAACCTTGGGCGCATAGCTAATCGAGCCCCGAAGAAAAGGGACCCTCATAGCACTCTAAGAACGTGTCCCCCTATATGCCGACTACAAAAGTTCCACCCTGGCCTGGGCTCGCAAAAACATGCATGCGGCAAATGGAAAACACGAACTAAATGAGGCGATTTGGACGAGATGCGAATCGAATCAAATTGAGGGGGGCGCCCATACTCGCTTCCCACATGCGGGTAGTGCGCTCATCATGGATCAGTAGACAAGACCCTTTTCCTATTAGGGTCGACACTAGTAGGCCTCAAAACCACGCAGGGCCTCCTGCCGGTGCCTTAACATCAAATTATTATTAACAATAACATTAGCATGATTCATTGTTTAACATCGAGCCCCCAGAACATAATAGAAATAGTAACAGAAAGTAACGGGTAACAGACTCGAGCAAAACAACCCTAAGCATGCTAGTAAGACACGGGCAACAAGCAAAAGGTTATAGGTATGGAGGTGAGGCAATATCAGGGTTAAAGGATACATGTGATACGTTCGTAACAGAAGCGACTATTCATAGGGCTAGCAGAATAGACAACGGAAAAGTATCGGTATCCAATGTTGAAAGGAACACGATGGTTCATGTGAGTGAATACTTGCCTGCAAACCCAGTAGCCTGGTACTGAGCTAACTCCTTAGAAGGGGTGTCGTAAGTATCGTCGGTCTCAACGTCGTCGTATATCCGAGAAGAAGCAAACAAACAACACAGAGAACAAACAATCAATATCATGGCATAGTGCACAAACATGGGATGATGCATGACCATTTAATTGATGCATAAAAATAAACTAGTTGACAAGATAACAACATGATTAAATGGACCCACATGCAATTTGGATTGCATATGGAAAGCCCATGAATTATGGTTGAATTAATTGTTTTTCAACTAAGCAATATGTGAAAGTGGATTATCATGATGCATGGATGAGGAAAACAGCAAAATAACAACAATAGAACCAAATAGAAATAAGGTTTACCAAGTTTGGAAATTCATTTATTAAGTTAAGAAATTTTGGTTTCTTAAAGGTGTCACACAAGCATTTGTTGTTTTCACCAATTTAAATTGTTCAAAACAGATAACAAAGTTCATATTTGAAAAGAAAACAAGATTTTAGTTGGAATACATGTTTCACTTGTTGAAAAAGGATTTCAAATAAATTATTTATGAATTAAACAAGTTTAAGCAAGAATTAAATGAATTTAATTCAAACATGAACTTATTTGAATTTTTATTTGTTCAAAACATTAAGTGAGATTCATATTTGAAAAACTTATACTTTTATGGTTGGAAAACATATTTTATATGTCCCAAAAGAATTTGATTTGATCAAGTTATGAATTTAACAATATTAAATGATTTAAACAAGGTTTAAATCATTTAACCAAATTTAATTATTCAAAACATGAAACAAATTTTATATTTGAAAAGGTGGTTTAATTTTGCATGGAAAACATATTTCATTTGTTGAAATTGGATTTAAAATGAGCAAGTTATTATTTTGGCAATTTTAATTGCAATAATTAAGAAACAGTTGTTTTCAGCAATTTAAATTATTCAAAACAGCAAACAAAATTTATATTTGGAAAGTACATGAAAAGTTGATTGGAAAACATATTTAGTTTGTGGAATTTGGAATCTTTATGAACAAGTTATGATTTTTTGCAAGTTTAAGTGAATTTAACAAGTTTTCAAATATTGCACCAATTTAAAATATTCAAAACAGTTAACAAATTTTATATTTGGGTAGAACATTTAATTTGGGACAGAAAACATACTAAAAATGTTGAATTTGGAGTTGGGATGAATTTCTTATGCATTTTACAAGTTAAGGTGCAAATCTGCCATTTTTATCACCTCTAGGGACTTAGAAATAATTTTGCAGGGGCTAGAAATAATTTGCAAGGGCCTATTAGTGATTTCTATGAAGTGCTGTGACAAAACAATTGAGAAATAAAAAGTTGGTTTTATTGTGGGAGGGGGGATTCGAACCCCCCACCTCCTGCTGCGCAAAGGGGACAGGAACCAGTGGGCTAGTGCTCTGTGTGTTGAAAAAGGAGATGGGCTGGTCCTTCTCCTTGGGATTTCCTTTTTTTATTTTTTATTATTTTTTTTTTGTAAAAAGAAATAAGAGGGAGAGAGGGAAAGGATTTGGGGGGGGTTTTGGGGTGGTTATTTCATTGAATAATTTTATTACTTTCAAAACAACAAGATGGAAGCAATGTTAGCATTATTCCCAAAATTGGAATTATTAGGTGGAATTTTAAAGTGGTTGGGTGAATTTTCAAATAAGGTTGCTTTTGGGAATTTTTTGGAAATAAATAGATTCCATTTAATAAGTTTCAAAACCATTATGCAAACATGCTTTTAAATAGGGTTACCCCTAGTTTTAAAGTGATTTTGAGAATACTAAAGTGTGGTGAATTTTATGGATTCAAAAAGGTACTGTTTTTGATAATAGATTTGAAATTGAAAATAAAGGTGATTTAATTAATTAATGGAAAATAGTTGTTTGATTAAACCCATCAAGTTAATGAATGACTTGATTTGAATTTTGGAAGTGGCCATTAGGGTTTGTTAACAACAGGGACAAATTTATTTAGCAGGCAATTGGTTTAAAACAATTTCCAAACTATTGAAAACAAATGAGTGGTTTAGTTTGCAAGTTTGAAATTGCAAAATTTTTGAGCAAGGGTGAAAGTTTAAATTGCTTTGAAATTTCCAGTTGTGATGCAAACATGGTGCAATGCAATGTGATGCATATGATGCAAGCAAACAAACAGGTAACACCCCAGGTGTTACAGACATCATGTCGAAGATCCTTACCGCCGTAAGAGTGGAACGGATTAACGAAAGTCGCCCCCCTGGGTTTATCAATGGAGCTCCCTAGACCGGGAGTAGTCCAGCCACATGATCCACCAAGTACTGGAGTTTCGCCGCCGAAGGCTTCCGCAGCGCTAGGGGGAGACCAAGGTAGAGCATAGGGAAAGCCTCAACCACACATCCCAGGCCCTGGACTACCTGCTGCGCCATCTCCTCTGTCCCACGGATAAGATGCGCCGAGATCTTGCTGAAATTTGTGTGGAGTCTAGAGGCAGCACCGAAATCCTCTAGGAGCGCGGCGAAAACATGGAAATCGCCAACGATGGCTTGAGAAAGGTGACGACATCATCGGCATACATGGAGGTGCGGTGGCGCAGGTCTCTCGCCGAAAGCCGAGAGAGAAGCCCCTCCTCGGAGGCCTTCTCAATCAGAAGATAAAGCACCTCCATAACTAGGATGAAAAGTACGGGGAGAGGGGGTCCCCCTGTCGAAGTCCATGCATGTTGATAACCCGGCAGCCCGGGATTCCATTAGTCAGCACCCTCGTATAGGAAGTGGAGAGGAGTGCGCAGATCCACGCGAGCCAGCGCTCGCCAAGCCCCATCTTGAAGTGGACCTCGAAAAGGAAGGCCCAGTCCATAGTATCGAAGGCCTTCCTAATGTCCAGCTTGAGAAGTACAGCTGGGGTGGAAGTGCAATTAAGCTTCCTGGCCATGCCATGCACCAACATGAATTTATCGTGCAGGCAGTGACCCCGGATGAAAGCACTCTGGTGGGACCCCACTAGTTGGGGAATAAAAGGTGCCACCCGCGTAGCAAGGACCTTAGCCACAAGCTTGGCAAATCCGTGAATCGGGCTAATGGGATGGAAATCCCCTACGTGCACCGCATCCGGATTCTTGGGTAGAACAGTGATGAAAGCCTGGTTCACAGCACCAAAACCCCGATGGTCGAGGCAGGAGAGGGCCCTAAACGCATCGATAACGTCACTTTCGATGATATCCCAACATGCCACGTAACAGCATGTCGTGAATCCATCCAGCCCTGTTCATTTGTCTAGCGGCATAGCCTTGATGACTTTCCGCACCTCCTCCTCCAAAAAGTCCTCTCAAGGGGGCGGAGGTCCACAGAAGGAATGCCGAGAAAATCTAAGTACAAGGAGAACGGCCTGTCAGGTGCCGAACCCAAGAGCTCCAGGAAGAACTCATCCATGGCTGCAGCCTTACCCTCATGGTCTGAGACTCGGTTGTAATCTACCATGAGGTTCCCTACGAAGGTCTTATGCCTGCGGTGACTAGCCGCAGCATTGAAGAACCGAGTGCAAGCATCCTCCTCTCTCACCCACAGCAAATGGGAGCGATGTCTCGCCATGGATCTCTCAAGGGAGGCCAGGCCAAGGAGCTTCTTCTTGAGAAGCTTGCAAAGGGCGTGCTCTTCTGTTGACAGGCAGCGACTGTCCATGGCCGAATCCAACCTGAGGATAACTTCATTGACAATCAAAATCTGAAGTTTTACATTGTCAATGAAGCGGCTAGTCCACTAGGACAAGCAACGAGCGGTTTCCTGAAGTATCGCACTCAACCTCTTAAAAGGGTTCAGCACCTCCGGCGAAAACGCCCACGCCTCCTTGACCACATCTTGGAAGCCTTCTACCTTGGGCCATGTAGCTCTATTGGAGTTTTAGCACCAACAGAGCCTTCTCTCCATCAATTTGTACTTTTAGCTCAACTTATCGGTACATGTAGATCTATTCGACTATTTGTATAAGAAGCTAAAGTGAAATGATGTAGCCCATTTTCAAACCACATTTAGACTTGAGAGAGCAACAGGTGAAGCGGGTGTGCGCATTGCTTAAATTTCTCAGTCTGGTTAGATTTCTTAGCGAACTTCTTGGTGCATGCAGCTCTCTAGAATCTTCCAATCTCTTCGAGTCTATTGCTTCATAGATATGCTTACAAGCGGTTTATAAAATATCCAGGAATCAAAAAAAACTTGACAAGCATGAGCTTCACAAAAGTTATGCATGAACAGAATGGTTCGCCACTTCACCTCCCGAAAGCATCGTCGAAAAGCTACCATTTCTACAGGGACTGAAAGTGAATGCTCTCCAGTTGTCAATGATAAGGGGATTCCCGATCTTCTCGATGAACTCTCTGATAACTTGATGATGATAACTAGTGTATTACCACGAACTCTCCGGCTAAACCCTGCCACCAATTGCGACATCAATCAACCCCTTGGATATTCGAGACTCCACACTCTTGCACAAGTAGCCACCGACTACAAGTGGTCCTATTTCTCCTTATTCCCAATGGAACAGTAGAATACACTCAGATTTGCAGGGTAGTAGCAATTCAAGATGAATGCTTATGATCAATAAAATCTAGGAATTCTAGGGTTTATGTTTTATCGTAGTCTTCCTCTCTAACTCGCAGCTATGGGGTTTATATGAGGGGTAGGGGTGCGCCCACAATGGCATTGCGCAAGAACACCTAGCCCAAACCTATTTGGACTCAATCGAATAGTTTTGACTCAATCAACTAGATACAAACCGACCCAATAAGGGATTCGGCCAAAGGGGCACACATGCCCTTGGTGCAATCCGTATGGGACACCCTAGGACATGTCCATGGTGCCCCCATATGCCTCATTGCGCATCAATAATAAGTATGGGCTGGTAGCCCCAAGGACATGTCCTTGCTCCTCCCAACTCCATCTTCTTTAATTCCCGACTCCTCTTTCTTTCTTGAAAACTCATAGGAAACAATGCCTCCTTCTTCCTCCATGCATATGGTCTTGTTTTCCAGCATGTAGCACTTGTTTTACACCTTGTCATGTTTGTTTTCCAGCCCCTCCTGATGTCCTTCTCCCTCCATGCTTGTGTTATCAACATACCTGATTATACATAAGTGCATGGATTTAAGTAGTATAAAGTTCTCATGAAAACAAACATCATTTTCTGATAAGACAGAATTCACCCGCTATTCTAAAAATTTAGTTCTTGATCTGGTCATTGTACCAAGCCTCACTTCATTGGGCTTATCTTGAACATCAACACCTTCAATAGGAAAAGGTGTAGAAGAACTAGGGATGACCTCATCATCCTCCGCCCTTGAAAAGGCGTTGACCTCGACGCATCATGGTCCTCTCCATGGTATGGTGATAGATCAGCAACATTGAAAGAATTACTCACACAAAACTCATCACTAGGAATATCATTCTTGTAGGCATTATCATTAATCTTCTGAAGCACTTTATATGGACTAGCACCTCTTGGCATCAACTTGGACTTGCGCAATGTGGGAAAGCTATACTTGCGAAAATGTACCCACACCAAATCTCCTGGCCAAAATAGTACTTCATTGCTCTTCTTGTTAACTCTCTCAGCTAATGTCTTCCTGTTTTCTCAATTGCTTGCTTGGTCTTCTCATGGATCTTCTTCACAAAATCATCACATTTGGAAGCCTCCATATTGACTCTCTCTTGTATAGGAAGTGGCAGCAAATCAAGTGGTGTTATTGGATTGAAACCATACACCACCTCAAACGGGCATATCTGAGTAGTAGAATGTACAACCCTGTTGTATGCAAACTCAACATGTGTCAAACACTCCTCCCACTCCTGCAGGTTCTTTTTATCATGGCTCGCAACAATGTGGATAATGTGCGATTCACCACCTCCATTTGTCCATCAGTTTGGGGGTGACATGTAGTAGAAAACAACAACTTTGTCCCCAGCTTCCCCCATAGTGTCTTCCAGAAATAGCTCATGAACTTCACATCACGATCAGAAACAATAGTCTTGGGTACTCCATGCAATCTCACTATGTCCCTGAAAAACAGATTAACAATGTGCGATGCATCGTCGCTCTTGTGGCGTGCAATAAAATGTGACATTTTAGAGAATCTATCCACTACCACAAATATAGAATCATGTCCTCTTTTAGTCCTAGGCAATCCTAACACAAAATCCATACCAATGTCTTCCCAGGGTGTATTTGGTGAAGGAAGAGGAGTATATAAACCATGAGGTTTTAGTTTAGACTTAGCCTTGTTGCAAGTGATGCAACGTCTAACAAACCTCTCCACATCTCTTCTCATTCGTGGCCAATAAAAGTGATCAACCAACATCAGAAATGTTTTCTCCCTCCCTAAGTGTCCCATCAATCCACCACTATGTGATTCCTGCAACAATAACAAATGCAAAGACGACTCGAGAACACATAATTTGTTAGATCTAAACAAATATCCATCATGCAAATGAAATTTATCCCATGCTTTCACAGTAGTACAATTAGCATATGCATGTTTAAAATCATTATCTTGAGCATAAAAATCTTTCACACCTCCAAACCAGTAATTTTTTACATCCAGTTGAGTTAAAGGCATACTTTTCCTAGAGAGAGCATCAACAACAACATTATCTTTGCCTTTCTTATACTTAATTATGTATGGGAAAGATTCAATGAATTCAACCCACTTAGCATGTCTTTTATTAAGGCTAGATTGGCTCTTTAAAAAAAAATTCAATGTCTCATGATCAGAATGCATGATAAATTCTTTTGGCCACAAATAATGTTTCCAAACCTAAAGAACTCTAACAAGTGCATACATTTCTTTATGATAAACATAATAGTTCAATTGAGCACCATGCAATTTCTCAGAAAAATAAGCAACATGTTTGTTTTCTTGCATAAGCACTCCACCAATAACAATACCACTTGCATCACACTCAATTTCGAATTGTTTGTTGAAATTAGGCAAAATTAACAATGGGGCAAAAATAAACTTGTTCTTTATTTCATCAAAAGCAATGTCTTGTTCAGCTCCCCATTCGAAATCAACACCTTTCTTAGTTAATTCATTCAAAGGTGCAGCAAGAGTACTAAAATCTTTGACAAATCTTCTATAAAAACCAGTCAATCCATTAAAACTTCTCACTTGACTAACATTTGTAGGAATAGGCAAATTTTTAATAGCTTCAATTTTAGATTCATCTACTTCAATTCCATGCTTAGAAACAACATATCTCAGAAAAATGACCTTATCTTTGCAAAATGAACACTTAGCAAGATTACCATATAATTGATTTGCTCTTAACACATGCAAGACTTGTCTAATATGATCAACTTGGTCATGTTCATTGTGGCTATATATGAGAATATCATCAAAATAAACTACCACAAATCTACCAATAAACTCTCTCAAAACATGGCTCATTAGTCTCATAAAAGTACTAGGTGCATTAGTTAAACCAAAAGGCATCACTAACCATTCATATAAACCAAATTTTATTTTGAAAGCCGTTTTCCATTCATCCCCCTCTTTCATCCTAATTTGATAATAATCACTACACAAATCAATTTTTAGAGAAAACAACCGCACGACTTAATTCATCTAACATGTCCTCCAAACGAGGTATAGGATGACGATAACAAATAGTGATGTTGTTAATTGCTCTACAATCTACACACATGCGCCAAGTACCATCTTTCTTAGGAACTAAAATAAAAGTAACATCACATGGAGATAAGCTAATTTGAATATGCCCTTTATCAAGAAGCTCCTGCACTTGTTTCTGTATTACTTTGGTCTCTTTGGGATTGGTCCTATACGGGGCTCGGTTTGGTAATTTAGCTCAAGGAATCAAATCAATTTGATGCTCAATGCCACGCAATGGTGGCATCCCTGCTGGTACCTCCTCTGGAAAAACATCATCAAACTCTTGTAAAACATGAGAAACACCAAGAGGAATAGGGGTCATGTAACATCCCAAGTATGAAAACAACCCCTAGAATGTTTGTTTCTTGTTTATTTATGTTTGGCATCATGACATCATGTTCATTGCATTTGTTTTGCTTTGTTTTCCATTTGTTTATCTTTGTTTTCCATCTGTTTTCCCTTGTTTTCCATTTGAATTTTCAAATCAAATTTCAAACCTTTGTTCATACTTGTTCTGTTACAATTTTCGAATAAAATATTCAAATAAAAACAGCTATTTGTTTCCATTAAAATAGAAAGATCAAACTATTAACTTGTTCTTTTTAATAATTCACTTAATTCAACTTGCATTCAAAATTCAATTAAAATTCCAAACAACAACCATTTTGAAATTTATGAAAATTACAAAACACTTCCATCATTTGTTTCAAATAAACTTGAGGGTTCAAACTATTTAAATGGTTCTTTTTTTAAGAATTCATTTAATAGCAAATTCCACTCAAATTCAATGGAATTTTTAAAACAGCAACAAGTTTCAAAATTTGAAAAACCAACAATGGCACAATTGAGTTTCTGTAATAACTAACCTATAAAAAATATCACTAATTTTTCTAAACCCTAAAACCCTTTCATTTCTTTCCTTATTCTTTTCTGCAAAAAAAAGAGAAAGAAAGAAAAAAATAAAACAAACCAGAGGGGGAGAGGGCAGGCCAGCCCATTTGGGCCAGCCCACCATCCCTACCGGCCTGCTACCCCCCTCTTTCTTCTACCTCCTGTACGGCTGCCCATCGGGCGCAGCCACGTCGACAGAGAAGAGGAGGAACGGCCACAGCTCCTCCCCCTCCTCCATATATCCCTTGCCCGTGCCCTCCACCCTCTGCCCTAGCTCCTCCACTCCTTTCTCCCTCACGCCGCCGCCATTCTTCCTCCTTCCTCCCACCTCTGCTCTGCTTCTCTGTCACTCCACCGCACCACCGTCGCCTGAACTCTAGCGATCGACGCGCCCATGGCCACCTCCAGGCCTGACTAGCAGCGGGAATCGAGTCCCCTCTCTCCCCTCTCCCTCCTCGACATCACCACGGGACCATGGAGCAGCCGAAGCGCCGCCGCCATCCTCTTCCCCGTCGCCGCCGGCCACCTTCCACCACCGAGCGTCACCTCCTCCTTCCACCCCACTGTGAGCCTCACCCTCCTCTCCTTTTTCCCTCTCTGCACGCCTGGTACACCAGCACGTCCACTGCACGCCGAGCACACGAGCCCGCAGCAGTGCATCGCCGCCGTCGACGCCGGCGACTGCCTCCGCGCGCTGGAGTTCAGATAACTGAAACTGCAATTTTCAGATTCAGTTAACATTCGCGAAACTGAACCTCAAAACGAAATGTGCACCTTACCTGACAACAAACGCAGCTCACCGCAGTGGCAACAGCACACGCGCACGCACACGAGGTCTGGGGTTCGAATCCCAGCCTCCCGGGATTAATCCCACCTTTTTGCACAGCGAGCGCTGACAGGTGGGCCTCCCTGTCAGCGGCTCTGCTGCCACGCGCACACACGCGCGCCACCGTGGCCCATGGGCCCCCCTCGTCAGTGGCCCAGGCTAGGCCACTGCGAGGTGTAACTCGTTTCTGGCCTTTCTCTTTTAGGTTTAAGTCCATTTTATTTACAGATTAATCCCTAAATTTGAAACCTTTATAAAAATTGCATAACACATCCAAATAATACAAATAAAATATGTTTACTGAACCAAATTTAATTCTCTACCTATTTAAATCATTTGTTTTCTGTTTTGAACATTTCAAATGTTTTCAAAATTCAAATTCAAACCACTCATTACAAATTTGATTAAATTCATAACTATTTCAAATATCACAAATAAAATATGTTTTTCATGCTAAATTAAACCACCTTTCCAAATATAAACTTTGTTTCATGTTTTGAATAATTAAAATTGGTTAAATAATTTAAACCTTGTTTAAATCATTTAAAAATTGCTAAATTCATAACTTGGTCAAATTAAATTCTTTTTGAACATATAAAATATGTTTTCAAAACAGAAAATTATAATCTTTTTAAATATGAATTTTATTTAATGTTTTGAACAAATAAAAATTCAAATAAATTCATACTTGAATTAAATTCATTTAAATCTTGTTTAAACTTGTTTAATTCATAATTAATTAATTCTAAGTCCTTTTTCAACAAATGAAACATAAATTCCACCTAAAATTTTGTGTACTTTCCAAATATGAACTTTGTTGTCTATTTTGAACATTTGAAATTGGTGAAAACAACAAATGCTTGTGTAACTCCTTTAAGAAGCAAATTTTCATAACTTAATAAATAAAATTCCAAACTTGGTAAACTTTATTTCAAATTGAATCTATTGTTGTTTTCTTTTTGTTTTCCTCATCCATGCATCATGCTAATTCACTTACACATGATGATTAGTTGTAGATCATTTAATCCAACCTTAATCCATGGGCTTTCCATATGCAATCCAAATTGCATATCGGTCCATTTAATTTGGTTATCATGTCAACTAGCTTATTTTGATGCATCAGTTAAATTGCCATGCATCATCCCATGATTGTGCATTATGCCATGTTATTGATTGTTTGTCTCTCTGCGTTGTTTGTTTGCTTCTTCTCGAATAGACGACGACGTTGAGACAGACGAGGTTTACGACACTACTTCTGAGGAGTTAGCCCAGTACCAGGCTACTGAGTTTGCAGACAAGTATTCACTCACATGAACCATTGTGTTCCTTTCCACACTGGATACCGATACTTTCCGTTGTCTATCCTGCTAGCCTTAAGATTCGTTGCTTGTGTTCGATCCTATCACATGTTATCCTGTAACCCTGATATAGCCTCACCTGCACACCTATACCCCATTGCTTGTTGCATGTGTCTTACTAGCATGCTTAGGGTTGTTTATGAGAGTCTGTTGTCCGTTATTTTTGTTACCATATTTATTATGTTCTGGGGCTCGATGTTAAACAACAACCTGTTAATGTTTGAGGTAATGCTAATTTGATGATAAGGCACCGGCAGGAGGCCCGGCGTGGTTTTGAGGCCTGCTAGTGTCGACCCTAATTAGGAAAAGGGTCTTTCCTACTGATCCATGATGAGCGCACTAACCGCATGTGGGAAGCGTGTATGGGCGCCCCCCTCAATTTGATTCGATTCGCATCTCGTCCAAATCGCCTCATTTAGTTCGGGTTTTCCATTTGCCGCACGCATATGCAGGTACGAACCCGAGGCCAGGGTGGAAACTTTTGTAGTCGGCATTTAGGGAGACACGTTCTTAGAGTGCTATGAGGGTCCACTTTTCTTCGTGGGGCTTGATTAGCCGTGCGCTCAATTGCACGGGGTTCTTTGGGCTTGATGCGAAGAAGAGTTGGGTTGTGTTGAGTGCCCCGCTTGGTGGAAGGCATTCCATCTGGCGGGTTATTCTTACGTGTACGGCCAAATTGGTGCATCCCTGCAGGGTTAAATCTTCTCGAGAAGCCGTGTTTTCCGCGGTTATGGATGACTTGGTGAAAGTACTGGCTAACAAGTACTCAGAACAACTTACACCTAACTAATGATAACTTGACTAGTAATAGGCTTATTGACACAATAACTTGAACCATCATTAATCCAACTGTGGGAGTTATCCTCGGACTGCTTCTTTGGATACGGGGCGAGATCCAGGATGGGTTTGTTTGAGGTTAGTTATAGTTGGTTACGATACGCTAGCTTATCCCCTTCTTTTAGCCGGAAGTTGTAGCGTGTTTCTGTAGTTGGTTAGAGCAGCCTGTTGCCGCATTTTTGTATCACCTATTCTTCCGTTGAACCCAAAGCATCTGTACTTGGTGTTGCCGGGTACACTATGGTATCTTGTGAGTCTTGCTTGCCAGTACGTTTATGTACTAACCCCTTTGGGGCTGTGGTTTCCGCAGACTACGTTTTCGAGGATCCCCATGGTGGCTACTACGTGGAGTATGACGAGGCTGCTGACGAGTAGATAGCGGACCCGGGCAGGATCCGAGACATCGTGGATGGGCTCCGTCTTTTCGTTTCTGGCCTCTTAGGCCTATTTGGATCTTGTCTGTACTCAGACACTTTGGATGCTTCCGCTGTGATGTAATGATGAATTGATGGGACATGTGCCCTCTGGATGATTGTATTTGCTATCTCTGCTCTAGTGAGAGCTATTTGCAACTTATTTCAATCTTTTGTGTCTTAGAGATATGTTGTGATATCGCTTGTTCAAATGCCGTTGACGTACCATGTGTGTATGTTATGAAGTACGTCAACGGAAGTAGTCGGATTTCTATGGGATGGTTTACGCAGACGATGGATAGTAGAGAATGGTTGTCACACGTTTGCGTGTTGGCCTGCTCATATTGAGATGCGGGTGCCGGTATGCCCCGTAAGCCATTTGTTCTACTGTTTAGCGGACTGTGAGTATCCTCTAGAAGTCCGGGTACGACAAATGGTATCAGAGCTTGTCTGCCTGTAGGATCCCTTTTACTGGTCGCAGTTGAGTCTAGAAACTATTTTGTAGCTATATAGGAAAAATGAAACGTGAGAGTAGGAATTCTGTTCTTTTATTTCTTTCCCCACCCACCCTCCCTTTTTCTGGTAAGGAAGTGCAACGTTGTTTTCTCTCCTCACCTAAACTTTCAAGTTAGGATTTCACGTATCCTGGTTTCTCTAGGATAGTTATATCTACTAGACCATAGGAATGGAGGTGGTTGTGACATGATTTATCATGTTGCCTACTCACGATTGAGAACGGAGGCGTGTAAGCCCCGGAAGCAGATCCTCTATTCCTTAAGCAGTAGATATTGATCCTATAGAGGCCCGGATGGGTTTTCCGTAGTACCTCAGGAGTGTTTGGTCTCGTGTTTCCCCAATGTTGCTTCGATATCCTGTTCTTCTCAACATCCTTTTCGTCCGTTGAAACCTTGTTGTTGCTTGCCACTTCAGTTCTTCTACCGGCGTCTAATCAAAACTTCCCTGATCATCTGCAGATGGATCTCAGGTTCTACCCGCAGGTGGTTCGTATGACTCGTTGCGAGAGCACTGCCGGTTATCCGGAGATGCTAAGAGACATAGTCACTTTTCTGGGGTTCCGTTGGGCACCAGAGTACCAGGTCTACGAGCAGCAGCGAGAGTTTGATCAGACCTACTACCAGGCTATCGTCTACATTCTATCAGATGATGGCATGAGCGTAGTCCACCGCTACGAGGCAGTAGGTTCCACAGTGGATATGGCTGTGCAGCAGACAGCTTATGTGAGTCTCACCGTTCTTCGTGCTGACTACTGGGGATTTGATGATTCTATCTATCGCCACATCCCCCGTGGTTACATCACTTCGGAGGGAGCTCACTTCACTCTCTACGACAACTTGGATGTCTACGAGCATGATAACTCCAGGCTGCACACCACCGCTCAGTTTGTGAGGCACAGTGACGCAGTTGCCAGCACACTATCTCAGGAGTTGGCTTCAGTCAGAGAGCCGCTCTACCTTGCTTTGACTCGTCTGGCGACTTACACCACAGACTTTGTTGGAGATGAGCGCTTTGCACGTTTCGATCAGCCAGTTGGTCATCGTCTGCCAGATGCTGGAGGTTACGAGCCGATCAGAGGTCCACTCCTTAACCTTGGTGCTGGTTACACTGGGATTCCACGCTTTGGAGCACAGGGAGTCGACGCTATGTACTTCACCACACCTAGAGTCGCTCTCAGACCCCGTCAGATCTACGTGGATCTCGTTCTACCTACTTTTGTGGGCGTGCTCCTCACCGTACCTCTCGCCGTACTCCTAGTCGCCGTCCTGCGTGATGAGCATGGGAGTACCGATGTTTCCATTCTTAGCTATGTTTAGTTATCCTTTGGCATTTGAACCATTTGTGGTGTGTTGGATATTCTGATGTATTTGAACATGTGATGATGTACCTGTTGGTTATCTATTCAGGCGTCGGAATAATCTCTCTTTCTCTTTCCAAGTCTATCCTTTTCTATTGTTGTGCTAAAATGCATTTCCATTCAGGATGCCGCCAACAAGGAACAACCCGCCTGAGCCACCGCCAATCACGGAGCTGTTGACTCAGATGACCCAAGTCATGGCGCAGATGGCCCAGTTCCAGACTAATCAGCATAACAACCAGACGGCTCCACGGGTCAGCATCAAGGAGTTCCTCAGTCTGGGTCCGAGAGCTTTCGTGGCCACACGCGAGCCTCTGGATGCTGATGACTGGATCCGTGAGATAGCTAAGGCTCTGGAGATTGCTCACGTTGCTGAGGAAGACAAGGTCAAGTATGCCTCCTATCTGCTGAAGGGTCAGGCAGCTACTTGGTGGGAAAACTACCAGGCCATGAGAGCTGGCTTTCCAATCAACTGGAATTGTTTCAAGGAAGCCTTCCTGAAGCACCACATTCCAGATGGTCTCATGGAAAGGATGCGTGAGGAGTTTTGCTCACTCAAGCAGCGCAAGCTGGACGTCATTGGCTATCAGAGTGAGTTCAATCGCCTCGCTCGTTACGCTGGTGATGAGGTGTCCACTGAAGCTAAGAAGATGGCAAGGTTCCGCAGAGGTTGTAACCCGGAACTCAAGTACGCCCTCACCAATATCAAGGCCAACAACTTCGAGGAGCTCGTTAACACCGCGCTGAATGAAGAAAATGGGCGCAAGGCGTTCGAGGAGTCTCGCAAGCACTCGCGTGAGGGTGGTTCCTCCTCCAACATGACCACCCCTCCGCAGAAGCGCCGCATCTGGGTGCCAAATGGTGCTGTCACTCGGGCTCCATATGCCCAAACTTCTCCAGGCTTCGCTCCCCGCCCACCCAACCCTGCTCAGATGCATGATCAGAGGGCTTCGGTGGGGCAGCCAAGGCCAGGGCCTCCTCGTGTCGTCAATTGCTACAAGTGCAAGCAGACGGGGCACTACGCTGACAAGTGCACGCAGAGGAAGCTACCTCCACCACCACCTCGTCCTAACTCAAACCAGGCAATGGTGCGCGCTCCCCCGCCTAAGGCATTCAACTCCAACAACAGGCCTGTCGGGAGGACCGCAAGGGTGAATCATGTCAAGATCGACAAAGCTGAGGAAGCTCCTGACGTCGTTCTCGGTATATTACCCGTAAACTCTAATCCAGCTAAGGTGTTGTTTGATACCGGAGCATCGCATTCTTTTGTGTTAAAGATTTTTGCCACAACAAACAACCTAATGGTGGTTCCACTAAGCAATCAAATCACTGCTCACTCCCCGGGATCTCAAATGCTGACCTCCAAGATAAGGAAGGACAATCAAATCCTAATTGGAGGCCACATTTTCCTTGCCTCTCTCATGTTGCTAGGAAGTTCTGACATTGATGTCATTCTTGGTATGGATTGGCTAAAAGCTAATAAAGCAAGGATTGACTGTTCTCAAAAGTCAATAACTCTGTTCCACCCTTCTGGCCAGATAGTCTATTCTCCAAATGAATCAAGTTCCTTTCAGCTATGCAACCTCGATGCAAAACCTCTTCCTTCACTTGAAAATGTTCCGGTGGTTTGCGAATTCCCTGACGTCTTTCCAGAAGAGTTGCCAGGGATGCCTCCGGACAGAGCTGTTGAGTTCGTGATCGAACTTGAGCCAGGTACTGCTCCAATCTCTAAGCATCCTTACAAGATAGGAACTCCCGAGCTGAATTTGTTAAAGGAACAAATTGATATGTACATGGAAAAAGGTTACATTCAACCTAGTTCCTCGGCTTGGGGTTGCCCAACTCTGTTTGTTGCGAAGAAGGATCACACAAAGAGACTCGTTGTTGACTATCGTCCTCTTAACGAGAAAACCATCAAAACAAGTATCCAATTCCTCGTATCGATGATCTTTTTGATCAACTTGCTGGAGCCTCAATATTCTCCAAGTTGGACTTGAGAATGGGTTACCATCAAATAAAGATCAGAAAAGAAGATATTCCAAAGACAACTTTCACCACTCGCTACGGTCTATATGAATTCACCGTCATGTCCTTTGGTCTCACCAATGCACCGGCGACCTTCTCTCGACTCATGAATTATGTCTTCCATGAATACCTCCACAAGTTCGTTGTGGTATATCTTGATGACATTCTTGTCTACTCAAAATCCGAGGAAGAGCATGAAGAACACCTTCGTCTCACTCTCATGAAACTTCGCGAGCATCGTCTGTATGCCAAATTCTCCAAATGTGAGTTCTGGATTCCAGAAGTTGCTTACCTTGGTCATGTCATCTCAGCCAAGGGCATAGCCATTGATCCAGAAAAGGTTAAAGCAATTGTTGATTGGAAACCTCCAAAGACGGTGAAGCAAGTAAGAAGTTTTCTTGGCTTGGCTAGCTATTGCCGTCGCTTCGTCCAAAACTTCTCCAAGATTGCCAAACCTCTCACTGATCTCACAAAGAAGGACAAGAAGTTCGTTTGGTCTCCACAATGTGATGAAAGTTTCAATCTCCTGAAGACTAAACTCACTTCTACACCAGTTCTGGTTGGCCCAGATCCTACCAAACCTTTCCAAATATTCTGTGACGCTTCTCTCCAAGGTCTAGGTGCAGTTCTTATGCAAGAACGTCAAGTTGTGGCTTATGCTTCACGTCAGTTGAACGCACATGAGCTCAATTATCCCACTCATGACCTTGAACTTGCAGCAGTTGTGTTTGCCCTCAAGAAATGGAGACAATACTTGTTGGGTAATCGCACTGAAATCTTTTCCGATCATAAGAGTCTGAAATACATCTTCACTCAACCAGATCTAAACCTCAGGCAAAGGAGATGGATTTAAAAGATTAAAGACTTTGATCTTACCATTTCTTACACTCCAGGCAAGGCTAATGTTATGGCCGATGCTCTTAGTCGCAAGTCATATTGCAATAATCTCATGATCATGGAAAGCCAACCTCCTCTTCACGAAGAATTCCAGAAGCTGAACCTTGGTCTTGTTCCTCAAGGCTATCTTGCAAACTTGACAGCCAGTCCAACTCTCGAGGACAAGATTCGTTCTGAACAACTTCGTGATGCTGAAATCAAGAAGATGGTAGAACACATCAAAGAAGGCAAGGAGAAATTTAAGTCCTTCTCAGTGGATGACAAGGGAACTGTGTTCTTCGAAGGACGCATTGCAGTTCCTCAAGTTCAAAGTCTCAAAGATGTCATTCTCAAGGAGGCTCATGAAACTCCTCTCTCCATACACCCTGGAAGTACAAAGATGTACCAGGATCTCAAGACACTGTATTGGTGGCCTGGCATGAAACGTGAAATTGCTCAATACGTTTCTGAATGCGACGTTTGTCAACGTGTTAAGACAGTTCATCAGAAAACAGCAGGTCTTCTCCAACCTCTAAAAATCCCTGAGTGGAAGTGGGACATGATTGAAATGGACTTCGTCACTGGTTTTCAAAAGTCCAAGAAGGGCAACGATGCAATCTTCGTTGTCATTGATCGTCTCACTAAGGTAGCTCACTTCTTTGCTGTCAAAGAAACAATCTCTGCTAGCCAGTTAGCAGAGCTCTACACAGCAAAAATTGTTCCTCTTCATGGTGTTCCATTGGAAATAAGCTCAGACCGTGGAAGCATATTCACTTCTCATTTCTGGAAAAGCTTTCAAGAAGCATTAGGCACCAAACTTCTGTTCAGCACAGCCTATCACCCTCAGTCTCAGGGGCAAGTCGAACGAGTCAATCAGATTCTCGAGGATATGCTCAGAGCATGTGGTCTCTCCTTTGGCATGAAATAGGAGGAATGTCTTCCATATGCTGAATTCTCCTACAACAACAGCTTCCAGGCAAGCCTAGGCATGGCACCATTTGAAGCTCTCTATGGCCGCAGATGCAGGAGTCCAATCAATTGGTCTGGAGCTGGTGAACGTTCACTCTTAGGCCCTGACATTGTTAAGGAAGCCGAAGAGAAAGTTCGTATCATTCGTGACAATCTCAAGATTGCTCAGTCTCGTCAGAAAAGCTACTATGACAGCAAGCAGAGAGATATGATCTATGCACCTGGTGACAAAGCATATCTCCGTGTAACTCCCCTCAGAGGCACTCATCGTTTTGGTGTCAAAGGAAAGCTTGCACCAAGATACATTGGTCCTTTCAACATTCTCTCAAGGCGTGCAGAAAATGCCTATCGTCTTGAACTACCAGAAAAGCTATCCAAGGTGCACGATGTGTTTCACGTGTCACAGCTCAACAGGTGTTTCAAAGATCCAGATCGTGCAGTTGATCATGATTCCATTGAACTGCAAGAAGATCTCTCTTATGAGGAGCACCCTGTTCGAATTCTCGATGAGACCGAGCGTAAAACTCGCAACAAGAGCACCAAGTTCTTGAAAGTGCAGTGGTCTCATCATTCCGATAAAGAGGCAACGTGGGAGACCGAAGAGGATCTTCGCAAGAAGTATCCGGACCTTTTCTCTTCTCAGTAGGAATCTCGGGGCGCGATTCCTTCAAGGGGGGGGGGGGGCGTTTTGTAACATCCCAAGTATGAAAACAACCCCTAGAATGTTTGTTTCTTGTTTATTTATGTTTTGCATCATGACATCATGTTCATTGCATTTGTTTTGCTTTGTTTTCCATTTGTTTATCTTTGTTTTCCATCTGTTTTCCCTTCTTTTCCATTCGAATTTTCAAATCAAATTTCAAACCTTTGTTCATACTTGTTCTGTTACAATTTTCAAATAAAAATATTCAAATAAAAACAGCTATTTGTTTCCATTAAAATATAAAGCTCAAACTATTAACTTGTTCTTTTTAATAATTCACTTAATTCAACTTGCATTCAAAATTCAATTAAAATTCCAAACAGCAACCATTTTGAAATTTATGAAAATAAGAAAACACTTCCATCATTTGTTTCAAATAAACTTGAGGGTTCAAACTATTTAAATGGTTCTTTTTTTAAGAATTCATTTAATAGCAAATTCCACTCAAATTCAATGGAATTTTTAAAATAGCAACAAGTTTCAAAATTTGAAAAACCAACAATGGCACAATTGAGTTTCTGTAATAACTAACCTATAAAAAAATATCACTAATTTTTCTAAACCCTAAAACCCTTTCATTTCTTTCCTTATTCTTTTCTGCAAAAAAAAAGAGAAAGAAAGAAAAAATAAAACAAACCAGAGGGGAAGAGGGCAGGCCAGCCCATTTGGGCCAGCCCACCATCCCTACCGGCCTGCTACCCCCTCTTTCTTCTACCTCCTATACTGCTGCCCATCGGGCGCAGCCACGTCGACAGAGAAGAGGAGGACCGGCCACAGCTCCTCCCCCTCCTCCATATATCCCTTGCCCGTGCCCTCCACCCTCTGCCCTAGCTCCTCCACTCCTTTCTCCCTCACACCGCCGCCATTCTTCCTCCTTCCTCCCACCTCTGCTCTGCTTCTCTGTCACTCCACCGCACCACCGTCACCTGAACTCCGGCGATCGACGCGCCCATGGCCACCTCCAGGCCTGACTAGCAGCGGGAATCGAGTCCCCTCTCTCCCCTCTCCCTCCTCGACATCACCACGGGACCAGGGAGCAGCCGGAGCGCCGCCGCCATCCTCTTCCCCGTCGCCGCCGGCCACCTTCCACCATCGAGCGTCACCTCCTCCTTCCACCCCACTGTGAGCTTCACCCTCCTCTCCTTTTTCCCTCTCTGCACGCCTGGTACACCAGCACGTCCACTGCACGCCCAGCACACGAGCCCGCAGCAGTGCATCGCCACCGTCGACGCCGGCGACTGCCTCCGTGCGCTGGAGTTCAGATAACTGAAACTGCAATTTTCAGATTCAGTTAACATTCGCGAAACTGAACCTCAAAACGAAACGTGCCCCTTACCTGACAACAAACGCAGCTCACCGCAGTGGCAACAGCACACGCGCACGCACACGAGGTCTGGGGTTCGAATCCCAGCCTCCCGGGATTAATCCCACCTTTTTGCACAGCGAGCGCTGACAGGTGGGCCTCCCTGTCAGCGGCTCTGCTGCCACGCGCACACACGCGCGCCACCGTGGCCCATGGGCCCCCCTCGTCAGTGGCCCAGGCTAGGCCACTGCGAGGTGTAACTCGTTTCTGGCCTTTCTCTTTTAGGTTTAAGTCCATTTTATTTACAGATTAATCCCTAAATTTCAAACCTTTATAAAAATTGCATAACACATCCAATAATACAAATAAAATATGTTTACTGAACCAAATTTAATTCTCTACCTATTTAAATCATTTGTTTTCTGTTTTGAACATTTCAAATGTTTTCAAAATTCAAATTCAAACCACTCATTACAAATTTGATTAAATTCATAACTATTTCAAATTTATTTCAAATATCACAAATAAAATATGTTTTCCATGCTAAATTAAACCACCTTTCCAAATATAAACGTTGTTTCATGTTTTGAATAATTAAAATTGATTAAATAATTTAAACCTTGTTTAAATCATTTAAAAATTGCAAAATTCATAACTTGGTCAAATTAAATTCTTTTTGAACATATAAAATATGTTTTCAAAACAGAAAATTATAATCTTTTTAAATATGAATTTTATTTAATGTTTTGGACAAATAAAAATTCAAATAAATTCATACTTGAATTAAATTCATTTAAATCTTGTTTAAACTTGTTTAATTCATAATTAATTAATTCTAATTCCTTTTTCAACAAATGAAACATATATTCCACCTAAAATTTTGTGTACTTTCCAAATATGAACTTTGTTGTCTATTTTGAACATTTGAAATTGGTGAAAACAACAAATGCTTGTGTAACTCCTTTAAGAAGCAAATTTTCATAACTTAATAAATAAAATTCCAAACTTGGTAAACTTTATTTCAAATTGAATCTATTGTTGTTTTCTTTTTGTTTTCCTCATCCATGCATCATGCTAATTCACTTACACATGATGATTAGTTGTAGATCATTTAATCCAACCTTAATCCAAATTGCATATGGGTCCATTTAATTTGGTTATCATGTCAACTAGCTTATTTTGATGCATCAGTTAAATTGCCATGCATCATCCCATGATTGTGCATTATGCCATGTTATTGATTGTTTGTCTCTCTGCGTTGTTTGTTTGATTCTTCTCGAATAGACGACGACGTTGAGACAGACGAGGTTTACGACACTACTTCTGAGGAGTTAGCCCAGTACCAGGCTACTGAGTTTGCAGGCAAGTATTCACTCACATGAACCATTGTGTTACTTTCCACACTGGATACCGATACTTTCCGTTGTCTATCCTGCTAGCCTTAAGATTCGTTGCTTGTGTTCGATCCTATCACATGTTATCCTGTAACCCTGATATAGCCTCACCTCCACACCTATACCCCACTTCTTGTTGCCTGTGTCTTACTAGCATGCTTAGGGTTGTTTATGCGAGTCTGCTGTCCGTTATTTCTGTTACCATATTTATTATGTTCTGGGGCTCGATGTTAAACAACAACCTGTTAATGTTTGAGGTAATGCTAATTTGATGATAAGGCACCGGCAGGAGGCCCGGCGTGGTTTTGAGGCCTGCTAGTGTCGACCCTAATTAGAAAAAGGGTCTTGTCTACTGATCCATGATGAGCGCACTAACCGCATGTGGGAAGCGTGTATGGGCGCCCCCCTCAATTTGATTCGATTCGCATCTCGTCCAAATCGCCTCATTTAGTTCGGGTTTTCCATTTGCCGCACGCATATGCAGGTACGAACCCGAGGCCAGGGTGGAAACTTTTGTAGTCGGCATTTAGGGAGACACGTTCTTAGAGTGCTATGAGGGTCCCCTTTTCTTCGTGGGGCTTGATTAGCCGTGCGCTCAATTGCACGGGGTTCTTTGGGCTTGATGCGAAGAAGAGTTGGGTTGTGTTGAGTGCCCCGCTTGGTGGAAGGCATTCCATCTGGCGGGTTATTCTTACGTGTATGGCCAAATTGGTGCATCCCTGCAGGGTTAAATCTTCTCGAGAAGCCGTGTTTTCCGCGGTTATGGATGACTTGGTGAAAGTACTGGCTAACAAGTACTCAGAAAAACTTACACCTAACTAATGATAACTTGACTAGTAATAGGCTTATTGACACAATAACTTGAACCATCATTAATCCAACTGTGGGAGTTATCCTCGGATTGCTTCTTTGGATAAGGGGCGAGATCCAGGATGGGTTTGTTTGAGGTTAGTTATAGTTGGTTACGATACGCTATCTTATCCCCTTCTTTTAGCCGGAAGTTGTAGCGTGTTTCTGTAGTTGGTTAGAGCAGCCTGTTGCCGCATTTTTGTATCACCTATTCTTCCGTTGAACCCAAAGCATCTGTACATGGTGTTGCCGGGTACACTATGGTATCTTGTGAGTCTTGCTTGCCAGTACGGTTATGTACTGACCCCTTTGGGGCTGTGGTTTCCGCAGACTACGTTTCCGAGGATCCCCATGGTGGCTACTACGTGGAGTATGACGAGGCTGCTGACGAGTAGATAGCGGACCCGGGCAGGATCCGAGACATCGTGGATGGGCTCCGTCTTTTCGTTTCTGGCCTCTTAGGCCTATTTGGATCTTTTCTGTACTCAGACACTTTGGATGCTTCCGCTGTGATGTAATGATGAATTGATGGGACATGTGCCCTCTGGATGATTGTATTTGCTATCTCTGCTCTAGTGAGAGCTATTTGCAACTTATTTCAATCTTTTGTGTCTTAGAGATATGTTGTGATATCGCTTGTTCAAATGACGTTGACGTACCATGTGTGTATGTTATGAAGTATGTCAACGGAAGTAGTCCGATTTCTATGGGATGGTTTACGCAGACGATGGATAGTAGAGAATGGTTGTCACACGTTTACATGTTGGCCTGCTCATATTGAGATGCGGGTGCCGGTATGCCCCGTAAGCCATTTGTTCTACTGTTTAGCGGACTGTGAGTATCCTCTAGAAGTCCGGGTACGACAGGTCATGTCATTAGAAACCAATATTTGTCCCTTGTGCATAAGCACTATAGGAAGTAAACTAGGATCCTCACTAAATTCTCTCAAGTCCTCTTTGGTGGCTAACATGCATAATAGGCTCACTCCCTCACTTTTATTTTTACCACTCAGATGGGCTTTGCTATTTTGACTCACAGAACTATTGTTTTCCCTCTCATGTCTCTCACTCTCGCTCTCAAGATTTACATCAGTTTTTTGATGAGACTCATTTACAATTTGATGTGGTGTCATAGGCCTCAAAATTATGTCCTTTCCATTCCAATTCAGCTGATAGGTATTAGCTCTCCCATTATGTATCACACTTCTAACAAACAGCCAAGGTCTCCCAAGCAACATGTGACAAACTGACATAGGAACCACACTACACTCAATGGTGTCTTTGTATGACCCAATCTGAAATTCAACTCTCACCATGTGGCTAACCTTCATCTCTCCTTTATCACTAAGCCATTGAATATGATAAGGATGAGGGTGGGGAATATATCTCAATTTGAGTTATGCACAAAACTCCTTTCTTGCTAAATTCCTGCAACTTCCTCCATCAATAATCACTTTGCAAGCCATTTGAGGGCGTACAATTGCTCTAATTTGGAATAAATTGTATCTTTGGCTTTCTGAACTAGGGAGAACACTCAATGTTCTTGGTGTGCAAACAATAGTAGGACAACTAGAAGGATATGCATCAACTGGACCATCATCATCATAAGTATCCTCCTCAGTAGGATCAGCATCATCACCTGTTTCATACTCATTATCCTCATTAATAAGCATGATCTTTTTATCAGGACAATCCCTTTTGAAGTGACCCTTCCCTCCACAAGTATGGCAGCGCATATGTCTATTTCTTGCCGTGGACATAGTGGATCCACTAGCACTTGCTACTGGTTGTGCTGATTTTTTAGTTGTAGAGGTACTAGTCTCGGGTTTAGAAGTAGTGGCACCACGAAATTGGGATGTTTGTGGTGGTGGTGATGAAAAAGAAGATCTAGGAGTAAAATTCCTCCTTGGAACCATAAGAGCCTCCTCGGCCAAGTGATTTTCTGCCTCCCTTGCTTGATGTAATAGCTCATTCATATCATTATATTGCACATGCCTAACAATGATCTTGATTTTAAATTGCAAACCTGATAGAAAATGTTGCATAGTATGTTCTGTATCTTCCCTCACTCTAGCTCTTTCCATAATCAGCTCCATCTCTCTAAAATTTGCATCCATAGTATTTGTAACTTGTCTCAAGTGTTGTAACTTGTCATATAGTGTTCTCAGATAATTTTTGGGCACAAATTTGTCTCTCATAACTTGCTTCATTTCTCTCCATGTAACAATTTCAGGTTCTCTATTTCTTGCTCTTGCTCTTGTTCTTGTAATATTATCCCACCATAGCAAAGCATAGCCATAAAAACCTGAAGAAGCAAGTTTTATTTTCCTCTCCTCAGTGTACTCATGCATCCTCCATGATTCTCAATTTTCAGTTTCCATATGAGATATTCTTCTACATCATCAGTATCGAAATTGAAGGATGGGAGCATGAATTTTGGTTTGCCAAGACCATCATCCTCTTGGTTTGGTTCTTGCACTTGGACCCTCCTTGTTACAAAGCCACGACCACCAACATTGCCTCTACCTCCCCCTCGGCCTTGAGGAATAAAATTGCCCTCATCATTATCAAAATCACCAAGAACACTACCATTATCCTCCTGAACAGGGAGCCTTTGATTCACCAAAGTTGTCAAGGCAACAATTTGTGTAGTCAAATTTGTACGAGTTGTTTGCATAGTGGTAACTTGCTCTTGTGTGGCAGTAGCTGTATTAGCAACAGTATCAACTTGCAAACCCAAATTCTGAACAGTGGTATCAAGATCCACACCAGTCTTGTCAATCAAAGAATGCAATTATGATTTTTTTTCACTCAATGGTTGTAGTCAATTGGTCTATCGTCTCCTCCAAATATGTCCCCTTCACTGCCTCGTCACCATGTGCCTTCTTAGCCTGCGCAGAAACATCACTAGAAGAAAGCATGATTAATAGGTTAGTGAAATAAAAATTGCTATAGGTTGTGGTGCCTCTCTCAACTCACTCAAAAACAAGCAAAGAGGTTATCCTTATAGTTCCAAAGTGAATACAATAACTTACCAAGAATTAATAGCAACTAATGTGACTTGGTGTGAAGAATAGAATACCCAGGGATTTTAGCTCTCACAAAGGCAAAGCAGGTTATTTAGTGGGGCTTGGTATGGATGCCTAACAATCACCAAGTAACAATCCTATTTGATGTTTGTGATGATACAAAAATGGCACCTAGGAAACACACACCAAAAGGAGACAAATGTGGAAAAACAAATATATGGATGAAATTTTGCAATGCACTCGATATTCTCTAGGAAAGCTCAAGATAAACATGCACAAGATTGCTCAATTGATAGTGCCAAAATATAGCAATAACAAAACAGCTCCAATCACAATTGAGAATATGATGCTCTCGGCCTCTTTTATATTTCTGCTTTCCCTCTTTTTTTATACTTTTCTCTTTTTCTATTTTTTTGTACTTTTCCAATGGCCAATATCAACTAGGAGAAAATATATCAAGTGATAACAAAGTGACACTAAAATTGTAATGAGAATGAGCATCCTGTTGTGAGAAAAATATAGCTAGTCTTATGGGTAAGATACCTAATAATTTGTTGTAGAAAGGCTGTGTCTATGTTTCACAATGATCAGACTTGAATTCCTAAAGAAAATTGCAAAGAAAAACAAAAGACAACAACTAAAAACTCTCGAAGATGCTCACAGAACTCACGACAGAAAACGAGTGTTTTCTCTGCCGTGGTGGCAGCGAAACTGCTTGGTTTTGTACCATGGCAGCTTGCGCGGTGTGCTGTGCTTGTTCACGGCAGGGAAACGGCACCTTTTGTGCCGTGGCAGGAAACAAGTTCGACTCACACTCGGAAGCCCACGGTAGCGTTTTGCTGCTTTCTATGCCGCAGTAGGATTTGAATCCGAGTGTAACTAGATGAACCACGATAGCGAATTGGATCAAGTTTGTGCCCCGCAAGCAAACAACACCCAAACCGAGCAGGACTAGGAAGAAAAACGACGGTAGGAAAATAGGGAATTTTGTGTTGTGGTATGCGGATTATATATAGCAAACACACTCGGGTAGCTATATTTTTTTGGGATTTTCTTGTATAGACTCAATTCGAAACCTAAGAATAACTAAGAACCCTAACCTTAAACGAAAACTAATGACTCAAAAACAGAAAAGAAACGCAAGATCAAACACAAAACAACAACTAGAAATTGAAAACTAGGGATTATCTAAAGCTACATCAATGATCTAACTATCTTTTTGTGAGGCTTTTTCTGTATAGGTATGAAAACACTCGAATCTAAAGGGATGAAAACAGCTCACTGAGTAAAGCTAGAGCTCTAATACCAAGATGATAAGGGGATGCCTGATCTTCTTGATGAACTCTCTGATAACTTGATGGTGATAACCAGTGTATTACCACGAACTCTCCGGCTAAACCCTACCACCAATTGCGACAACACTCAACCCCTTGGATATTCGAGACCCCACACTCTTGCACAAGTAGCCACCGACTACAAGTGGTCTTGTTTCTCCTTATTCCCAATGGAACAGCAGAATACACTCAGATTTGCAAGGTAGTAACAATTCAAGATGAATGCTTATGAGCAATACAATCTAGGAATTCTAGGGTTTATGTTTTATCGTAGTCTACCTCTCTAACTCGCAGCTATGGGGTTTATAGGAGGGGTAGGGGGCGGCCACTATGGCATTGCGCAAGCACACCTAGCCTGAACCTATTTTGACTCACTCTAATAGTTTTGACTCGATCAACTAGATACAAACCGACCCAATAAGGGATTCGGCCAAAGGGGCACACAGGCCCTTGGTGCAATCCGTATGGGACACCCTAGGACATGTCCTTGGAGCCCCCATATGCCTCATTGTGCATTAATAATAAGTATGGGATGGTACCCCCAAGGACATGTCCTTGCTCCTCCCAACTCCATCTTCTTTAATTTCTGGCTTCTCTTTCTCTCTTGGAAACTCATAGGAAACAATGCCTCCATCTTCCTCCATGCATATGTTCTTGTTTTCCATCATGTAGCACTTGTTTTCCACCTTGTCATGTTTCTTTTCCAGCCCCTCTTGATGTCCTTCTCCCTCCATGCTTGTGTTATCAACAAACCTGAGTATACATAAGTGCATGGATTTAGGTAGTATAAAGTTCTCATGAAAACAAACATCATTTTCTGGTAAGAGAGAATTCACTTGCTGTTCTAATAATTTAGTTCTTGATCTTATCATTGGACCAAGCATCACTTCATTGGGCTTATCTTGAACATCAACATCTTCAATAGGAAAAGGTGTAGAAGAACTAGGGATGTCTGCATCAGTCAATGCAACATTATAGACCAAAAGTAATTAGTATCACAAATGCAGTATTATCAATGTCATGTACGTTAAGCAGGGTAATGCAACTCACATGGAGCAGTCACATCATGTCCTCGCAGTCAAATGTGAGACACATCATCAGCGTGGAACTCGCCATGCTGGTCTCCACGAATAGCACAATGGACCTGTGGATCCGATTAACGGAGTAGCCCACCATGTCCACCCCACGCGCCTAGAACCGCTTTCACGGGTATGTAGGAACACCAAAACAAACATCGCAACTTTCATCAGGAGCCAACATGACATATCGGAAGATGATCCCACGAATATGTGAATGCAAGATGAGCATATCCCAATAAAACAGTGCTCCATTTTTTAGCTATCTATCTTATCTCTCAAACTGTTACCGGCACAAACATGTAGGTATCCATGTTCAGTTTATGGCCTTACAGGAAGAAATAGGAACACGGCCTCAAAATAAATAAATAAGATCAAACATCAGATCCGGGCCTCCATGCCAAGGGCCAGTATCGATCCAATGGAATAAATCCACCGATGTCGGATATATACCGATTAGTGGTATATCCGGCATTGTCCTAAAGAGCCGGATTACTAGGGTGGCCTGATTGGTAATGGATCATAGTCCATTAGGCGGCCTAGTAAGCTGACGCGCAGAAGCCAGATTCTAGAAGAACCCGGACCACGGCCCACTTGGTGCGGCTTGGAGTATAAGGCGGATTCTTGCCTTCCAAGTTAGAACTTGCCGTAGTCTTCTAGGTTTCCTTTCAGTAAGCCCTAACCCGGCTATCTATATAAAGTCGGATGGTAGAGAAGAAAGATAACAAACAATTAGCTAGAAGCCAACTCGCCGAGAAGTTGATCCTCGTCGAGTTAGCAACCCAAACTCACATTGTACTATGTATACTTCAGGTTTCAACCCTGATTTAGTGAGATTGCAGGAGTAGGAACGCCGCCTAGTTGCAACGTACCGAACCTGGGTAAACTTTGGTGTCCCTGGTTGTCATACTACCACGTTCCCCCCACGTCTTTACCCGTAGGCCTCATGGCACCCCCATCTATGATCCCTACTATGATGTCTCGACAGTTGGCGCCCACCGTGGGGCCAGCGACGTCATGCGTTATGTTTCGATCGGGGATACTCGGTGGAATCGGCAGTACCATAACTGTCAGAAGCTTGGAATTCGACAACGACGTCTGTAATGTCCCAGCGTTTAGGAACTCACGGGGGGGGGTAGATTGTAATTTGTGCATTTGCATGCATTTATTTGAAAAACCTGAATAAATTTTTCGCAAAGTTAAAACCCCGGAGTGACTGAGGTTCTACCCAGTAAATGGTGCTTTGGTAACAGATGTTACTATTAGCAGATGGGACTTTGGTATAACCTCTGGGTAATAACTGAATTTGAAACATTAGTGTTTAAATATTTAAATGATTTGAATAATTTGAATTGAACTCAATTTGAAATTGAGTTTGAATTTAAATCAAATATAAATCAAATATAAAGGATAAGTTTATATCCTAATCTTAACTCATTTGATTACAATGAATAAATCAAACAGGAGTTATTTTCACATATTTACAAGCATAATAAAAAGAAAACCCATATGTTTTATTAATAAGAATATAGATATTACAAAGTCTTTACAAGTGAACCAAAAGAAAATAAAAGATTACAATTGCATTACAGGAATTTAAACCTAAAGCTAAACCTAACTACTCCAGAATAGCTAATTCTTCAAAACCTGCAAAAACAAACATGAAACAAAAATACAAAGTGTTAGTGGGGGGGGGGGGGGGTTAGTACCCTCAGAATTCAGTGAGGTGCACTGATTAATCATCATAGGGTTTTAAATCCAAAAAGTAGTATCTGTTCTAAATTATTTGCCTCAGACCAGCATCACAGGCATACTCCTGGAATTACACTTGGCAACATCAAATTTAAATCACCAGGCAAGGGATAAGGACAGTGAGTAACCAGTGCGGCAAGGGGTTGAGACCAACCAGGTCAGGGAAAATATCCACACCATAGGTGGCAGTACGTTGCTTGCTCATGAGGCAGCAAGCAGCTTAGTCACTTATAAGCACATAGCACACTCAGCCCACAACTTTGGTGCTGTCAAGACCCAACCTGGAGTATAAAACCTCCATCAACCGTAGGGGATGAGGTCACACCTCATAGTTCCTGCTCAAGCACAAAACACCAGGAAAGGATATCATCCAATCAAGCAAGCCATTAGTTACTGGAGCAAGTGTTTGCAATCTTGCAAGCAAGCAGACAAGGCCAAGGTACCAGGGAGCACAAGAAGGAAATCAAGCAATCCACAAGCACCAAAATCCACCAACCACTTGATCTATAGCCAAGGTGAATCCCTAAGTACCATCTAAGCCAAAATCTTTGGCTAAGTTGCACATAGGATTAGTGGGGTGCTAAAACCCTCAGGTTGGCATAGAAGTGCTATGCTAATCTCATCACAGGGCATTATTTTCAAGCAAAGTATCTGTTCTTAGATTAATAAGAGCCTCAGGCTATGCATCATGGGCTTGGGGGCAAAAGAAACAAGTAATAATATCTGTTCTTAATTCATGAGGATCAAAGAAGCAAAAGAATCACATAATAGTATCTGTTCTTACTCATGAGGATTAAAGAAGGAAAAGAAAGCATGATAGTGTCTGTTCTTATCAGGGGATATTAGGAAATAAGATAGAGAGATAGTAGGCAATAGAAATGTGTGACAAGAGCACAACCAGAAGCACTGGAGGTGTCACACACACACACCTGGTTGCTGGGCATCAGATCAAAGGATCTGACAGCCCAGAACCAAAGGGATTTATGAAGTAGAACATGATATGATGGATACAATTATTGAGGGCATATTCTCTGAAGAAAAGTTCAGAGTAACACCTCCCAACTATTTTGCACATCCACAAATCATTAGGAAATTATATACATAGTGTTATCCCATACACAGAAACAAGAAATTATCACTGGGAGCAAACCCTAAGGGGATCAGTACCCAGAACAGCATGGGATTAACCCGAATAATTTACCAGCAACAGATTCATCATCATATCCATCTCACAGCACAAGCCAGCAGAGAAATAAAAATTAGGGCATAATAAAAATTCCCATCCAACACAGAGCTTAGCTAGGAATTCATCCAGCACGCATCCAGTAGGCATTTGGATACAATCCAATGCTACTAATCTCACACTAGGGCACAGGAGGCATCACAGGCACGCACAAGCACGAATCAGCTTGATGGCTGATTCCAGAGCAAGAAGGAGAAGGCAACAGTGAGAGGGAGAGGAAGAATAGAGGGCAGAGAGAGGGGGAAAATCACTTACAGATGGCCACCGTAGTGGTGACCATATCCGGTAGGAGAGTGAAGCACGGCGGCGGAGCCGCGGTTGCCTGTAGACCATCCCGGCGGCGGCGTCCCCGGAGAAGTCGTCGCAGCAGCAGCACAGCATCTCCAGCAACCAAGGCATGGCGCTACGGCCACCAGAGCGGTGGAGAAGCATCCAAGACCTAACCCTAGGGTTAGGGTTCAAAGATTCCGCGGGAGACACACGAGAAGAGGAACAGATCGAGGAGGAGGTCGTGGGTGAGAGCAAGGAAGAGTGAGGAGGCGCAAGGTCACTGCGGCGGTGGTGCACGGGGAAGGCCAGGGGAAATCGCCGGAGGCGATGGCGCGTCGCCTCGGCGTCGCCATCTGCGTCGCCTCGCAAGGAGAGGGGAGAGGATAAGGTGCGGGGCGGGGCGGGTGCGGTGCGGCTGGTCTGGTCCAGCCTGACCAGACCAGGGGGTTGGGCTTAACCCTAACCCCGGGGTCCACCTGTCAGCCCTAGGGGCAGACAGGTAATTTGACTGAATTTTAATAAAAATTAAAAAATTAAATAAAATAAATATAAACATACCTATATTTCTAATTTAGAGTACTAAATAAAACAGTACAAATTTAATTTAAACACCAAAATAAATAGAACATTACTAGTTGATTACTTGGAAATAATATTATATTTTAACAATTGTTATAATAAATAACCCAACTAATGGGCATATCATTTAAACTTCATTAACTAGTAATTTTAAAGAAATAAGTTATTACCATGTTCAAGAGAAATATAATAAGAAAACAGTCAGCTAAAAATTAAAGTAATAAGAAATCAGGAAAATTAACCAGAAGCACTACTTATATAGAATTGGGGTGATTAAACAAAACAGTTTGGAATAAAGAATTATTATGGTCTTTCTAAAATTGCATACATCTCATCGTTATGCATAATAGCATCATTTGCTTCTTTAAACATTGTCTTTACCGGACAATGATGGAATTTTGTAGAACAAGGAAGTCAGGATCCACCTCAAGCTTCAGACTTCATTACTTATCCGTATCCAGGCAAGTTCATCACTTGCTCATGACCATTGAATTATGTCTTAACAACTATTTTCAAAACCTTATCGTATTACCACCTACTCCAAAAATAATGCATGATCCTATTTTTATAATAATATAACTAATTGAATGACTACCCGAGTGGTAGTGTTCTGTTGGGTGGGCGGATGGAACCATGGTAAGATGAATAGGTCAAAGGAAGGTTCCATCTGCATGGGAACGTATTACCTAGGAATTAACAACAAATGCCGTCAGGATTCTTGCGCCGTAAAATCGCGTTGACCATGGATCTTCTATGGGGGGAGTAAGTCAACCGTGATACTTTTCTCGTTCGCATGTCAACGGATGCGCCAGAGACGTACGCTGTAGGTCTTGCGGGACTACATGCACATGGGTGGGAGCCCTTACGTCCCACGGACTCTGGGGTCTATGAGTGTCTGCCAGGGGCGCGTAGATCTCCATCGTGAGGGGTGGAATCAGGCGTTCAACCTACTGGAAGAAATGGGTGGGCATGCGTTGTGCGGAGAAGCACGGTTTGACTTGGACCAACAACCGGGCCCCACACCTGAGTGGGAGTGGACAGGATCGCGCGCCTGGTTGTGCAACATGGTCTTGGTCGTCCATGGGTAAAGTAACGCACCTCTGCAGAGTGTAAAAGGATGTGGCATGTTACCCCTTGTTCCGGGAAGGAGCTGCGAACGCCGCAGGAAAGGCAACTCCATGAAAGTTCTAATCCTGTGAAGAATGGCGGGCACAGTTTTCATTATTAAAAGCAATCTCTTGAAGAAAGATTTGACAAAACTTGCATCTGTCTAGACTCCTTAGAGTCGAGGACCATAGTTAGTGCATCCATTACTTCTGTACTTACAGGAACTTGCTGAGTAACGCTCGTTACTCATTCAATCCCGTTTGACTCCTGCTTAGGTTATGAGAACCTAGAAGAAGCTTCGTTCAACATACTCGGAGGCCAGGAGGATATCTTCTACGAAGAACCGGACCTCTCCGGTGGAGTAGAAGGAGTTGACTATCTCATCCAGTACGGAGCAGACCCCAACGGGGAGGAGTCTGACTAGGTTTAGCCTAGTCTAGATAACTACTTAGTCACGGTTGAATCGAGCAGTCATAAACTCTTTTATTGACTGTTGAGTTCCCGTGCTAGCAACTGTTTACTTTTCGGTGTTCATTTCGACTTCAATACTGGATGACCTCCATGTGAGCTCATTCGGTTGTCAGTACTCTATGTTTGTAATATATTTGGTGTATGTTAATCAGACCCGCAATGTTTCTGCTGTACCACCCTGAGGGATGTAATATTTGCGGAACGGTGTTCTGTGAGTGTTATATCAACGACTGGCGTACTACAACATGCAGTGGTATGCTGGGTCACCACAGCTGGTATCAGAGCAATTGCTTTGACCTTAGGTTGGAAACCTAGTAAAGGGATATACCCTGTCGGGTTTTAGAACGTACCAATAAAGAATTCACTGGTAGTATGATAGGTATTCACTTGAGAATACTCTGGTCATATCTCAGTATATTGAATCTTTATGAGGATCTAATCATAATATCTATGTTATTTGTGATCAGTGATCATGAACGGCGGAAGTTCCGGAAGAACGGAGTGGGTAAAGCATGAGAGGCTGGATCAATACAATGGGGAGTTGACCGAGCAACTTTGAGCCTTGCTTCGAGCATTCGGATGCGACACCAACATTAAAGTTAACACGTATACGTTTAAAGATGGGGAAGTAGTCGTGAAGTATAGGGTATTAATTTTAATACCTAGAGAGTTAACTCCACATGTGACCACACCTAGTGGTGAAGCTAGGAATCAGATGGCAGCCTACCAGCAAGCCTTAGTGGAAGCCTTAGCTACCATCCGAGAGTTTAAGGCTAACCAGTTATCAGGCACTAGTCTCACAGCTATCCCACACGACCACTTAAGCACAGAGTTGGCGCTGGATCATTCTGTGCTAATTAAAACCAAGCCTAAGCTTGCCACAAGTCTTTTAGATCGATATAGGAAATTGGTGGGATCCTTCTATAAAACACATAAGGTCATCGTTGATGACAAGGATGAGATGTTGAAGGATTTAGCCAAGCCGTCTAGACATGAGCAGAAGGGGAAACAGAAGGCTCAGGAGAGCAGTGAACCTTATTATACCCCAGGACCTGAGGCAGCTAGGAAATCCCAGTATGACAGACCGTCCAGGTATTCTACCACACCAGAACACATACACTACCCTGTTATACCACCGAGTGAGCCAGAGCCATATGATCCGTTCGATATATCGGATACACCCAGGGATATTAACTCGAACACTTTTGGTGGGGTCCCAGACTCAGATTCTTTTATGGAGAATTCTGATGGCTGGAGGTATGACTGGTATCCTGGTACCAGCCAGCATCCGATTCCTTGTGACAACATGTCAGAGGAGGAGGAGCAGGATAGTGTGGAGATAGTGGAAGCCGAGGAGGCGGAGATAGTCGCCATAAATATCTCATCTGACGAGGAGGAGCCGGAAGAAGTCCAGCCGATGCAGGAGGAACCGTTTGACCACAGCCACTGCACGAGTACCACCTGTTTTGCAGAAGGTGAAGCTTCACAGGAAACTAGTACCAACGAGTTTGTGTCCTATCTGGACAACTATCTGGATAATGACTGGCTCTCTTTGAGCGATAACCAGTCCATGGATACATCAGACACGGATTACGTGCCAACTAGGAGGTCATACTACCCGGAGGCGGTGCGCAGGACTCCACGTTACACTGGATGGACTCCTGGTATGTACTCCGAGTAGTACAATGACGTTCAAGGAGAGTATGTAAGGGCTCGAATTGCGTAGTAGTTTGAAGTTTCGGGCCGTGTAATTAAATAAGGGTCGGAATGTTTAAGTGACCCAGTGGTGTTTCTTACGGTTGTACTCTAAGTATTCACTGCGGTGAAGGTTTGTATCAACTTATAAGTACATGTAATATATGTGTAGTATGTTGTTTGTATCTGGATTTGGATTTTGCTTCTCTTGTGTGGTTAGTGTTGCATGTGAAGTGAGGCTCAGAAAGCATAAGCATGATGTAATTATGAGTTTTTTCGCTTCATATTGCAGGACTAAAGGGTTATGGAAAGTGGCGAGCCCAGTGTGGCTGACGCTCAGCGTCAGGAGAGAGAGAACAAAGCTAAAGCTGATGAAGATGCCGCAAGAGCCGAGTTACCACCACCACCACCACTCAGGCCACTGGCGGAGCAAAGCTTCATGGAGTACATGCGATTTGTCCAGGAGAACCAAAACAAATTCATGCAGGAAATGCTTAACCAGGTGGGACCTGGGCGAGCAGCGGAACCTAGAAACCTCACACTGTCGGATTTCCTTAAAACCAAACCAGCACCGTTCGCTACGGCCAAGGACCCCATGGAAGTTGAAGACTGGTTGGTTGACACAGAGAGGAATCTGAAGGCTATTAAGGCCAGTGATGAAGAGAAGGTGCGATTCGCTACACACCTTCTAAATGGTCCCGCAGCAGCATGGTGGGATAATCAAATCATTATGAAGCCACCAGGAAGGGAATTTACATGGAATGAGTTCAAGGAGAAATTCAGGGAATATCATGTCCCTGATAGTGTCATGGAAATCATGAGGAGGCAATTTGAGGATCTTCAGCAGGGGACGCACCAGATGATATGGTACGTCAATGAATTCAGCAGACTGTCTCGCTATGCTGCGGATGAAGTGGATACAGATAAAAAGAGAATCAAGAGATTTCTGAGAGGGATGGATCCTTATGCAGCCATGCAATTAAGGACTTCCAAACCAGCGAACTTTCAAGAGCTGATGAACTCTGCTGTCACTTGGGAGAATGACTATAAGTTGGTTCAGTTAAAACGACAGAAGAAGGCCAAGTTTGAGCCCAAGAAGTTCCAACCCAGTAAACCGACTACAAACTTGAGCTTCAAACCCAGGATAAGGACGGGAGGAGTTCCGCTCAATCGTGGACCGTTCAACCCCAGAAATCAGATAATCTGTCATGGTTGTGGACTTCCGGGACATATCAATAGCGAGTGCAAGAAGCCCAGGGTTGTTTTCTTTGGTTGTGGAAAAGAAGGACACTATAAGACAGAATGTCCTAACAAGACAAATGGAGGGGGGTTCAACAAGGGTGGAGCAAAGCCTGGAGGAGCTAGCGGATTTTCTGCTGGAAGTGGTAGCAGCGGGAAGAACAATAATGGCAAAAGACCTAGAACCTTCGGGAAACTGAATTGCACAACTCTGAGGAGGCTGACAACTCAGATACTGCCGTACTAGGTACGCTCAGTCTTCTTACCCAATATGGCAAAGTTTTATTTGATACCGGTGCCACCACATCATTCATCTCTAGTTATTTTGTGGATAAGTATGGGGTAAGGTGTTCACGTTTAGAATGTCCTCTTACCGTTATGACGGCGGGAGGTACGCTCTTAGTTACGCGTGCTAGACCAGATCAAGTCATCATGATCTGTGGTTGCACGTACTATGCGGATCTATTCGTTATTCCTTTGAAGAACATTGATGCTGTTCTGGGAATGGACTGGATGACGGAGAACGGAGCTTTGATTGATTGTGAGGAGAAGACAGTCTCTCTTAGACGACCTGGAGGAGGAAGAGTTACTTATCAAGCAGATAAACATACCCATGTAGAGGCAGAACTCCAACTCAACTCACTCAATGAAGCTAAATTAGAAGATATACCAGTAGTCAATGAGTTTCCAGATGTTTTTCCAGCAGAATTGCCGGGAATGCCACCAGATAGGGAGATAGAGTTTACCATTGACTTGATACCAGGTACATCACCCATTGCTCAGGCACCATATAAGATGGGTCCTAAGGAGTTAAAAGAACTTAAGGAACAGTTAGATGAGCTGGAAAGTAAGGGATTCATCAGAGAGAGTGTTTCACCATGGGGATCACCCGTGATATTTGTGGACAAGAGAGATGGAGGCAGAAGAATGTGTGGTGATTTTAGAAACCTGAATAACGTCACTATCAAGAACAAATATCCATTACCAAGAATACAAGATCTATTTGATCAAGTTTACGGAGCTGGAGTGTTCTCCAAGATTGATCTCAGGTCAGGATACCATCAGATCAAGATCAAACCAGAAGATGTACCCAAAACAGCTTTTGTTTCAAGGTACGGACATCATGAATATTTGGTTGTTCCAATGCACCTGCTATTTTCATGAATTTGATGAACAAGATCTTCATGCCATACTTGGATAAATTCGTGATTGTGTTCATCGATGATATCTTGATATATTCAAAGAACAAAGAAGATCATGCCAAGCATTTAAGAATAGCGTTACAAGTTCTGAGGGAACATCAACTCTATGCAAAATTCAGCAAGTGTGAGTTCTGGTTAGACCAAGTGGAATTTCTTGGACATGTTATCAGCAAAGAAGGTATTGCAGTAAATCCTGACAAAGTACAGTCAGTCTTAGACTGGAAGGCACCAACCACTGTGAAGGAAGTTCGAGGATTCCTTGGAATGGCCGGGTATTACAGAAGATTCATTGAAGGATTCTCAAAAATAGCTGGGCCAATGACCAATTTGTTAAGGAAGAATACTCCTTTCATATGGTCGGATAAGTGTGAAGCCAGTTTTCAAGAGTTAAAGAAACGACTAACAACAGCTCCAATCTTAGCAGTACCAGAACCGGGCAAGGATTACACTGTTTATTGTGATGCATCCAAGAATGGATTAGGATGTGTACTCATGCAAGATCGTAAGGTAATAGCTTATGGTTCAAGACAGCTCAAACCACATGAAGTAAATTACCCAACGCATGACCTAGAATTGGCAGCGGTAGTGTTTGCTCTGAAGAGGTGGAGGTCATTTCTCTATGGATCAAAGTGCGAGCTTTACACAGACCATAAGAGTCTCAAATATTTCTTCACTCAGAAAGAGTTAAACATGAGGCAGAGGAGATGGTTAGAACTGATCAAGGACTACGATCTTACTATCAACTATACCCCAGGGAAAGCCAATGTGGTAGCCGATGCCTTAAGTCGGAAGAGTACTGATAGTCCACCAATTCAATATGAGTTACCAAAAGAGTTGCAACGAGAAATTGAACAAGCAGAGATTGAGGTACTAGAGGTACAATCTTTGGGAGGCTTGTATACCATGCAGGTCATGGAAGAAAGAACAAGTGATCTTAGAAATGAGATAATCCGGCGGCAAGACGAAGATCCATTCATAAAAGAAGAACTCCAGAGAATTGGAGAAGGAAGACCTTCTGAATTTCACTTAGGAGAACATGGTTCATTATGGTTCAACAAGAGGCTTTGTGTACCTGACATCCCGGAGATTAAGAAATTGATACTTCGGGAGGCACATGAGACGCCGTACTCTATTCATCCTGGAAGTACCAAGATGTATATGGATCTCAGAGATATATTCTGGTGGAACAACATGAAAAGAGAGATTGCCAAGTATGTTTCTGAATGTCACACATGTCAAAGAGTAAAGGCTGAACATCAAAGTCCGGCAGGACCATTACAACCTCTGGAGATTCCTGAATGGAAGTGGGAGGAAATTGGTATGGATTTCATTACAGGATTACCAATGACTAAAACCCAAAAAGACATGATCTGGGTCATTGTAGACAGGTTGACTAAAAGTGCTCATTTCTTAGCAGTCAATCAAAAGGATCATGCCGAGAAACTGGTAAGTATATATGTCAAGGAAATAGTCAGCAAACATGGAGTACCAAAAAGAATAGTTTCAGATCGAGGATCTGTGTTTACTTCGGTATTCTGGAGAAAACTTCAGGAAGCTTTAGGATCTCAACTAGATTACAGTACTGCTTATCATCCTCAAACCGGAGGGCAAACTGAAAGAACTAATCAGATTCTTGAAGACATGCTTCGGGCATGTGTCCTTGATTTTGGAGGATCATGGGATGAACATTTACCATTAGCAGAATTCTCCTACAACAATAGTTATCAAAGCAGTCTTAAGGCAGCACCCTTTGAAGTACTGTATGGCCGAAAGTGTAGGTCACCGATTTGCTGGTTCGAGACCGGAGAAAAGTCTGAATTTGAACCAGATTACATCAAAGATCAGCAACGAGTTGTTGATATCATCAGAGACCGTTTGAAAATAGCTCAAAGCCGTCAAAAGAGTTATGCAGATCAGAAGAGAAGGACATGGGAACCGGAAGTCGGAGATTTGGTATATCTCCGAGTTAGTCCAATGAAAGGGCTTATGAGGTTCGGTGTTAAGGGAAAACTAAGTCCTCGGTATATAGGACCTTACAAGATCCTAGCTCAGAACAGGAATGTAGCTTATACCCTGCAGCTACCGGATCGGTTAAAACAAGTTCACAATGTTTTCCACGTATCCCAACTCCGAAAGTGTTTGAAGGAGCCGGAAGACTCGATTAATCAAGAGGAGTTAGAATTGGAATCAGACCTCACATACGTCGAGGAACCGGAAAAGATTCTAGCCGAAGATTGGAAGAGACTCCGAAACCGAGCAATCAAGTACTGCAAGGTACAGTGGAAACATCATCCTGAACGAGAAGCTACCTGGGAGAAAGAAGAAGAACTACGACAGAACTACCCCGAGCTATTCAGGTATTATAGTTACAACTTCGGGACGAAGTTCTCGTTAAGGAGGGGAGACTGTAATGTCCCAGCGTTTAGGAACTCACGGGGGGGGGGGGGGGTAGATTGTAATTTGTGCATTTGCATGCATTTATTTGAAAAACCTGAATAAATTTTTCGCAAAGTTAAAACCCCGGAGTGACTGAGGTTCTACCCAGTAAATGGTGCTTTGGTAACAGATGTTACTATTAGCAGATGGGACTTTGGTATAACCTCTGGGTAATAACTGAATTTGAAACATTAGTGTTTAAATATTTAAATGATTTGAATAATTTGAATTGAACTCAATTTGAAATTGAGTTTGAATTTAAATCAAATATAAATCAAATATAAAGGATAAGTTTATATCCTAATCTTAACTCATTTGATTACAATGAATAAATCAAACAGGAGTTATTTTCACATATTTACAAGCATAATAAAAAGAAAACCCATATGTTTTATTAATAAGAATATAGATATTACAAAGTCTTTACAAGTGAACCAAAAGAAAATAAAAGATTACAATTGCATTACAGGAATTTAAACCTAAAGCTAAACTTAACTACTCCAGAATAGCTAATTCTTCAAAACCTGCAAAAACAAACATGAAACAAAAATACAAAGTGTTAGTGGGGGGGGGGGGTTAGTACCCTCAGAATTCAGTGAGGTGCACTGATTAATCATCATAGGGTTTTAAATCCAAAAAGTAGTATCTGTTCTAAATTATTTGCCTCAGACCAGCATCACAGGCATACTCCTGGAATTACACTTGGCAACATCAAATTTAAATCACCAGGCAAGGGATAAGGACAGTGAGTAACCAGTGCGGCAAGGGGTTGAGACCAACCAGGTCAGGGAAAATATCCACACCATAGGTGGCAGTACGTTGCTTGCTCATGAGGCAGCAAGCAGCTTAGTCACTTATAAGCACACAGCACACTCAGCCCACAACTTTGGTGCTGTCAAGACCCAACCTGGAGTATAAAACCTCCATCAACCGTAGGGGATGAGGTCACACCTCATAGTTCCTGCTCAAGCACAAAACACCAGGAAAGGATATCATCCAATCAAGCAAGCCATTAGTTACTGGAGCAAGTGTTTGCAATCTTGCAAGCAAGCAGACAAGGCCAAGGTACCAGGGAGCACAAGAAGGAAATCAAGCAATCCACAAGCACCAAAATCCACCAACCACTTGATCTATAGCCAAGGTGAATCCCTAAGTACCATCTAAGCCAAAATCTTTGGCTAAGTTGCACATAGGATTAGTGGGGTGCTAAAACCCTCAGGTTGGCATAGAAGTGCTATGCTAATATCATCACAGGGCATTATTTTCAAGCAAAGTATCTGTTCTTAGATTAATAAGAGCCTCAGGCTATGCATCATGGGCTTGGGGGCAAAAGAAACAAGTAATAATATCTGTTCTTAATTCATGAGGATCAAAGAAGCAAAAGAATCACATAATAGTATCTGTTCTTACTCATGAGGATTAAAGAAGGAAAAGAAAGCATGATAGTGTCTGTTCTTATCAGGGGATATTAGGAAATAAGATAGAGAGATAGTAGGCAATAGAAATGTGTGACAAGAGCACAACCAGAAGCACTGGAGGTGTCACACACACACACCTGGTTGCTGGGCATCAGATCAAAGGATCTGACAGCCCAGAACCAAAGGGATTTATGAAGTAGAACATGATATGATGGATACAATTATTGAGGGCATATTCTCTGAAGAAAAGTTCAGAGTAACACCTCCCAACTATTTTGCACATCCACAAATCATTAGGAAATTATATACATAGTGTTATCCCATACACAGAAACAAGAAATTATCACTGGGAGCAAACCCTAAGGGGATCAGTACCCAGAACAGCATGGGATTAACCCGAATAATTTACCAGCAACAGATTCATCATCATATCCATCTCACAGCACAAGCCAGCAGAGAAATAAAAATTAGGGCATAATAAAAATTCCCATCCAACACAGAGCTTAGCTAGGAATTCATCCAGCACGCATCCAGTAGGCATTTGGATACAATCCAATGCTACTAATCTCACACTAGGGCACAGGAGGCATCACAGGCACGCACAAGCACGAATCAGCTCGATGGCTGATTCCAGAGCAAGAAGGAGAAGGCAACAGTGAGAGGGAGAGGAAGAATAGAGGGCAGAGAGAGGGGGAAAATCACTTACAGATGGCCACCGTAGTGGTGACCATATCCGGTAGGAGAGTGAAGCACGGAGGCGGAGCCGCGGTTGCCCGTAGACCATCCCGGCGGCGGCGTCCCCGGAGAAGTCGTCGCAGCAGCAGCACAGCATCTCCAGCAACCAAGGCATGGCGCTACGGCCACCAGAGCGGTGGAGAAGCATCCAAGACCTAACCCTAGGGTTAGGGTTCAAAGATTCCGCGGGAGACACACGAGAAGAGGAACAGATCGAGGAGGAGGTCGTGGGTGAGAGCAAGGAAGAGTGAGGAGGCGCAAGGTCACTGCGGCGGTGGTGCACGGGGAAGGCCAGGGGAAATCGCCGGAGGCGATGGCGCGTCGCCTCGGCGTCGCCATCTGCGTCGCCTCGCAAGGAGAGGGGAGAGGATAAGGTGCGGGGCGGGGCGGGTGCGGTGCGGCTGGTCTGGTCCAGCCTGACCAGACCAGGGGGTTGGGCTTAACCCTAACCCCGGGGTCCACCTGTCAGCCCTAGGGGCAGACAGGTAATTTGACTGAATTTTAATAAAAATTAAAAAATTAAATAAAATAAATATAAACATACCTATATTTCTAATTTAGAGTACTAAATAAAACAGTACAAATTTAATTTAAACACCAAAATAAATAGAACATTACTAGTTGATTACTTGGAAATAATATTATATTTTAACAATTGTTATAATAAATAACCCAACTAATGGGCATATCATTTAAACTTCATTAACTAGTAATTTTAAAGAAATAAGTTATTACCATGTTCAAGAGAAAAATAATAAGAAAACAGTCAGCTAAAAATTAAAGTAATAAGAAATCAGGAAAATTAACCAGAAGCACTACTTATATAGAATTGGGGTGATTAAACAAAACAGTTTGGAATAAAGAATTATTATGGTCTTTCTAAAATTGCATACATCTCATCGTTATGCATAATAGCATCATTTGCTTCTTTAAACATTGTCTTTACCGGACAATGATGGAATTTTGTAGAACAAGGAAGTCAGGATCCACCTCAAGCTTCAGACTTCATTACTTATCCGTATCCAGGCAAGTTCATCACTTGCTCATGACCATTGAATTATGTCTTAACAACTATTTTCAAAACCTTATCGTATTACCACCTACTCCAAAAATAATGCATGATCCTATTTTTATAATAATATAACTAATTGAATGACTACCCGAGTGGTAGTGTTCTGTTGGGTGGGCGGATGGAACCATGGTAAGATGAATAGGTCAAAGGAAGGTTCCATCTGCATGGGAACGTATTACCTAGGAATTAACAACAAATGCCGTCAGGATTCTTGCGCCGTAAAATCGCGTTGACCATGGATCTTCTATGGGGGGAGTAAGTCAACCGTGATACTTTTCTCGTTCGCATGTCAACGGATGCGCCAGAGACGTACGCTGTAGGTCTTGCGGGACTACATGCACATGGGTGGGAGCCCTTACGTTCCACGGACTCTGGGGTCTATGAGTGTCTGCCAGGGGCGCGTAGATCTCCATCGTGAGGGGTGGAATCAGGCGTTCAACCTACTGGCAGAAATGGGTGGGCATGCGTTGTGCGGAGAAGCACGGTTTGACTTGGACCAACAACCGGGCCCCACACCTGAGTGGGAGTGGACAGGATCGCGCGCCTGGTTGTGCAACATGGTCTTGGTCGTCCATGGGTAAAGTAACGCACCTCTGCAGAGTGTAAAAGGATGTGGCATGTTACCCCTTGTTCCGGGAAGGAGCTGCGAACGCCGCAGGAAAGGCAACTCCATGAAAGTTCTAATCCTGTGAAGAATGGCGGGCACAGTTTTCATTATTAAAAGCAATCTCTTGAAGAAAGATTTGACAAAACTTGCATCTGTCTAGACTCCTTAGAGTCGAGGACCATAGTTAGTGCATCCATTACTTCTGTACTTACAGGAACTTGCTGAGTAACGCTCGTTACTCATTCAATCCCGTTTGACTCCTGCTTAGGTTATGAGAACCTAGAAGAAGCTTCGTTCAACATACTCGGAGGCCAGGAGGATATCTTCTACGAAGAACCGGACCTCTCCGGTGGAGTAGAAGGAGTTGACTATCTCATCCAGTACGGAGCAGACCCCAACGGGGAGGAGTCTGACTAGGTTTAGCCTAGTCTAGATAACTACTTAGTCACGGTTGAATCGAGCAGTCATAAACTCTTTTATTTACTGTTGAGTTCCCGTGCTAGCAACTGTTTACTTTTCGGTGTTCATTTCGACTTCAATAATGGATGACCTCCATGTGAGCTCATTCGGTTGTCAGTACTCTATGTTTGTAATATATTTGGTGTATGTTAATCAGACCCGCAATGTTTCTGCTGTACCACCCTGAGGGATGTAATATTTGCGGAACGGTGTTCTGTGAGTGTTATATCAACGACTGGCGTACTACAACATGCAGTGGTATGCTGGGTCACCACAACGTCGGGCGCTTCCTCGACAATGGGTCATACATGCCAGCACGGAATCATCGTGTAGGTGCCTGCGTTTTACCGATTGGATCTGCAAACATCTTTATCAGATTAACTACAGAGGCAATGAGATTCTGTGGTGGAAGTAGATTTATCCCATCCGCCCTATACTCAGTTGAAGAAAACTATGATGCCGTATTTTGCTCGAAACGCCAATATCCTGCTCAAATTGATGCCTCTTCTGAGATGCCTGCAACGAGATCGCACTTTATTGGTATGGTGCAAACCGAGATCGCCAAAAACACGGACAAAAATAATACCGTGGAAAAGGCAGAAGAAAACAATCCCACAATAGAGGTGGAAGATCTGACATCCGTCGATACAACGACGAACTCGGAAGCCGATTCTGTCCTAGCCGTCATTGAGGCGAGATTAGAGTCGGAACCCGGATCAGATGCACTCCATTCCGAAGACGAAGATGAAGATGCTTTCGAAAGAAAGGTCAAATCTCTTCAAGAGGGACTCCATGAAGTACTTATGGCAAAACCGAGTGACAACACGGATGCCCAAAGTCAAGAAGACCCTCAAACACCTCCACCAGATGCGGAAAGAGAGGACGGTGAAACCAGCCCAATTTACCTGATGTCAAGGAATTGACAGCAGAAGAACCTAGTTAAAAACCTCCCTCTTCCAAGAAAAGAAACAAGGCTGCCAAGAAACTCCAGTACAAATTCCGGAAGAAAAAACAGGTGGATACCGCCAACGAAAACCTGGAAGTAGAAGCAGGAAGTGGAGTCAAATCGGCGAGAAGAAAATGAAGGAAATCCTTGTTCCACTAATGTCAGAACAGGACGAACGGGATTTACTTCAAACACCAGTGGGACTACACAAACCCCCTGAAGTGTTGTGATAAGGGGTTGCCCGATCTTCTCGATGAACTCACACGATAACTTGATATGATAACTTGTGTCTTGCTGAAACCTCTTCGGCTGATCCCTGATGCCAATGCAACAGCTCTCAATCCCTTTGGATATTCTCAACTCCACACACTTGCACAACGTAATCAATGACTACGAGTGGTCCTGTATCTACTGATTCCCAATGGAACAACAGATAACACGCAGAATTTGCAAGGGTAACTCCACCAAACTGGTGGGGATAAATTCAGATGAACATAGTTCAATTCTGGAATCTAGGGTTTATGTTTAACTGGGTCTAACCTCTAATTTCGTGGGAAGAGGTATATATGAGGGGGGGGTGGCAGCCAAGAGACTGGGGTGCGCCCCCTAACCTAATCATACACGGTTTGGTGCACCCAAACCAATACAAACCAACCCAATAAGGGGGGTGCGGCCAACTAGGCATGCAAGCCTTTTATTCCACGTGTGGGAGGACCTAGGACATGTCCTTGGTGCTCACATAACTCTAAAACGCACCAAACAATAATTTGGGCTGAACCAAGCAAGGACATGTCCTTGGTGGTCTCAATTCCCTCTAATCTTTATTCTGCCTCCTCCTTCTCCCTTGGGCTTGCATGATCATCTCCCTCCATGTGTGCTTCCATGCTTTGCTCCATGACTCCATACTCCTTTCCTCCAATAATGTTTGTGTTATCAATAACCTGAATCATACATAAATGCAGTGATTTAGGTAGTATAACATTCTTATAAACAAAAACAACACAATCCATTAAGAAGGAATTCACCATATAGTAATCATAAATTAACTTCAATATTTCCTTCCAACTCAAGCATGAACAATCATCATGTACCCCTATAATATCCATATCATCCTCCCTTTCTTCATGACAAGACGTCCTCGGCTTGTGGTAATCTGAACATGGAAGAAACAAAAAGAACAACGTCTATGCACAATACATATTTCTATCATGGGGTGCATTAGTGTTGTGTACATGATATATATTTTCATATGACAGGATGCAACGAAGTTTGCATGTATGTATCACAAAATTGTCACAAGAAAACAAATAGTATCTTATCTCATAGCAATCACAATTGCAAATATAAGTGAAGCTCAGGAAATTATAATCATAAGGAGAAAGATCTATGTATAAATTCTTATTGGTTATTATCAAACCAAGTGTTCTCACAGAAGATCTATAATCAAAATTGGTTCTAGCAGTGCAGTCAATTGTCTTATCAATCATAGTATAACCATCATGGTGATTGAAACTCATTTTGCAAATATAAGTGAAGTATAAATCATCAGCATATGTATGTATCAAATGTTGCTAAAAATTAAACATATGTGTAGAATGTTGCTTAGTTGTAGCCAATTGTAAACAATTCAACCAAGGTAACACATTATTTAATTTAGCAATTGTATCACAGGTAATACATATGAGATCCACCATAAAAATTTCATTCATGTTATAGTAACCAACCAAATTAAAAGTGAAACAAGTAGCATAAGTGCTAGAATTTATATATGTAATTTCAGCAATCCTATTCATAGCACATTTCACATTAATTGGTTTATGTAACATGATGGAATACACAATATTCATAGGTGGTATCTTAGCAAGCACTTCTTTCTGTGAAATCAAAACCACATGCTCAAAATTTGAAATATAAAAACTATCACATGGTGGTGAACTATATGTGGTTATCAACTCATAAGAATTAACTAACACATTAGTAGACGCACAAAAAGTTGTACTTGTTAGTGGCAGCTCCAAATCAGTACCAATAGCAATAACATCCTCCTCAGATATAGTAGGCACTGATTCATCTCTCTCAAGTGGTGATGCAGGTTGTACTAGTGATGGCTCCCTTTCTTCAAGAGTAACCTGCATATCACAAGACATAGTACGAGGCACAATGGCATGCTCCTCCAATGGATGTGGTGGTGGTGCAGGTTGTACTATAGGCTCCCTTTTTTCAAAAGCAACCTGCACATTACAAGAAACAACACTAGGAGTAGACATGATTATGTTAGTAGAAACAACCTCACATTTTTTCTCAACTTCGGATCCCATGACTTGAGGATAACATAATGGTTTCTTTCTAACCTTCATACAATTTTCAAGTGAAACATGTTTTCTTCGATGATATTGATGATTCCAAAAGAATTTTATATCAGGATAATATCTAGCAAAATCAAACCGAAATTTGACAATACATGATTTACCCAACAAAAGATGACAACTAGTAAATGCTCTAGGAATCACATTACAATAAATTTGCTCTGTATGACCATGAATGGTTAATGGAACAAAAGTACGTTGAGTAATTCTAATTTTATCATAATCAGTAATTAACATGTATGGATTTTCTTGAAAAGTTTCCAATTGCAATTTCTCAACAACATCAAGACTAATAAAATTAGAATTAGTATCCTTATCAAGAGTTATAGCAGCATGGCAACCTGTAATGTCTGCAATGAGGTGGAACAAATTTGCTGCAGGCATTCCACTAGAATCCTCCTCCCAGAAAGCATCACTTCACATAGAAAAACTACAAAGCTCCATTGATTAACTTTTTAGGAACAAAATAACAATGGGTTATGGTGTTCTCTCACAATTCTCTCAAAACAACAAAGAAAACATGTATCTTACCGCTCCAAAGAGAATAGAAAACACTCACCACAAGTAGTATTAACACGTGTACTGATGTGAAGATGAGAATACCCGGGAGTTTAGCTATCACAAGACAAACAAGGGATATGGTGGGGCTTGGTATGGATACCTAACAACACCAATAACAAGTCCTATTTTCTGCTTGTGATGATATGAAAAGCACAGGAAACACACACGTGGAGAATAATGTGGCAAGCAACTATATGAATGGAATTGTTGCAATGCACTCGAAAGACACTAGCTACAGCTCTTATAAACAGGCACAAGATTGCTCAAAGAACTAGTGCAAAACAGCATGTAAACAGCTCCAAAACTGCAGTAGCTATCACCAAATTTTAAGCCTCTTTTTCCTTTTTATTTTTCTGTTTTTCACTTTGATTTTTTCCACTCTTTTGGGCCAATAAATTTTGATACTTTTCACGGTTACTGTAGCTACTCTTAGCTTTGGCAACAATGTCGCACCGCGAAGAAAATTTTAGCAGAAAACAACACTTTGAAATAATCAACCGAGCAGCCTGTGAGCACCAAATTGAGCTAGTCTTATGTGGGTATGCTCCTAATTTGATATGTAGATAGGCCGTGTCTATGGTTCTCAAAGATATGGAGTGGAAACACTAAGAAATTGGCAAAGAAAACAGAACCGAAAATTAGCTACGCCTAAGAGAAAACTCACGGCAGAAGTTTGTACCACGGCAGCAAAACGGTCAATTCGCTGCCGTGGCAGCGCGCAGGTGAGCGTGGATGAGGCGCGCTAAAGAACAGACATTGTCTGTGGTAAGGCGCGCGTGGGCGCAGCAGTGAGGTGCGGGCGCGCGGCAGGAAAACAGGAGGTTTTGTGCCGCCGGCAGAGCGTCCGCGGCAGAAATCGAAGGAAAACGCTGCCGCGACGGCAGGATCCAGCAACTAGCGCGCGCGTGGGTTTTGATGGGGCGCGCACGGTGCAATCCCGAGGTCGTCTAGGGCACGGCTCTGTGAGAATCCGAGTGCAACCAGGAGGTGATCGGCGGCAGGGTTTTGGCTATAATTGTGCCGCGGCAGAAACTAACTCCAACTCGAATTGGATCAAAAAGAGCACCCGGATTGGGATATTTAGGGGATTTTCGGTGGACTCCAAGGGCAAGACTCACGAACACAAGAACCTTAAAACCTAGACCGAAAAGAACAAGACTCAAAAGGAAAAACAGGGACGCAAAAATCAACAAAAATAGCAACTAGAAGAAGCAATTTGTGTTGATCTAAGGCTACGGAAACTCTACTACTCGAATTTTTTGTGTGGCTTTTTCTAGATAGGTAGAAAACAAAACGAATCTAGGGATAAATTGCTCACCGAGTCAACCTGTAGCTCTGATACCATATGATAAGGAGTTGCCCGATCTTCTCGATGAACTCACACGATAACTTGATATGATAACTTGTGTCTTGCTGAAACCTCTCCGGCTGATCCCTGATGCCAATGCAACAGGTCTCAATCCCTTTGGATATTCTCAACTCCACACACTTGCACAACGTAATCAATGACTACGAGTGGTCCTGTATCTACTGATTCCCAATGGAACAACAGATAACACGCAGAATTTGCAAGGGTAACTCCACCAAACTGGTGGGGATAAATTCAGATGAACATAGTTCAATTCTGGAATCTAGGGTTTATGTTTAACTGGGTCTAACCTCTAATTTTGTGGGAATAGGTATATATGAGGGGGGGTGGCGGCCAAGAGAGGGGGTGCGCCCCCTAACCTAATCCTACACGGTTTGGTGCACCCAAACCAATACAAACCGACCCAATAAGGGGGGGTGCGGCCAACTAGGCATGCAAGCCTTTTATTCCACGTGTGGGAGGACCTAGGACATGTCCTTGGTGCTCCCATAACTCTAAAACGCACCAAACAATAATTTGGGCTGAACCAAGCAAGGACATGTCCTTGGTGGTCTCAATTCCCTCTAATCTTTATTCTGCCTCCTCCTTCTCCCTTGGGCTTGCATGATCATCTCCCTCCATGTGTGCTTCCATGCTTTGCTCCATGACTCCATGCTCCTTGCCTCCAATAATGTTTGTGTTATCAATAACCTGAATCATACATAAATGCAGTGATTTAGGTAGTATAACATTCTTATAAACACAAACAACACAATCCATTAAGAAGGAATTCACCTTATAGTAATCATAAATTAACTTCAATATTTCCTTCCAACTCAAGCATGAACAATCATCATGTACCCCTATAATATCCATATCATGTTGGAAGCCAGGAGACAAGCTCTCCAAAGGCAACAACAACATCTATTCAAAACTCGGGAAAACCTCCTACAAACCCAGGCTGACATTAAGTTGAAGCAGGAAGAAATTGAGGAGTACGAGAGAAATAATAGATCTGGCACAAAACCTACACGGTTACCTGGAATCGTAAGACCGAAAGTATTGCAGCCAAAGGGACGGTTTCAAAACACTGCCTGGCAATAGCAAGTAAACGGCATCAACGCCAGGGGCGAACCTATATACAAAACTGCAGCAGAAAACGCGGAAGCTGCATTCGCCATCCTCAATAATGATCTGTACTCCAATGACGAAAAACTCCAAGGGGTGTATGCCTTCTTAGGAAAAGCATTGCAACAACAACAGCGAGGGCAGGCAAGATCAGAGAAGTTGCATGACGACTCATCCCTATGTAAAAAAGCCACATGCGCCGCTGGAGCACCTGGACGTGGAGAACCTGGAGATTCAGGCAATTCAAAAGAGAAGAAAGGAGATCTGAGAAAGGACAAGAAAATTCCCGATAACAAGGATGCAGCGTCAAGAACAGGATCCCATCCGCCGAAAGGTGGAGTTAACTCCCGCGATCGGGAAGAACAGAACCGGAAGGACGGAAAAGCAATGCCGCCTCCGAGACGCCCTGCTGAAAAAGCCGGAAGACACGATATTCCTCACAGGCGTGAGAGATCCCGTACTCCCCCTAGGAATAAGGAAAGGCCAAGAAGAAGAACTCCGCCTCATTCCAAAGGGCATGATAATGGACAAAACAGGGATAATCCCGGAAGAGCGCATTCGCGTAACAATGGGCCAGAAAGGAGCAGATCCCCTTCCGTCCATTCAGCCGGTAGATATTCCGCACACGCCGATATGGCAGAAAGAGATGATTTATACTTTGGACCTAAGTGTTTCACTGACAGGATCCGAAGGATAACTCTACATTCTGGCTTTGCCAAAGTTGGTCCAACATATCAAAAATATACCGGCAGTACAAACCCGGATACCTGGCTCTCAGACTATTATACAACCGTCCAGATCAACAAAGGGACAGATTTAGAGGCGGTAAAATTCCTCCCCCTAATGTTACTGGATGGAGCCAGAGATTGGATTAACGGGCTTCCGTCAAGAACCATAGATAGCTGGGATGATATGGCTAGAGTTTTTACTCAGCATTTTCGGGGAACCTACAAACACCCCAATAGCATCAACCAGCTAAACCGCTGCACCCAGTTTGTGGATGATCCATACGTGGACTTTATCTCAAGATGGACTGCAATGAAGAACAACTGCTCTGTAGTAAGTGACGTACAAGCAATGCATGCTTTCGTCAATGTCTTAAAACCCGGCCTCGTACCGTTCATGGTTGTTTCAAAGCAGCACAAAGATCTCGGATCTATGCTTACAACCGCAAATGAGCATGCAGCGGCCGAAGATGACATCAGAGCGAGAGGTGGAAATATCGACGCTTTGGCTTAGGCCAAAAAGATGCCTCGTTCTGAGAAAAAGGCTACTCTAGAAACACAGCCAAAGCCCAAAGAAGTTAACCTAGCCTTTGGAAGGGATAATGGAAGCAAATGGAAAGGAAGAAACACAGAACCTATCTCCTACACAAAAGAAGAGTGGGAAAAGATTAAGTCTGAAAACTGTGTCCACCATTCGCAATTTGGGAAACCCACCCATACTAACGCACAATGCCGGCCTAATAAGCATATGAAAGGCAGTGCAGGATCCGAGAACAAGGGGAAGAACTCCAAGAGGAAATTCTCCAAGCAAAAGCCAGAAGCTGAAAAAGAAGACAGTGAATCACACACTGACAAAAAAATCCAGGAACAACAGCGAAAAGGCGAACCAAAGTTCCCGAGAGTCGATGGAGAATGCAATTTAACTTTCCTCACAACTCCCTCAGCAAAGGTGGCAAAGAAGACACTTCGAGAAATAAACGCGGTTGTTCCACCAACCCCCAAATTCTTGAAGTACTCGAATACACCAATTACCTGGGATCAGTTTGATCATCCTTGAAATATCCCAGAATCGGCACACAAGCTCTAATTGTAAGACCTATTGTTCAAAACACTAGGCTAAAAAGAGTGCCGATGGATGGCGGACCCAGCATTAACATAATGTACCTAGATACACTAAAGCATCTGCGAATATCCTACGTTTCCACGGCATCGTTCCTGCAGACAAGCACAATCCCTAGGAGAAATTTCCCTAGACGTAACCTTTGGAGAAAGAGAGCACTTTGGGCAGGAAAAAATCTCTTTCGAGGTCGTGCCGTTCGAGAGCGTATACCACGTAATTCTCGGACGTCCAGCTTTCGCCAAATTCATGGCAAGATCATGTTATATTTATAACAAGCTGAAGATGCTAGGGCCAAAAGGAGGAGTAATCACCATATCGGGAGACTTCAAATTGGCAAACGAACTGGAAAAAGGAAACACCCTTTGCGCAGAAAAAGTTATAGCAAAGGAAGAATTGAAAGAGTTGGCAAAAGAAGTATCGCCGATAGAAATGCCGCCAGGAAAAGAAAGCCGGAAGCCAGCAGATAGTTTCAATACTTCCGAGAATACAAGGCAGGTTATCCTAGACCCTAAAGATCCGACAAAATTTGTCGTAATGGGGACAAGAATGACCGACAAATAGGAAAGCGCGCTCATCGAGTTCCTCCGTGAGAACTGGGATATTTTTGCCTGGTGTCCTACAGACATGCCACGTGTACCCAGGGAACTTGCTGAGCATCAACTCAAGGTGACTCCAGGTTCTAAACCGGTCAAACAAGGTCTCCGTCGATTTGACAGAAGAAGACGGAAGGCTATTGGCAAAGAAATCATCCGGCTATTAGCAGCTGATTTTATCCGGGAAGTTATACATACTAAATGGTCTGCGAACCCAGTATTAGTCCCAAAGAAAGATAGTACTGTTCGTAGGATGTGTATAGATTACACCGGCCTGAACAAGTTGGGTCCAAAAGATAGGTTCGGATTACCGCGAATCTATCAAATAATAAATGCCACTGCTGGCTTTGAGCTTTTATGCTTTTTGGACGCTTATTCTGGGTACCATCAAATACGTATGAGGAAAGAGGATCAAATTAAAACTTCCTTCATAACCCCGTATGGAACATACTATTACATAGCCATGCCTTTTGGCCTGAAGAACGCAGGTGCAACTTACCAGTGTTGCATGCAATGATGTTTGCATAGTCAGATTGGCAAAAACGTTCACGTTTACGTGGACGATATTGCCTCGTTTCCAAGGAAAAGGACACACTCCTTTAAGATTTGCGAGAAACCTTCTAAAATTTGCGCACTTACAAAATGAAGTTGAATCCATTAAAGTGCGTATTCGGGGTTCCCTCAGGGAAACTTCTGGGTTTTATCGTTTCTCACGGAGGAATAGAAGTAAACTCGGAAAAGATCAAGGCAGTCTTAAACATCACAAGGCCTACGTGCTTAAAAGATGTACAAAGGTTGACAGGTTCTGCAGCCGCCGTCAGCAGGTTTATAAGCCGGCTAGGAGACATAGCTCTGCCATTATACAAATTGTTGAAGAAATCCAATAAATTTGAGTGGACAGAAGAGGCGGACAAAGCATTAACCCAGCTAAAAGAAACCTTGATGAAACCTCCGATTTTGGCATCACCAAAAGACGAAGAACCCATGTTACTGTATCTCACAGCAACAAACAGGGTTATTAGCGTTGTGATAGTTGTGGAAAGGCGGAAAGAAGAGCAAAGCATACCAGATCAATATCCAGTATATTATATAAGCGAAGTTTTTTCCTACTCCAAACAAAGGTACCCACACTATCAAAAGCTGGCATATGGCATGTTTTTCGCATCTCGAAAACTCCGCCATTATTTCCAAGGACATTCCATAACAGTGGTATGTAAAGCACCACCAGGGGATATAATCAACAATGCGGACGCAACAGGCCGAGTAGCCAAATGGGGCATTGAGCTGGCTGCATTCGACATTAAGTACCAACCCCGGACGGCAATTAAATCCCAGGCGTTGGCAGATTTCGTCACTGATTGGACAGAAGCAATGGAAAACACACCAATGCCGAAGTCGGAATACTGGGTTATGCACTTTGATGGATCCAAGATGAAGGAAGGCGCTGGAGCTGGTGTAGTGCTAAAATCCCCAAAAGGGAGATACTATGGAGTATGTATTACAAATACACTTCAATGCCAGCAATAATGTGGCAGAATACGAAGCTTTGCTTCATGGCTTGCACATTGCAAACGAAATAGGTGTCAAACGCATATTATGCTATGGCGACTCAGACTTGGTACAGCATCAGCTCAACCAAACATGGGACGCCAAAAGCCCCATCATGGCCGAATATCGGAGAACGGTGGACGAGTTTGCTATTTGCTTCCTAGGATTTGAAGTACTTCACGTCAAAAGGGAAGAAAATTGGAACGCGGATGAATTAGCCCGCATGGGCTCAGAAAGAGTGAAAACCCTACCACCAGGTGTGTTTGTCGAACATTTGCATAAACTATCAATAAAAGGTGGAGATGTTGACTATCCTCTTGTGTCCGAGTCAGTTGAAGTCCTGCTCGTTAACCCAGATTGGACAATTCCATATTTAAACTTCTTAGTAGATCAGAAGTACCCGGATGGAGCAGACGAGGTCTTGCAAAGACAAATAAAACATCGATGCAAAGGATACACGGTAATCAATGGTTGCCTGTATAAACGTAGCACTACCGGAATCTTTCAGAGATGTATTTCGCCAGAAGAAGGCTGAGAAATACTACAAGAAATCCATGCAGGAGATTGCGGACATCATGCACAATCAAAAAGCATAGTTAAGAAAGCATTTCGTGTAGGGTTTTTCTGGCTAACAACCAAGACAGATACCTAACACATAGTAAACACATGTGCCGGATGTCAGTATTACGCCAAGAAGACGAATATGCCAGCCCAAGCACTCAAAACTATCCCTATCACATGGCCATTTGCGGTCTGGGGGCTAGATATGATGGGACCATTCAAAACTGCAAGAGACAGACTCACACATCTACTCGTTGCAGTAGATAAGTATACCAAGTGGGTGGAGGCAAAACCCATCAAAAAACTTGATGGTGTGACCACCAGAAACTTTATCATTGACGTAGTCATGAGGTTTGGCGTTCCACACAGTATAATCACCGACAACGGGACAAATTTCTCTATTGGAGAGTTGGCAAAATATTGCCGACAAACGGGAATATGCCTAGACCTTGCGTCCGTGGCTCACCCACAATCCAATGGGCAGGTTGAAAGAATGAATAGCTCAATCCTGCAAGGAAAACGCCCAAGACTCCAATCTCCTCTTCATAGAGCAGCTGGAGTATGGGTAGAAGAATTACCTTCCGTGCTTTGGGGTATTCGAACGACGCCAAATAGATCAACAGGGAAAACCCCGTTTTTCTTAGTTTATGGTACAGAAGCAATGCTTCCAACGGACATGCTCCATGATAGCCCATGAGTGCAGGCTTGCGATGACTCGGATGCCGAATGTGCTCGACATGATGCCGTCGATCTTTTAGAAGAAGAACAAGACCTTGTGCTTCAAAGATCCAGAATTTATCAGCAAGGATTGATGTCGTGGGATAATCACGGCAGACGTTACCCGGGGTAACTGATCTTGGGGCAAGACGACACAAGCGTTTGGGAGAGGGTTTAGCTCAGAGGAAAACATGATGATGAATTTTGATCTGGTAGCCGGCAATCAAGTCGCCGAGTCTCCGATCTCAAGATAACAACTCGAATTGCGCGTTACACTAGATACTCGATATTAGGCGAGATTGCTAGAACTCTTGGATCTCTGTAAACTAGACCTAGGGGTTGGTTTATAAAGCACCGTACCCCCCATGGCTTGCCCTCCAAGGCGCACCCTGAATCCTACCCGGACACCGCTTACAAACCCTTAGCTTTCCTTACCGCAACCCACAATCCGGGTTACGAGGCCTGCAAACTTTGGGCCTTCCAGAAGTTTCGTTATCCTTAGCCGGATCCTGCGCCATGTCCCTTGGGCCGGGTTACACCTTGGAGTTGGCCTACCGGGTTATTATCCCTCCATCAGTAGTCCCCAGGATAGCTTGGGCTTCATGGATCCTTCCTTGAAGCACTGGCTATTCCCTGCAAAAATATCAAACACACAAGTGTACGGAGGCTGGGTTAAGGTGCTTTGACATATAGCTAGGCCTAACTCCATGGTGGCCATATAGTAACCCGGCTTTTCTCCAGACGCTTTGCTTAACTTTCCGAGTCTAAGCCTTGATAAAAATGCCAAAACTCCATACTTTACTCGATAATTGATCCCGATACCGCGGAGAGGATCCCCTTCTCTTTTTCGTCCGGCTATCTTGCTCGGCATGTGAAGCATATCTCGTAAAATCCGCGCAGATAGCCATTACCCCAAATCTTCCGGATTCCGCCCGTTGGGATAGGTGTATCCACCCACACCTTATAAATAGAGCCAGAGGGTAACTTGGACTTCCACACATCACTCCAATCTCTCATCGGCTCCCTCACTCCCTGCGCCCCGCAACACCTCGAGAATCCCGAGCACGCCGCCGTAACAAGGCCGCCGCCAGTTACATTCATCCCTGAGTCGCTCCGCGCCGCCGCCAAACTCCGCCACCGCGCCTTCGTTCCGCTCATCAAGAGCTCCAAGGGGGGATCTAGATCACGACATCGGCCGCCGCCAGGCCACATCCCAATTTCTTCCAGTAAGTATTCGTCAATCTAGCCCCGTGATTTTTCGATTTAATCTAGATTGGATCTGGGTCAATCCGCAGACCATGTTTCCCGTCACACCAAATTAGATGGTTTAAGTGCTCGCCAACCCCTTCAATAACCTGTTGGATGATCATACACCACCCTCCTATCGTTATTAATCATCAATTTCCCCGTAGAATCGTTCGCAAGTTTTCCAATCTAGATCCATTCCATCCAAATTTCCGCGCATATCATTAACACCCGGAAAATCCTCCCTTTCCGGCTATTTTGCTTGCAGTAGATACATGGGCAACCATCCGTCTTCCCCAAACTGATTTCAATACGTAAGTGACCAATAATTTCCATAGTTGTACTTGATACCCGGATAATTCGCAACTTTCACTCCATGCACAGTACCCGGATAGTTCTTAGTTTTCACACCTTCTTGATAACCCAAATAGATACTCGGATATCCCAACATTTTCGAGTCTCATTCCCTGTATCTTTTTTCCTGGTGTTTCGCAGGTTGATCCCATGGCCCCTAAGAGACAAGGAAAGCAGTCGGCTCAGGCGAAGACAACCCAGACCATATCCGCCAACTGGGGGAGATCCACAACTACGAAGGCCAAGCTAGAAGGGCTGGCCGAGTTGGGAGTCCTCCCCTCCCAGAAGGACATCCACTGGAGGGCACCGGGTGACGAGGCCCGGCCCACACCCGCTGACAACGAGGTAATCTGCTTCGTAGAACACGTGACCCGGGGATTCCGTCCTCCGGGTCACTCTTTCTTTCAGGAAGTCCTTAACCATTACGGCCTCCGGGTGTTCGATATAGGGCCTAACTCTATATTGAACATAACCCACTTCATCGTCCTTTGCGAGTCTTATTTGTGCATTCCGCCAAATTTGACTCTTTTCATAGAACTCTTCCAATGCAAACCGTGCCACGAAAGCGGTGACGGGGCACTCTTGACTTGCGGCGCAGTTTCCATCCAGCGCCGCAAGAATTCCCCTATGCCGACCCTTAACTTAAACTCTCACGTTAAGCATTGGCAACTCTCCTTTTTCTACTGTCGAGACACCTCCCTACCCGGCGAGAGAATATTGTCGGGTTACTCGGAGGGTCTCCTAGATATCTCCGAGTCTTTCAATGCCTTTGCCCCTAAGTCGGACAGGGAGGCCATCCAGCCTTTGCTGGCTAGGCTAGCTGTTCTCTCGGCCCAAGGCCTTCTTGGGCTCAACTTGGTGAAGACGTGGGTCGATTTCCGGATCCAGCCCAACTCTGCCCGTACCAAGCTGATGTGCGAGTATTCGGGGCACACCACAGACGCGCTCCGATACTCCACCAAGAACTTTGCAACCGGTGATACCAACAAAACCATCAAGAGTTTCTTGACGGAAAAATTAGAGGTGATAAAGAACATTACCGGGTTACCTCCATTCACTCGGGAAAACCCGGCTCCAGCGGTAAGATCCAATTCTCATAACCTTTTTCCACACTTTGACCTGATGCAACTTCCAATTCTTACTTTCATCTTTCTGACTTTAGGCTGATGATCCCTTCTGGAGAGTTGAAACCTCCCCCCCCCTCCAGAGACCCGGAAGAAGAAGACGAGCCGGCTGATGATGATGAAGGTACTTATCCGACTCTCATGTTATCTTTTACTTGCATTATTTTCCTACCATTTACCTTTTTCCCACGGATACATACTCGATTTTCAGGGATGGAAGACGAAGAAGAAAAGGAAGAGGAAGACCCGGAGGCCACTGAATCTGATCAGGAGGTCACAGTCGGGGCCAAGAGGAAGGCCAGAGGAGTGGTTGCAAAGGTTCCTTTTTCCTTTATGTCTTCTGAGCCTTACTCCTTCTATACCATGCGTAAACTTAATCAACAACTCTCACACTCATCATTCTTGAAGGATCCTCTCCCGGTTAAGCGCAGGGTGACCCGGAGTTCCCCGGGCGAGGATCCCCTTAACCCGGGTATCTCCACTTCACCTGCTCACCGGGCCAGCACTCCTCCACCTCATCCCTCCAAATCTCCTCAGCGCCACCCATCTCCTAGCCACCCACTCGCTGGGCAATTCCGGGTGCCGCTATCGGTGCCTTTGGCGACCTCGTCCGCCTCCAGCGGCGAACTCCCGCCGGATTACGCTGTGAACACCGGGTAAGTCTCCATCGCTCGATATCCTTTTGCACCTGATAACTAACAACCTATATCGCTAACCACTTTTTTCCTCTTTCCTATTAGCGCCCAAGCTACCACTAGTGACCCGGAAATCACAGAAGCAGAAAAGCAGGGGGTGGAGGGGCCGACTATTAACACGGATGCTGTAGTTGACGATGAGGCTGAAGACGGCCAAGAACAAGACCCCTTCAATGACCCGGCTCAACAGGAAACCGTGTCTCCAAAATCCTCCGAAGAAGTGGACGAAGAAATTGAGATCTTGGAGACGAAGACGGGCTCTCCTAACCCGGATACTCAGACGGTCCGGGTTTCGACCCCAAGAACCGGGAAAGTTCCCCAGCCGGAAGACCAATCTGCCGGCTCTTCTAGAGTTCGCCCAGAGGATATGACGTTCACCCAAATGCTTGATGCCCTCTACACCTTAAAGGCCGATGAAGAGAATATTCTAGATGCTTTGATAACAAAGCACAAGGTAAGTCCGAGTGACACCACTTGTATCCTTGTATAGTCCCCAAGTTCCAAGTGAATTACTGGTTTAATTTGCTTGGAACTTCATAATAGATCCGACTGACCCTTCCTTGTGTTTCCACCTAGGATTTCGTTGCGCAATCTGAGAAGAAGCTGGCGAAGGCTGCCAAACGCATTGTGAAGGAGACAACTCTTCGCGAAGCAGCTGAAGCTGAAGCTCGTAGGAGTGGAAAAATCACAAGGAAGTATAGGAAAAGGGCTCACTTGGCTGAGGACAGGCTAACAACACTTTCTGTGCAGATTGCCGATACCTACCGCGCAGCAACTGGTATGATCTTTGAACTTTAGCAATTAAGACCCGGATTTTCCTTTGGATGAATAGCCGGATCTCCTTGTTCATTACTTTTCTTACTTTCAGCAGGTCCGGACGATTCGATCCCGGAAGAGGATGATACTGCCAAGCTGAAGCTCATTAAAGATACTGTCCGGCAGCTCAGTGCCGGTGTTGGATGGATTCTCGATGAACTACGACTACCGGGTGTTGGACCTGGTAACATGAAAAAGTTGCTGGAAGTCTGCTCCACCATTCCTGAGTGGATTTGGCATTGGAAGCGCTCATCCTGTCGGTTTGGAGTAACCCGGGGTCTTGCGCTGGCTAAAGCTTACTTCCCTAAGCTAGAGCCGGCCAAGCTGATGAGCGGGTTTCCAGAATTCAATCAAGACGGGTCCAAGTTCTCACCAAAGAATTTCAAAGCCATTCAGAAATAAGTTCGTCACCCGGCCAGTGTGATCGCCGACAGTTTGGAGATTGATTCTATTCTTCCTGCATATGATGCTAGTGACAAGGTTATTAAGGCAGATCGCCCCAAGCCATACGATATGCTTGCCCGATGGAGGGAAGAAGCTGCCAAGATTAGGGAGGAAGCTGCAAAGAAGAAGGCTGAAGCCGACTCTGCACCCGCTACCTCTACACCCATCGTTCCTCCACCCGCGCGAGCCGGCATTGCTGCTGACCCGGGTGCTGCTGCTACCACAAGTGATGGCAAAGGCAAGGCGAAGATGGACGCCGCGGCTTAGAATGCCGAGTAATACCTGCCACTTCTTATGCGTCAGTCGGCCTGATGTACCGTTTAAACAATTGTTTTTGAATGGTGGGCCTGTGCACCTTTGATACTCTTTATCAAAATTTTGTAATGCATTCTAAGTTCCTGATACACCTTGTGCCTCTTCTGGCTTTTATGTTTATCTACTTTTGAACCCATGTGATCTTGATATCCGACTTTCTTTATTCTCGATATCCAACTTTCTTTATTCTCGATATCCGACTTTCTGTATTGTTCCTTTTGTGAGACTCGGTTTCCGGGTTTCATGGGTGTTGACAAGCGGGATTGCTTCTAAGTCCCCAAGTCCCCAAGACTCGGATGTTTGGATTTTTTGAACCTTAACAACTAAGCAATTTTTTCCTCTCTTAAGATCCCGAGTTTCCAGGACCCGGATTTCCGAGTCTAGGATACGTGATCTTTCAAGGAGAACAAGTTGCTTGCTGCTAAGTCCACAAAAAACCCCGAGTTGTTTCACACAGGATCAGAAGTTATGCTTAATAATCGTTGAGTTTCCGGTTATTAGCCTTGTACTCTGCATAACTTGTGGTTTAGATGACCCTTTTGACTATCTTGTACTGTAAGCCGGCTTTCGCGTGGATACCATGTTGTTACATCTGTACGAAGACAGAGTCAGGCAAGTCCCACTGGGCGTCATGGCTGACTGTAATCGTAAGCGAACAAATCATGCCACTTTATTGCGAGTCACATCGAGCTTAAGTAAGAATAGTCAAGAAAATTTGGCTCCTTCGTCCGGTTATAAGATTGCAGCCGTACTCGTTTGCAAGTAATCGGCCCTTACAACTCATAGGCATCATGGCCGGGTCTTTGAGTTTGCAACTGTGCTATTCAAGCAGCCAGCCCCCAAGACCTAAATATATGCATCATACTGAAAGTACAGAACATGATAATAATCACCTCTTTTCTTGATAATCACCTCTTTACTTGATATGAAAAAATTAGGCCAGCAGGCCGCCTCATTAAAAACCCGTCCAGTCCCCAAGGGTACCCTGGATAGGAAAAGAGTGCGTCTGAAAACCTGCTGCCTATTACATCGTTCAATTCCACATGCCAACATAATTTTTGCTAAGTATAATATGGACGTAGCTGAGCCACGTTCCATGGTCTGTCTCTTTCTTGCATAGATGAAGTGGTATGAGCGGTGTCATTAACTGTGGTCGACTCTTCCCTTGCATCTATCAAGTAATATGACCCATTATGCAAATTCCGGCTTATGATAAACGGTCCTTCCCATGGTGGTGATAACTTGTGCTTTCCTTCATTCGACTGTACCAGGCGCAGAACCAGGTCTCCTTCCTGGAAGACCCGGGTTTTCACGCGCCGGCTATGATATCTTCGTAAATCCTGCTGATATATGGCTGATCTTTCCAGAGCTTGTTCCCTTTGTTCTTCTAACATATCCACGGCGTCTTGCCGGGTCTTTTCGTTCTCCACTTCGACGTATGCTGATACTCGTGGTGAATCATGAATAATATCACTCGGTAGCACTGCCTCCGCGCCATAGACCATGAAGAAGGGCGTCATCTGAGTAGATCTGTTAGGTGTAGTATTGATACCCCAAACCACGGCAGGAAGCTCTTCGACCCACGCACCAGCAGCCCTAACACAGGGAACTCGCAGTCGTGGTTTTAGTCCGCGAAGCAATTCTTGATTTTCCCTCTCCACTTGTCCATTGGCCTGTGGATGAGCCACTGATGCTACATCAAGCCGGATTCCATTGTTTCCACAGAACTTTTCCATCTCACCAAGGGACATGTTGGTTCCGTTGTCGGTAATTATGCTGTGAGGATACCCGAACCGGTAGATTATTCTTTTCAGGAACTTGACTGCTGTAGCTTCTTCACAGTTGGTAACTGGCATGGCCTCTACCCACTTGGTAAACTTATCAATAGCCACTAAAAGGTGTGTCTTTTTGCAAGGTGACATATGAAAGGGGCCAACCATGTCCAAACCCCAGACAGCGAACGGCCAAGTTAACGGGATAGTCCGTAATTCCATAGCCGGCACATGGGTTTGGCGAGCGTACCTTTGACATCCGTCACACCTTGCTACTAATCGTTCCGCATCTGCTAGAGCCGTGAGCCAGAAAAATCCATGTCGATAAGCTTTGGCCACAAGGGATCTTGTAGACTCATGATTCCCGCAATCACCTTCATGGATTTCCCTGAGAATCTGTCGGCCTTCTTCTGGTGCTACACAGCGCAAAAAGACTCCCGTGGCACTTCTCTTGTATAACTCCCCATTGATGATAGAATACCCCTTCGCTCGCCGCAAAATTTGCCTTGCTAACACCTCCTGTTGTGGTAACTCGCCTCGCGATAGGTAGGCCAAAAACGGTTCTGTCCACTCGGGAATAGCGCGTATAGTGGCCACGAGCTCCATATCCGGGTCCTACTTGCCAGTTCCTCCTCAGACTCTATTTTAACTGATGGTCGCCATAATTCGTCCAGGAAAACGTTAGGTGGAATCGGCTCTCTGCGCGAGCCGAGTCTAGCGAGGTCGTCTGCTGCCTCATTCTTTCTCCTGTCTATATGCTCTACCTCATACCCGGAAAAACATCCTGCAACCCTATCAACCTCCCTGCGGTATGCTGCCATAGTTGCGTCCTTTCTATCCCAAGTTCCTGATACCTGCTGTACCACCAGGTCCGAATCTCCAAAGCATCGTATCCTCTTAATATTCATCTCCTTGGCTACCTTTAAGCCGTGCAATAGGGCCTCATACTCGGCCACGTTGTTGCAACAGTCAAAGTGAATCTGTAGTACATAACTCAATTTGTCTCCTTTGGGTGATGTTAGCACTACTCCAGCTCCTGACCCCTCGTATTGCTTTGACCCATCGAAGTGCATGATCCATGACTCGGAATTTGGAACTATGGTGGCCATGCCTGTGTGTGTCCAATCATTAACAAAATCGATCAAAGCCTGAGATTTGATTGCTGACCTGGGCTCGTAGCTGATGTGATAGTCCCCCATCTCTATCGCCCATTTGGCTATTCTTCCGGTTGCATCCGAGTTTCTGATGATATCCGACATTGGTATTGAGCTAACTACTGTTATAGGGTGTTCCTGAAAGTACGGCTTCAGTTTACGGCTGGCCATGAAGACCCCGAAAACCAGCTTTTGCCAATGCGGATAACGCTGCTTTGCCTCTGATAATACTTCACTGACATAATAAACCGGCCTCTGGACTGGATAACCTTTCCCATCCTCTTTACGCTCCACAACTACTACTGCACTGACGGCTCGGGGGCCTGCTGCCACATATAGCAACATAGGCTCTTTAGGACCCGGGGCCGCTAGTACTGGTGCTTCGTATAACTGCTTTTTTAGTGCCTCGAACGCCTCATCCGCCTCCTGATCCCATACGAATTTGTCGGACTTCCTCAAGAGCCCGTATAATGGTATTGCCTTTTCTCCAAGTCTGGATATGAATCGGCTCAAGGCTGCTATGCAGCCCGTGAGTTTTTGAACGTGCTTCAAATTTTCCGGCTTTTTCAGATTTTGGATAGCTTTGATTTTATCCGGGTTTGCTTCAATTCCTCTCTCAGAGACGATAAAGCCGAGTAATTTCCCGGCTGGAACTCCAAACACGCACTTTGTCGGGTTAAGCTTCATCTGGTACCTTCTTAAATTCTTGAACGTTTCCTTTAGATCATCGATAAATGTTTCTGCCTTCCTGGTCTTGACAACCACATCATCCACGTAAGCATGGACATTGCGTCCAATTTGGTCCTCGAAGCATTTCTGAATACACCGTTGATAAGTTGCGCCAGCGTTCTTCAATCCAAACGTCATGGTTTTGTAACAAAAGGCCCCAAAAGGGGTTATGAATGATGTTTTCTCCCAATCCTCCCTCTTGAGCTTAATTTGATGGTACCCGGAATATGCGTCCAGAAAGCATAGCAGGTCACTCCCGGCTACTGCATCTACAATCTGGTCTATCCTTGGTAGTGCGAACGGATCCTTTGGGCAATGCTTGTTGAGGCTCGTGAAGTCGATGCACATCCTCCACTCGTTGGTCTTTTTCATCACTAGAACCGGATTTGCTAACCAATCCGGGTGAAATACTTCCATGATAAAGCCGGCTGTCAGTAGCCGAGCGATTTCTTCACCTATAGCTTTCCTTCTTTCCTCATTCATCTTCCTCAAGCCCTGCTTCACAGGCCTGGACTTGGGATCTACGTGCAAACTGTGCTCTGCCAATTCTGTAGGGATACCCGGCATGTCGCTAGGTGTCCAGGCGAATACGTCCGCATTTGAACGAATAAACTCCACAAGTGCCTTCTCCTGCTCTCTTCCCAAGTTAGACCCTATAGTGAATTGCTTAGTGGAATCTCCTTCAACAAAATCTATCTTCTTGGTGTCCTGTGCTGCCTTGAATTTTGCTCTTTCGTCCTCGGAATTCGGTCTTTTAAGTGTTGTTCTATCATCCGGATCTACTTGAGACCGGTAATACTTGAGTTCCTCTTTTCTGCAAGCTTGTTCGGCCATCACTGAATCTCCTTCGTCGCACTCGGCCTCTATATCCCGGCTTCCATGTATGGTGATGGTCTGCTTAGGACCCGGAATCTTTAGCTGTAAATACACATAACACGGTCTGGCCATGAATTTAGCATAAGCCGGTCTTCCGAACAGCGTGTGATAAGGACTGCGCAATTTGACCACCTCGAACGTGAGCCACTCAACCCGATAATTATCCGTTGATTCTCCGAAAGCAACCTCCAATGTGATCTTTCCCTCGGGGCACGCTGAGTGACCCGGCACAATCCCATGAAAAACTGTTGAACTTTTCTGTAGCTGGGACTCTTTGAGACTCATGCGTAAGAAGGTTTCCCAATATAAGACATTAATGCTACTTCCACCGTCCATTAGGACTCTTTTCAACTCGTAACCATTGACCTGTGGGGCAACTACCAATGCCAAGACTCCTGGGCGCTCTATTCTTTCCGGGTGATCTCTTCTGCTCCACGTTACCTCTTGTTCCGCCCATCTCAGGTATCCCGGAACGGCCGAGGAAACCGAGTTTACCGCTTGCTTTAATGTTCCTTTGTCCCTGCTAGGAGTTCCTGTAGTATGCACATGATATTGTCCTTTTAAATTAGACGTACGTACCATACTGACGAAGATGTTGATCCGGCCGATTGTCACGACGGATCCGGATTCGAGGTGATCCGACTCTGGCCCCCAGCCGGAATCGTCCACCATCTTGTCTCCTTTGTGGTCGATGTAGATCTTGCCGACGACGAGATTCTCCATGTTCTTCCGAGCTTCTCCCGTGACGTAAACACCTTTGGACGCAGTCCCCACGGTGGGCGCCAACTGTCGTGGGATAATCACGGCAGACGTTACCGGGGGTAACTGATCTTGGGGCAAGACGACACAGGCGTTTGGGAGAGGGTTTAGCTCAGAGGAAAACATGATGATGAATTTTGATCTGGTAGCCGGCAATCAAGTCGCCGAGTCTCCGATCTCAAGATAACAACTCGAATTGCGCGTTACACTAGATACTCGATATTAGGCGAGATTGCTAGAACTCTTGGATCTCTGTAAACTAGACCTAGGGGTTGGTTTATAAAGCACCGTACCCCCCATGGCTTGCCCTCCAAGGCGCACCCTGAATCCTACCCGGACACCGCTTACAAACCCTTAACTTTCCTTACCGCAACCCACAATCCGGGTTACGAGGCCTGCAAACTTTGGGCCTTCCAGAAGTTTCGTTATCCTTAGCCGGATCCTGCGCCATGTCCCTTGGGCCGGGTTACACCTTGGAGTTGGCCTACCGGGTTATTATCCCTCCATCAATTGAGATGCTACCATAGTCGGAAAATCAGGCATCGATCTTTGAAAGAAGGTGACCTAGTGCTAAGATTGGTGCAAGAAAGGAAGCACAAGTTAGCCCCAGTCTGGGAGGGACCATTTGTCATTAGCAAGGCTATGAAAAATGGATCTTATTATCTTGTAGATATTCGAGACACGGAAGATGATCCCAAGCGTCAGAATCTCAAAAGAAAGAGAAAGATATATGTTGAGCTAGGAGAGACAAAAAGGCCCTGGAGCATCTAGCAGTTACGTCCCTTCTACACTTAGTTCAATTTCTATATAAACATCTTTGAGATCATGAAATAAAGTTGTCGAAATTCATGCATTAATGTTTTTATCTGTTTTCATACAAAGCATAAGTCCGCCTTATCTATTTCCCAATGATCTTTCAAAATACTCAATGTTAACCCGAATTGTGCCTGCGTGCTCGGAGTTAAAAAACTGAATGATTTTCAGCGTAAGGAGGCTTAAGGAAACCCAGATTGTGCCTGCGTGCCTGAGTTTCATACAAAATTCCTTACTTTTTCTCGAAGTATTATCTGATTGTTTTTATGTTGGGTCACTGGAGCTAGTCAGTAAAAATGCCTTTAGTATGATCCATGTTTCCGAGTTTCGACTGATCGGTTGAAGCCAGTCACTTGGCATGAAGATTAAGTACTATCGAGCCATTTCAAACATTAAGGACAGTTAAGACATATAAGCCAGAGAACTTAGAAGATAAAGGAATGAAAACCCAGAAAACTTGGAAATACTTAATAATTAACTGCAAAAGCGGAGTACTTGTTTATACAAAGGAATAGAAAGCATTACAACAAGGTTTACATTATAAGAACAATAATGCTTCTATTTTTTCCCATCTTATACTCATGACCAGGAAGTTACTTCAGGCATCCGACTCTTCCTCGCTGCTGGATTCCTCTGGAGTTGCCGGGATTGCTTCTTCAGGGTAGAAGGTGGCGATCTTGGTGGCGTGACCTTTGATTTCATCAAAGATGCTAGCCCGTTGAGTTTCCGTGTATCCCTGAGGGATACCGGATGCCACACGCCAAGATTTGGCAGTAGGGTAGTGCATGCGCATGAGCCCAAGGGCCATGCGTGCACCACCGCGAGCCGCGGAACGGAGCAGGGACTCCTTGCGGTTCGCCACCTCCACAATAGCTTCCGGAAGTTTTTCAACTTCCGAGAGCTCCCTAGATTTCTCGGGAACATACTTGTTGATATGTAACATTCCCGCGGCCTTAATCACGGTGAAGACCTTCCCGAAATCCCGGATTCTTTCAATCCGGGTAAGCTGGGGGCTACCTTCTATTTCAATCAACACACAAGTGTTAGAAAAAACAGGAGAAGAGAAAACAAGGAAAATACGGTAAAAGGAAAAGTAACTTACCGAGAATACGATCCGTTTTGGTGCCTTCTTCAAGGTGCTGGTTCAAGGCGTTCTCTAGATACCGAATGGTGGACTTATCCTTCTCGGCCTGGCTGGAGGGCTTAGACTCGGCAATGCCAACAGCTAGTTGGTTGTCCTCCAAGTCCGTCTGAAGCTTCACAGTTAGCTTGTGAAGATCCAGGTTCTCGCGGCGGAGGTTTCCGGCGTTGCCGGCATCTTCAGCAATTTGCTTGGCTTTCGCCAAAGAAGCTGAAAATCAAGTAAAGGAAGAGTTATAAACTCGGAAAACTACTTTGAAAAAATTACAACTTAAAGTAGATAAATTTTTACCTGCTGATTCGCTCAGCTTCAGCTGAGTGGATGCCAGTTCCGCCTTCTTATCTCAAGAATCAAAAGAAGGGTTTTCACCTTCTTGTTCTTGATGGTAAGTTTGTTGAAAACTTCCGATTTGATGTTCTCAGCAGTTTGCTGAAACATGGAAAAGAAACAAAAAAAATGCTTGAGTTAAAAACAAGCATAACAATGAAAAAAGCATTAAGACAAAAGTATACATTTGACTTATTGCTTGGGGGCTAGAGATATTACCTGGCTCGTCTTGGTCAGGTCTGCCAAGTTTTCGTTGAATTCTTTTGCATAATCGGCAAAAAGAATCCCAACATGGCAAAGGCCGTCCTGGATGACCTGCCGAGGTGAAAACACGAAGTTATTCCTTACAACAAGCCCGCCTTGCGGCCAAGGACGGATCAGAGGTGCTGGAGCGAAGAATTTGGTGGCCCACGGACGAATGTATCCGTGTTCGTCAAACGGTTCTTCCTTTACCTTAAAGTCTCTGTCAAAAGTCGGAATGGGTTCCTCCTCGGTTGTACGAGAAGGGCCACCCATTTCCGGCACCTCCCTTTCCCTTGCATCCGTCGCGGAGGCAATGCGCTGGCTGGTCCGCAGGGGATACTCTTCCTTCCTTGCAGATTGGTTTTCCCCTCCTGGAGCAACTGGGTATCAGGAGCTGCAACAGGGGATGGATGCACCCCCTTGCCAGTAGCCGCCTTATGTCTCTTTAGCTTCTTTGGCTTCAGAGAAGTAGGAGCAAGGCTGAAAAGGAAAGGAAGTAAAGGAAAATTCCGAGAAATCAGTTTTCTGAGAAAGTAAAATAACTCCTGCGACCAAAAGCAGAGAAAAACAGAAACCCAGATGATTACCTGGAAGTCGCGACGGGAATTCCGTCAAGTTCCACCACCGCTTCAGCAGTTGATGACTTCTTGCGTTTCCGACCACCAGAAAACTTGGCACGCAGTGCGTCCAGTTCAGCATCAGTTGCAAGATCTTTGTCGGTGAGGTCGGCAAACTACGGAAAAAAAACAATATCCGACTTAGTCAGGAAACCTGAGAAAAATAAAAATCCGATAAATTGCCCAAAGAAGAAAAAGTATTACCTTTGGGACGGGGTTTCTTTCATGGTACATCTCTCGGCTTTCTTCATATTGGTCGCGTGTGGCGACCAAATGATTAACCCGCTTTTTGAAGTCCCTCTTCGAGAATGCCTTGTCCGTCCCCCTCATGGTATCTTCCGGGCCTTTGTATTCACACAGAAGCCGAGTTCGATACGCCAGAGGTTGGATACGTCTTCCGAACCAACACAAGATAGTGTCGGTTCCGGTAAGAGGAGGTTTAGAAGAGACGAGTTTTGCGATGCGCCGTTTGATTTTCATCAAGTCATCCGGCAGGGTTTGAACTGCGTCCTCTGCCCAATTATCTTGGGGAGTGGCAGCGCAGTTGGTAAAAGGTGGAATCCCCATTTCCTTTCCAGGAAACGGGATGTCTTGGTGGTAGAAAAAGGAACTCGTCCAGAATTTGACGGATTCCGATGTTTTTATCTTGGGGGAATCAATCCTCCCTGAATCTACGCAGGGTAAAGATATGGTCCCGCAAGTCGGGAGTGCGCCCTCAGAGGGGTTTCGCTTAACCCCGAAGCAATATTGCCAGAAATCTAGCCTAGGTGCTAATCCTAGATACCCTTCGAAGAGGGCCTGGAACCCGGCTAAATATAGAATAGAGTTTGGTGGCAGGTTGTGGGGTTGGATGTTATAATGGTCGAGAACTTGGAGGAAGAAGGCGGAAGGCGGAATTCCTATACCTCGAGAAATGTGTGAGGTCAGGAGAACCCGCTCCCCGGCTCTGGGCGAGGGCTCGGAGTCGTCCTCCTCATGCCGCCATTTTCCCTTCACGATCAACCCCTCCTTCTCCATTGTCGGAAGAAGGGAAGGGGTGATGTTGCACCGGCTCCAATTGCCGGAGATCTCACCCTCGTCTTTGGCTCCGGCGGCGGCGGCCCCAGCGGCAAGCTCCTCCCCGACGAGGAGGGTTTTCTCTTCCGTCGTTTCGGGGACGAGTGGCGGAGGCGGCGCAGAGGAAGAGGCGGTCATGTTCTCGTCCGCGAGAGGATCCTCATGGGCCTGGCCGCCACAAGTGTTCTCCGTTGCATTGGCGGCGGCACGGCTCGGAGAATCGAGCTGCGGGTCCATGGTGTTGATGATTTCGTCAATGTCGGCGGTGACAAATTGCCCCTCTGCGGTGCGAGGTGATCCACCGGTGTCCATTTGCGGGCGCCGTGGTGAGGGTCTCGAGTTTTCGACGGAGAAGTTTTGGGAATGGTGCGTGTCGCACCCGGACTTCTAAGGGATACTCGCCGTTCCGTTGAACAGTAGTAGATTGGATTACGGGGCTTACCGGCACCCGCGTCCTCTTACGAGTAGGCCAACACACGTATGTGTGACAACCAACCCCTATCTGTTCAGCGTCGACGTAAACTATCCCATAGAAATCAGGACACTTCCATTGACGTACTTCAAACCATACACGCATGGTACGTCAACGGCATTGAACAACTGATATCACAACAAATCTCTACGACACAAAAGATTGAAATAAGTTGCAAATGGCTCTCACTAGAGCAGAGATAGCAAATACAATCATCCAGAGGGCACATGCCCCAACATATCATCATTACATCACAGCGGAAGCATTCAACATGTCTGAGTACAGACAAGATCCAAACAGGCCTAAGAGGCCGGAAACGAAAAGACGGAGCCCATCCACGAAGTCTCGGATCCTGCCCGGGTCCGCTATCTACTCGTCAGCAGTCTCGTCATACTCCACGTAGTAGCCACCATGTAGATCCTCGGAAACGTAGGTCTGCGGAAACCACAGCCCCAAAGGGGTCAGTACATAAACGTATTGGCAAGCAAGACTCACAGTTCACCAAAGTGTAACCCGTCAACACCAAGCACAGATGCTTTGGGTTCAACGGAAGGAAGGGGATATAAAAGATGCTGCAACTGGCTGCTCTACCAACTACAGAGTTACTACCACTTCCGGCTATCAGAAAGGAGATAAGATCGTGTATCGTAACCAATTATAACTACCTCCAAACAAACCCATCCTGGATCTCGCCCCTTATCCAAAGAAGCAATCCGAGGATAACTCACACAGTTGAATTAATGATGGTTCAGATTATTGTGTCAATAAGCATGTTACTAGTCAAGTTGTTAATCATTGGGTGTAAGGTTGTTAATCATTAGGTTTAAGTTGTCCTGAGTACTTGTTAGCCAGTACTTTCACCAAGTTAACCATAACCGCGGAAAACACGGCTTCTCGAGAAGATTATCCCTGCAGGGTTGCACCAATTTGGCCGTACACGTATGAATAACCCGCCAGATGGGATGCCTCCCACCAAGCGGGGCACTAAACACAACTCAACTCTTTTTCGCATCAAGCCCAAAGCGCCTTGGGCGCACGGCTAATCGAGCCCAGAAGAAAATGGACCCTCATAGAACTCTAAGAACGTGTCCCCCTATATGCCGACTACAAAAGTTCCACCCTGCGCTGGGCTCGCAAAAACATGCATGCGGCAAATGGAAAACACGAACTAAATGAGGCGATTTGGACGAGATGCGAATCGAATGAAATTGAGGGGGGCGCACATACTCTCTTCCCACATGCGGGTAGTGCGCTCATCATGGATAAGTAGACAAGACCCTTTTCCTATTAGGGTCGACACTAGCAGGCCTCAAAACCACACAGGGCCTCCTGCCGGTGCCTTATCATCAAATTATTATTTAACAATAACATTAACATGATTGATTGATTAAACATCGAGCCCCCAGAACATAATAGAAATATAGTAACTGAAAGTAACGGGTAACAGACTCGAGCAAAACAACCTAAGCATGCTAGTAAGACACTGGCTCAAACAATAGGGTTGTAGGAGTGGTGGTGAGGCAATATCAGGGTTAAAGGATTCGTGTGATAGGTTCGTAACAGAAACAACTACCACCAAGGCTAGCAGAAATAGACAACGGAAAGTATCGGTAACCAGGGTTGAAAGGAACACAATGGTTCATGTGAGTGATAACTTGCCTGCAAACTCAGCAGCCGGGTACTGAGCTAGATCCTCAGAAGGGGTGCTGTAAAGATCGTCTGTCTCAACGTCGTCGTCTATTCGAGAAGAAGCAAACAAACAAGACAGAAATATAAACAATCAATATCATGGCATAGTGCACAATCATGGGATGATGCATGTCAATTTAATAGATGCATCAAAATAAACTAAGTGACATGGCAACACAATTTAAATGGACCCCTATGCAATTTTGAGTTGCATATGGAAAAGGGTCCATGAATTAAGTGGAAACAAATGATTTACAATTAATTATTATGTGAGAGTTGTTAGTATGATGCAGGCATGATGATAACAACATAATAACAACAATAGATGCAAGTGGAAAAGGAATTTAACAAGTTTGGAAATTATTTATTAAGTTTAGAAATTTTGGGTTACTTAAACATGTCACACAAACAATTGTTGTTTTCATCAAGTTAAAGTGTGCAAAACAATTAACAAAATTTATATTTGGAAATAATACAAAATTTTAGTTGGATTACATGTTTCAAATTTTGAAATAGGAGTTAGGATGAATTTATTATGACTTAAACAATATTAAACAAGTTTTAAATGAATTTAAAACAAGTGTGAATTTTATTTGAATTTTATTTGTTCAAAATATAAATTCAGACTCACATTTGAAAATTTCATACCTTTCTAGTTTGAAAACATATTTTGCATGTTTAAAAATAATTTAATTTGAGCAAGTTATGATTTTTACAAATTTAAATGAATTAAACAAGGATTAAATTATTTAGGCAATTTAAATTATCCAAACCATGAAACAAAATTTATATTTGAAAAGGTTATTTGAAATAGCATGGAAAACATATTTTATTTGCATTATTTGGAATTAGTATGAATTACTTATGAATTTTATCAAATTGCAATTGAATTATTTGAATTCAAATTTGAATTGCATTTTGAAATTTCAAAACAGGAAACAAATGATACCAATGGGTAGACAATTAAATTTAGACCAGTGCACATATTTTATTTTTGTAATTTGGAATTATAAAACTATAGTTATAAGGTTTTTAAAACCAGGGGCCAATCTGCTAAGAAAAAGGACTTGGATTTGAATACAGAAATGTTTTAAAACTTTTTATACGCACAGAAATCCTACCCAGACACTGCCAGGGGGGCCCAAGGGGACCGTGCGCTTGCGTGGCTACTGGGTGGCTGACAGGGGGCCCTCCCTGTCAGCACTTGGTGGAAAAAAGATGGGATTTTATCCCAGGGGAGCCAGGGACTCGAACCCTGGACCTCGCCCTCGCGCGCACTGACTAATACCGCTGCGGTGTTTTTCGTTTCTTGTCAGATACAGCTGCGCAGACAGAATATGGTGTTGCTCGTTTAACTGAATCGTTAACTGACGAAACACAACTGAACCCGACAGCTGCCCGGCGGCTCACTGCGGCGATCACCGTCGCGTTGATGCTCGATGTGCTTGTGCTGCTGTGACTAGGTGTTGGAAGCGTGCACGTGTGCAAGGCGGAGCTGACAGAGAGGAAGGAGGGGAACGGTGGAGCTCACCACCGTTGTCGTCATGCAGAGGCTCGGGGTAGCGGCTGGCGGCGAGGTAGCAGATGGCGGCGTGGCTCCCGTGCTTCTCCGAGCTCGCTCCGGTGTCGAAAAGGAAGAGGAGGTAGTGGTGAGGTTGTTCCCGAGGCTAGGTGGGGTGGAGTAGTGACATGGTGGTCGCGGTGGTCGGGGATTCAGAGGTGGCGATTCCGGCGAGCTGACAGAGAAGGGTGAGGAGGTGGCCGAGAGGGAAAAATGGCGGCGCGAGAGAGGGGAAGACATGAGCTAGGTTCTAGGGTTGACGGCGCGCTGCTCGAGGGGTCTTATAGGGGCCTAGGGTGGCTCCTGGCCGTCGGAGGCGCCGTACTGCCGCCGTGGCGTGCTCCGATGCACGCCGTACAGGAGGATGACGACGGAGGCGATCTAAACGAACCGGTACGCGAGGGTTAGCGGGCTGGGCCGCGCTAGGAGAGGGTTAGGTGGGTTGGGCTGGGTAGCTGCTGCGCGCGCGCCCGTTTGCTTCTTTTATTTTTTTTTGCTTTTCTGTTTTTCTTTTTTGTAGCAATAGAAAAGGGAATAGATTGGAGGGTTTTAGTGTTAGGAAAAATCCTAGAAAATTAGGGTGAGCACATTAGGTTAATTACAACCAAAACCCAACTTTTTGGAATTCAAAACATTTGAATTTTGGTACTGTTTGAATTTGGATTGTGTTTGATTGAATTTTATTATTAAATGGTTATTGAACAATATTTTTAAGAATAGGGTGATCAAAGAATTTAATTGGAATCACAGAGCACAAAAATGTTTTGATTATTTTTTATAATTTCAAATTGGGTTCTGTTTGAATGTTTTGGTTTGAATTTGAGTAATTTGTTAATTAATGAATTAATATTTGAAAACAACAAATTTAGTAGGGTGAACCCTATTATTAAAGTTGATTAAGTGATTATAATTGGGTGGTGATTTTCATATATACAAATTGGGTGCTGATTTAAAGATTTGATTTGAATTTGAAAGCAATTTGGAATTAATTAATTGAAATAAAAAGCACCATTTTATTAATTGATCAAATGGAATAACATGAAAACAAATGGGTTGTTTTTATTTGAGATTTCTATTTAAAATGTTGTAACAGAGCAAGTATGAAAATAAAGCATTTGAAATTGTTTGAGTTTCATTATGAAAACAGATGCAAAACAAATAGTAAACAAATGCAAACAATGAAATAAACATGATGACATGATGCAATACTTTGATTAAACAGGAAATCAAACATTCTAAGGGATATTTTCATACTTGGGATGTTACAAAACGCCCCCCCTGAAGGAATCGCGCCCCGAGATTCCTTACTGAGAAGTGAAAAGGTCCGGATACTTCTTTCGAAGATCCTCTTCGGTCTCCCACGTTGCCTCTTTATCGGAATGATGAGACCACTGCACTTTCAAGAACTTGGTGCTCTTGTTGCGAGTCTTACGCTCGGTCTCATCGAGAATACGAACAGGGTGCTCCTCATAAGATAGATCATCTTGCAGTTCAATGGAATCATGATCAACTGCACGATCTGGATCTTTGAAACACTTCTTGAGCTGGGACACGTGGAACACATCATGCACCTTGGATAGTTTTTCTGGCAGTTCAAGACGATAAGCATTTTCTGCCCGCCTTGAGAGAATGTTGAAAGGACCAATGTATCTTGGTGCAAGCTTTCCTTTCACACCAAAACGATGAGTGCCTCTGAGGGGAGTTACACGGAGATATGCCTTGTCACCAGGTGCATAGACCATGTCCCGGTGCTTGCTGTCATAGTAACTCTTCTGACGAGACTGAGCAATCTTGAGATTGTCACGAATGATGCGAACTTTCTCCTCGGCTTCCTTAACAATGTCAGGGCCTAAGAGTGAACGTTCACCAGCTCCAGACCAATTGATTGGACTCCTGCATCTGCGACCATATAGTGCCTCAAATGGTGCCATGCCTAGGCTTGCCTGGAAACTGTTGTTGTAGGAGAATTCAGCATATCGAAGGCAATCCTCCCATTTCATGCCAAAGGAGAGACCACATGCTCTGAGCATATCCTCGAGAATCTGATTGACTCTTTCGACTTGCCCTTGAGACTGAGGGTGATAAGCTGTGCTGAACAGAAGTTTAGTGCCCAATGCATCTTGAAAACTCTTCCAGAAATGAGAAGTGAAAATACTTCCACGGTCTGAGCTTATTTCCAATGGAACACCATGAAAAGGAACAATCTTTGCTGTGTAGAGCTCTGCTAACTGGCTAGCTGAGATAGTTTCCTTGACAGCAAAGAAGTGAGCTACCTTAGTGAGACGATCAATAACAACGAAGATTGCATCGTTGCCCTTCTTGGACTTTGGAAACCCAGTAACGAAGTCCATTTCAATCATGTCCCACTTCCACTCAGGAATTTTCAGAGGTTGAAGTAGACCGGCTGTTTTCTGATGGACTGCCTTAACACGTTGACAAACGTCGCATTCAGAAACGTATTGAGCAATTTCACGTTTCATGCCAGGCCACCAATACAGAGTCTTGAGATCCTGGTACATCTTTGTACTTCCAGGGTGAATGGAGAGAGGAGTTTCATGAGCCTCCTTGAGAATGACATCTTTGAGACTTTGAATCTGAGGAACTGCAATGCGTCCTTCGAAGAACACAGTTCCCTTGTCATCAATTGAGAAAGACTTGACTTTATCATTGCCTTCTTTGATGTGCTCTACAATCTTCTTGATTTGAACATCACGAAGTTGTTCAGAACGAATCTTGTCCTCGAGAGTTGGACTAGCTGTCAAGCTAGCAAGGTAACCTTGAGGGACAAGACCAAGGTTCAGCTTCTGGAATTCTTCATGAAGTGGAGGTTCGCTTTCCATGATCATGAGATTATTGCAATAGGACTTGCGACTGAGAGCATCGGCCATAACATTAGCCTTGCCTGGAGTGTAAGAAATGGTGAGATCAAAGTCTTTAATCTTTTCAATCCATCTCCTTTGCCTGAGGTTTAGATCTGGTTGAGTGAAGATGTATTTCAGACTCTTATGATCGGAAAAGATTTCAGTTTTGTTACCCAACAAGTATTGTCTCCATTTCTTGAGGGCAAACACAACTGCTGCAAGTTCTAGGTCATGAGTGGGATAGTTTTGCTCATGTGCATTCAACTGACGTGAAGCATAAGCCACAACTTGACGTTCTTGCATAAGAACTGCACCTAGACCTTGGAGAGATGCATCGCAGAATATCTGGAAAGGTTTGGTAGTATCTGGGCCAACCAGAACAGGTGTGGAAGTGAGTTTAGCCTTCAGGAGATTGAAACTCTCATCACATTGTGGAGTCCAAACGAACTTCTTGTCCTTCTTTGTGAGATCAGTGAGAGGTTTGGCAATCTTGGAAAAGTTTTGGACGAAACAACGGCAATAGCTAGCCAAGCCAAGAAAACTTCTGACTTGCTTCACCGTCTTAGGGGGTTTCCAATCAACAATTGCCTTAACCTTTTCAGGATCAATGGCTATGCCTTTGGCAGAGATGATATGACCAAGGTAAGCAACTTCTGGAATCCAGAACTCACATTTGGAGAATTTGGCATACAGACGATGCTCGCGAAGTTTCATGAGAGTGAGACGAAGGTGTTCTCCACGCTCTTCCTCGGATTTTGAGTAGACTAGAATGTCATCGAGATATACCACAACGAACTTGTCGAGGTATTCACTGAAGACAGAATTCATGAGTCTTGAGAACGTTGCCGGTGCATTGGTGAGACCAAAGGACATGACGGTGTATTCATATAGACCGTAACGAGTGGTGAAAGCTGTCGTGGGATGATCACGGCAGATGTTACCAGGGGTAACTGATCTTGGGGCAAGTCGACACAGGTGTTTGGGAGAGGGTTTAGCTCAGAGGAATACATGATGGAATTCAATCTGGTAGCCGGCGATGAAGTCGCCGAGTCTCCGATCTCACTTTATTAACTCGATCTCTTTGTGTACAAGGGATACTCGATATTCGGCGATATGATTACTACTTGGATCTCTGCAAAACTGAGCATAGGGTCGGTTTATAAAGCACCCGTCCCCCTACCTGGCTTTCCCTCCAAGGCGCAGCTTGAGTCCTACCCGAACACCGCTTACAAACCCTAGCTTTCCTTACTGCAACCCACAATCCGGGTTACGAGGCCTACAAACCTTGGGCCTTCTAGAAGTTTCTTTATCCTTAGCCGGATCCTGCGCAGCGTCCTTTGGGCCGGGTTATACCTTGGAGTTGGCCTACCGGGTTATTATCCCCCCATCAGTAGTCCCCAGAATAGCTTGGGCTTCAGAGATCCTTCCTTGAAGCGCTGGCTATTCCCTGCAAAAAATATCAATCACACGAACGTGCGGAGACCGACTTGAAATGCTTCATGAAATGACTAGGCCCAACTCCCTGGTGGCCACATAGTAACCCGGCTTTTCTCCAGATGCCTTGCTCAACTTCCCGGTCTAAGCCTTGATAAGAATAGCAAAACTTTATACTTTTCTCAATAATTTGTCTTGATACCGCGGAGAGGATCTCCTTCTCTTTTTCGTTCGGAGACCTCGCTCTACACTTAAGGCGTATCTCGCAGATTTCACATAAATAGCCGTTACCCCGTAATTTCCGGGTCCCGCCCGTTGGGCTGAGTATTTCCACCCCGACCGTTATAAATAAGTCCTTAGATGTAACCCTAACTCCAACGGCTCACTTTCCCCCATTTCTCTTCCTTCCTTCTTTCAAGCTCGAGCTCACAGAGCATCACCACGGAAGCCTCGCGCGCATCACCGGAGCCCATCCGTTGCCGGTTGCGCTCCGCCACAGCGCGCTCTGCCCCGCCGCCCAGATCCGCCGCCAGATCCCCAACCTGTCCGCCAGGAACCGCGAAGGGGCACCAAGCTTGCGCCATTTGCCTCCGCAAAGCTTCACTTCAATCTCCTCCGGTAAGTCTCTCACATCTTCTAATTTACCCTCGCAACTTCTTAACTCCCCCTCAGATTGGATCTGAATCGGGCCGCCCACGATTTCTCGGGTCACGCCGAATTAGGTCACTAGTATTCACTCTAGCCCACCCAATAGGTAAGATATACCCTTCAACTCATTCTCCTACCAATTGTAATCATTAATTTCACCAATAACCTAGAAATGGAATTCCCAATCTGGGCTCGAGCCGCCCAAATCTTCCGCCTTTGTTCCTATCACCTGGAAAATCCTCCTTCTCCGGCTCATTTGCTCATAATAGATGTACGGACAACCACTTATCATCCCCAAACGCTCATCCATGCATAAAATTCTACAACTTTTGTAATAATGCACGATACCCGGACAATTCACACCTTGCTTAGCAAAGTAATACCCGGATCATATTTAACTTCCAGGCTAACTTGACACCACTCGTCAATACTCGGTCAACTGATAGTTTCCGAGTTTCGTTTCTCACACCCTTTTTCTGACGCTTTTTCAGGTTAACCCCATGGCGCCCAAGAAGCAGGGAAAGGCGCCGGTTAGAGCCAAAACCACGAACTCCATATCCGCCAACTGGGCGCGGTCCTCCGTCACCAAGGCCAAACTGGAGGAACTGGTCGAGCTAGGGGTTCTTCCCTCTCAAGAAATTATCCACTGGAGGGTACCGGGTAACGAAACCCGGCCTACTCCAGCAGAAAATGAGGTAATTTGTTTTGTTGAACACGTGACCCGGGGCTTCCGGCCTCCGGGTCACCCTTTCTTCCGCGACGTTTTAAGCCATTATGGCCTTTGCATTTTCGACATAGGACCCAACTCTGTACTAAACATCTCCCATTTTATCGTTCTCTCCGAGTCTTACTTGTGCACTCCGCCAAGTTTGGCTCTCTTTGTCGAACTTTTCCAGTGCAAACCGTGCCGCGAAAGCGGCGACGGTGCACTTCTTGCTTGCGGCGGGGTTTCTATCCAACGCCGCAAGAACTCTTTAATGCCTCCTCTCAACCTCAACTCCCACGTCAAGCACTGGCAGCTCTCATACTTTTACTGCCGGGACACCTCCCCACCCGGCGAAAAGAAATTGCCGGGTTACTCGGAGGGTCAGCTTGACATTTCTGAAACCTTCAATGGGTTTGCCCCTGACTCGGAAAGGGAAGAAATTCTGCCTCTATTGGCTAAAATCTCCATCCTTTCTGCCCAAGGCCTCATCGGGCTTAACCTGGTGAAGACTTGGGTCGATTTCCGCATCCAACCCAACTCCATTCGCGCAAAATTGATGTGCGAATACTCGGGGCAAGCCACGGACCCAATTCGATACTCCACCAGCAGTTTCGCTCCTAGTGACACCAACAAGACAATCAAGGGCTTTCTGACAGAGAAGCTCGAGGTAATCCGGAATATAGCCGGATTAGAGCCCTTCACTCTCGAGAACCCGGCCCCCGCGGTAAGGACCTGGTTTTCACAATTTCACCCTTATCTTCTTTACTGGATACAGCCATTAACCCTTGCTCTTATGCTTTTACTTCAGGCCGATGATGATTTCTGGAAGATGGACGCTTCTCCTAACTCCGGAAACCCGGAGGAGAAGGAGGATGTCGTTAACTCGGATGAAGGTACATGCCCAGTTCCTTTGAGTTCGTCGCATCCCATTTTTCATTTTCCTATTGTAACCGTGGTAACTTTCAGAACAAGAAGACCAAGACGAGGAAGAAGAAGCTGACGGCAAAGTGGAGTCCGCCAGCGATGAAGATGAACCAGAGCCGGCAATTAAGGCCGGATCTAAAAGAAAACCCCAAGGGGTCGTCTTCAAGGTTTTGCATCAATTTCTCACATCTAATTCGCGTTCCTGTGATAATATTCCTGAGCTGACCATGGCATTACCCCCTTTTGCCATACCTGAAGGAGTCGCCTATGACCAAGCGCAGGGTAACTCGGAACCACCCGGGCGATGATGCCCTTAACCCGGGTATTTCATCACCTCCAACTCGGCACACTGGTACTGACCATACCCTTCTTTAAACATAAAGATCCTTCTAAAATACTCCCTCGCAAGGTAACCTCACTTCTCGTTTGGTATTTTTCAGTTTCATCCGGTTCTAGCAGCGAATTCCCTGCAGACCTTATGGTGAATCCCGGGTAAAGTTCTTTTCCTAATGTTATACCATACTTCCGCCGTCTTGTTCACGGCTATGTGCTAACTGTGCCTTCATATTTTTCACAGGGCCACGGTCATTATTAGTGACCAAGAAGACATGGAAACCGAGGACCCGGGCAAAGAGAAGCCAACTAATGATGTGTTTGCCGCAGCTGGTGATGAACAAGCGTCACCAACAGACCCGGCTGGGCGAGAAGCCGGGTATCCAATAGCCTCGCACGCAAGCGAGAAAGAAGATACTGCCACTTTGGGCGCGAGAGGAGGAGCATACCCCGACATTCGGATGACCCGGGTGCCGTCTCCTGCTAAGAGGAAAACTTTTTCTCCAAGTTTCCGCGACCCCGAGACTTCTAACTCGGGTAACGATAATTTTGACCAGCTGATGAGCGCTCTCCTCACCATGAAAGCTTCAGAGAACAACATCCTAGAGCGTATGTCTGCAACGCATCAGGTAATCGACACCTGATATCTCTTGGTACATACCTAGTCCCCAAGTTCCGGGTATAACTTACCGAAGTTGTGCTCGGTACTTCACGCAATACCCAGTTTTCCATGATATCCGACTGACACTTTCGCTCCTTACAGGCGGAAGTGACCCGGTCCGATGAGGTGTTACTCAAGACCGAACAGCTCCTACTTGCTGAGGTAAAACGAAGAGAAGCCCTTGAGGCTAACATGGAAACTTTGAAAAAAGACGTTTCCAAATACAAGAAGAAGTACAACACTGCTCAATCCGCGCTGAAGAACTTATCGAACCAGATTGCGGATACTTATCGCATCTTGCTAAGTGAGCTTTTTGCCTTCGACTAACTTAATTGCCTCTACTTTATCGTTATGATAATCGGGATGACTGATATACTTTCCTTTTATTTCAACTGCAGGTGCGAACCTCGCTGCTCCAGAGGACGATGCCATTGCCAAGGTAAAAACATTGAAGACTGTGCTCCGGACCTTTTTTGCCGGCACAAAGCTTATACTGGACGCCGTGAAGTGGCCTTCCGAGGTATACCCGGGTGAGGAGAATCTTATGCAAGCCTGCTCGACGGTGCCTGGGTGGATTGAGATATCGAAGCGCTCGTCCTGCCGGATCGGTATGACCCGAGCCTTGACGCTGGCGAAGGCTTACTTTCCTAAGCTTGACCCGACAAAGGTAATATCCGGGTTTCCAGAATTAAAGGCTGATGGCTCCAAGTTTACACCCAAGGACTTCAAGGCCATACAATCCGCAATACGCCCCTCGGCCACCGCTTTGGCCGACAAGATGGACCTGGACACAATCATGAGCTCATACGACGCTGAAGGAAAAATCATATTGGCAGAGGCACCCCCTTCCTTTGATATGTTGGAAAAATGGGCGACTGGTCTGGCCAGGAGAAAAGAAGAAGCTGCTAAGAGAGAGGCCGAGCTAGGATTACGGCCGTCTACCTCTACACCAGCTGTCCCTCCGCCTATCCGTCCTGACGCGGGAAGTCCGGGTAATGCTGCTGGAAAGGCTAAGGAGCAGATCCAGGACCAAGACCCGGAAGACCGCTCTCAGGATGCCGAGTAGGGCGTTACCTGGTACTTTTGTGTTTAAAACTAATATGATTTTGATGGTGCGCCTGTGCACCCTTGATATTGGTACCATCACTTGTAACGTATTTTTAGTTCGTAATATATTTGTGCCTCTCCCGGCTTTTGATAGTCTTGACACTTGTCTTGTTTTTTTAAGCTTATTCTCGATACTCAACTATTTTTTGATTCCCTTTGCGAGACTCGGTTTTCCGAGCATCACGGGTTTTGATAAGTGGACTTTTCTTTAAGTCCCCAAAACTTGGAAGCTGGGGTCTCCCGAGCTTCAATAGCTAAACAGTTTGTTTCTGTTCCGAAGTCCCCAGTCCCCATGACCCAAAGTACGAGCCAGGGGGGTGCGGCCTTTCTCAGAGGACAAATTGCTCTTTACCAAGCCGAAAACCAATAGCCGTTTGCGTAAATACTGAAGTCATGCTTAATACTCGTTGAGTTTCCGGCTATTAGCCTTGTACTCTGCATGGACTTGTGGTTTAGATGACCCTTTTGATTATCTTGTACTGTAAGCCGGCTTTCGCGTGGATACCATGTTGTTACATCTATACGAAAAACAGGGTCAAGCAAATCCCATTGGGCTGCGTGGTTGATTTTAATCGTAAGCGAACAGATCATGCCACTTTAGTGCGAGTCACATCGAGCTTAAGTAAGAATAACCAAGAAATTTGGCTCCTTCGTCCGGTTATAAGATTGCAACCGTACTCGTCTTGCGAGTAATCGGCCCTCATAACTCATAGGCATCAAGGCCGGGTATTTGGGTTCGTGACTGCTATTTAAGCAGCTCAGCCCCCAAAGACCTATGTATGTGCAATGTATTTTGATGATACTGATGTATTGATGATAACAAGTACCACTTACCTGTATCGAAGCAAAGACCATGACAATACTTGAAAACCATCTCTTTTTATTGATACGATAAAGTTTGGGTCAGCAAGCCGCCTCATTAAAAACCTTCCAGTCCCCTTAGGTACCCTGGGTAGGAAAAGAGCGCGTCTGAAACCTGCTGCCCGTTACACTGTCTAGTTCTTTTCGATAATCGGTCCTGGGCTGGCGCGACCGATGCACATTCTCCACTTGTTAGACCCTTTCATGACGAGTACCGAGTTTGCTAGCCAATCCGGGTGTGTCGTTATCGCAGCGCTGCTAGCCGTAGACGACGATGTGATTTCCTCTTCTATGCCAGACAATTTGGAGGGATCATTCCTGATGAAGGCCACCATATTAGCATCTTGCTCTGCCCTGGGTTTTGCTTTTTCTTCCTCAGAGCTCGGCCTTTTTGAAGTTGCCCATTCCTCCAGGTCCGCTTGAGCTCGGTAATGCCTGAGTTCCTCTTTCCTACAGGCTTGCTCAGCCATTGCTGCATCTCCTTCATCGCACTCAGCTGCTATATCTCGATTTCCATGTATGGTAATGGTCTTCTTAGGACCCAGAATTTTCAGCTGTAGATACACATAGCACGGCCTTGCCATGAATTTGGCATAAGCCGGTCTTCCAAACAATGCGTGATAAGGACTGCGCAACTTAACCACCTCAAAAGTAAGCCACTCAACTCGATAATTGTCCTTTGATTCCCCAAAAGCTACCTCCAACGCAATTTTTCCTTCAGGGCACGCTGAATGACCCGGCACTATCCCGTGAAAAACTGTTGTACTTTTTTGTAGCTGAGATTCCTTTAGACCCATGCGCAGAAAAGTTTCCCAGTACAGGATATTGATGCTGCTCCCTCCGTCCATCAAGACTTTTTTCAGCTCATACCCATTGACCTGTGGTGCCACTACCAATGCTAAGACTCCCGGGTGATCCACTCTATCCGGGTGATCCCACCTGCTCCATGTTACCTCCTGTTCTGACCATCTCAAATACCTCGGAACAGCAGAAGAAACTGAGTTAACCGCCTGCTTTAGCATCTTTTTGTCCTTGTTAGAGCCTCCCGTAGTATGCACATGATATTGACCCAACTGTTTGGGGTTAGCCTGGAAACCTCCCGCTCCCCCTTGATTGTTGCCCGGATTTCCTGCTGCCGGGTTACCGGCTGGGGGTGGACCGTTGCCCAAATTTCCACCTGGACCCGGGCCTCCTCCCCGACCCGCACCTCGCATGGCTCTGTTTACTTCCTCGTTCTTCCATCTCTGTAAGTCGGCGCATTGCTCCAAGGAGTGATTAGCCGGCTTGCCGTTCCTGCTGTGCTTCGGGCACGCCATTCTGAATATATCCCAACTGTTGCTTGGCCTCGGAGGTCCCTGATAATGTCCTCCATTATGATTTCCGGTATTAAAATTCCCTTCAGATCTGGGTCTCGAAGACCCAGCCTCAGTATTAGCTACAAATTCGGAGCCTCCTTCAAATGGGCGCTTGTTCTGGCTATTTCCGTTATTACTCGGTGCCGATCCATTGCCGGTTCTTCCACTATTACTGATGTTCGCTTTCGCTTTCTTGTCGTCAATTTCCTCCTCTGTAGTATCTTTTGCGGCGTGTTTGTTGCACGCGTCCATTAATTCTCCCATCGTAATCTCCGATGCATTCCTACTGGACTTCATGCGAGTTAACTTTTGTACTAAAGGAATATACTTGCATGTTTTTGCCATAGCTTGTAGCGCATCTTTGGGCTGAATATCTGTGGATGAGTGAAGTATCTCCATAACCCGGCGTACCCAACTGCGTGCTGATTCTCCCTTCTTCTGAACGCATCGTTCTAAATCATCAATAGTGAATAGCTTTCTGCACGTTCCATGAAAGTGCTTGACGAACGCGGTCTTCAGTTCTTCCCAGGACTTGATCGATCTTTCTGGCAGGTTGGTGAACCATAACTTTGCCGCTCCTTCTGACATCATCAAGTACATGAACTTGGCTTGAAGATTCTCGGACGCATTGCGGATTGACATTGCCATCTCATAACTGCTCAACCATGTTTCCGGATCCATGGTCAGTTCATAATTCACTACTTTTCCCGGCTCTTTGAATTTTTCCGGGTAAGGTTCAGCTCTGATGTCATCTGAGAGACACTTGGGCCCTGCGAGGACGGTTGAGGCTGGCCTTACTCGGGAAGCGTGCGATCCAGCCGGGGGCGCAGCGGGGCGCGGTGCTGCAGGCAACCCATGTGCAGCAGACCCGGCCCCGGCTCTCCGAGCCCTGGAGCTATCCACAACGGCCTGTGCCACTGATGCTGCCGGAACACGGGGAGGAGGCAGCATTTGCTGCTGCTCTTCCCTCCGCCGTGCCGAGTTTGCTTGAATATTCCCTTGTTGTTGACTGGCGTATGGCGTCCCATGCATCCCGCTTCTGTGGTCCGGGTAATTGGCCTGCTGCGCCACTGCAGTGTGCAGTAGATCGATCGCTTGCCGGGTCTTTTCTGCATGGGGCGATTCTCCTACCGGGATCTGGTTCAATGCAAGCGTTGCTGCGTACACGTTGTCCATGGGATTGTTGTAGTGGCCTGCTGGTGTGCGAAACCGTGACGGTGGCGGTGGCGGTAACTCGTTGCCGGTTGTGACTCTGGTTCGTGGTGGGGGTAACCCGGCCTGCACGTTTGCCGCGTGGGCTTCCGCTGTTGCCGGCTGAGGCGCAGTTCCCTGGTTTACCGCTGGGATCGGTTGGTCCTGAGGCGTAATAAACAAAGCTGCCGGGTTAATGACCCCACCCGTGGCTGGTAGTCTAGTTTGATGTCTCTGGTGTACTCTAGATGTTTCCTCTCGGAGCCGGGTTTCCAATGCATCCAGCTCGCGTTGACGCGTAGCCATCCCTTGTTTCTCCGCTTCCACTTGCCTTCTTTGCTGCTCCAACGCGCGGCGGGCCACATCCAGGTCCCTGACACGTTTAGCTGCGTTTTCTGGAGTGATAACCGTAGCAAGGACCGTGGGGTCTAGGATCAGATTATTGTCGAACAAGGCCGGGTGGCGCGGGTTTGAAGGACCCGCCCCCGGTGTCCGGTTTCCCAGGAATCCGAACGTATTTGCGTGCAACTCCTCGTCCGCCGCACGGCTAGTTACTGATGCCGACTCTCCATCGACCCGGGCCAGGATCGGGTCTCCGTTAGCTGCATCCTGCCGCTGTGCCAATGCCTGAGCCGCCCCAACCGGAGCCGTGGTCACATTCCCTTGATTGAGGTTGGCCGCGGGAGCCGTGTAGACCGCCACTCGGCGCATTATGCTTGTTGTGAGTTCATGCTGTTCTTCTCCGCCGTTATCTTCTTCATACCGGTCTTCCAACAGGTCCCGGATAGATTCAGTATCATCCTTTCCACTGTCCTGGTCGCGTGGGGCCCATGCCGGCTCCTCCGGCTGTTCCCACTGCGCGATGGATTCTTCTATCTGGTCTGTTGCTCCAACTGATTCTTCTCTATCTGATTGGGCGTAGGTAGCCTCCCCTGACACAGAATCAGATCCAAAATCGTCAGGAGCCGAGCCAGAAGTACATACCATACCGATGAAGACGCTGATCCGGCCGATTGTCACGACAGATCCGGATTCGAGGTGATCCGATTCTGGCCCCCAGCCGGAGTCGTCCACCACCTTCTCTCCTTTGTGGTCGTCGTAGATCTCTCCGACGACGAGGTTCTTCATGCTTTTCCGAGCTTCTCCCGTGATGTAAACACCTTTGGACGCAGGCCCCACGGTGGGCGCCAACTGTCGTGGGATGATCACGGCAGATGTTACCAGGGGTAACTGATCTTGGGGCAAGTCGACACAGGCGTTTGGGAGAGGGTTTAGCTCAGAGGAATACATGATGGAATTCAATCTGGTAGCCGGCGATGAAGTCGCCGAGTCTCCGATCTCACTTTATTAACTCGATCTCTTTGTGTACAAGGGATACTCGATATTCGGCGATATGATTACTACTTGGATCTCTGCAAAACTGAGCATAGGGTCGGTTTATAAAGCACCCGTCCCCCTACCTGGCTTGCCCTCCAAGGCGCAGCTTGAGTCCTACCCGAACACCGCTTACAAACCCTAGCTTTCCTTACTGCAACCCACAATCCGGGTTACGAGGCCTACAAACCTTGGGCCTTCTAGAAGTTTCTTTATCCTTAGCCGGATCCTGCGCAGCGTCCTTTGGGCCGGGTTATACCTTGGAGTTGGCCTACCGGGTTATTATCCCCCCATCAAAAGTTGTCTTAGGAATATCTTCCTTTCTGATCTTTATTTGATGGTAACCCATCCTCAAGTCCAACTTTGAGAATATTGAGGCTCCAGCAAGTTGATCAAAAAGATCATCGATACGAGGAATTGGATACTTGTTCTTGATGGTTTTCTCGTTGAGAGCACGATAGTCAACCACGAGTCTTTTTGTTTGATCCTTCTTGGCAACAAACAGAGTTGGGCAACCCCAAGCGGAGGAACTAGGCTGAATGTAACCTTTCTCCATGTACATATCGATTTGCTCCTTCAACAATTTCAGTTCAGGAGGAGCTATCTTGTATGGATGCTTAGAGATTGGAGCAGTACCTGGCTCAAGCTCGATCACGAACTCAACTGCTCTGTCCGGAGGCATCCCTGGAAACTCTTCTGGAAAGACGTCAGGGAATTCACAAACCACCGGAACATTTTCAATTGCAGGAAGGGGTTTTGCATCTAGTTTGAACAGCTGAACAGAACTTGATCCATATGGAGAATAGACTATCTGGAATGTGGTTCTTCAGTAGGTGGGAGGCATACTAAAATCAACAACAACAACAACAACCTTTCTAGCCAGATAGACTTGATATTTGGGAAGTTTTGATTAGACGCCGGTAGAAGGATTGAAGTGGAAAACAACAACAAGATTTCAACGGACGAAAGGATGTTGAGAAGAACAGGATATCAACATCGGGAAAACACGAGATCAAAACTCCTGAGGTACTATGGAAAACCCATCCGGGCTTCTAAAGGATCAATATCTACTGCTTAAGGAATAGAGGATTTGCTTCCGGGGCTTACACGCCTCCGTTCTCAATCGTGAGTAGGCAACATGATACATCATGTCACAACCACCTCCATTCCTATGGTCTAGTAGATATAACCATCCTAGAGAAACCAGGATTCGTGAAATCCTAACTTGAAAGTTTAGATGAGAAGGGAAAACAACGTTGCACTTCCTTACCAGAAAAGGGAGGGTGGGTGGGAAAGAAATAAAATGGCAGAATTCCTACTCTCACGTTTCATTTTTTCCTATATAGCTACAAAATACTTTCTAGACTCAACTGCGACCAGTAAAAAGGGATCCTACAGGAAGACAGGCTCTGATACCATTTGTCGCACCCGGACTTCTAAGGGATACTCGCCGTTCCGTTGAACAGTAGTAGATTGGATTACGGGGCTTACCGGCACCCGCGTCCTCTTACGAGTAGGCCAACACACGTATGTGTGACAACCAACCCCTATCTGTTCAGCGTCGACGTAAACTATCCCATAGAAATCAGGACACTTCCATTGACGTACTTCAAACCATACACGCATGGAATTTCAAAAAAAAAAAAAAACCATACACGCATGGTACGTCAACGGCGTTGAACAACTGATATCACAACAAATCTCTACGACACAAAAGATTGAAATAAGTTGCAAATGGCTCTCACTAGAGCAGAGATAGCAAATACAATCATCCAGAGGGCACATGCCCCAACATATCATCATTACATCACAGCGGAAGCATTCAACATGTCTGAGTACAGACAAGATCCAAACAGGCCTAAGAGCCCGGAAACGAAAAGACGGAGCCCATCCACGAAGTCTCGGATCCTGCCCGGGTCCGCTATCTACTCGTCAGCAGTCTCGTCATACTCCACGTAGTAGCCACCATGTAGATCCTCGGAAACGTAGGTCTGCGGAAACCACATCCCCAAAGGGGTCAGTACATAAACGTACTGGCAAGCAAGACTCACAGTTCACCAAAGTGTAACCCGTCAACACGAAGCACAGATGCTTTGGGTTCAACGGAAGGAAGGGGATATAAAAGATGCTGCAACTGGCTGCTCTACCAACTACAGAGTTACTACCACTTCCGGCTATCAGAAAGGAGATAAGATCGTGTATCGTAACCAATTATAACTACCTCCAAACAAACCCATCCTGGATCTCGCCCCTTATCCAAAGAAGCAATCCGAGGATAACTCACACAGTTGAATTAATGATGGTTCAGATTATTGTGTCAATAAGCCTGTTACTAGTCAAGTTGTTAATCATTGGGTGTAAGGTTGTTAATCATTAGGTTTAAGTTGTCCTGAGTACTTGTTAGCCAGTACTTTCACCAAGTTAACCATAACCGCGGAAAACACGGCTTCTCGAGAAGATTATCCCTGCAGGGTTGCACCAATTTGGCCGTACACGTATGAATAACCCGCCAGATGGGATGCCTCCCACCAAGCTGGGCACTCAACACAACTCAACTCTTCTTCGCATCAAGCCCAAAGCGCCTTGGGCGCACGGCTAATCGAGCCCAGAAGAAAATGGACCCTCATAGCACTCTAAGAACGTGTCCCCCTATATGCCGACTACAAAAGTTCCACCTTGCGCTGGGCTCGCAAAAACATGCATGTGGCAAATGGAAAACACGAACTAAATGAGGCGATTTGGACGAGATGCGAATCGAATCAAATTGAGGGGGGCGCCCATACTCGCTTCCCACATGCGGGTAGTGCGCTCATCATGGATGAGTAGACAAGACCCTTTTCCTATTAGGGTCGACACTAGCAGGCCTCAAAACCACACAGGGCCTCCTGCCGGTGCCTTATCATCAAATTATTATTTAACAATAACATTAACATGATTGATTGATTAAACATCGAGCCCCCAGAACATAATAGAAATATAGTAACTGAAAGTAACGGGTAACAGACTCGAGCAAAACAACCTAAGCATGCTAGTAAGACACTGGCTCAAACAATAGGGTTGTAGGAGTGGTGGTGAGGCAATATCAGGGTTAAAGGATTCATGTGATAGGTTCGTAACAGAAACAACTACCACCAAGGCTAGCAGAAATAGACAACGGAAACTATCGGTAACCAGGGTTGAAAGGAACACAATGGTTCATGTGAGTGATAACTTGCCTGCAAACTCAGCAGCCGGGTACTGAGCTAGATCCTCAGAAGGGGTGCTGTAAAGATCGTCTGTCTCAACGTCGTCGTCTATTCGAGAAGAAGCAAACAAGCAAGACAGAAATATAAACAATCAATATCATGGCATAGTGCACAATCATGGGATGATGCATGTCAATTTAATAGATGCATCAAAATAAACTAAGTGACATGGCAACACAATTTAAATGGACCCCTATGCAATTTTGAGTTGCATATGGAAAAGGGTCCATGAATTAAGTGGAAACAAATGATTTACAATTAATTATTATGTGAGAGTTGTTAGTATGATGCAGGCATGATGATAACAACATAATAACAACAATAGATGCAAGTGGAAAAGGAATTTAACAAGTTTGGAAATTATTTATTAAGTTTAGAAATTTTGGGTTACTTAAACATGTCACACAAACAATTGTTGTTTTCATCAAGTTAAAGTGTGCAAAACAATTAACAAAATTTATATTTGAAAAGAATACAAAATTTTAGTTGGATTACATGTTTCAAATTTTGAAATAGGAGTTAGGATGAATTTATTATGACTTAAACAATATTAAACAAGTTTTAAATGAATTTAAAACAAGTGTGAATTTTATTTGAATTTTATTTGTTCAAAACATAAATTCAAACTCACATTTGAAAAGTTCATACCTTTCTAGTTTGAAAACATATTTTGCATGTTTAAAAATAATTTAATTTGAGCAAGTTATGATTTTTACAAATTTAAATGAATTAAACAAGGATTAAATTATTTAGGCAATTTAAATTATCCAAACCATGAAACAAAATTTATATTTGAAAAGGTTATTTGAAATAGCATGGAAAACATATTTTATTTGCATTATTTGGAATTAGTATGAATTACTTATGAATTTTATCAAATTGCAATTGAATTATTTGAATTCAAATTTGAATTGCATTTTGAAATTTCAAAACAGGAAACAAATGATACCAATGGGTAGACAATTAAATTTAGACCAGTGCACATATTTTATTTTTGTAATTTGGAATTATAAAACTATAGTTATAAGGTTTTTAAAACCAGGGGCCAATCTGCTAAGAAAAAGGACTTGGATTTGAATACAGAAATGTTTTAAAACTTTTTATACGCACAGAAATACTACCCAGACACTGCCAGGGGGGCCCAAGGGGACCGTGCGCTTGCGTGGCTACTGGGTGGCTGACAGGGGGCCCTCCCTGTCAGCACTTGGTGGAAAAAAGATGGGATTTTATCCCAGGGGAGCCAGGGACTCGAACCCTGGACCTCGCCCTCGCGCGCACTGACTAATACCGCTGCGGTGTTTTTCGTTTCTTGTCAGATACAGCTGCGCAGACAGAATATGGTGTTGCTCGTTTAACTGAATCGTTAACTGACGAAACACGACTGAACCCGACAGCTGCCCGGCGGCTCACTGCGGCGATCACCGTCGCGTTGATGCTCGATGTGCTTATGCTGCTGTGACTAGGTGTTGGAAGCGTGCACGTGTGCGAGGTGGAGCTGACAGAGAGGAAGGAGGGGAACGGTGGAGCTCACCACCGTTGTCGTCGTGCAGAGGCTCGGGGTAGCGGCCGGAGGCGAGGTAGCAGATGGCGGCGTGGCTCTCGTGCTTCTCCGAGCTCGCTCCGGTGTCGAAAAGGAAGAGGAGGTAGTGGTGAGTTGTTTCCCGAGGCTAGGTGGGGTGGAGGAGTGACATGGTGGTCGCGGTGGTCGGGGATTCAGAGGTGGCGATTCCGGCGAGCTGACAGAGAAGGGTGAGGAGGTGGCCGAGAGGGAAAAATGGCGGCGCGAGAGAGGGGAAGACAGGAGCTAGGTTCTAGGGTTGACGGCGCGCTGCTCGAGGGGTCTTATAGGGGCCTAGGATGGCTCCTGGCCGTCGGAGGCGCCGTACTGCCGCCGTGGCGTGCTCCGATGCACGCCGTACAAGAGGATGACGACGGAGGCGATCTAAACGAACCGGTACGCGCAAGTTAGCGGGCTGGGCCGCGCTAGGAGAGGGTTAGGTGGGTTGGGCTGGGTAGCTGATGTGCGCGCGCCCGTTTGCTTCTTTTATTTTTTTTTTGCTTTTCTGTTTTTCTTTTTTGTAGCAATAGAAAAGGGAATAGATTGGAGGGTTTTAGTGTTAGGAAAAATCCTAGAAAATTAGGGTGAGCACATTAGGTTAATTACAACCAAAACCCAACTTTTTGGAATTCAAAACATTTGAATTTTGGTACTGTTTGAATTTGGATTGTGTTTGGTTGAATTTTATTAATAAATGGTTATTGAACAATATTTTTAAGAATAGGGTGATCAAAGAATTTAACTGGAATCACAGAGCACAAAAATGTTTTGATTATTTTTTATAATTTCAAATTGGGTTCTGTTTGAATGTTTTGGTTTGAATTTGAGTAATTTGTTAATTAATGAATTAATATTTGAAAACAACAAATTTAGTAGGGTGAACCCTATTATTAAAGTTGATTAAGTGATTATAATTGGGTGGTGATTTTCATATATACAAATTGGGTGCTGATTTAAAGATTTGATTTGAATTTGAAAGCAATTTGGAATTAATTAATTGAAATAAAAAGCACCATTTTATTAATTGATCAAATGGAATAACATGAAAACAAATGGGTTGTTTTTATTTGAGATTTCTATTTAAAATGTTGTAACAGAGCAAGTATGAAAATAAAGCATTTGAAATTGTTTGAGATTCATTATGAAAACAGATGCAAAACAAATAGTAAACAAATGCAAACAATGAAATAAACATGATGACATGATGCAATACTTTGATTAAACAGGAAATCAAACATTCTAAGGGATATTTTCATACTTGGGATGTTACAGTGCGGATGCGCACGAGCTCTGCTCTCGCTGGAAGAACTTTGGCTCGGGGGCTATGGCGCTCGGAAGCTGGGAGGTGAAGTGAGAGCAGAAGAATCGCCGGAGGGCACGAAGGAGGCTATTTATAGCCGGAAACCCTTTGAGATACGTTTCAACGGCTTTTTGGACCGTTGGCGCGTCACTCGCCGGACAATCCAGGAAATGAGGTGTCGGGTGATTTCTGCTATCTCCTCGATTCCCGCGAGAATCTGTCAGAGATACGTTTCAGGGTTTCACATTTGGAACCTAAACGTCCCTGACGTCAGCATGATTTTATCGCTGACGTAGGAAGTTCCTTCTCCACGAAGGCTTGTGGAAGAGAAAGACGGATTTTCCCCAAAATCCGAGTTTCTCGTTAAAGCATGATTTAAGAAGAAGAAGAATCGAGACGAAGAGCCAACAGTTCTCGGAAATAATTCAAATTGATGAAAGACGGCGAATTGAAGTCTCAATCCTTCTTGGGGGCTACTGTCGGATATAGCGATTAGGGGTATATCCGGCATTGTCCTAAAGAGCCGGATTACTAGGGTGACCTGATTGGTAATGGATCACAGTCCATTAGACGGCCCAGTAAGCTCACGCGCAGAAGCCGAATTCTAGAAGAACCTAGACCACGGCCCACATGGTGCGGCTTGGAGTAGAAGGCGGATTCTTGCCTTCCAAGTTAGAACTTACCATAGTCTTCTAGGTTTCCATTCTGTAAGCCCTGACCCGGCTATCTATATAAAGCCAGACGGGAGAGAAGAAAGATAACAGAGAATTAGCTAGAATTCAACTCGTCGAGAAGTTGATCCTCATCGAGTTAGCAACCCAAACTCACACTGTACTATGTATACTTAAGGTTTCAGCCCTGATTTAGTGAGATTGCAAGAGTAGGAACGCCGCATAGTTGTGACGTACCGAACCTAGGTAAACTTTGGTGTCCCTGGTTGTCATACTACCACGTTCCCCCCCACGTAGATTAAATAGATCTACGTAGACTCTTGATACGTCTCCAATGTATCTATAATTTCTGATGCTCCATGATCATATTATGTCAATTTCCACTTGTTTTCTCCCTTATTTATAGCATTTTTTATACGTTTTCCGGGACTAACCTATTAACAAGATGCCAAGTGCCAGCTCCCTGTTTTCTGCTGTTTTTTGTTTCAGAAAAGTTGTTCTGGAAACATTCTCGGAATTGGACCCCACAAAGCCCGAAGTGCCTATTTTCCCCGGAAGCATCCAGAACACCGAAGAAGAGTCGAAGACGGGCACCAGGGGCCACAACATGGGGTGGCGCGCCCCCTGGCCGCGACAGCTATGGGTGTGGGGCCCATGGAGCTCCACCGCCTTTCCCCTTTCGCCTATTTAATCCCCCCGGATGGAAAACCCTAAGCACCTGATAAAAAATCCTCGAAAAGTTCCGCAGCCGCCGTCATCGTCAACCCTAGATCAGGGGAGTTCTGAAGCTGTTTTCGGCACCCTGCCGGGGAGGAGATCATCACCGGAGGCTTCTATATCACCATGTCTGCCTCCGGAGTGATGCGTGAGTAGTTCATCCTTGGACTACGGGTTCGTAGTTATAGCTAGATGGTTGTCTTCTCCTCATATGCCTCCATCTCATGAGCTGCCTATCATGATCTAGATTGATCTTATGTAATTCTATATGATGTGTTTGCTTGGATCCGATGAATATTGAACTTATGCCAACTCGATTATAGTCTTTATTTGCATATGCTATTTGTGATCTTGCATGCTTTCCGTTGCTAGTGGTTGCTATGGCCAAGTAGTTGCTAGTGACTCCAAGAGAGAGTATTTATGCTCGATAGTGGGTTCATGCCTCCTCACCACCTTGCTCGAGTGACAGAAACGTGAAGAGGGAGGATGCGATGTTGCCATTAGGGAGAAAACAGCGGTGAGAGTGCCCGCGTGCATAATCATTGCTTACATTACACACTTTGTTTAATGCAGTTATCTGTTGCTTGCAACTTAATACCTAAGGGGGTTCGGATGATAACCTGGGGGTGGATTATTAGTCATAGATGCAGATGGATTTCGGTCTATGTATATTGTTGTAATGCCCGCACTAAATATCATAGTAGTCTTCATGTCATATATGTGCACTACGGTGCAACCTCTATTTGTCAATTGCCCAGCTGTAATTTGTTCACCCAGCATGCTATCTTTTATGGAGAGACACCACTAGTGAACCTTTGAACCCCGGTCCATTTTCCACATTGTTAAACAAACCACAACTATTTCCTGTTTTCTTTACTTACTGCAAGCATACATCATTTTCCAGACTATACGTCTAATCTTTGTTTTCAGCAAGACCGGTGAGATTGACAACCTCACTGTACCGTTGGGACAAAGTATTTTGATTGTGTTGTGTGCAGGTTCCACGTTGTTGCTGACACCGGTGAAGCGCCAGCACCACCGTCAGTGGCATTAACCTTCCTGAGATCTTCTTCCTTCTACTGGATTGATAACCTTGGTTTTTAACTGAGGGAAATTCCTGCCGCTTACTCATCACACCCTCCTCTTGGGGTTTCCAACACACCATCAAAGAGCATCAACTCTCCTGTCTCTCTGCCTATTAATAACTGAGGGATGAATACCAAAAAAGGGCTTCCTGTCTAAGCAAGCAGCCCAAGTGAATAGTTGTTCCTCGGGTACACGTGTGAACGCCAAATGACAGACGTCTATTTATCAGCAGATAATTACTACTCCTTTTCTAATCAGAATTAGCAATTTTAGTTGCTATGACTCTATGTTCTCCTTAATGAAATAGGAATTCTCAAATTATTAACAAATAAAAAAATATCTCAAAAATAAAGTCGATAATGATCGAATGAAAATACCCGTAAATTTTTATTTTCTCTTTATTATATCTTTCATATATATATACGCGCTATTTGACACACAGGGTGCAGAATAGTTATTCTACACCCACTCTGTATCTTTTGAACCGTACATGATTTTTACGTCACGTAAATTTTGTTGTATTCCTTATGTCGAATAGAACGTAAGAAAAATATATACATGACATAAGACATTAATTTACGTGACCATACAAAAAAAATGAAAATATAAGTATTTTTATGACTTTTATGTTGGTATGACTCATATTTTTTCATATTTATGCCGAGTATTCTCTTATGGATGAAATATGAACGTAAATAATTACATATGTAACATAAATTTTTGATTTACGAACATAAAATAAATTGTGGGTGCAAAATAAGTTTTCTGCACCCAGTATATATATATAGGTAAATTAACAGATGCTCCATGGTGCCCATGCTCCTGTATGAATATATATATATATATATATATGGTCGCGCTATTTGACACCAGGGTGCAGAATAGTTATTCTACACCCACCCTGTATCTTTTGAACCGTAAATAATTTTTACGTCACGTAAATTTTGTCGTATTCCTTATATCGAATAGAACGTAAAATAATATATACATGACATAAAACTTTTATTTACGTGACGCTTAAAAAAAAGGAAAAAATACATATTTTTATGTTGTTTTTATGACTTTTATGTTGGTATGACTTTTTTTTTCATATGTATGCCAAGTATTATCTTAAGGATCAAACTTGAACGTAAATAATTACATACGTAACATAATTTTTTTGACTTATGAACATAAAATAAATTGTGGGTGCCAAATAAGTTTTCTGCACCCAGTGTGCCAAATAGGGTTTCTATATATATATATATATATATAGGACAAATTCATGCTACTCCCGGGTGTAGCTACACCCACATGTGTTTAGTAATGATGTATGTAGTATCTATCATACCGGAGATTATGTACGTGTAGTATGCAGTATATATACTACTTTTTATGTAGTATGTGTAATTTTTCTACATAGTCCTTTTATACGTACATATACACCGATAGTTTGGATATATAGTGCAAACTATATGCTCAACTTTATAATTTTCAAGTAATTTTTTTTGGAGTATCTTAGGTATAGTATATGAACATACTCAGACCGAAAAAGTATGACACATACCTCTGTACGGCAGTATATGAGACGTGGGTGTAGCTACACCCGGGAGTAGAAACTATTTTCCCTATATATATATATAGGAAGCCCAAATGGGGCACCAAGGAGTATGGGCACCGGTATCAAATACCGTACATTTTAGGTATGTGGACAACATATATACCTCGGCTATGTATACATTGGGTATGTAGTACGTATATATTCACCTAGGTATGCACATAGTAGGGTATACATACATAAAATATATATATATATACTTATACGTATATATACATATCTGACATGTATGCGTACACTTGTGTATATGTATTCTAGATATGTAAGGTATGAGTATACCTTAGGTATGTATACTCAAGTGTATATATATGTCATACAAATTCAAGGTATAGGTATTCAAAGTATACACAATGTAACCCTGTACAAATTAACAGTATTTCGTACATATATATAATATGTAGGTAAATTAACAGATGCTTATGTATTAGATTATTCGTCCGAGTCATATCAAATTGAAAATATCTGAAATCCAGTTCAATTATAGAAATTGGAATCAATTCTATTCTATAATAGGAAAATGCATTTGCGAATTAGAGAAATAAAAAGAAAGTTCAATAAATTTTATAATTTTTTTAAAGATATCTTATAGTTAAGAATATCAAGCTAACTTTATCTGTAAGAAGTTTTAGTAGTACATATTAACGTAATTATACAACATATGTTTTTTTAGATAAAGGGATTTTATTACTTAATGAGTAAATTCCATTTTTTACTCCATAGTTTAACAATATTGACACTAATTACCCTATTTAGCAAATTTTCATCGGTATTACCTCATTTAGCAAATGTTTTGCCAGGTTTTACCCCTTTTAAAACTTGAGAGTGATTGTTGGCCTAGGAGGGTCCTGGCCGGCAGATACATGCAGCGTGCGACGTTTCTATTTTCCTCCTGAAACTTTTTTCACGCTCCAATCAGTCCGATCTGAGCACCGATCGATTTTTTACTCAAGTTTTTAGGTGTACACATGCACTTCTTGGACGTAGTAGTCGACGATGGTAGGGAATTCATTGAGTTGATCGCTAGGGATATCAGAGCGGAGGCAGTGATCTGGGATTAAATTCATAATGTTAGACAATGTGTTTGCCGATGGAAAAAAAACATAAAAATCCACAAAGTTGTTGTGCTAGCTCAGTTGAAATCTACCAGGCAACACAGCCACAAAAACACAGAGAGACGACGTGAATTGATTAGCCATGGACAGTAACGTGTGTGCTTCCTACTTCCTATTTCATACATACGAGGTATCAAGATTTTGTGATCGGTACACTCGATTATATACTTGGTCATGGATCTAACTCAACTCAGGACACATGCATGATCAGAGTTGTCATAATCGTGATTATACCATGCGATTCTAAGACTTTGCGACCAAAATTGAGCTGAACGATTTTGCGATTCTACTAGGTAGAATCTAAGATTTTATGATTCTTTAAGTTGTGATTCTAATGTTTGCCATCCTAACATAGAAGTTCCGATCTGATTCAGAGTCACAATTCTGACAACTTTTCCCATGATGGATCTAACTCAACTCAGAACACACGCACACGGACATGCACGTAACGATGTCATGATTAATTATTTCCCAAAAGATGTTGATTATTGACAGATTTTATTTCCATTAAAGATCTTTTTGGGGCTAAAGTTTTTTGGGTGCCAAATACAGGAAAATTGCTAATTATCTATAAAATCTTAGGGAGGGTAAAAAGGGGCATAACTTTTGCTAAATGGGGTAATATGGATAAAAATTTGTTAAATAGGGTAATTAGTGTAAAAAAATGTCAAACAAGGGGGTAAAAATTGGAATTCACTGTTACTTAATAGAGATACAACATATTTTACATGGAACAGTCACCATGTCCAGTACCAACAGCTTCTTTCAGTTACAAAAGAAAGAAGTGTCTGACCAAATAGCATTATCTCCAGATTTCTATATACCATTTGCGAATTTTAATGCTTTTACAGAATCAAGACTATGTATGCCATCAACACTTCCAGATCCATACAGGATACACTTATGTGGATTATACACATTTATCCAATTTTAGACTTTTCTATCCTGAAACATCTACTCTGCATAGTAAAATCCAGTAGAGCATAGTATACATGTATTCATTTGATGAGAACAAATTTATAAAATCTACAGTAACCTACCAGAAAATACTTTACAAATCATTAGGAACGCGACCAACTTGCAAAACAGATAAGAACTCACATCGCGCTCTTCCGCGGCAAGGTACTGCTACAGCCGCTAAGCAGATGCTTCCGTGAAGTGTTAGTCACCACAATCTCAACATCTTTCCTTGGCAGTGAGAAGGTCCGTCCGGTCGCTCGCCAAGGCCAGGCACGAGGACGTAGTGGACTCCGCCTTGGCGTATAGGCTGAAGACGGAGGTGATGGCGGTCTTGTCGGCGGTGGACCGGAAGCAGGCGGCGTGACCGGTGACCACTAGGTTGTAGACGAGGCGGGACCACTCCAGGAAAGGGCCGTGGGGTTGGCGACATGGAGCTGGAACTGTGGGGGTCTCAATCCCGGGGCTCTCACGCGACAAACCATGTCCAGCAGCGAGACTCTTTGAGGGCGGGGATGATGACACGAAGGGGTTGGGGGCTCTACACATCCGTCCCTTGTTGACGTACTCGCCGAGCTCCGGAGATCCGATGCAGCTCCATGCGGTAGTTTTCATACTCCCCCGAGCTGCACCTAGACGAGGGATTTGCCATGCACTGAAGTAGAATCTTGGAACAGGTTGAGGGGTTGGTTTGGGGTGGCGCCGGAGGTTATCGAGATTGAGGGGAGAGAGATCTACGGATGGAAACCGGCAAAGGCGATTATTTTTTCTCACGCGGTTTCTTTTTGGAGAATTGGTGGTAGGAAGACGAAGAGAAACGGGAGCGCGAGGAAGGCAGGAGCGAAAGGCTCGGAGGAAGGACGATAACCAAATTTTCTTTTTAAGTAGTAGATAGAAGATAGATAGATAGAAAATAGCGTGGTTTGTTGGTTTGTTGAGATACGTTTGTTACCTAATTGACCTTAGGGGCAAGAGAATTATGGGCAACGGAGGTTGGATTGGAGTAACTTGAGGGCGGTGACATTAGTGATGTAATTAATGTGTTGTAATTAGTGCGGGGTGGCATTCATGCTGTAATTACGTTAAAGTATGATACCACCACCACAACAATCTTAATAGTAAAGATGAGGAACTAAAATCATATCTAGACATGGCCTTGTAGTTCAATGTTTGCCAACAGTCTGATAAATTGAGAGATTAAAAAATCGAGACGAGTATGTAATGCTTTGGTCTACTTTGCATGGTAGCAGATTAACTAGCCAAGCATGGCGACCAACATTGATATGTAGTGAGTTCCTTTGTCACATTTTTGAGGGATTCACATTTCATATTTTAAAATCATGTACTACATTCATGTCCATGTAGAGGCTTCGTGCATAACTACAGGCCACGGGCCCAGCCTAATATTCTTTTGGAAATGGGTAATCCCAGCCTCTACATCAAATTGATGCACATGGCTTTTATATTAAAACAAAGTATCCAGCTGAAAAGCATCCGAGTCAAATTTGATACAACTCAACCAGCAGGGCGGGTGGCCACAAAGATCAACCACCAAAAAAGAGAGAAAAAAATGCTTAGACCGCGATCCATGATATATGTCTAGAATGCAGTCATCCACCCGTGATGAAGATAGCCCATACGACCGCCATGAACCGAGAGCATCCGACATCCAAACGTCCACGCTGGTCATCTGGAAGGAGGAATGACCATATATGGATTCAGTGTGTAGCTCGATGAATGACCTGCAAAAAATGACCAGCTCTCAAATTGTTAAAAATCACATCATTACATAAATTCCAAATTTCCCAAAGAAAAACACATACACCAATGCATATAGTCGCTTTAGTAGACTTATCAACTCCATTTAGCCAATTACCAAACATATTAATAACACTATTTGGTGGAGTAATACTGAAACTAAAGTGCAATCTCCAATTTTTTCTGCCAAAATCACAAGAGAGAAACAAATGCTCAACCGTTTCATCCCTATCACAAAACACACATTTAGAACATCCTGTCCATCTTCGTTTAACTAGATTATCCTTAGTCGGCAATTCTTTACGGTTAAGAAACCACATAAAGTTCTTGATCTTTACTGGTACTTTTAACTTCCATAAATATTTTTTGTAAGAATCTAGTATTGTCATTTATTAGATCAGTGTAGAACGACTTAATAGTAAACACTCCTGAATCTGTTATTTCCACACTATCGAATATTGCTCCTCCGATAGAGAGACATCCACTAATCTTTCTACCAAATGAAGCCACTAAATCCATTTGTCCCCATGCAAGAATCTCCTAACCTCAATGTTTGGAGGGTCATGATCAAGGACTTGTGCAACAACCACATTCTTACGACGCACAATATAAAAGAGAGAAAGATACTGCAAGGCTAATGGTGTTCCATCCAACCATGGATCCTCCCAAAATCTAGTGCTTTCGCCATTGCCAATAGAAAAGGAAATACGATAAAAAAAACTCCTTCTTACCCTTTCTAGAATGGAGAGTCCGTTAGTTTAGCCTCAACCTGAGCTAAGGGTAAACCTTTAATATACTTATTGTGTAGCAACTCATGCCACACTCCATCATATGTTAAAAGTTTAAATATCCACTTCGCATGTACACATTTATTATTTACATAAAAACATTAAATCACAAGACCACCTTAATCTTTGGGATGACACACAATACTCCATTTGGTTAGGCGATATTTTTTTTGTCTGGTCATGCTGCCAAAAGAAACGAGACCTATAAAAGTCTCTCCTTCACGCCAACAGGTAGCTCGAAGAACGAGAGTAGAAACATTGGTAAACTCGACAAAACCGAATTAATGAGGACAAGAGGGTCTCCATATCAGAGCAACTTTCCTATCCACGAAATCTTCTCAAAACGGTCCTCAATAGGTTTCTATTCTCTATTAAGCAGCTTGCGGTAATTGATATGTCCAAAACGTATCTCCTTTTCTGAACACTTTTGCTATTGTTTGCCTCTAAACTTGTGAGTTTTGGATACAACTAACACGGATTAACATTGTTTTCAGCAGAATTACCTTGGTGTCTCGTTTTGTGCAGAACAATCAACTTTCCGGAAATTTCCTGGAAAAGATCCTGAAGTCCTTATTTTACCCGATGACCGCCGGAGCCAGAAGAAGAGCCGGAGGGGGGAAGGAGGGGCCCACAACATGCCTGGGCGCCCCCTAGGTCGCGCCTACGGGTGGTGTGGTGGCCCCAGGCACCCCCTCGGGCACCCCTTTCGACTACTTATGCCCTGTAACCCTAAAAGAGAGGGGGGTTTGTCATATCCCATAAAAACACATCACAGCGTCGCCGCCACCTCGAAACTCAATTCGTGGATTAGAAGTTCCTGTTTCGGCACCCTGCCGGGATGGGGATTCGGAGGAGATCATCGCCATCGTCATCGCCACCACTTCTCCATCAACCATCCATGATTCCCCTATCCATGTGTGAGTAATATCCACTGTAGGCTGAGAGGGATGAAAGGGATTGGATGAGATCGTTCATGTAATAATGCCAGATTGATAGGGCATAGTGCCTAGTATCCGTTGTTAGTGCTTTATATCGTTGTTGCAAGTTGTTATGCTTAATGCTTGTCACTAGGGCTCGAGTGCCATGATATTAGATCTAAACATTATATTGTATCATGAGTATAATTATATTTCTTGATCATATATGCAAGTTGTTTACACATTTCATTGTCTAGAACCCGAGGCCCCAAAGTGACAATAATTGGGATAACCGGAGGGGATGGCTGTGATGTGAGGATCACATGTGTTCACGGAGTGTTAATCCTTTGCTCAAGTGCTTTATTAAAAGGAGCACCTTAATTACCAATGGTTTCCCTTGAGGCTCGCTGCAAATTGGCGGATAGGACAAAAGATGTTGTGCATATTTATCATTGTGAGCATGTACGACTAAATTGGAACACATGCCTATGGTTTGCCTAGAACTTGGACGATTTATTATTATCTATCTTCAATGCCCATGTTTTGATTATTATATGAACTATCTTATCCATGAAACACCCGTTCATCCATCCCTACACCTATAATACGTTAATTCTGTTGTTTCCCACAATCACTATTGTTGTTACTATTTTACTCCTAGTGTTATCTTACTACTACTGCTGCTATAAAACTGTTACCACTGATAAACTGTTGCGAGCAAGTCTACTTTCAGGTGCAGCTGAACTGACAACTGAGTTGTTAAGTCTTATAAATATTTTTTGGCTCCCCTTGTGCTGAATCAATAAATTTGGGTTTTACTTCCCTCGAAGACTGTTGCGATCCCCTATACTTATGGGTCATCAAGACTATTTTCTGGCGCCGTTGCCAGGGAGCATAGCTTTATTTATTTTCTCACTTGAACGTGATATTGTTTGTTGTAAGCCTTTCGTCATGGGTAAAAATCGTGATGGAAAAGTTCCTATATTAACATCCACTACAACGAGAGTTACAACTCTGGACACCTCTGTTGCTCTTGATTCACCATCTATAATGAGTAAGCTTCTTACACCACCACATGCTACACACATTGCTACTTCTGCTGAGTCTAAAATGCTTCTGATACTTTTGATGATGCTTCTACTATGCTTGATGATACTGGTTCACTAGGTCCTTTCCTAGATGCTACAATTGCTAGAGCTAAACAAATTGAAAACACTGAAATTCCTATTGAAAATGTTGGTACACCTGTTAATTCACCCGAGTATAGAGAAATTCCTAGTGATGAAACTTACATTCAACCTACAGATGACTTTATTGAAAAGTTCAAGCTACTACTAGCGCAAGTGCTCTTAAGAGTATTCTTGCAAGACATGATGTTAGATATAAATCTTCTCCTGATGTTAAGTTTGCTACATCTCCCATACACATTAAAGTTAAGGATTATGATTTCTCTCTAGATTTATCTTATATATCTATTGTTGAGAAAGAACCTTTTTGTGGTACTGAAAGTAAAAGTGTTATGGAACATATGAATGAGCTTTCATCTTTGAGTAGTGTATTTTCTGATGATATTAAGATACGCACTTACTTTGTTACCAAGATCTTCCCTTTCTCATTGAAAAATGAAGCTAAAACTTGGTTTAACAATTTGTCATCTGGATCTATTGATAGTCCTATGGGTTTGGTTAATGCTTTCTTTCAAAAATATTTTCCTGCTAGTGCTCAACATGCTGCTTTGCAGAATATGTTTAACTTTAAGCAAATTGAAGGAGAGAAAATGCCTGAATCTTGGTCAAGGCTTTGTTCTTTAATAAGAGCTAGCCCTGGATCCATTACCTATAAATGAGCTCCTAGATATATTTTATAATGGACTAACTATTGAATCTAGAACATACCTGGATAGTTGTGATGGTTGTGTTTACAAGAAAAGAACACCAGAAGAAGCTGAGGAATTATTGGCTAAAATAGCAAAAAAAATCATGTTGATTGGACTATACCCGAGTCTACACCAACACCATAACCAACACCAACACCAACACGCAAGAAGAGGGGAATGATTGAATTAAATGATGAGGGATGCCAAAAATCTCTTAAAGAGAGGGGTATTAAATCTCAAGATGTGAAGAACCTACCACCTTAGAAGAATTATGTAAGCCAATTCCTCATCCATCAACATTTGAGGTACACTCTCTCCAATATTTTGATAATAGAGATATTCCCTATTCTAAACCACCTGATCAATGCTTAGATGAATTTGATAATTATATTGTTAAGAAAGACAACTTTAATATGAGAATGCAGAATCATATAATGGAAAACTCTAGAGCTATTGATAATTTGCATGGTATTATTGAGAGAACCTCTAGTGATGTTAAAATGCTTGTTAAATATTTCATATGGTTCAAACTCAAATTGATCAAATGACTAAAGTGCAAAAATATTTGCTAGCTAATGCTTCTATAGAAAAACATGTTTGTGAAATACTTACTAGAGGTGGTGTTTCTACTCAAGATCCCTTGTATCCTGAAGGACATCCTAAAAGAATTGAACAAGATTCTCAACAACCTAAAACTAATAGTTCTCCTTCTAAGAAAAAGAAGAAGAGACATAAAACTGTTGTAGAATCTCCCGAACCTGCTAAAGATCCTAATAGTATATCTATCTCTGATGCTGAAACTAAAAGTGGTAATGATAAAAGTGATGCTTCTGATAAAGAAGAAACTGAAGTTGAACCTGAAAAGCAAACTAAAATTGCAAAGTATACTAAGGAGGATTTCATTGCTAATAAACATGGTAATGAAAGAGAGCCTTGAGTATAAAAAGAAATGCCTTTTCCTAATAAGAAACACAAATCAAAGGAGGAAGAACATTATAACAAGTTTTGTGAATGGATGAAACCTTTTTTTGCAAATTCCTTTAACTGATGCTATTAAGTTTCCTAGTTACTCTAAATATATGAAAGATATTGTCTCTAACAAAATTAAAATTCCTAATGAGGAAATTTCCACTATGGTTGCTAATTTCTCTTTCAATGGCAAGGTTCCAAAGAAGCTTGGAGATCATGGTATTCCCACTATTCCTTATTCTATTAAAAATAACTATGTTAGAACTACTTTATGTGATTTGGGAGCAGGAGTTAATGTTATGCCTTTTTCTCTCTGTAAGAGGCTCTCTCTAGAAAAACTGATACACACTGATATATATTTGCAATCGGCTGATAAATCTACTGCTATTCATGTTGGTATATGTGAGAATGTTCCTGTTCAAGTGACTACTAACTGTTTATATTGAATGACTTTGTTGTGTTGGAAATGCCTGAAGATAATAATATGTCTATTATTCCTGGGAGACCTTTTCTTAACACTGTAGTGTTTGTTATTGATTGCAATCAAGGAAAAGTAACTTTTAATGTTAATGATAAAGAGCATATAGTTTATTTTCCCAAGAAGATTGATAGGAGATATGGTCTAAATTCAATTAAAAATATTGAGACCATCAAGATTGGAGAATTCTATTGTTCCATTCCAATACCACCAAAAGAATATGAAATTATTTTGATTGGGACAATGTCTATCAATGTTGAGGTAACATAATCATTTAGTGATAAGAAAAGTTTTGCTTCATATAAAAATTGTTTTGGTAACAAGACTTGATCAACCTTGTTAACAAAGTGATTTTGAATGAAGAGAACTATGTTTCCACTATGTTTTCATTTTTACCTTTATGTTTTCAATATGTTCTAACCATGTTACTTTAGTATAATTATGTTTCCACCATCTATAGTCATGTTTTCATCTCGATTACTGTGGTTACTCATGTTTTCACCACCCATAATTTGTTTTCACCACTTCCACCTTTGTTTTCACTGGTTATTTGCCTATTGGAGTGTCTTAGAACCTCTGTAGTTTTGGCTTTGGTTTTGTTTTCCACCTTTCTATTTTTTCTAGTTTTTAATTATTTATTAAATTCTGGAAATTGCTCGAAAATGAAGTTTCTCAAAAACTCCAGAAAAATTATATTAAATTTCTACGTAAAAAATGAGGCAGAGAGGCACCTGGGAGACCCTAGGGGGGCCACCATGCAGGCACACCATGCCTGGGCGTGGCCTGGCCCCTGGTGGCGCCTGCACATGGTGTGGGCCCCTGGCCCTCTACTAGCTCTCCTCCCTACCAAACACTCCACTCTCTCTCCCAAACTCGAAAACATTCCTAGAACCCGAGCTCTTGATGTTCTTCTTCGTGAATTTATCGATCTGTTTGCTCGGCCCATCATTGTTGCTGAAATTTGGTGCATTATCTCTCTGGTATGTGACTCCTCGGATTATCCAAGTAGAATTTTATTTGGTGGAGTATTTCTTGAGTATTTTGGTACTGTAGGTGACAGGTTGTGTGAGCTAGCATGCTTTATTTGTGTGAAATAATTTAGTTTTGATGCATGTTTAGCCCTCCTACAAGTCTCTATAGTAGTTCCTATCATATAGTTGCTTGAAACCAATTTTTGTAATGCTTGTTTAAGAATTTTAGAAATGGATTACAATGTGTATCAACTTAACCAGCATGAGTTGGAATTGCATGAGGTCATGCCAGTACACCGTGAAGAAAGAGTATTTCCATCAATTTATCCATGCCAGGAATTCATGCACGCTACGGGAATTCTGCAGGATTTCCATACTCTTGTGGCTAATGCAGGATTGGAACGTTTTATTGAGGATGAACCTACCCAACATATTAAACTAACTATGTCTGTGGTGCTGGATTTTCTCTTTAGCTGGTCCTCGCCTAACCCCATGGTCCATTATAAAATTTATAATAAAGCTGTCAACTTGCCTTTCGATGATTTTTGTGCAGCTATTAAAGTGCCACAATGGGGATCATGTGGACAGATAAGAAGGCATCCCAAACCATTGATGGATCTATATGAAGAAATTTCTGTCGCACCCAAGGTTTCTAGAGGATACTCATCGCACGAACTGGAAGTCAGGTGCTTGGATTATGGGGCATGACTGCTCCCACGTCCCAGCTTCCTGGTAGGCCTGCGCTTATGCGCGACAACACAAGCCCTGCTTCCACCGTCGAAGTAAACTATCCGCTAGGAACCTAAGGCACTACTGTCGACGTACTTCATAACAAGCACGCACGGTACGTCAACAGTTTGGTACAAATGATAGCACAGAATGTCTCTAAGACACAAAAGAATGAAATAAGGGCAACTGGCCTTCATTAAGGCAGAAATATCGAATACAAACATCCAGAGGACACATGTCCCAACATATCATCCATTACAACAGCGGAAGCAATCAAAGGGGTCTGAGTACAGACAAATCCATGGCTTAAGAAGCCGGAGAAAATAAATAATAGCGAAGCCCATCCACGTAGGTCTGGATCCTGCCCTGGTCCAGCTAACTACTCGTCTGCAGACTCGTCGAACTCCACAAAGTAGCCATCCTGGGAAGCATCGTAGTCGTAGTCGTACTCTGCGTAAACCACAGCCCCAACGGGGTCAGTACATCCAAGTACTGGCAAGCAAGACTCACAGTTCCTCAAAGAGTTACCCGTCAACACAAGCATTGATGCTTGGGATCAACGGAAGAAAGGGGTGACATGAAAGTTGCTGCTAGCTGCTCTAAACAACTACAGAAGATAACTACAAGTTCCGGCTAACAGAAAAGATAAGATCGAGGATTGTAACCAACTGAAAGATAACTTCAACCAAACCCATCCTGGACCTCGCCCCTTATCCAAAGAAGCAATCCGAGGATAACTCACACGGTTGTGATAAGGTGATTCAAGTTATTGTGTGAATAACCTATTACTAGTCAATTTATTAATCATTGGGTGAACATGATTGATCATTATGTTGAAGTTGTCCTGAGTACTTGTTAGCCAGTACTTTCACCAAGTAATCCATAACCGCGGAAAACACGGCTTCTCGAGAAGATTATCCCTGCAGGGTTGCACCAATTTGGCCGTACACTCATGAATATCCCGCCAGATGGGATGCCTCCCACCAAGCGGGGCACTCAACACAACCAACCATTCTTCGCATCAAGCCCAAAGAACCTTGGGCGCACGGCTAATCAAGCCCAGAAGAAAATGGACCATCATAGCACTCTAAGACCGTGTCCCCCTATATGCCGACTACGAAAGTTCCACCCTGCGCTGGGCTCGCAAAAACATGCATGCGGCAAATGGAAAACACGAACTAAATGAGGCGATTTGGACGAGATGCGAATCAGGTCAAGTTGAGGGGGGCGCCCATACTCGCTTCCCAAATGCGGGTAGTGCGCTCATCATGGATCAGTAGACAAGACCCTTTTCCTATTAGGGTCGACACTAGCAGGCTCCAAAACCTCTCATGGGCCTCCTGCCGGTGCCTTATCATCAAATTATTATTACCATTAGCAATTAACAGGATTGATTGATTAACAACGAGCCCCGGTACAAGATAAGATAGTAAAGCAGTAACCGACAACAGACTCGAGTAAAAGCAACCCTAAGCATGCTAGATAATACCAAGGCACAAGCAAAGGCTGTAGGTATGGAGGTGAGGCAATATCATTGGCTCAGGAATCATGTGATAGGTTCGGAGACAAGCAACGATACATAGGGCTAGCAATAGTAGACAAAAGGATAGTATCGACAACAAGTGTGGAAAGGAACTCGATGATTCATGTGAGTGATAACTTGCCTGGCAGCTCAGCCTCGTACTGGGCTAGGTCCTGAGTAGTGGTGTCGTAAGGCTCGTCGGTACCAACGTCGTCGTCTAATCGAGAAGAAGCAAAAACAACAACGAAGGAAGACGGGCAATCAATACAGGGCATAGGTGCACAAACATTGGATGATGCATGTCACGTTTGATAGATGCACCAAACTAAACTAGTTGATATGAGACACAAGTTTAAATGGATTCCATATGCAAAGGTTGCATATGGAAGCCCATGCTTTAGAGTTGAATTAATTGTTCTATCACTAAGCATCATGTGTAAGTGACTTAGTATGATGCATGCATGATGAATAACAATAACATAACAATTTAAATGCAATTGGAATGATAGTTAACAATTTAGAAAAGCATTTATTAAGTTTGGAATTTTGTTACTTAAGCATGGTACACAAAACAATTATTGTTTTCATCAAGTTAGGGTGTGCAAAACAATTTACAATTTTTATATTTGAAAAGGTTATCAAATTTTAGTTGAGTTACATGTTTCACATTTTGAAATTGGACTTTGGATTAATTAGTTATGAATTAAACAATATTAAACAAGTTTTAATTGAATTTAAAACAAGCTTAAATATTAATTGAATTTTTATTTGTTCAAACCATAAATTCAAATCCACATTTGAAAAGTTCACACTTTGGTGGTTTGAAAACATAATTTGCATGTTCAAAATATTTTTTATTAATCAAGTTATGATTTTTATCAAATTTAGTTGAATTAAACAAGGTTTAAATTGTTTAGGCAATTTAAATTATTCAAACCAGAAAACAAAATTTATATTTGAATAGAGTATTCAAAAAGGTGTGAAAAACATATTTTATTTGAATTATTTGAAAACAGTATGAATTAGTTATGAATTATTTCAATTTGCATTTGAATTATTCAAATTTGAAATTTAAAAGTATTTTGAAAATTCAAAACAGAACACAAGTTGAAAATTTGGAAAGATTATGAAATTTGGATCAGAATAGACATCAAGTTTGTATTTATTGGATGCATAGATTAAAAGTTATTGCATTTTAAAGTTTATAGGTTATTCTGCCCATTTTAAAAAGAATTAGAATTAACAGATTCGATTTAATTTGTTTGTTACCGTGCAGGGCTTACACACACACGCTGACAGGCAGGGCCCAAGGCCAGCGTGGCAAACGCGCGCTGGCGTGGCAAGGAGGGCCACTGCCAGGTGGGCCGCGCGTTGGGAGAAAAAATCTCCAAAAAGATTTGCGGCCGCGGGGCTCGAACCCGCGAGCTCCACTGCGCGCTGCAAGACTGAAACCAGATGCGCTGCTGAACGTTCGTTACTAGTAGTAGCTACGCAGCAAAGTTAAGGTTCAGTTACGCGCTGCTATCTGACGAAACTGACGAACGCGCGGTTGCTCGACGGACAGAGATTCAGAAAGCTCGCCGGAGTGAAATCACGGCCGTGCTCTGCGTGGTTGAGGTGTGCGCATGCTGCAGAGATGTGCGCGGACCTGATGCAAAGAGGAAGGGAAGCGATCGGTGCTCACCACCGTTTGTAGAGGGGCAGAGGCTCGACGGTGATGACGCGAGGCTGACGACGGCGGTGACGCGGACAGTCGAGGACGGCGGCGAGCTCCTGGTGGTCCTCCTTGCGTGTTCTAGTGTTCAAAGGGTAGCGGGGAGGGTGGCGGTGCTAATCCCGTGCTCCAACGTCGACGAGAGGCCCTGCAACGACGGCGAGGTCCTCGGATTCAGAGAGTTGGCACGGTGGCCGGAGAGAGGAGAGAAACGCGGCGGCGATTCTGATGCTTACCCGGGACGATTTGGGGTACAGCAGTGAGAGGAGTGGGTGGCGACGAGGTTGCAGTGGTTGGGTGGCTAGATGGGAGCTAGACACGGCGGCGCCATGGATTTCTTCAGAAGCTCGCCGGCGGGATAGTTGCAGAGAGGGGGGGAACCGTCGATGGTGGAGGCGATTGGCGGCGCTGCGAGGAACCCTAGAGCGATAGGGTAGGCACGGGGGACCTAGAACCCTACTTATAGGCGTGGAGGCGCCTGGCGGCCGCCGTGGTCGCGCGCGGTCGCGGTGGATGCCGCCGATGGCTTGCCGTACGGGAGGGAGAAGGAGGATTAGAAGGGGAGCACGAATCTTGGCGCACGAACCGGTAAGTTGCGCTGGGCTGCTGCGCTGTTAGTTGTTAGGTGGGCTTGGGCTGCGGTAGATAGTTAGCTGCCTCCTGTTTTCCTTTTATTCTTTTCTGTTTTATATATTTTTTGTAGTTTTCTTTTTGGAGAAAACTGTTAAGGTTTTAATCAAGAAAAATTACAGAAAAATTTAGTTAAGCTTCTTAGTTAAATAGAAACCATATTGTAAACTTGGATTTCAAAAATTGAAATTTAAAATTATAGTTTGTGTTTGAATCCAAAATAGAGGGATTTGAGTTTAATAAAACCTTAATAAAAACATGTATAAGAATAGGGTTACCCCTAGGGTTTTAGAATGATTTAGAGGGGGAAGAAATGTTTGGTGAGTTTTATGGTTTCCAAAAGGTACTGATTTGAGAATTTGGAAATGATTTGAATTTAATTGGTGGAATTAAAGGAATGATTTGAGGCAACAATTTAATAGTTGAACATTAATGAATTATTTAGAAAACAATGAAAGGTTTTGTTTTGCAATTCTTTGTTTGAAAGATTGTAACAGACAAGTGTGAAAACAAGGTTTGATTCAAGTTTAAATTTCATATGAAAACAATGCAAACAGAAATAAAACAAATGCAATGAGATGATGACATGATGCATTGCTTGAAAATAAACAAGAAATGGAACCACTAAGGGATGTTTTCATACTTGGATGTTACAAAACGCCCCCCCTTGAAGGAATCGCGCCCCGAGATTCCCTACCGAGAAATGAACAGGTCCGGATACTTCTTGCGAAGATCCTCTTCGGTCTCCCACGTTGCCTCTTTATCAGAATGATGCGACCATTGGACTTTCAAGAACTTGGTGCTCTTGTTGCGAGTCTTACGCTCGGTCTCATCGAGAATACGAATAGGGTGCTCCTCATAAGATAGATCATCTTGCAGCTCAATGGAATCATGATCAACTGCACGATCTGGATCTTTGAAACACTTCTTGAGTTGTGACACGTGGAACACATCGTGCACTTTGGAAAGTTTTTCTGGAAGTTCAAGACGATAAGCATTCTCTGCACGTCTTGAGAGGATGTTGAAAGGGCCAATGTATCTTGGTGCAAGCTTTCCTTTCACACCAAAACGATGGGTGCCTCTGAGGGGAGTTACACGGAGATATGCCTTCTCACCAGGTGCATAGACCATATCCCTGTGCTTGCTATCATAATAGCTCTTCTGACGAGACTGAGCAATCCTGAGATTGTCACGAATGATTCGAACCTTCTCTTCGGCTTCCTTAACAATGTCAGGGCCTAAAAGTGAACGTTCACCAGCTCCAGACCAATTGATTGGACTCCTGCATCTGCGACCATACAGTGCCTCAAATGGTGCCATGCCTAGGCTTGCCTGGTAGCTGTTGTTGTAGGAGAATTCAGCATATGGAAGGCAATCCTCCCATTTCATGCCAAAGGAGAGACCACATGCTCTGAGCATATCCTCGAGAATCTGATTGACTCTTTCGACTTGCCCCTGAGACTGAGGGTGGTAAGCTGTGCTGAACAGAAGTTTGGTGCCCAATGCTTCTTGAAAGCTTTTCCAGAAATGAGAAGTGAAGATACTTCCACGGTCTGAGCTTATTTCCAATGGAACACCATGAAGGGGAACAACCTTTGCTGTGTAGAGCTCTGCTAACTGGCTAGCTGAGATAGTTTCCTTTACAGCATAGAAGTGAGCAACCTTAGTGAGACGATCAATAACAACGAAGATTGCATCGTTGCCCTTTTTGGACTTTGGAAACCCAGTAACGAAGTCCATTTCAATCATGTCCCACTTCCACTCAGGAATTTTCAGAGGTGTGAGTAGACCTGCTGTCTTCTGATGGACTGCCTTAACACGTTGACAAACGTCGCATTCAGAAACGTATTGAGCAATTTCACGTTTCATGCCAGGCCACCAATACAGAGTCTTGAGATCCTGGTACATCTTTGTACTTCCAGGGTGAATGGATAGAGGAGTTTCATGAGCCTCCTTGAGAATGATATCCTTGAGACTTTGAATCTGAGGGACTGCAATGCGTCCTTCGAAGAACACAGTTCCCTTGCCATCAATTGAGAAGGACTTGAACTTATCATTGCCTTCCTTGATTTGCTCTACCATCTTCTTGATTTCATTATCACGAAGTTGTTCAGAACGAATCTTGTCCTCGAGAGTTGGGCTGGCTGTCAAGCTAGCAAGGTATCCTTCAGGAACAAGACCAAGGTTCAGCTTCTGGAATTCTTCATGAAGTGGAGGTTGGCTTTCCATGATCATGAGATTATTGCAATAGGATTTGCGACTGAGAGCATCGGCCATAACATTAGCCTTGCCTGGAGTGTAAGAAATGGTGAGATCAAAGTCTTTAATCTTCTCAATCCATCTCCTTTGCCTGAGGTTCAGATCTGGCTGAGTGAAGATGTATTTCAGACTCTTATGATCGGAAAAGATTTCAGTTTTGTTTCCCAACAAGTATTGTCTCCATTTCTTGAGGGCAAACACAACTGCTGCAAGTTCAAGATCATGAGTGGGATAGTTTTGCTCATGTGGGTTCAACTGACATGAAGCATAAGCCACAACTTGACGTTCTTGCATAAGAACTGCTCCTAGGCCTTGGAGAGATGCATCACAGAATATCTGGAAAGGTTTGGTGGTATCTGGGCCAACTAGAACAGGTGTGGAAGTGAGTTTAGTCTTCAGGAGGTTGAAACTCTCATCACATTGTGGAGTCCAAACGAACTTTTTGTCCTTCTTTGTGAGATCAGTGAGAGGTTTAGCAATATTGGAAAAGTTTTGGACGAAACGACGGCAATAGCTAGCCAAGCCAAGAAAACTTCTGACTTGCTTCACCGTCTTAGGGGGTTTCCAATCAACAATTGCCTTAACCTTTTCAGGATCAATGGCAATGCCTTTGGCAGAGATGATATGACCAAGATATGCAACTTCTGGAATCCAGAACTCACATTTGGAAAACTTGGCATACAGACGATGCTCGCGAAGTTTCATGAGAGTGAGACGAAGGTGTTCTCCATGCTCTTCCTCGGATTTGGAATAGACTAGAATGTCATCAAGATATACCACAACGAACTTGTCGAGGTATTCATGGAAGACAGAATTCATGAGTCTTGAGAACGTTGCCGGTGCATTGGTGAGACCAAAGGACATGACGGTGTATTCATATAGACCGTAACGAGTGGTGAAAGCTGTCTTAGGAATATCTTCCTTTCTGATCTTTATCTGATGGTAACCCATCCTCAAGTCCAACTTTGAGAATATTGAGGCTCCAGCAAGTTGATCAAAAAGATCATCGATACGAGGAAGTGGATACTTGTTCTTGATGGTTTTCTCGTTGAGAGGACGATAGTCAACCACGAGTCTTTTTGTTTGATCCTTCTTGGCAACAAACAGAGTTGGGCAACCCCAAGCGGAGGAACTAGGCTGAATGAAACCTTTGTCCATATACATATCGATTTGCTCCTTCAACAATTTCAGTTCAGGAGGAGCTATCTTATATGGATGCTTAGAGATTGGAGCAGTACCTGGCTCAAGCTCGATCACGAACTCAACTGCTCTGTCCGGAGGCATCCCTGGCAACTCTTCTGGAAAGACGTCAGGGAATTCACAAACCACCGGAACATTTTCAATTGCAGGAAGGGGTTTGGCATCGAGGCTGAACAGCTGAACAGAACTTGATCCATATGGAGAATAGACTATCTGGCCTGAAGTGTGGGAGAGAGTTATTGACTTTTGAGCACAGTCAATTTTAGCTTTGTGGGTCCTCAACCAATCCATACCCAGAATGACATCAATGTCAGAATTTCCCAGCAACATGAGTGAAGCAAGGAATATGCGACCTCCAATTAGGATCTGATTGTCCATGCTTATCTTGGAAGTAATCATTTTATTTCCCGGAGAGTGCACATAGATTTGATTGCTTAGCGGAACCAGAGCTAAATTGTACGTTGTAGCAAAGATCTTTGACACAAATGAATGCGATGCTCCAGTATCAAACAACACTTTAGCTGGAACAGAGTTTACGGGTAATATACCGAGAACGACGTCAGCAGCCTCCTCAGCTTTGTCGGCCTTGATATGGTTCACCCTCGCGTTCCTCCCGACAGGCCTATTGTTGGAGTTGAAGGCTTTAGCCGGGGGAGCACGAACCATAGCCTGGTTGGTGTTGGGGCGAGGAGGTAGGGGTAGCTGCTTCTGAGTGCACTTATCAGCATAATGTCCAGTATCCTTGCACTTGTAGCAAGTGACGACACGAGAAGGACCTGGCCTTGGCTGCCCCATCGGAAACCTCTGACCCTGCATCTGAGATGGGTTGGGTGGGCGGGGACCAAAGCCTGGAGAAGCTTGGGCATTTGGAGCCCGAGTGACAGCACCATTTGGCACCCAGATGCGGCGCTTCTGCGGAGGGGTGGTCATGTTGGAGGAGGAACCACCCTCACGCGAGTGCTTGCGGGACTCTTCGAACGCCTTGCGCCCATTCTCCTCATTGAGCGCGGTGTTCACGAGCTCCACGAAGTCCTTGCACTTGATGTTTGTGAGAGCGTACTTCAGTTCCGGGTTAAAACCTCGGCGGAACCTTGCCATCTTCTTGGCTTCGGTGGACACTTCGTCACCAGCGTACCGAGCGAGACGATTGAACTCGTTCTGGTAGCCGAGAACGTCCAGCTTGCCCTGTCTGAGAGAGCAGAATTCCTCACGCATCCTTTCCATGAGACCATCCGGGATGTGGTGCTTCAGGAAGGCATCTCTGAAACATCCCCAGTTGATAGGAAAGCCAACCCTCATGGCCTGGTAGTTCTCCCACCAAGTAGCTGCCTGACCCTTCAGTAGGTAGGTGGCGTACTTGACCTTATCCTCTTCTGCAACATGAGCAATCTCCAGAGCTCTTACTACGTCACGGATCCAGTCATCAGCATCCAGGGGCTCACGTGTTGCCACGAAAGCTTTTGGGCCCAAGCTGAGGAAGTCCTTGATGGTGACCCTTGGAGCATTCTGGTTGTGTTGCTGGTTAGCCTGGATCTGGGCCATCTGTGTCACCACTTGGGTCATCTGAGCCAACAGTTCCCCCATTGGTGGTGGCGGAGGCGGGGTGTTCCTGGTTGGAGGCATCCTGAACAGAAATTCATTTTAGCACAACAACAGAAAAGGATAGACTTGGTAACCGAAAGATAGATTATTCCGACGCATGAATAGATAACCAACAGGTACATCATCGCATGTTCAAATACATCAGAATATCCAACAGACCAATACATGGTTCGAAAACGAAAGGATAAACTAGACACAGCTAGTAATGGATACAACGGTACTCCCATGCTCATCACGCAGGACGGCGGTGAGTAGTACGACGAGAGATACGGTGAGGAGGAATCCCACGGAAGTAGGTATCACGACGATCCATGTAGATAGGAACTGCTCTGAGAGCAACTCTCGGTGTGGTGAAGTAGAAAGCGTCCTCTCCCTGTGCTCCATAGCGGGGAATCCCTGTGTAACCAGCTCCGAGGTCGAGAAGTGGGCCTCTGATCGGCTCGTAACCTCCAGCATCTGGCAACGGAAGACCAGCTGGCTGAACGACACGTGCGAAGCGCTCGTCTCCAACAAAGTCTGTGGTGTACATCGCCAGACGAGTGAGAGCAAGGTGGAGCTGCTCCCTGACTGAGGCTAACTCCTGAGAAAGTGCGGAAGCAACGGCATCACTGTGACTAGCGAACTGGGCAGTGATCTGGAGCCTGGAGCTATCAGTCTCGTAGGTATCCATGTCGCGGTGGACAGTGAAGTGAACTCCCGCTGCCGTGATGTAACCACGGGGGATGTGACGAAAACTGGACTTATCAAAACCCCAGTAGTCAGCACGGAGGACGGTGAGACTCACGTACGCTGCCTGCTGCACTGCCATATCCACTGTGGACCCTACTGCCTCGTACTGGTGTGCAATGCTCCTGCCATCATCCGACAGAATGTAGACGATAGCCCGGTAGCAAGTCTGGTCAAACTCTCGCTGGTGCTCGTAGACCTGGTACTCTGGTGCCCAACGGAACCCCAGATAGGTAACCATGTCTCTCAGCAACTCCGGAAAACCGGCGGTGTTCTCACAGCGAGTCATGCGAACCACCTGCGGGTAGTAGCTGAGACCCATCTGCAGATTATTTGGAAGGTTTTGATTAGACTCCGGTAGATGAAAAAGGATGTGGAAAACAACAACAAGGTTCAACGGACGATAATGATGTTGAAAAGAACATGATATCGAAGCAACATCGGGAAAACGAGACCAAAATCCTGAGGTACTACAGAGAACCCAAAACACGTGAAATCCTAACTTGAAAGTTTAGGTGAGAACAGAAAACAACGTTGCACTTCCTTACCAGAAAAGGGTGGGTGGGTGGGGAAAGAAGAAAAATGGCAGAATTCCTACTCTCTCGTTTCATTTTTCCTATATAGCTACAAAATAGTTTCTAGACTCAACTGCGACCAGTAAAAAGGGATCCTATAGGCAGACAGGCTCTGATACCATTTGTCGCACCCAAGGTTTCTAGAGGATACTCATCGCACGAACTGGAAGTCAGGTGCTTGGATTATGGGGCATGACTGCTCCCACGTCCCAGCTTCCTGGTAGGCCTGCGCTTATGCGCGACAACACAAGCCCTGCTTCCACCGTCGAAGTAAACTATCCGCTAGGAACCTAAGGCACTACTGTCGACGTACTTCATAACAAGCACGCACGGTACGTCAACAGTTTGGTACAAATGATAGCACAGAATGTCTCTAAGACACAAAAGAATGAAATAAGGGCAACTGGCCTTCATTAAGGCAGAAATATCGAATACAAACATCCAGAGGACACATGTCCCAACATATCATCCATTACAACAGCGGAAGCAATCAAAGGGGTCTGAGTACAGACAAATCCATGGCTTAAGAAGCCGGAGAAAATAAATAATAGCGAAGCCCATCCACGTAGGTCTGGATCCTGCCCTGGTCCAGCTAACTACTCGTCTGCAGACTCGTCGAACTCCACAAAGTAGCCATCCTGGGAAGCATCGTAGTCGTAGTCGTACTCTGCGTAAACCACAGCCCCAACGGGGTCAGTACATCCAAGTACTGGCAAGCAAGACTCACAGTTCCTCAAAGAGTTACCCGTCAACACAAGCATTGATGCTTGGGATCAACGGAAGAAAGGGGTGACATGAAAGTTGCTGCTAGCTGCTCTAAACAACTACAGAAGATAACTACAAGTTCCGGCTAACAGAAAAGATAAGATCGAGGATTGTAACCAACTGAAAGATAACTTCAACCAAACCCATCCTGGACCTCGCCCCTTATCCAAAGAAGCAATCCGAGGATAACTCACACGGTTGTGATAAGGTGATTCAAGTTATTGTGTGAATAACCTATTACTAGTCAATTTATTAATCATTGGGTGAACATGATTGATCATTATGTTGAAGTTGTCCTGAGTACTTGTTAGCCAGTACTTTCACCAAGTAATCCATAACCGCGGAAAACACGGCTTCTCGAGAAGATTATCCCTGCAGGGTTGCACCAATTTGGCCGTACACTCATGAATATCCCGCCAGATGGGATGCCTCCCACCAAGCGGGGCACTCAACACAACCAACCATTCTTCGCATCAAGCCCAAAGAACCTTGGGCGCGCGGCTAATCAAGCCCAGAAGAAAATGGACCATCATAGCACTCTAAGACCGTGTCCCCCTATATGCCGACTACGAAAGTTCCACCCTGCGCTGGGCTCGCAAAAACATGCATGCGGCAAATGGAAAACACAAACTAAATGAGGCGATTTGGACGAGATGCGAATCAGGTCAAGTTGAGGGGGGCGCCCATACTCGCTTCCCAAATGCGGGTAGTGCGCTCATCATGGATCAGTAGACAAGACCCTTTTCCTATTAGGGTCGACTCTAGCAGGCTCCAAAACCTCTCATGGGCCTCCTGCCGGTGCCTTATCATCAAATTATTATTACCATTAGCAATTAACAGGATTGATTGATTAACAACGAGCCCCGGTACAAGATAAGATAGTAAAGCAGTAACCGACAACAGACTCGAGTAAAAGCAACCCTAAGCATGCTAGATAATACCAAGGCACAAGCAAAGGCTGTAGGTATGGAGGTGAGGCAATATCATTGGCTCAGGAATCATGTGATAGGTTCGGAGACAAGCAACGATACATAGGGCTAGCAATAGTAGACAAAAGGATAGTATCGACAACAAGTGTGGAAAGGAACTCGATGATTCATGTGAGTGATAACTTGCCTGGCAGCTCAGCCTCGTACTGGGCTAGGTCCTGAGTAGTGGTGTCGTAAGGCTCGTCGGTACCAACGTCGTCGTCTAATCGAGAAGAAGCAAAAACAACAACGAAGGAAGACGGGCAATCAATACAGGGCATAGGTGCACAAACATTGGATGATGCATGTCACGTTTGATAGATGCACCAAACTAAACTAGTTGATATGAGACACAAGTTTAAATGGATTCCATATGCAAAGGTTGCATATGGAAGCCCATGCTTTAGAGTTGAATTAATTGTTCTATCACTAAGCATCATGTGTAAGTGACTTAGTATGATGCATGCATGATGAATAACAATAACATAACAATTTAAATGCAATTGGAATGATAGTTAACAATTTAGAAAAGCATTTATTAAGTTTGGAATTTTGTTACTTAAGCATGGTACACAAAACAATTATTGTTTTCATCAAGTTAGGGTGTGCAAAACAATTTACAATTTTTATATTTGAAAAGGTTATCAAATTTTAGTTGAGTTACATGTTTCACATTTTGAAATTGGACTTTGGATTAATTAGTTATGAATTAAACAATATTAAACAAGTTTTAATTGAATTTAAAACAAGCTTAAATATTAATTGAATTTTTATTTGTTCAAACCATAAATTCAAATCCACATTTGAAAAGTTCACACTTTGGTGGTTTGAAAACATAATTTGCATGTTCAAAATATTTTTTATTAATCAAGTTATGATTTTTATCAAATTTAGTTGAATTAAACAAGGTTTAAATTGTTTAGGCAATTTAAATTATTCAAACCAGAAAACAAAATTTATATTTGAATAGAGTATTCAAAAAGGTGTGAAAAACATATTTTATTTGAATTATTTGAAAACAGTATGAATTAGTTATGAATTATTTCAATTTGCATTTGAATTATTCAAATTTGAAATTTAAAAGTATTTTGAAAATTCAAAACAGAACACAAGTTGAAAATTTGGAAAGATTATGAAATTTGGATCAGAATAGACATCAAGTTTGTATTTATTGGATGCATAGATTAAAAGTTATTGCATTTTAAAGTTTATAGGTTATTCTGCCCATTTTAAAAAGAATTAGAATTAACAGATTCGATTTAATTTGTTTGTTACCGTGCAGGGCTTACACACACACGCTGACAGGCAGGGCCCAAGGCCAGCGTGGCAAACGCGCGCTGGCGTGGCAAGGAGGGCCACTGCCAGGTGGGCCGCGCGTTGGGAGAAAAAATCTCCAAAAAGATTTGCGGCCGCGGGGCTCGAACCCGCGAGCTCCACTGCGCGCTGCAAGACTGAAACCAGATGCGCTGCTGAACGTTCGTTACTAGTAGTAGCTACGCAGCAAAGTTAAGGTTCAGTTACGCGCTGCTATCTGACGAAACTGACGAACGCGCGGTTGCTCGACGGACAGAGATTCAGAAAGCTCGCCGGAGTGAAATCACGGCCGTGCTCTGCGTGGTTGAGGTGTGCGCATGCTGCAGAGATGTGCGCGGACCTGATGCAAAGAGGAAGGGAAGCGATCGGTGCTCACCACCGTTTGTAGAGGGGCAGAGGCTCGACGGTGATGACGCGAGGCTGACGACGGCGGTGACGCGGACAGTCGAGGACGGCGGCGAGCTCCTGGTGGTCCTCCTTGCGTGTTCTAGTGTTCAAAGGGTAGCGGGGAGGGTGGCGGTGCTAATCCCGTGCTCCAACGTCGACGAGAGGCCCTGCAACGACGGCGAGGTCCTCGGATTCAGAGAGTTGGCACGGTGGCCGGAGAGAGGAGAGAAACGCGGCGGCGATTCTGATGCTTACCCGGGACGATTTGGGGTACAGCAGTGAGAGGAGTGGGTGGCGACGAGGTTGCAGTGGTTGGGTGGCTAGATGGGAGCTAGACACGGCGGCGCCATGGATTTCTTCAGAAGCTCGCCGGCGGGATAGTTGCAGAGAGGGGGGAACCGTCGATGGTGGAGGCGATTGGCGGCGCTGCGAGGAACCCTAGAGCGATAGGGTAGGCACGGGGGACCTAGAACCCTACTTATAGGCGTGGAGGCGCCTGGCGGCCGCCGTGGTCGCGCGCGGTCGCGGTGGATGCCGCCGATGGCTTGCCGTACGGGAGGGAGAAGGAGGATTAGAAGGGGAGCACGAATCTTGGCGCACGAACCGGTAAGTTGCGCTGGGCTGCTGCGCTGTTAGTTGTTAGGTGGGCTTGGGCTGCGGTAGATAGTTAGCTGCCTCCTGTTTTCCTTTTATTCTTTTCTGTTTTATATATTTTTTGTAGTTTGCTTTTTGGAGAAAACTGTTAAGGTTTTAATCAAGAAAAATTACAGAAAAATTTAGTTAAGCTTCTTAGTTAAATAGAAACCATATTGTAAACTTGGATTTCAAAAATTGAAATTTAAAATTATAGTTTGTGTTTGAATCCAAAATAGAGGGATTTGAGTTTAATAAAACCTTAATAAAAACATGTATAAGAATAGGGTTACCCCTAGGGTTTTAGAATGATTTAGAGGGGGAAGAAATGTTTGGTGAGTTTTATGGTTTCCAAAAGGTACTGATTTGAGAATTTGGAAATGATTTGAATTTAATTGGTGGAATTAAAGGAATGATTTGAGGCAACAATTTAATAGTTGAACATTAATGAATTATTTAGAAAACAATGAAAGGTTTTGTTTTGCAATTCTTTGTTTGAAAGATTGTAACAGACAAGTGTGAAAACAAGGTTTGATTCAAGTTTAAATTTCATATGAAAACAATGCAAACAGAAATAAAACAAATGCAATGAGATGATGACATGATGCATTGCTTGAAAATAAACAAGAAATGGAACCACTAAGGGATGTTTTCATACTTGGATGTTACAATTTCCCAAGGTAGAAGCTTCACAGGAGAGAGTGGTAAAATTCGAGACATTCAACTCCCATCTATTCGATATTTTGCCTATTTTATTGCCAAGTGTGTGCTTGCTAGAAAAATTGCCAACAAGTTATGTGTGTATGATCTAGCTTTTATCTCAGCTGCTTTGAGGCGTGATAGGTCTTATAATTTTGGCGCTTTAATTTCTTTTCGTCTCGCACTTAACCGTGAGAAGGGTAGAATTTGTGGAGGTATCATCACCTCTCGTTTGCTAGCTTTGCATGGTGTGGAGCCATATCATTTAGACCTTCAGTTTCTCGTACAGAGGCTGGATCTTAATTCCATGATACAACATAAGTTTGTTTCCACCTATGCTAACCTGAACAATTTATCCTATGAAATAACTTTCTCCAAGTAATCAAGGTGGAGAGTGAGTAAATCTGATAGAGTAGTACTTTTGGCTGCACCTCTTTTGTTTAACCTTAATGGAAGGAAAGGATGGTCACTCTCAGAGAATGAGTTGGATGCATACATTGAACAACATCCCCAACATGTAGAGGATGTTAGAAGGGGACGAAAGTCCATCCCTCCGGCACTGCAGGGTTTCCATACCAGCACCCCGGTCATGATTATGCGGCTTTTTTGCATGGTAATTGGGAGCTTTATTCAAACGAAAGCATTCCTAGGGAAATCAGCCAGAAGGCTGGCGACAAGGAACGAAGGATCAGAATCCACCCAACTTTCAGTAACCGAAAGCGAACAGGCTCGCTTGGCACTAAGGTGGACCGACATATTAGATGATCTGAATACATGTTGAATACAAAAATATATAAACGTGGAAGCTAACTCCCCAGTATCTAACAAAATAGGAGCCACAATATAACGAGTATTGCGGCGAAGGTTCCATAGGTTAACCACCTCCAGGCAATCCATTTCGAAAATCACATCCGAGAAGACCCTTAACTTTGCGAAGATAACTCCATCACGCAGGGCTTCTACTTCAGTGATCAAAGGATTCGTGACGCCCTCATGGGGCTTGCACCAGGCCCCCAGCAGAGCTTTCGCAGAACAGGCAACCCCACCCGAACCCGATTTCCAACCTCCGAGTTGATGGCTGCATCAGTATTTATCTTCACAACCCCATGGTCCGGGGGTCGCCACCCATGACCAGGGAGGATAGCCGCACTCGATTGTGGAATTTCCAAAAGAGCCAAGTCTTCTTTTATACATAGCACTGCTGATCGAGGATGCAAGGACTCATCGTCATGCACTTTCTGATTTCTCGGATGCCAAATCGACCACATCACCGTTATGATTTTTACCCTGTCATCCATGGAGAACTGAGGATCACACAAGATGTCCTTGTCCCAAGTGAGTGGATGTAGTACTGGTAATTTGGAATCAAATCTGACTTGAGCCTCATCCCAAAACCTTCTCGCATGGGAGCACTGAACCAGAGCATGCATCAGGTTCTCCTCCTTTGCAAGACACACCCGACATATACTAATTGGTTTAATATGCCGGTGTTTAAGGGTAGCTTCATCAGGCAAAATGACCCGTAGGACACGCCACCAAAAAACTCTAACCTTGGGCAGCACTTTAAGCTTCAAGAGAGAATTCCGCATGTGTTTTTTAGAAGTTGAGGTACTTGTAGCCGTCCCTTCTCTAGGAGTTGTGAGCTCCTTCATGTTCATTAGAGAACGGTACACAAATTTCACAGAGTAATTCCCTGAAGGTTCATGTGCCCAGGCAAAGAAGTCGTCATCACCATCAACCCATAGAGGGATACTGAGAATAGCATCAGCATCCGGTCCTCAGAATGTGGCACGAACCAATTCAGCTTTCCAAACCCGAATGTCACCATCAATCAGATCACTAAATGTGTTGATAGGAGGACTATCTAAAGACAAATTTGGAATAACCATTGGAGACATAGTACTGGTAGTAGGTATCCATTTGTCATTCCGTACCAAAATACTGCTCCCATTGCCAATAGTGTTATATAAACATGTGCTAAGGGCATCCCGGCCCGCGATCACCGCACTCCATATAGAAGACGAAGATAAGGGAGCCACTGCCTTCATGAAATCACAGCCCGGGAAATATCGAGTCTTAAGAACTCGGGAGCAGAGAGAGTCGGGTTTCTCCATTAACCTCCATCCATGTTTGTCTAGAAGAGCAATATTGAATAACTCTAAATCTCTGAAACCCGTACCTCCTCGACATTTAGGTTGTGAGAGCTTTTTCCAAGAGATCCAATGGAATGATCTCTTATGTATAGAACTACTCCACCAGAATTTAGCCATATTGGAAGAAATATTTTTGCAAACTTTCTTGGTAAGCTTGAAGCAACTAATACTATATGTGGGAATGGCTTGAATTACTGATTTAAGCAAGATATATCTTCCTGCACACGCAAGGTTCTTCTCTGACCACCCCTACATCTTCCCTCGAGCTCGATCACCAATGTGGATAAATGTGTCACTATTGATTCTTCCCACCGTTGTGGGAAGCCCAAGGTATTTGTCACTGAAAGTCTCCACCAAAATCCCAAGCCTTGATTTAACTTCTTCTCTCTTAGACCTTGGGGTATTAGGTGAGGAAAACACCGCACTTTTCCCTCGATGAACACACTGCCCAGAGCACTCCGCATAGATAGCTAAAATATGATTCAGTCTTGAAGAATCCAATCATTAGCAATCATAAATCTTAGACTATCGTCCGCAAACAGAAGATGATTCACCCGTGGGATCGATAAGACACACGGATCCCCCTATCCACAGAATCTCCACCAAAACTGTTCAACAACGAAGTAAATCCTTCTCCACAAATAAGAAATAGGAATGGTGAAAATGGATCCACTTGTTCAAGCCCTCTTGATGTAGTAAACAAAGGTAGCAGCTCCCCATTAACTCGAACCGAGAACCACACTGACGTGACACACTTCATAGTAAGTCTCACAAAATCAATGCCAAAACCCAGCCTACGCATGATAGCCTCTAGGTAGTGCCATTCAACACGATCGTATGCTTTCATCATGTCCAGTTTCACCGCACAAGATAAATTCTTCCTTTTTTTTTGCTTCTTCTCATTGCATGGACACTCTCAAAAGCTACAAGGACATTATCAGTAATCAATCTCCCCAGAACAAAAGCACTCTGTTCCTCGCCAATAATATCATCCATCCAAACTCTCCGTCGGTTAGTAAGAACCTTAGCTGCAATTTTATAAGCCACGGGGTAAAGAGAGATTGGTCGGTATTGCAAGATGGATTGAGGATTCAACACTTTCAGTATTAAGGTGATAGAAGTGTCATTCATACCAGTCGGTAATTCCCCTCCATTTAGAAAATCCAATATCGCCGGGACTAAATCACCTTGAATAATATCCCAGTGGCGCTGGAAGAAACCTGCTGTGAATCCATCCACTCCGGGAGCCTTGGACGAAGACATTTGGAATAAAGCAGTCCGGATCTCACCAGGCTCAAAAGGCTTATCATGTCACAGTGTACTTTTGTCGGTACACAATTCAGCAACACCTCTGTACTCCTATAGCCTTGTGAATTGTGATGCATAATTTTTTTGGTAAAATGATTGCACCTCCGCTCTGTCCTCCATTGCATCCATGTAGAAAAAACCAGCTCGCCTCCTCAAGCCACGAATTTTATTGATCTGTTTCCGATGTGCCGCTTGAGCGTGGAAGTATGCAGAGTTTCGATCACCCTCGCGCAGCCATCGGACTCGCGAGTGTTGGCGGATCGACACCTCCTCCCTGAGCGCCTCCTTTAGCTTATTTGTTATACTTCTTTCTTCCTTGTTGGGACCCCTCCCCACCGATTTTCTTTGAAGGCACTCCAGGATTGCTTTCAGCTTGCGCACCTTCCGTGCCAAGCACCCGAATTCTCTCTCTCCCCATGATCCCAGCTCGGACTAAAGCAAGGATAAGGTATTGGATATCCCAGACAAACCTTGTCCGCTGTGTAACCTTCTCCAAGAATCGGCAACTAGTTTGCCATAGTCAGTATGCGTTTTCCACACATTTTCATATCGAAACTGGCGAGAATTCCTGCTATTGAGCTCACGTTTAAATTCACTGATCTCCACAATAAGGATACAGTGATCAGATTCAACTGAACCGACGTGTCTAACTCTAGTTTCTTCAAAACGTTGGCAAAAACCTGGGTTTGCCAAGGCCTGATCGCGATCAAGCCTTGCCTTCACATTATGATCACCATCACGTTTATTGTCCCACGTAAAATCTACTCCGCTCCATCCCAAATCTTGGAGTGAACAATCATCAATTGCTTCTCCGAAAGCCCTCAACTGCCACTCCGGCTGTAATGCACGACTAAAGTGCTTTGAACCGAACATTGTTTTGTTAAAATCACCAAGACACAACCATGCCGAATGTCGGATGGTGTGCAAATTTCTCAAGAACCGCCAGGAGTGATGCCTGTTCTCCACCCTTGGCTCGCCATAGAAACCAGTAAACCTCCAAGCTGGGGACGTATCGCCCACCTTGCTCACAAGTGCAGCAATGTGGTTAATGATGTGGCTTTGCACTGATACAACCACATCCTTGGACCAGAACAGCCCGAATCCACATCTAAGACCGTCACTGTCCACTTCATAGCACCCTGAAAACCCAATAGTGCTTTTTAGTGCTTCAAGTTTCTTTGCTTTTATCTTTGTCTCCATAACGAAAACAAAGAGGGTCCTCCATGTTTCACAATAGTGCAAAACTCATGAACAGCCTCGGGGTTCCCAAGCCTCCGGCTGTTCCACCTCCACAATTCATTTGTCCCGGCGGGACTGTGATGCAGTCTCTGCCGATTTTTTAGATGTAGTCGGTGTAACACGCTTCTTTCTCGGGTGCAGCTCAAGGTTCTCACCCATACCCTCCAAACCCCTGGCAGCTAATTTCTCTGAATAAATAACCAAAGCCCCATCATTCACCTTCTCAGGTTCATCAGGGTACTCCACCCTCTTGTACATAGGTTTCTCGGTGCAGCCTTGCGCTTATTATTCTGGCCATTAGCAGTCTTCACAGGCGAGTTCGCCTCTGAATATTTGTCAGAGGCAGGAGCTGAACCAGCACCCCTCTTCTTCCCCGGATAGTGTGACGCATGATCATTGTTGGAGTTGTCACTCGCTGCAGATTTCTTCCTCTCATCAGGTGCCCTCAAGCTTGGTGAGTACGGCAAGGCCCCGTTCTCATCCCTTTCTCCCGGTGTCGGGCATAACGAGTCTGCATGCCCCGAACGCCCACAAGAAAAAAAGAAATTGGGGATATGCTCGTACTGAACCTCATACCAATCTTGTCTCTCCCTCCAAGATGAGTTGATTATAACACCTCTCCTCAGCGGCCGCCGAACATCAATTGTAACCCTAGCACGGAGGAATCCTCCCACTGGGTCAGCCTGAACATGCGATGCTTTGTTGTCAATTTCCATTGCAACTCGCTCCCCCCACTTTTGGTTCATCAAATGGAAGGAAAAATTAAGGACGCTTGCCTAGACTTGCAGCCTATCAAATTTTAATTCCGAGGGCCCCATGCACTCGACAAATTCCTCGAGTATTACTGTGTTTATACTGACATGCCACGGAGAGCCTTCCCACACGCGCGCACGATCATGTTGGTTCTCAAACTGAGCGACGAACATGTTGACACCTATAGATCAGAAGGTCAAGCCTCTTCGGTTTCCCCATGCCGGCCGCAGAGTACTTGCAATCGTCTGGATGTGGAACACAAAGCGGTGCAGTACCTTTCCTACCATAGCCCACTTCGTGATAGCCTCCTCCTCCAGATCATCAATCACCAATGGTGTGGCCTCATGATCAGAGAGGCCGAGTTTTCCCATAGCTTCCTCCATGCACTTCCGAGCCGAGCTCGGCGAGAGCGCACCCTTCCCCTTCGCCGGATCGGACGATGAGGCCATCCAATCCCGCTTTCGACCTCCCCGCTGAGGAGATCAACATGCGCCGTCTTTCCGCCACGGAACCCTAATTGCCTTCAAAGGGGGCTGCTAGTTTTTCGGGAAAAAAAGTTCATGATTATGTGCCTGCTACTTCATCTTCTTCATGGGCGCCTGAGTACGACCATGCTAGGGACGACCCAACAACATGGGGTTACTTCCCGCGCCGTGATTGATCTCCACTTAGGCCAAAAGCCCATGCTAGGGACGACATCACGCTCATGTGCATATCACGTTTATATCGGTTCTTTGTATATCCATGTTTTCGTTTCTTTCGCTTCCTTTTGTTTTTATTGTTTTGTTCTTGCTTTCCAAAACACAAAAAGACCAGAAACATTTTTTTGGCTTCTCTTTATTTGTTTCTTTTTTGTTGGTTTGCTTTACTTTCTCGTTTCGGTTTAATATTCAAAAATCCAAAAAGATTATGCTTTGTTTGTTTGTTTCCTTCTGTTCTTGTTTTTAATTCGAAAACCCAATATTTGTTGTTCTTCTTTGGTTTTGTAAAGTTTGTTGCAGAGTTCAGTAGTCCTCTGTGACTCTGTTGGAGCTTGGTTATCATTCTATATTATTCAGTCCACACGAGTAAAGAGCAATAATGACGATTTACAACTATTCAAGTTGTGGTGAGAGGCTAGTATGAACTCTATTTGTTTTCATTTTTGTACATATACTCATCCATGTGGACATGCTTAGTTTGTTCGTATAAGGTGTATGTTATTTAATCGATGCTTAGTAGTTCATGCTCTCTCATGAGTAGTTCCAGCTTATTAATATTAGATATCATGTCGTATAAATGTTTTCTTGCATTGTTTTATTCATAGAAGGGTATGAATTGTGGTATCTCCCTCTGAATGTTTCGCTTGAATCGACTTGGCACATGCTCACGCATGCATAAGACTGAAAAAAAGTCAATTAAGCCTCGATGATTTATTTTACCTCAGAGTATTTGTATCACTTTTATGCCCCCCGTTAATTTTGTTTTGTTGCAAGCATGATTATGACAGTTGTTGCTCTCCTGATTGTCGCTCCCAGTCTATTGCTAGTTTTCATCTGTACTGAGTATGAGCTCTACTCATTCATCAAACTCCCAAAAACCAAAGTTTGCCAAATGTGTCCACCATACCTACCTATATGTGGTATTTCACCGTCACTCCAAGTAAATTTCTCATGTGCTACCTTTAAAACCTTCAAAAATTGTTCTTTTTTTGTTCTCCTGTTTTAACTCATGAGGACGTAAATAGAGAATCTTTATCGCACTTGTTGATTGTACTTTGCGCACCTGGACTAGTGGCTTCATCATATTATCCAAATGATAGAAGAGCTGGAAGCATGGTGCCCAGCCCCAAAATTGGTTACTATAAATTCTTTTCACTATTTTTGCCCCTGATTTATCACGCAAAGTATAATTGTGTAAGCAAAAGAGAAGAGGGATGACCTTCTATACCATTTGGGAGCCGCTCTTGCAAGGTCTAGTTGGCTTATGACGTACTGTATTGTTTGTTTACCATTCGTTGACATAAGCATACACCTCTCTCAAAAATTGTTTTCAATACCTATGTTTATAAAATAGAAATCTCTAGCACATGAGTTAATCCCCGCTTCCCTCTGCGAAGGGCCTTTCTTTTACTTTCATGCTGAGTCTTCACCTTCTCACTTTATGCACTATCTTGAGAGCATGGCTATCGTTCTTAGTATAATGTGCTTGTCCCAGAACAAGCGTTGATTGTGGTATAACTTTGATGCTTGTATCTTTGATATATTTATTTCTAGTCTTCACTTGAACCTCAGAGGTGCCCTGGCATTTATGTTTTGCTCCATTATTAAGGGCAAGCGAGATACCACTTTATCATATCTTATTATGAACATTGCAATCCTGCAGATTGATATATTTCATGTTGTTTATAATTAGTATGTTGGTGTGTCTTCACGGTTTGCATAACTATTAGGTGACTTTATTTTCATACTTCTTATTATGAATTGCCTAAGCACTTGATCATATAATGAGAATATTTACATCATATGAAACAAATGTGTTCGTAAAAGTTCTTCTATCGCACTCAATTGTCAACTGAATTGCTTAAGGTCAAGCAATAAGCTAAGCTTGGGGGAGTTGATACGTCCAAAACGTATCTTCTTTTTTGAACACTTTTGCTATTGTTTGCCTCTAAACTTGTGATTTTTGGATACAACTAACACAGAGTAACGTTCTTTTCAGCAGAATTACCTTGGTGTCTCGTTTTGTGCAGAAATCAACTTTCGGGAAATTGCCTGGAAAAGATCCCAAAGTCCTTATTTTACCCGAAGACCTCCGAAGCCAGAAGAAGAGCCGGAGGGGGCAAGGAGGGGCCCACACCATGCCTGGGATCCCCCCATAGGCCACACCTATAGGTGGTGTGGTGGCCCTAGGCACCCCCTCGGGCTAAAACAGAGGGGGGTCGTCATATTCCAGAAAAACACATCAGAGCGCCGCCGCCACCTCGAAACTAAATTCGGGGATCAGAAGTTCCTGTTCTTCCGCCCTGCCGGGACGGGGATTCGGAGGAGATCATCGACATCATCATCGCCACCACTTCTTCATCCACCATCCATGATTTCCCCATCCATATGTGAGTAATCCCCGTTGTAGGTTGAGAGGGATGGGAGGGATTGGATGAAATCGTTCATGTAATAATGCCAGATTGTTAGGGCGTAGTGCCTAGTATCCGTTGTTAGTGCTTTATATCGTTGTTGTAGCTCGTTATGATTAATGCTTGTCACTAGGGCCCGAGTGCCATGATCTCAAATCTAAACATGTTATTGTTTCATGAGTATAATTATGTTTCTTGATCATATATGCAAGTTGTTTAGACATGTCATTGTCCGGCACCCGAGGCCCCAAATTGACAATAATTGGGACAACCAGAGGGGAAGGCTGTGATGTGAGGATCACATGTGTTCACGGAGTGTTAATGCTTTGCTCTGGTGCTTTATTAAATGGAGCACCTTAATTACCAGTAATTTCCCTTGAGGCCTCGCTGCAAATGGGCTGGTAGGACAAAAAATGGTGTGCAAGTTTCTCATTGCGAGCATGTACGACTAAATTGGAACACATTCCTATAGTTTGACTAGAACCTCGATGCTTTATTATTATCTATCTGCAATGCCCATGTTTTAATTATTATATGAACTATCTTATCCATGCAATGCCCGTTCATCCATCCCTATGCCTATAGTACGTTAATCCTGATGTTTCCCACAATCACTATTGATGTTACTATTTTACTCCTGTTGTTATTTTAGTACTACTGCTGCTATAAAACTCTTACCACTGATAAACTGTTGCAAGCAAGTCTACTTTCAGGTGCAGTTGAACTGACAACTCAGCTGTTAAGGCTTATAAATATTCTTTGGCTCCCGTTGTGTCGAATCAATAAATTTGGGATTTACTTCTCTCGAAGACTGTTGCGATCCCCTATACTTGTGGGTCATCAGTAATGTATCCGGATACCAAGATTTTTAAAGGGAAGAGCACCAAGCAAACACCCATTAACTTGCCTATATTCCTACTGGAAATCATTAGCAAGTCCAAAAACAGAAGATCTCGCTCTTTTGTAAATTAATCTTTAAACCCGACAGTTGTTCAAAGATAGACATGATTAGTTTCATATTAACAACCTTATCGAGGTCATGCTCAAGAAAAATAATAGTGTCATCCATGTATTAAAGAATAGATACCCCACCCCACAAGGTGAGGCACTAATCCACCTACTTGGACGTCCTATTTTGCCCTAGCAATAAGAACGACAAACATATCGACAACCAAGTTAAAGAGTATAGGAGATAGCAGATCCCCTGACGCAATCCTCTTAACGTCTGATAATAATGACCAACGTCATCATTTACCCTGACTCCAACACTCCCACCCTGAATGAATTTGGCTACACAATCACACCACCGGTGATTGAAACCTTTCATGCGTAATGTTTGCCGAAGAAAACCCGAGTTTACTTTATCATACACTTTCTCGAAGTCTATTTTCAAAAGTACACCATTCAATTTGTTTTTCTGTAACTCATGGATCGTTTCGTGTAGGACCACAACCCCTTCCAAAATATTTCTTCCCGGAAGAAATGCAGATTGGGAAGGTCGAATAATCTTCTGCGCAATAGAGGTTACCCTGTTTGTTCCCACTTTTGTAAAAAAAATTAAAGCTCACATTCAGAAGACATATGGGCCTATATTATTCAATCCTGCCCGCATCTTCCTTTTTAGGAAAAATAATTATTATACCAAAGTTCAACCTGAACAGATGAGATCCCCTGAATGCAAATGAGCAAACAAATCCGTTAAGTCCCACCTGATAACCTCCCAAAATCTCTGATAGAACTCCGTCGGAAACCCATACAACCCTGGAGCTTTATTATGTTCCATTTGTGCAATGGTCTCCCACAGCTCCTTTTTTCGGAAAAGGACGTGTCAAGATTTCATTCTCCTCCATGGACACTTGAGGAAGGTCATGACTTATGTCCTCGTCTAAAGTAAAAGAAGATGGAACCGACGCTCCAAACAACTTTTTATAATATTCGAAAATGAATGTTTTTAAGTTCTGTTGCCCTGAGATAGTACCCTCATCCTGTTCTAACTGAAAATCCTTTTCTTACGGTGCTTACCATTTGCAATCAAATGAAAGTACTGTATTATTAACCCCTTCCTGAATATGTCTGACCTTAGCCCTTTGAGCCCACTTAGACTCCTCATCACGACGAATCTTTGTAAGGAAGGAGTCTGCCTCCACCTTCGCAGCTCTCTCTGCCTCATTAAGAAGGGTATGTTCTGCTTTCAAATCCAACTCATTGATAAGCAGTAAAAGTTTATCTCGTAAAATTTTGTATTCCCCACTCATATTTTTGGCCCAACCTCTCAAAAAACTACGGAGGTGTCTCATCTTATTTTGCCATCGCTCAACTAGATTATTACTCACTGTAATAGACATCCATTCATTTTTTTACGAGCTCATGGAAGCCAGGGTGCCTCAGCCAAGCTAATTCAAAAGAGAATAACACCTTATTTCCCACCCTAATTATAATCCAATTAACAATCTAACCGGAGGAAAGAGGCCCAAGTAAACAAAGAAAAAAATAAAACCAGCGCAACTGAAGGAAAAAAGGCACAATGGAGCTTCACACTCGTCTCCATGTACAACGCCCACGCTCTAATGGCGCCGACGACCACTACGTTGCTGTCGTGAAGCACATGGGACTCTCCCCCCCATGGACCGGCATTGTGTAATATACACAAAAATACATGGTTATTAGGGTAAATATTCAAAAAATAATAAGTCCACGTGTGTTGATGATGAGAGTCCAACCGGTCGATCTCGTGATTTTCATTCCGAAAAAAGATATTCGAGCCACCACTTCAACAAAGGCACAATGCAGGAACATGTCGATAATGCCTTATCAGAGATCCTATGTTTCTACCAGAGTGTCCATGCTCGTCATTGAAGCAACCTATACCAGCATTAATTGTCCGGCTACCAACATCTCCGCCGGAGTCAATGTTTGTAGAACCTACCGGTGGTAGGCATGGCTTGACGTCTTCTCAGTAGACGTCGTGTGCGGCACCTGCTGGCAACATGCATGACTTGATACATTCAAATCTGATCTGGAGGTGGACGGGGCATCTCATACTATCGTCATCCTTGGAAAGGCCATCACCATCTCGAGACCCACGAGTCTCCTCCTCCACATGATCACAGAGGCCACCACTGTAAAAAAAATCAAGGACGCGGAACCCATTGCCAAACTCATGTGCCACCATCGGTTGACGTTGCAGCGAGCAAATAACAGCTACACTCTCCACGGCTTGAACAGATACCGTACACCATGTTTATATACAACAGCGGCCGTTGGCAGCCACCACGGCCCCAAAAAAAGTCATTGCTAGCCTTGCTCTGTCGTCTGGCCAGTGTCGGCTGCCCTTGTAGTCGTGGCAACCCGACCACCACGAATTTTTTTGGGACTACTCCTTGTCCATGATCCTCCACACACGCTCGTCGTCAACGACCTCTTGCCCCGAGAGGATACGAGGAACCTATGTATGCCATGTGGACTTTGCATGCCATCTTCCTCTGATGGTGATGTTATTAGAGGGTAGGAGAGGCGGGGGCAGGCGGCTAGGGTTTGCCCGAGCCGCCCCCGGGGGACCGCGAGTGGTGCCTATGGGAGACAATGTTTTTGTCAAAAAAGGGACCATGTATAATTGTTTTTAAGTTCTTGATTTGTTATGACTTTGAAAGATCTCCATATAAACAATTTGGAGATGTATGTGAAAATTTCTAAAGCGACACATTCAAATGGTCAAAACGGGTTAATTAATTGAAATGGAGTTGGATTCAGCTCATTTATACACAAAAGTTTGAAAATAAGCAATTGCATTACTTATAGTAAGAGCATCTGCACTAGTAGCCCTGGAATTTTGTCCGGCTATCATGTAAGTGTGCTCACACTGTGGGTGTCGGATACAAGTCCAGCACAATGATGGGGTGGTGCTCCCGGCAGCACCCCTAAACGGCCGGCCCTGTCCATTTCTTGTGCATTTCCATCAATACGTTCATATTTCTATCTAAATCACATAGAATTGATTGCATAGTTAAATAGTAATTTGAACATATAAAAACTATAGTTATTACCATAATTTAAGTTAATATTAAATTTAAAATCGTACAAGTTCTAGTAAATAATATGTCACACTCGAACTACTCGTGTCCTCTGAGCGCCCGTGTCGGGGGGGCTACCCCCTGGTAGGGTAAGGCTTGGTGTGTAATGATGTCCAAGGAGTGGACACCGAGTTAATGTTGACCGGATTAAGTGCCCAACCGGCATATGCTGACCGAGATAAGCTATCTCGGTACGAGGTATTTTGTGTATCATCTTGTAGGTGGATGTTCTCCCGGGTTAACCGAGTTACACTTGGAGAAACCGGGTTATGTGAAGAACCGGTAATCCCGGACCAAGGTCAATGGAGCAGGCGTATCCCAGAGATCACAGAGATGTACAGGCATGCGGTTCAACTTACTAGGCGGGTGACACGGAGCGTACATAGGCACGGTGCAGAGGTATGGGCGAGCCCACGTCCTGTCTCTGACAGAGGGGGCAGGGCACACAGTACAAGCCGCAGAGGAGACTTTCGGCATCGTGTCCGTCGGCGTGTGATACGCCATAGTGGCTTTGGCCTAACTTTGTACTTCATGTTAGTGGCCACCGGTATATAAGGTGGCCACACCCCTCCTGCGCGAGGGACGAGAGAGACAACCCAGACGATAGACTCATTTCCCCAAGTGTGGTGTAGTTCCTTCTTCTTCCTCTAGGTAGGAGAGCTTGAGGAACACCACTGTAACTCGGTTACCCACATATATTGAGACAAAAAAGCAGGAGTAGGGGTTTGACCTCCTCACGAGGGCCCTGGACCTGGGTACATCGTTGTGTTAGCAGTTTCCCGAGCGTGCTTCTTAGCGTGCAATCCCTCCCCGGATACCTACAGTGTCCATCGGCCCCTAGCTCAAGCCATCCTATGGCATCTGCTATGACACCACCACGAAATTTGGCGCCCACCGTGGGGCCAGCAACAGCGCTGGCTAGGATTTCTATCCGGAGGGGATCCCTCCTTCCTTCGGGAGAGCGCGTGCTCTGTGGCCTTTCCATAGATTCGGCTCGTTTGACTTTGTCACCGACAACGCGGGCAATTTCGGCAGCAAGGCGATACCTGCATACAACTCCATCATCGGCTTCGGTTCTCATTTGGTCTACGTCGCCACCGAGGTCATCCGCGGGTACCCAAGAGGTGCACATGGTTGCGGATCCTCTTGAAGTCTGCGCAGTCCGCGACCGGTGTATCGACCGCCTCGCAGACAGTGTGGAAGTGATGATGACCTCGCCTGTTCATGGAGCGGGGAAAGGTGCGACTGGTGACTGTGATATCGGTGTCGAGTCTACTCGGGTACCGTGCAAGCTGTTGGAGCGGCCCGAGAATCAGCTGGATTATGCAGGCCCTTCTACTCCAAGCCCAAGACCGGCTCCTTTCCATGCCATCATCGAGAAACTGGCTGTGCCGGTGGCTCCCGGTACGGATCCGGCACTGGTGCAGGCCCAACTAGAGGAGCAGAGGCAGAACATACTCAACGAGGCCGTCGAGATGTCCAAGGCCAGGCAAGAGTTCGACCGTGATCTCCATGAGTATAACAGAGCCCATGGTTTTACTCTAGTTGGAAACAATCTTAGTCGCATAGTTGTTGTGCGGAACCAAGGTAGAGATCTCGGTGCCGAGTTAGATAGAGGTGGAAAAGCTAGAACTAGTAGATCCGCTAGTGTTGTCTCAGCTGGAAAGCCCAAATATAGTTCTCCTGCTAAAAATCTTAGAGCAGCAGAGGCAGCTGCTGCCGAGTTACCTAACTTATCCGGTGAAGCTCGCCGTCGGCAGTAGGACCGGGTTAATAAACTTGTTTTTGAATCTAGCCAGCAAAATGAGGCCTTCTGAAAGGCAAATCCAGGTGCAGGTGCTTCTCAGGTGGTTCACTCTCATGGGGGTAAATCTGGCGGACATGCCTTTTCACTCCATGTCGGTGATGGGCGTGCCCGGAGTGTGAACTCCGGAAAGCACAAGCAGATGCAAGTGTATGACCCGGCTGGTGCCGGAAAACAGTTAGCTGTGCAGGGCCAGGCCGGGCAGGGCCATGTCGTTCAGGGTCATGTCGGTCAAGGTGGCCATGGTGCCGGCCGAGCTTAGCCGGCTGGGCATGATCACAACAGAGATATGCCACCTCGGTATCCGACAGCAAAGCCGATTCAACGGCTGCCTAGTGCCGGAGCTGCTGTTCAGCATAGGGAAATGCTCCCGCGGTTAATCGGTATGATGATGGCTATTCGGCCATGGAAAATGCCGGATATCCAAGATACGAGCAACTGGTGGATGAGGGAGTACTCGTTGGTCGATTGGGACCCTGAGTGTTGTCGTCAAATGGTGCACGTTACAAGCTTGACCGGATTTATTAGTCTGAGATAATGGAGGAGCATGGCCCACTAGGACCATCATGCTTTGGACCCCGGATCATGAGGGAGCCAGCAGTTGCCAAGTTCCAGCTCGCTGGGGAACAAGAACTTATACGGCAACACCAAGCCAGATGATTGGTTGAGTGACTATGTCATTGTTGTGCATATAGCAGGTGGCAACCGCCGCTGGGCTGTGCGGTATGTGCCACAAATGTTGGAGGGGCCAGCCAGGATCTGGCGGAACAATTTGCCAGCAGATAGCATTGATTGCTTGCTGGATTTCTCGAAGGTCTTCATTAGCAACTTCACCAACACATATCAGAGGACAAATCGTCCTCAACAACTCTCCATGTGCTGGCAGGGAGAAGATGAAACCTACCAAGAGTACTTGACTAGGTGGCGTACAGTGAGGAACACTTGTGAGGGGGTGATTGAATCCCAGGATATTGCATGGTTTGCACAAGGGTGCCGACATGGTACCATGCTTTGGCAAAGGTTGCAGACGGAGATGCCAAATACTCTGGCTGAGACAATCAAGATCACTGACATGTATTTGCTGGGTGATCCGACACAGCCTCTGCAGACCTCGGTTGATCCGAGTAAGAGGTATTCCGACAATGATGTTCCCGGTTTCTCCAGGAAGAATGATCGCCAGGATTTCCGGGGAAAGAGAAGAGATGATAGGCTGGATTTCTGGTATGACTCGAACCATGTTTCTGCAGTTGATCCGGATCACCCCGATGCCGGCAACAGTCAGCGCCAGAAGAACAATGTGCCTCAATGGGGGCAGAAACAGAGCAACAAGAAGTCGTGGGTGGACGAGAAAAGGCCCTGGAGTGAAGAGCAGAGGTTCACTTTCGAGATGATGAGGGATGGGCCGTGCAGCTATCATACTCGGCATCCAAGCAGGCCAGCAAACCACACAAACGGCAGTACAACTGGTACGACGGGATCAAGAGCGAGATTTTTTTTTGCCACTCACGGTTACAAATACTCAATCTATGAGAGCATCCCCGAGACCTGCAAATAACCAGAGGAGGCCAGAGAATTTGAACCAAGTGTCTTAGGGAGCCAACAACAACTACAACACCAACAACTACAGCAACAATGCCGGTGGCAGAGGCCAGAATGATTACCAGGAGCACCATGAGAGTTACATGGTGTTCATAACTGAACCGGATGACAAGCAGAGTCAACACAGACGCTCTATGGAGGTCAATTTTGTGATGCCGGTTGTGCTAGAATACATGTATTTGGTCCGACCAGGAGATCACTTGGTCCCACATGGGTCATCCCAAGATCCTGGCCAATGTGGGAGGTTATGCACTGGTGTTGGACCCAACATTCATTGGGCCAGACATAAATGTCAAGTTCATCCAGGTTCTCATTGATAATGGGAGCAGCATAAACATCATGTACTGGGATACTATGGTGAAGTTGGGTATCACAGAGAACATGATTCAGCCCAGCCAGACTACATTCCATGGGATTGTGTCGGGTGTGTTTTGTGCACCAATGGGCAAAGTCTGGGTTGATGTACTGTTTGGTACCGAGATAACTACCGTACTGAGAGCTTGCAGTTTGAGGTGGTTGATCTCGAGAGCCCTTACCATGCCTTACTCGGTAGGCCGGCTCTGGCCAAGTTCATGGCCTCTACTCATGTGGCTTATCTGAAGATGAAGCTTTCGGATTCATAATGGGATAATTATTATCTCGGGCAAATACAAGCGCTCTATGGAGTGTGCTTCAGCTGGATCTCGGCTGGCCAAATCTCTGGTCATTGCTGCCGAGAAGAAGAAGATCCATGAGATTGTGGATTTGGCTCAGTCTCCTCAACTCGGCATGCCAGGTATGACTAACCTGCATCAGAGCACCACATTCCAGGCCTCCAAGGAGATCAAGAAGGTGCAGATTGACCCGGAGTTCCCTGAGCGTGAGGCCATCATTGGTGCCGGGCTGGATAAGAAATAAGAAAGCGAGCGCATCCACTTCCTCCGTGAGAATCAAGACATCTTTGCATGGTCGAATCAGGACCTGCCAGGTGTTCCTAGGGAGTTGGTTGAGCACTGATACGTCGAGAACGTATCTCCTTTTCCGAACACTTTTCTTATCGTTTTCCTCTAAACTTGTGTGTTTTGAATGCAACTAACACGGACTAACGTTGTTTTCAGCAGAATTACCTTGGTGTCTCGTTTTTGTGTAGAAAAATCAACTTTCGGGAAATTGCCTAGAAAAGATCCCATTGGTCTTAAAACACCGGAAGACCCCGGGAACTAGAAGGGGGCCAGGAGAGGGGCCAGAGGGGGGGCCACACCACCCCCTGGCGCGCCCTCCTAGGTCGCGCCACCTAGTGGTGTGGGCCACTCCACACCACCTCAAGCTCCCCTTTCGACTACAAATAGCCTTCAACCCTAAAACACGAGGGGTTGGTCATATTCCACAGAAACACAACAAAGCGCCGCCGCCACCCCGAACTTCCATTAGAGGATCAGAAGTTCCTGTTTTGGCGCCTGTCGGGATGGGGAATTGGAGGAGATCATCGCCATCGTCATCACCAACGCCTCTCCATCAACCATCCGTGTTTCCCCCATCCATGTGCGAGTAATTCCCCCGCTGTAGGCTGAAGGGGGTGGTAGGGATTGGATGAGATTGTTCATGTAATAATGTCGTGATTGTTAGGGCATAGTGCCTAGTATCCTCTATTAGTGTTATTGACATTGTTGCAACTTGTTATGCTTAATGCTTGTCACTTTGGGCCTGAGTGTCATGATCTCAGATCTGAACATGTTATTAAATCACGATGATAATTATTGTTTCTTGATCATACCTGTAAGTTTTTTACACATATCGTTGTCTGAAACTCGAGGCCCCAAAGTGACAGAAATTGGGATAACCAGAGGCGATGGCTTTGATGTGAGGATCACATGTGTTCACGAAGTGTTAATGCTTTGCTCCGGTGTTCTATTAAAAGGAACACCTTAATTACCAGCAGCTCCCTTGAGGCCCCGCTGAAAACGGGCTGGTAGGACAAAAGATGATGTGCAAGTTCTCATTGCGAGCACGTATGGCTATTTACGGAACACATGTCTATGGTTACTTAGTGCTTGGATGCTTTATCTTATTTATCTGCAATGCCCATGTCTTGATTATTATATAAACTATCTTATCCATGCAACGCTCGTTCATCTATCCCTATGCCTATAGTATTTAATCCCGTTGTTTACTTAAAACACCAATGCTACTGTTTTCATTCCACTGCTGCTTTTATTTCACTATTGCTGCTACTATAAAACTGTTACTACTGATAAACCACTGCGAACACAAGTACTTTCACGTGCAGGTGAATTGATAACTCACTTGTTAAGGCTCAAAAATATTCTTTGGCTCCTCTTGTGTCGAATCAATAAATTTGGGTTTTACTTCCGTCGAAGACTGTTGTGATCCCCTATACTTGTGGGTCATCAAGACTATTTTCTGGCGCTGTTGCCGGGAAGCATAGCTTTATTTGCAAGCTCGCCGGAGAGTACTATTATCTACTGCCAATTATTCATCATGGGTACGACTCGTGATGGAAAGTTTTCTATATTACCATCCACTACAAGAAGAGGTACAACTCTGAACACCTCTCTTGCTCTTGATTCGCCGTCTGTTATGAGTAAGCTGCTTACACCACCACATGCTACACATGGTACTTCTGCTGAATCTGAAAATACTTCTCATACTTTTGATGATGCTTCTGCTGTGCTTGATGAGAGTGGATCTCTCGGTCCTTTCTTAGATGCTACTATTGCTAAAGCTAAAAATATTGGAAACACTGGAACTCCTGATAAAAATCCTGTTACTCCTGCTATTTCACCTGAGCTTAGAGAGAATCCTAGTGTTGATTTTGATGATTCCTATATTGAACTTAAGGATGATCTTATTGATGAAATACATGCTATGAAGGATAAAGATGCTGCTATAAGTCTTATTGAAAGTCGTGCTGTTAAATAAAAATTATCTCCTGATGCTAAGTTTGCCACTTCTCCCATTAATATTAGGGATAAGGATTACGATTTCTCTCTTGATTTATCTTATATATCTATTGTTGAGAAAGAACCTTTTTGTGGTACTGAAAATGAAAGTGCTATGAAACATATGAATGAGCTCTCTTCTTTGAGTAGTTTATTCTCTGATGATCTTAAGAAACGTAGCTACTTTGTTGCTAAAATATTCCCTTTCTCATTAAAAGATGAAGCTAAAACTTGGTTTAATAATTTGTCTCCGGGATCTATTGATAGTCCTATTGGTTTGGTTAATGTTTTCTTTCAGAAATATTTTCCTACTAGTGCTCAACATGCTGCTTTACAAAATATATTTAATTTCAAGCAATAGGAAGGAGAAAAATTGCCTGTATCTTGGGCAAGGTTCTGTTCTTTAGTTAGGGCTACACCTGGGCATAAGCTAGAAAATAATGAACGTCTTGATATATTCTATAATGGACTAACTGTTGAATCTAGGACATACCTGGATAGTTGTGATGGTTGTGTTTTCAGGCAAAGAGCTCCAGATGAAGTTGAGGAATTAATGGCTAATATAAGCCAAAATCATGATGATTGGACTATGGTTGAGCCTGAGACGACCCCTACTCCAGTATCAACACCAACACCAACACCCAAGAAGAGGGGAATGATTGAATTAAATGATGAAGTGATGAGAAAAGCCAAGAAATCTCTTAAAGAGATGGTATTAAATCTGAAGATGTGAAGAATCTTCCACCTATAGAAGAATTATGTCAGGAAATCCCTCACTCATCCACCATTGAGGTACACTCTCTCCAATATTTTGATAGTAGAGATATTCCCTATAACAAACCTCCTGATCAATGTTTAGATGAATTTGATAATTATGTTATTAAGCAAGATAATTTTAATATGAGAGTGCAAAATCACCCAATGGAAAACTATAGAGCTATTGATAATTTGCATGGTATTATAGAAAGAACCTCTAATGATGTTAAAATGCTTGTTAAACACTTTCAAATGGTTCAAACTCATATTGATCAACTTGCTAAAGTGCAAAAAGATTTGCTAGTTAATGCTTCTAAAGAAAAACATGCTTATGAAATAAGAACTAGAAGTGGTATTGCTACACAAGATCGTTTATATTCTAAGGGACATCCTAAAAGAATTGAACAAGATTCTCAGCAAACTAATAATAATGTTATTCATACTAAGAAGAAAAAGAAGAACAAACGTAAAACTGTTGTAGAATCCTCTGAACTTGCTAAAGATCCTAATAGTATATCTATCTCCGATGCTCAAACTGAAAGTGGTAATGATAAAAGTGAAGCTTCTGATAAAGAAGAACCTGTAGCTGAACGTGAAAAGCAAACTAAAATTTCAAAGTACACTAAGGAAGATTTCATTGCTAATAAACATGGTAATGAGAGAGAACTTTGGGTACAAAAACCAATGCCTTTTCCTAACATGAAACACAAATCTAAGTAAGAAGAACATTATAACAAGTTTTGTGAGTGGATGAAAGCTTTGTTCTTGCAAATTCCTTTAACTGATGCTATTAAATTGCCTCCTTATGCAAAATATATGAAAGATATTGTCTCTAACAACAGGAAGATTCCTAATGAGGAAATTTCCAGTATGCTTGCTAATTACTCTTTTAATGGCAAGGTTCCTGAGAAGCTTGGAGATCCTGGTACACCAACTATTTCCTGTTCTATTAAAAATAATTATGTTAGAACTGCTTTGTGTGATTTGGGAGCTAGAGTTAGTGTCATGCCTTCTACTCTCTATAAAAGACTCCTCCTAGAAAAATTGATACCAACTGATATATTGATGTTGTGTGTTGGGATACACCAAGAGGAGGGTGTGATGAGCACAGCGGTAGGAAATTACCCTTAGTTAAGAACCAAGGTTATCAATTCAGTAGGAGCAAGAGGATCTCAGGAAGGTTGATGCCACTAACGGTGGTGCTGGTGCTTCACCAGTGTCAGCAACAACGTGGAACCTGCACACAACACAACCAAAATACTTTGTCCCAACAGTACATTGAGGTTGTCAATCTCACCGGTCTTGCTTAAAAAAAGATTAGACGTATAGTGTGGAAAATGATGTATGCTTGAAGTAAGTAAACAAAGCAGGAAATTGTTGTGGTTTTTTAACAGTGTGGAAAATGGACTGGGGTTCATAGGTTCACTAGTAGTGTCTCTCCATAAAAGATAGCATGTTGGGTGAACAAATTACGGGTGGGAAACTAACAAATAGAGGTTGCACCGTGGTGCACAATATAACATGATGATTACTATGATATTTAGTGCGGGCATTACAACAATATACATAGACCAAAATCCATTTGCATCTATGACTAATAATCCACCCTCAGGTTATCATCCAAACCACCTTAGGTATTAAGTTGCAAGCAACAGATAACTGCATTAAACAATGTGTGTAATGTAAGCAATGATTATGCACGCGGGCACTCTCACCGCCGTTTTATCCCTAATGGCAACAACACATTCTCCCCCTTCACGTTTCTGTCACTCGAGCAAGCCGGTGAGGAGGCATGAACGCACTATCGAGCATAAATACTCCCTCTTGGAGTCACTAGCAACTACTTGGCCAGAGCAACCACTAGAAACGGAAAGCATGCAAGATCACAAATAGATGCAAATAAAGACTATAATCAACTTGGCGTATGTTCAATATTCATCGGATCCCAGCAAACACAGCATATAGAATTACATTAGATCAATCTATATCATGATAGGCAGCTCACGAGATCTAAACATGGAGGCATATGAGGAGAAGACAACCATCTAGCTACAGCTACGAACCCGTAGTCCAAGGATGAACTACTCACGCATCACTCCAGAGGCAGGCATGGTGATGTAGAAGCCTCCGGTGATGATCTCCTCTCCGGCAGGGTGCCGAAACAGCTTCATAACCCCCCTAATCTAGGGTTGACGGTGACGGCGGCTGCGAAAATTTTCGGGGATTTTTGATCAGGTGTTTATGGTTTTCCATCCAGGGGGATTAAATAGGCGAAAGGGCAAAGGCGGTGGAGATCCAGGGGGGCACACCCATAGCTGGCGCGGCCAAGGGGAGGGCCGCGCCACCCTATGGTGTGGCCCCCTAGAGCCCGTCTTCGACTCTTCTTCGGTGTTCTGGATGCTTCCGGGGAAAATAGGCATTTCGGGATTTGTGGGGTCCAATTCCGAGAATGTTTCCAGAACAATGTTATGAAAGCCAAAACAGCAGAAAACAGGGAACTGGCACTTGGCATCTTGTTAATAGGTTAGTCCCAGAAAACGTATAAAAATGCTATAAATAAGGGAGAAAACAAGTAGCAATTGACATAATATGATCATGGAGCATCAGAAATTATAGATACGTTGGAGACGTATCATATATCTTTGCAAATGGTTGATAAGTCTACTGCTATTCCTGTGGGTATATGTGAGAAAGTTCTTGTTCAAGTTGCTAATAATTGTCTGATATTAACTGACTTTGTTGTGTTGGAAAATGCCTGAGGATGATAATATGTCTATTATCCTTGGGAGACCTTTTCTTAATACTGCAGGGGCTGTTATTGATTGCAATCAAGGAAAAGTAACTTTTAATGTTAATGATAAAGAGCACACTGTTTATTTTCCCAAGAAGATTGATAGAAAATATGGTCTAAATTCAATTGAAAATATTAAGACCATCAAGATTGGAGAATTTTATTGTCCTATTCCAAAGCCATCTAAAGAATATGAAATCATTATGATTGGGACTATGTCTATCAAGGTTGAGGTAACATAATTATTTAGTGATTAGCAAAATTTTGCTTCATATGAAAATTGTTCTGGTAACAAGACTTGATCTCCCTTGATAACAAAATGATTTTAAATGAAGTGGGCAATGTTTTCACTATGTTTTCACCTTCCCCATTATGTTTTCATCATGTTTACTTCTGTTATCACATTGCTACTTGAGTACAATCATGCTTTCCATCATCCTTATGCATGTTTTACTGATGTTTTCACCCTGATTACTGTGGTTATGCATGTTTTCACCACCCATACTTTTGTTTTCACCACTACCACCTTCGTTTTCCTTGGTTATTCTTCCATTAGAGTGTCATAGAGCCTCTGTAGTGCTTGTTTTGGTTTTGTTTTCCACCTTTTCTCTTGCGTTTTCCTGATTTTTATTAATTATTAAAATTCTGGAAATACCTCAAAAATAAAGTTTCTCGAAAAACTCCAGAAAAATTATAATAATTTTTTTACGTCAAAAATGAGGCAGAGAGCCACCTGGTAGACCCCAGGGGGACCCACCAGTCAGGCACACCATGGGGTGGCGTGGCCAGCCCCTCGTGTGGGGCCCCTGGCCCTCCACTTACTCTCTCCACTACCAAAGTCTTCTGTCTCACCTCCCAAACTGAAAACATTTCTTGGAACCCGTGTTCTTGCTGTTCTTCCTCTGGATTTTCGATCTCCTTCTTCAGCCCATCATTTGTGCTGATATTTTGTGTGTTTGATCTTGGGTATGTGACTCCTCCGATGATCCAAGTAGAATTTTGTTTAGTGAAGCATTTCTTGAGTATTTTGGTACTGTAGGTGACATCTTATGTGAGTTTCTATGCTTGATTTGAGTAGAAATAATGTATTTTTGATGTATGTTTAGCTCTCATATAAGTCCCTATTGTAGTTTCCACCTTATAGTTGCTTGAAATTAATTTTTGTGATGATTGTTGAAAAATTTCATAGATGGATAGTTATAATTTTGGAGAGATATTTAGGAGTGATGCTACTAGAAGGACAAGGCCCTCACGCTCATCCACTTCAGTGAGGCCATCATACAATGAAGACGTTATTGCACCAAGTATTGTCGATGCGGGAGGTGATGGTATCGTTAACCCATCTAGCTTTCCTTGCAGTACATTTTTAAGAAGTGCGGGTTTATTAAATGACTTTCGTATGCTTATTGAAAGAGTTGGTCTAACCAAGTTTATGGAGGATGAAAGCCCTCAGTATGCCACTCTCACAAAAACTTTTGTTGAGAGCTTTAAATTTCAGAACACACAATTTGGTCCAACTATTGCATTCAAGTTATATAGTAGTCCTATGTCTTTGTCCTTGGTAGATTTTTGTGCTATTATAGGTATCAACACCACCGAGACAGCGAGCAGGATTCAAGATAGACCAGCAGACCTCCAGGGGCTCTACCGAGAAATAACGAACCATGACGGTCGCTCATCCCAGCGTGGGAAGGTAAGGAACATTCAACTTCCTGCTCTTAGATACTTTACTTATTATATTGCTACTAGTATCCTTGGTAGGGAGAACACTAGCAACATTTCTAGTTACCACCTTGCTTTCATTGATGCTACGCTGAACCGTAGCACGAAGTATAACCTTGGTGCACTTGTTGCACGCCGCCTTGCTGCTACTGGGCCTATTTTTGGGGGTTTTATCGCTAAACGTGTAGCAGCTGCTTTGAATGTTTCCATTACCCCCAATGATGAAATAATTGCTCCGTGTAGGCTTAACCTTGCTTCCATGAAGTCCCGTCAGTATGTCACTGCAAACTCTACTGCTGAACGTTTAGTATATAGAGTTTTATATATAGATGGAGAAGAGCGAAAAGTTATTTTGCCGCAGCCTGTTTTGTTTAATATTGATAGGTCAGCATGGTCGCTCTCTAAGGAGCAGGTAGACGAGTATCTGAGCACCATGAAGTTTCACAGGCAGCAGGAGAGGCGAGACGCGTCTCCGGACCACAACACTCAGTACACCGGCGCATCCTCGAGCACATATCAGGAGGAGGGTTCCTCCTCAGCATACTACGGGGGAGCCGCCTCATGGTCCCCTTGGTGATTGATCTCCACTTAGGCCAAAAGCCTAAGCTTGGGGGGAGGTATACCGACATCATACTCATGTATATATCATGTTCGGTCAGTTCTTTGTATATCCATGTTTTCACTTCTCTCGTTTGTTTTCGTTTTATTCCGTTTCTTTGTTCTGTTCTTGTTTTCCAAAACACAAAAAGACCAAAAGTATTTTTGTTGTTTCTCTTTGTTTGCTTCTTTAGTTCCTTATTTGGTTTGTTTCCTTCTCTTGTTTCGGTTCAGTATTCAAAAAATCCAAAAATATTTTGCTTTGTTTGCTTGTTCGTTTTCTGTTCTTGTTTTAATTGAAAAACCCAAAAATATTTGTTGTTCTTCTTTGGTTTTGTAAAGTTTGCTGTAGAGTTTAACATTCGTCCGTGATTCTATTGGAGCTTGGTTTTCATTATATATTATTCGAGCCACAAGTGAAGAGCAATAATGACGATCTACGACAATTCAAGATGTGGTGAGAGGCTGGTATGAACTCTATTTGCTTTCATTTTTGTACATATATCCATCCATGTGAGCATGCTTAGTTTGTTCATATAAGATATATGTGATTTAATGGTTGCTTAATAGTTCGTGCTCTCTCATATTTAGTTCCAATTTATTAATAGTAAATGACATGTCGTGTAAATATTTGTTCGCATTGTTCTTTTCGTAGAAGGGTATGACATTGTGGTAGCCTCCTCTGACTGTTTCATTTGAATCGACTTGGCACATGCTCACGCATTCTAAGACTGAAAACAAAAAGTCAATAAGCCTCGATGATTTATTTTGCCTCAGAGTTCTAGTATCAATTTTATGCCTCGGTTAATTTTGTTTTTTCGCAAGCATGATTATGATAGTTGTTGCTCTCTTGATTGTCGCTCCTTGTCTATTGCTAGCCTTCACCTGTACTGAGTATGAGCTCTACTCGTGCATCCAACTCCCAAAAACCAAAGTTTGCCAAATGTGTCCACCATACCTACCTGTATGTGGTACTTAACCGCCACTCCTAGTAAATTGCTTAGGTGCTACCTTTAAAACCTGCTAAAAATTATTCCTGTTGTGTGCCTGTTTTTGCTCATGAGGACGTAAATATAGAATCTTTATCTCACTTGTTGATTGGATTTCACACCCTGGAATAGTGGCTTCATCCGCTTATCCAAATGATAGAAGAGCTGGCAGGGGGGTGCCAAGCCCCAAATTAATAAACACAAAATCTCTTCACTATTTTTGCCCCTGATTTATCAGTCAGAGCATAATTGTGTAAACAAAAGAGAAAGAGGGCTGACCTTCTATCCAGATGCATCCTTCATATGGGAGCCGCTCTTGTGAATCCAGTTGGCTTGTGACGTATTGTACTGTATTTTCTGTTTACCATTCGTTGACATAAGCATACACCTCTCTTAAAAATGTTTTCAATGCCTCTGTTTAACAAAATAAAAGCTCTAGCACATGAGTGATCCATGCCTCCCTCTGCGAAGGGCCTTTCTTTTACTTTTTATGTTGAGTCTTCACATTTTCACTTTATGCACCTTCTTGAGAGCAATGGCTGTTATTCTTAGTGTAATGTGCTTGTCCCAGAATATGGTTAATTGTAGTACAACTTTGATACTTGTATCTTTTGATACCTTTACTTCTAGTCTTCCCTTGAACTTCAGAGGTGCCCTGGAATTTATGTTTTGCCCCACACTTAAGAGAAAGCGAGATACCACTTTATCAGATCCTATTATGAATATTACAATCTTGCAAATAGCTATGTTTCATGTTGTTTATTATTAATATGTTGTTATCTCTTCATGGTTTGCATAGATATTAAGTGAAAGTATATTGCATGTATCTTATCATGATCATAATTAAGTATTTGATCATATAGTGAGTATATTTACATCATATGAAACAAATGTGTCCATAAAAGTCTTTTGTCGCACTCAGTTGTCACTGAATTGCGTGAGGACAAGCAATAAGCTAAGCTTGGGGGAGTTGATACGTCAAAAACGTATCTACTTTTTCGAACACTTTTCTTATCGTTTTCCTCTAAACTTGTGTGTTTTGAATGCAACTAACACGGAGTAACGCTGTTTTCAGCAGAATTACCTCGGTGTCTTGTTTTTGTGGAGAAAAAAATAACTTTTGGGAAACTGCCCAGAAAAGACCCCATTGGTCTTAAAACACCGGAAGACCCTGGGAGCCAGAAGGGGGCCAGGAGAGGGGCCAGAGGGGGCCACACCCCCCCCCCTTGCGCGGGTCCCCCCTTGGCCGCGCCAGCATAGGGTGTGGGCCCCCCAGATCCCCCCTCGGACTCCCCTTTCGACTACAAGTAGCCTCCAACCCTAAAACCCGAGGGGGTTCGTCATATTCCACAGAAACACAACAGAGCGCCGCCGCCATCCCGAACCTCGATTCGGGGGCCAGAAGTTCCTGTTCTGGCACCCTACCGAGGCGGGGAAGTGGAGGAGATCATCGCCATCGTCATCACAAACGCCTCTCCATCGACCATCCATGTTTCCCCCATCCATGTGTGAGTAATTCCCCACTGTAGACTGAAGGGGATGGTAGGGATTGGATGAGGTCGTTCATGTAATATTGTCGTGATTGTTAGGGCATAGTGCCTAGTATCCTCTATTAGTGCTATTGACATTGTTGCAACTTGTTATGCTTAATGCTTGCCACTTTGGGCCCGAGTGCCATGATCTCAGAGCTGAACATGTTATTGAATCACGATGATAATTATTGTTTCTTGATCATATCTGCAAGTGTTTTACACATATCGTTGTCTGGAACCCGAGGCCCCGAAGTGACAGAAATTGGGACAACCGGAGGGGATGGCTATGATGTGAGGATCACATGTGTTCACGGAGTGTTAATGCTTTGCTTTGGTGTTCTATTAAAAGGAACCCCTTAACTACCAGTAGTTCCCTTGAGGCCCCGCTGAAAACGGGCTGGTAGGACAAAAGATGTTGTGTAAATTCTCATTGCGAGCACGTACGACTATTTACGGAACACATGCCTATGTTTACTTAGTGCTTGGATGCTTTATCTTATTTATCTGCAATGCCCATGTCTTGATTATTATATGAACTATCTTATCCATGCAACGCTCGTTCATCTATCCCTATGCCTACAGTATTTAATCCCGCTGTTTACTTCAAACACCACTGCTGCTGTTTTCATTCCACTGCTGCTTTTATTTCACTACTACTTCTACTATAAAATTGTTACTACTGATAAACCACTGCGAACAAAAGTACTTTTAGGTGCAGGTGAATTGACAACTCGCTAGTTAAGGCTCACAAATATTCTTTGGCTCCCCTTGTGTCGAATCAATAAATTTGGGTTTTACTTCCCTCGAAGACTATTGCGATCCCCTATACTTGTGGGTCATCAAGCACTCGCTTCATGTGAAACCGGATGCTAAGCCAGTAAAGCAGACTCTACAGCGCTTCGTTGCAGAGAGAACAAAAGCAATATGTGACGAGATCACAAGGCTGCTGGCAAGTGGCTTTATCATGGAGGTGTTGCACCTGGACAGGTTGGCTAACCCGGTCCTGCTAGAGAAGAAGAAGGATGACCTGATGGTGGCCGTAGTGAGGCGTATGTGTATTGTTTACACAAACTTAAACAAGGCATGTCCTAAAGATCCATTCCCACTGCCCCGGATAGATCAAGTGATTGACTCCACGGCTGGGTGTGAGCTGTTGTCATTTGTAGATGCTTATTCTGGTTTCCACCAGATACCTTTGAACCCGGTTGATCAAATAAAGATTGCTTTTATTACCCCATACGGGGCTTATTGCTATCAATTTATGACCTTTGGCTTGAGAAATGCGAGTGCTACCTATCAAATGTGCATGCAGAAATGCTTGCACGAACAAATTGGAGAAAATGTGCAGGTATATGTGGATGATATTGTCATCAAGACCAAGGAGAAGAACACTCTCCTTGATGATCTCCGGGAAACATTCGCAAATTTGCAGGGATTCCAGTTGAAGCTAAACTCATCCAAGTGTACATTCGGTGTGCCGGCAGGCAAATTACTCGGTTTCCTCGTGTCTAGCCGAGGTATCGAGGCCAACCCCTCCATGATAAGTGCAATTGAAAGCATGTCCCTGCCGAGATCTCTGAAAGATGTGCAGAGATTCACTGGGTGCCTGGCGTCTCTTAGTTGGTTCATTGGGAGAATGGGGGAGAAAGCCTTGCCCGACAGACAAATTTGTCTAGACCCTGCAAGCTAATGCAGCTTTCCGAGATGTAACATCCCTGATTTTTGGAAAGTCCAAAAATCACTAAAATTTGAAACTTTTTGTTTTCATGTTATGCAAGTCACCAAAAAACCAAATGAGAAGCAAGAAACAAAAGGAAACAATACATATTCAATGAAATTGAATTTTACCAATCCAATTATACCTCTATTCCATAAACCCTAAAATCCAATTCAAAAATAAATTCCATTATATAAAGGGAATATGTTTTTATCAACAAACCTTTACCCAAAATATTTACAACTCCAATATTACTTTGAAGATGTTTTATGACAGCAAAAATAAAAGATTTATAACCCTTAATAAACTTCTAAGCCTCAAAAATATTTGATGAGAATAAAATATTTTAATAGTAACTTTTAGTTGTTATTCCAAGTTTTAAACATGAAGGGGTGAAAATGAAATGCATTGCTTTGAAAATAACATAAAAGAGGGTTTTGAAAACAATATTATGACTTGTGGTTTTATTCTAAATTTTATTGATCAACAATATTAATTAATTGATATGAACTAATTAAATAACATTAAGTTATTATTAATAAATCCTTCATATCCTAAAATTATTAATTATGAAAATGGTTTGAAAATGACTTCCAAAAATATTATTTGAAATGTTTAATGTCTCAAAAAAATTTATTTAATCAAAAACCCCATTTTACTATTTTCTATTTTAAAATGGTATTAAGTACTATTAGTGAATTAATTATATTTTCAAAACATAAAAGAGATGAAAACTCTTTGAAATGGTTTTGGAAAATAGTATTTGATCTTTATAAAGCCACTAGAATTATATTTGACTAATAATTGTATTTTATAATTTTCTAAATTAAAAATCACATTAAGCTCTATTAAGGAATTATTTCAATTTTCAAAATTCAAAAATAAAAATATGTTGAATTGTTCTCAAAAATGATACTGTTGGAAAGTATTTGAAATTTCAATAATTTAGAAATTTGTTTGAGACTAATTGGAGATTTAAATTAAAAGATATTAAAGGAAAGAGAAAACAGAAAAAAAAAGGGATGACGTCATGCTGACGTCACCCATCTTCAACCTTCAGTTTCCTCTCCCGAATCTGAAACTGCCGAATTCAAATGTCTTGATTACGCGAGAATTAAGCGCCCATTTGATGCACCGAGAGAGGCCCTTAAATCCCCTCTGCACCCTCTCCATTTCCCCTCTCCTCCCCCTCCGTTTCATGCCCGCATCCCAAGGAAATTCCTCGTCGGAGACCATCTGCCCGCCGCCGTGCATCGTCGATCCCGGCCACCGTATCCCGTCTCCGCCACCCCTCTGTGCCTCCTTTTCTTCCCCTTGAATCTGCGCACACGTCTGACCCATCCATTGCCTTTTTCTCGCAGGGGGAGAGCTGTACCGTGCTCGCCGGAGTCCTCCGCGTCTAGTCTGCACCGCGCGGACTAACCAGGAAGCGGCAGGTCGCCCCGTTGCCACCATTCGTCTCGCGGAGTCGAGCTAGTCATCCTCGTCATCTCGCCGAGCCCGGAGGCCACCGTAGCGCCAACTTCCTTGAGTTCCGACCCACAGCGCCGCCACCGCGCCATCTCCGGCCATCTCCACCGGCGAGGTAAAACCTAGCTTTCCCTGCACCGTCCGATTTTCATCCGACGCGCAGGATAGACCCACCTATTGAACCGGTACGGGCCAATCAGAGGATGCCACCTGGGCGCCCAGTCAGCCGTGCGCCCGCTTGCTTATCCGCCGCTCGGTGTAGCGTGAAACCAGCCCAGGCCCAGTCTCTGTCCGTCGCCCTGCGCGGCAAATAGCAGATCTGAACCCAGCCCACCTCTGGATTTTTCCGGAATAAAATTTAAATGGCAATTTTGCAGAATAGTCCCTATAACTTGCAACCATCATAACTTTTTAACCACTTGGCCAAATTTGATAATCTTGGACTTTTTGAAAAGCCCTTGACATCTAGAAACTTGTGGAACTGGCCAAATTTAAATTTGACAAACTTAAAACTGTTCAAATTCAAATATGCTTGTTTGATGAAATTTGGCATAATTCAAATTCTACAAATCCAAAAATTGAAAATAAAATATATTTGGAAACCTTAGGATGTGTACTTTCATATCCTCTGTCCCAAAATAATAATTGAACAAAATAAAATTGAATTTAGAATTTAGTTGTCTAATTGAGTATTTTTTTTACATAGATTAATTTCTATAAATAATTTCAATATAGTTCCTTTTGCAAAATTGTTCCATTTGACAACCTTGAACCAGAAACAACCTTGCCCAATCATTTTGAACATCCGTGGACCATGGCCATGTGTTTTTGACCAAAAACCCAACCTAGTGATTCATCCATCTTTACCATGTCTTAGGAATTGTTTTCAACTGTTTTTCCTTGATGTTATGTCTAAGTGGAGCCAAGCCAAGTCCTTAGAATGTGTCAATCACATATAGTACCAAATAGTGAAATTTAGTTTGCTATCTACTTCTCCACTCCCCTTTCATGCTTCAAGATTTCATCAAATTGGGATTTGTGAGAACCATGAAGTGCAATGGAGGACTTAACCATCTAGAGATTTTGCAACATGAAGATAGAAGACCATTGAAGGACTTGGAAAATAAAACAAACTTCATAAGCATCTCCAAGAAGTGGAAGCACTAGAAGAAAACCAGAGAAACTTCTAGAGGACTAACACCCTTTCTCTCTAAATCTTTTTCCTTCCCTTTTCTATTCTTCTCCTTTCAACTTAGTGGCAACATGAAGAGCTACAAAGAAGATCATTGAAGAATTTGAAGTAAGGGAATTGTTGCTTCACAACAACTAGAAGCAACTCAAGAAGTACAAGTGTGAAGAAATTCAGTAGAAAGCATCTCCCTCTCTCTCTTTCTATCTTTCTTCTTATTTTTTTTCCAAATTGACTTAGTGGTATTTGTGCCCATCCCATACCCAAACCAATTAGTGAATGAAAGCCCTGAAGAATTTATCAAGACCAAGAGAAGAATCCATCCAAGGAACAAGACTACAATAGAAGCATGAAGATTATCTTCAAGAAGGCAATCACATGAGGTCTAGAAGCAATCCATACAAGTTGAAGAGTAACAAGTTAATTTTGTCCAACCATTGACCCAAATGGAAAACCCAAGACTTAGTAATATTTTCCCTTTGATGATGAAGTTAGTAGACCTACCCTAACCACAATGGAAAATACTAACATAGTCACTTTAATATTTTTGAAGGTGAATATGACCAAGTGTTTGCATGTATTACTTTGGTTGAAGAAGTAATATGTTTATTCTAAGTGAACTCTTGGAACTTCCTCGACAAGTATGGTTATAATAAAGTTTGATCACTACAAACTCAAACCTAGACCTTGTCCTAACCAACTTGGTTAAGCCCCTTTTGATATGTTAGTTGCTATGTATGTTTTCTACACTTGTATGTTTGTTTGTTAGGATGCTTGTTTATTTTGTTATTGTGTTTTCAATGAATAGATTGTACGGAGAGCAACGATCTTTTGTGAAGAGTGTGAATATCTTCACCAACTTCAACAAGGCAAGTAACACACCATCAACTACCCATTATTTTCTATATGCATTAGTTGATTTTGAGTAGTATGCATGATAGGAAATTTTACTAAGTTATATTATGCTATGCTATATCCTAGTAGTGTGTAGCCATCCTTACACCGTGTTATTTTTATGCCTTGGTACTTATTAGATGCTTAGCCATGCTACAAAATTTGTTTTACTAGATGTTGAAGGAAAAATCCTAAGTATAACAAATGAATGAACCACCTGGGTGGAAGTGGTAAGACTGGGTTATGTTGAGTGTTTCCTCAGGGCCCTTATCTAAGGGTTATTCCACTTGAGGTTGTCACTTGAGGATGGCCACCCAGGAACAAAGAGATTACTATGTCCCTCTAAATCTAGTAGCTTCCCGTGCAGCCTTTTGACAATATGGGCTCTGTCTTGATCAATTAAGTTGTGAGGGTTCAGCCCAGGCTTGACAAGCAGATGTAGCAAAATTATAGGTGGAACGGGTCTTGCCGGTGGGTTTGGACTTCTTCTTCTGAAAGATCTCGTCTCAATTCTCTCCTTTCCATGATGCACTCCGGGTGTATAGGATGTTTGGGATAATTGAAGACAAAGGGTGAAAGTGCACAACCTCTGCAGAGTCAACAAACTAAGATCTTAGCCGTCTCCCCGGTTATGGACAACTATGAGCAGCTGGATAAGGATTGACGGAAGAATCTCATCATCAATTTCAATAAGTAAAATTTTGACCAAGTGAACAGTATTGTGGTGCTTGGATCTTAATCCAATGTTGCCACCCCTTTGAAAAGAAGAGTTTGTTTTACAAAAGAGATAGGACAAAACTGGCTTTATGCAAACTTAGCCTAAACTCCACTCAGCCAAATAAGCATGTAGTATTAGTCTTGCCATTTATATCCACCATAGTGTTACTTGCTAATACATTAAATTGTATTGACCCCCTTGTGGCTGCATATTCCATATTGCAGATGTTTTTGAAGACGAGTGAGGATTTCGTTTAGGATCTCGAGACTATCGCCAACATGTTTTGCCTGTGGCACATGAAGAAGATGGGCTCAATGTTGTTCTATGTTTTCCGCTGCAATACTTTGTTTTCTGCTAGTCTTCTAAGACTATGCAAGTTGTAGTACTATTTTGTGAAGACTGGATCATGCGATGTAATAGAATTTGATGCATTTGCATGATATTTCATTTTGTACTGTGGTGCTATTAATTGATCCAGGGACTAGCACAATAACACAGGTATTCCATCTTTATTAAAAGTTGGGATGCTACAAAATGGTATCAGAGCATTGTGTTGCCTGTAGGATTCGAGACCCTAAGTTTGGAAAAGGCCCTAGGATTGAAAATTTTCTATGTTCAAACTTTCTAGAAACAAAACAATCATCTTAATCTTTCTCATATCCTCTCATCTATTGTTCACCTTCAAAATTTCCTAGATGACCTACCTCTTCAATACCATCAAGGCAAGATTGATGATGACCATACCAAGAAGTGCAAGGAGTATTTTCACCACATGAAGCCCTACACTCAAGATTTTTGAAGAACTTGAAGAAAAACTTAGACTTCACAACAATCAAGAACACCCCAAGATATTAAGAGAAGATTTTTGAAGAAACTCAAGAAGATATAGATGAGACCACCAATCTAGTTTGTTAGAACAACGTTAACGTGTTAGTGTATTGATCATACCAATGAGTGTGGTATGACAATACTAGATGTTTTTGAAAACTTTATTGTCTGGTGTGATGATTGTGTTGTTATGTGTTGTTTTCAAGATGAGTTTCCTTGATCTGATGTGTCGGGGTAGGAATTCCTTCAATATCTTTCTAAATCTCTACTCATTCCTACTAGATCAAACCCAACACCATACTCATTCACCAACCATAGTGAGAACCATTTGGAATCATACAACCTTTACCCTATTGATACACAAGCCATCCCATTTGAGGAATGCTAGTATCAAATTTCTTTCTTCTGTGTGAAGGAACAATCACATCCATGATCAATGCCAACTACCTAATAAGGAGTATCCAGCCCATCCACAAGTGAAAAAAAGGACAAGTGAACCCCAAGTTGCATGAGCTATGAAGATTTCAGAGCCAACTACACCAAGAGAAGAAGTAATGAAGAAATACAACTACCCAGTTTGTGTTACATGAGAGTTTGTTTAGAAATAGCATAACGTTTTCCTTCAAGAATTACAACCAACAAGATGGAAGATTGACAAGGACATCAAAAGACCAAGTTGAGAGTGAACCAAGGACTTTTGATTGACCCAAAGAGTGACCCCTCAGTGTCAAAGGTAGTCCAACATGCCTATGTTGGTCTACAGCTCTACCACGAAGGAAAGTTCTACTCAAGCCAATTCCAGATCAATCTACATTCCAATCTAATGAAAATATACTACCCACAAAAGTTTCTTTTAAGGGTGGTAGCCCACCCAGTTGTTTTGGAACCCAGTTACCCAAATCTTTCTTTCTAACCTTCCCAAATCTCGGGACGAGATTTCTTTTAAGGGTGGTAGTCTGTAACATCCCTGATTTTTGGAAAGTCCAAAAATCACTAAAATTTGAAACTTTTTGTTTTCATGTTATGCAAGTCACCAAAAAACCAAATGAGAAGCAAGAAACAAAAGGAAACAATACATATTCAATGAAATTGAATTTTACCAATCCAATTATACCTCTATTCCATAAACCCTAAAATCCAATTCAAAAATAAATTCCATTAAATAAAGGGAATATGTTTTTATCAACAAACCTTTACCCAAAATATTTACAACTCCAATATTACTTTGAAGATGTTTTATGACAACAAAAATAAAAGATTTATAACCCTTAATAAACTTCTAAGCCTCAAAAATATTTAATGATAATAAAATATTTTAATAGTAACTTTTAGTTGTTATTCCAAGTTTTAAACATGAAGGGGTGAAAATGAAATGCATTGCTTTGAAAATAACATAAAAGAGGGTTTTGAAAACAATATTATGACTTGTGGTTTTATTCTAAATTTTATTGATCAACAATATTAATTAATTGATATGAACTAATTAAATAACATTAAGTTATCTATACCTACTAATAAAAGCATTAAGGTTTCTGCCAAAAATTTCGTCCAACATGAAATTACCGATTTGCCCTTACTTTCAATGAAATTATGTTGAATTCCACCGCCAAGTAAGAGGAACGGTTCGTTAAAAAACAGCCAAAGAGGCCTCGCTCCGCATGCTCCCACGGATCTCGCCATGCCGCCGCCGCCACTCGATCTCCCGTGTCTAGCTCCCATGGCACTCGCGCAACCAAGTTCGACCATCCCGCCACCTCCACGCTCTACTTCAAGAATCGCGCACGCCGCCGGCTGGGAGGAGACTTGCGACGGAGGCCGGTCCTCCTCATCGAGTCTAGGAGTTCGCGGCCGCGTGGTTCAGGAGCTGGTCCCGTGAGCTGGCCGCATCTCTTGCCTTGCCTAGATCTGGCTAACGGCGGGGCAGCCGCACGCGTCTGCACACCCGCGAATGTCCGTGCAGCTGCACCGCCGGGAGCACATCGAGCCGGGTCCTTCGTCTCCAAACTGCTCTGCCAGTCCGCGTTGCCTCTTTCTCTGTTTTTTTAGTAGTACTTTATAGCCGCATCTCTATTTGTGGGGCTCCCAAGCAGACAGTGAGACAAATGCCGTTGCTCTTGGTACTGCACGTGTGACGCTGCTGTTGTATGTGTCAATTTGCAAAGAAATTGTGTGCCTCCAGTCCTCCACGTCCGTCCCTCAAAGCTCGTGGAGATCCAGACCGTCCAGACTGGAGCAGGGACAGCTTTGCTGCTATCTCCACGTTTTCTCTCATGGTTTTGGGCATCACTGGTGTTCGACCTTGCCTGCTCTCATATACTGTATGTAGGTCCTGCCGTCAGAGCATGCTACTGATCAGCTATGTGGCCAGGTTTTTCGGCTGCGATGGATATGCCCAAAAGTGCAGAGCTGATGTGCACAGAGAGCGGATATGAGTGTGGTGTCGTGGATTATCCTTCACACTAGAGTAGGGATTCTCTCCTCACTCCTCATATATTTCTTCATCCATGCTATAGGCTATGTGCGTCAACGCGGCCCTGCTGCTGTCGCTGATGTGATGGGTAAATTATGCAATTATTAATTTAGCATAGCCCATTTGTTCGTTCATGCATCTCTCAAATGTGCTAAATGATTAATGCTTAATGTTCTAGACCGGCTTAGATAGGAATGGAAACAAGCTGTACATCCGGGTGGGAATGCTGATTTTGATATTTAATCAATTGTATGATGTGTATGTAAAAAGTTTTCTTGTGTCGTTTTGGTAGTACAAGAAACCAACAAATACAAAATGATATAATAACTCGAGCCCAATGAAATAAAAATACAAACAAGAGAAACAATTTTGTAGAGACTCTCCAAATATAGACGATCAAATTTTACGATTTCCTTGGATTTCACCTCAAGTTATACTTTGTTGGAGGAGATAATAAAAAATGGCAAAATATTAGTAGGGTCACAGGAGTCCATAAATTTCAGACAAAATTTGAGTGGCGCCGATGTTTTTAATCCAAAACTAAAAAAAATTAGCGTTGCAACCCACATGCATATTTACTATTTATACTCAAGCGTGTTAAGTTTGTTGTTAAAATCTGTCTGGTAAGTTCTTCTCAAATATCTAATGGTGAACCATTATTTTACTAAACTAGATAGGACACTATGCGGACCTATTAGTGTTCGTATAGACAAGTACAAATCTTACTAGGTGCTTCTATCTGGAAGAAATTTAGACATAAAAAATGATTGTCATTCTCGGGTTTAGACTTTTAGTGATCACATTTTGTTATTTTATGGTGATCCAAATTCATATAAAGATAAAGAAAAGTTCGGACGGAGCGAAACGAGGCTCGTCGCTTAGGGCCGAACGCGAGGGAGGGGGGCATCACGTTTTCGTGATCCCATCACGTTTCCCACCAGTTGCGTGTACCGCGGTGCGGTACGAATTGTTGACGAGTTGGATCTGGATTCTACCTTGTTTAGGGTTTGCCTCTTTATATACCTCATGTAAGCCGCCGGTTGGGAGAAGTTTACAAGTTGTAAATTCCCGGCGTCTGTAACACACCCGAAAATACTGAAGTTCTGCTGCCTGGCGCCCGTGGTTTTTTCTCTTCCTCAATGGAAGGGTTTTCCATGTTAAAAATCTCATGTCCTCGTGTGCCGATCTCTCTTTGTTTCATCGCTTATTTGTGCTATCCTTTATAACACATTTTTTATCTAAAATATGTCTTTTATTTTATCTTCAAATTGTAGTCTTGGAGACCAAAAGCAAGTTGACACTGATGATGCAGTTGTTGTTATGATTATTTCGGATCACCGAAAGATTGACATACATTGAACGGATTGCATCTCAAATCGCTGATGATCCTATAAATAACATATGTTATCTCTCTCCCGTTGCAACGCACGGGCATATTTGCTAGTTATTAATAAATCCTTCATATCCTAAAATTATTAATTATGAAAATGGTTTGAAAATGACTTCCAAAAATATTATTTGAAATGTTTAATGTCTCAAAAAAATTTATTTAATCAAAAACCCCATTTTACTATTTTCTATTTTAAAATGGTATTAAGTACTATTAGTGAATTAATTATATTTTCAAAACATAAAAGAGATGAAAACTCTTTGAAATGGTTTTGGAAAATAGTATTTGATCTTTATAAAGCCACTAGAATTATATTTGACTAATAATTGTATTTTATAATTTTCTAAATTAAAAATCACATTAAGCTCTATTAAGGAATTATTTCAATTTTCAAAATTCAAAAATAAAAATATGTTGAATTGTTCTCAAAAATGATACTGTTGGAAAGTATTTGAAATTTCAATAATTTAGAAATTTGTTTGAGACTAATTGGAGATTTAAATTAAAAGATATTAAAGGAAAGAGAAAACAGAAAAAAAAAAAGGGGATGACGTCATGCTGACGTCACCCATCTTCAACCTTCAGTTTCCTCTCCCGAATCTGAAACTGCCGAATTCAAATGTCTTGATTACGCGAGAATTAAGCGCCCATTTGATGCACCGAGAGAGGCCCTTAAATCCCCTCTGCACCCTCTCCATTTCCCCTCTCCTCCCCCTCCGTTTCATGCCCGCATGCCAAGGAAATTCCTCGTCGGAGACCATCTGCCCGCCGCCGTGCATCGTCGATCCCGGCCACCGTATCCCGTCTCCGCCACCCCTCTGTGCCTCCTTTTCTTCCCCTTGAATCTGCGCACACGTCTGACCCATCCATTGCCTTTTTATCGCAGGGGGAGAGCTGTACCGTGCTCGCCGGAGTCCTCCGCGTCTAGTCTGCACCGCGCGGACTAACCAGGAAGCGGCAGGTCGCCCCGTTGCCACCATTCGTCTCGCGGAGTCGAGCTAGTCATCCTCGTCATCTCGCCGAGCCCGGAGGCCACCGTAGCGCCAACTTCCTTGAGTTCCGACCCATAGCGCCGCCACCGCGCCATCTCCGGCCATCTCCACCGGCGAGGTAAAACCTAGCTTTCCCTGCACCGTCCGATTTTCATCCGACGCGCAGGATAGACCCACCTATTGAACCGGTACGGGCCAATAAGAGGATGCCACCTGGGCGCCCAGTCAGCCGTGCGCCCGTTTGCTTATCCGCCGCTCGGTGCAGCGTGAAACCAGCCCAGGCCCAGTCTCTGTCCGTCGCCCTGCGCGGCAAATAGCAGATCTGAACCCAGCCCACCTCTGGATTTTTCCGGAATAAAATTTAAATGGCAATTTTGCAGAATAGTCCCTATAACTTGCAACCATCATAACTTTTTAACCACTTGGCCAAATTTGATAATCTTGGACTTTTTGAAAAGCCCTTGACATCTAGAAACTTGTGGCACTGGCCAAATTTAAATTTGACAAACTTAAAACTGTTCAAATTCAAATATGCTTGTTTGATGAAATTTGGCATAATTCAAATTCTACAAATCCAAAAATTGAAAATAAAATATATTTGGAAACCTTAGGATGTGTACTTTCATATCCTCTGTCCCAAAATAATAATTGAACAAAATAAAATTGAATTTAGAATTTAGTTTTCTAATTGAGTATTTTTTTTACATAGATTAATTTCTATAAATAATTTCAATATAGTTCCTTTTGCAAAATTGTTCCATTTGACAACCTTGAACCAGAAACAACCTTGCCCAACCATTTTGAACATCCGTGGACCATGGCCATGTGTTTTTGACCAAAAACCCAACCTAGTGATTCATCCATCTTTACCATGTCTTAGGAATTGTTTTCAACTGTTTTTCCTTGATGTTATGTCTAAGTGGAGCCAAGCCAAGTCCTTAGAATGTGTCAATCACATATAGTACCAAATAGTGAAATTTAGTTTGCTATCTACTTCTCCACTCCCCTTTCATGCTTCAAGATTTCATCAAATTGGGATTTGTGAGAACCATGAAGTGCAATGGAGGACTTAACCATCTAGAGATTTTGCAACATGAAGATAGAAGACCATTGAAGGACTTGGAAAATAAAACAAACTTCATAAGCATCTCCAAGAAGTGGAAGCACTAGAAGAAAACCAGAGAAACTTCTAGAGGACTAACACCCTTTCTCTCTAAATCTTTTTCCTTCCCTTTTCTATTCTTCTCCTTTCAACTTAGTGGCAACATGAAGAGCTACAAAGAAGATCATTGAAGAATTTGAAGTAAGGGAATTGTTGCTTCACAACAACTAGAAGCAACTCAAGAAGTACAAGTGTGAAGAAATTCAGTAGAAAGCATCTCCCTCTCTCTCTTTCTATCTTTCTTCTTATTTTTTTTCTTTCCAAATTGACTTAGTGGTATTTGTGCCCATCCCATACCCAAACCAATTAGTGAATGAAAGCCCTGAAGAATTTATCAAGACCAAGAGAAGAATCCATCCAAGGAACAAGACTACAATAGAAGCATGAAGATTATCTTCAAGAAGGCAATCACATGAGGTCTAGAAGCAATCCATACAAGTTGAAGAGTAACAAGTTATTTTTGTCCAACCATTGACCCAAATGGAAAACCCAAGACTTAGTAATATTTTCCCTTTGATGATGAAGTTAGTAGACCTACCCTAACCACAATGGAAAATACTAACATAGTCACTTTAATATTTTTGAAGGTGAATATGACCAAGTGTTTGCATGTATTACTTTGGTTGAAGAAGTAATATGTTTATTCTAAGTGAACTCTTGGAACTTCCTCGACAAGTATGGTTATAATAAAGTTTGATCACTACAAACTCAAACCTAGACCTTGTCCTAACCAACTTGGTTAAGCCCCTTTTGATATGTTAGTTGCTATGTATGTTTTCTACACTTGTATGTTTGTTTGTTAGGATGCTTGTTTATTTTGTTATTGTGTTTTCAATGAATAGATTGTACGGAGAGCAACGATCTTTTGTGAAGAGTGTGAATATCTTCACCAACTTCAACAAGGCAAGTAACACACCATCAACTACCCATTATTTTCTATATGCATTAGTTGATTTTGAGTAGTATGCATGATAGGAAATTTTACTAAGTTATATTATGCTATGCTATATCCTAGTAGTGTGTAGCCATCCTTACACCGTGTTATTTTTATGCCTTGGTACTTATTAGATGCTTAGCCATGCTACAAAATTTGTTTTACTAGATGTTGAAGGAAAAATCCTAAGTATAACAAATGAATGAACCACCTGGGTGGAAGTGGTAAGACTGGGTTATGTTGAGTGTTTCCTCAGGGCCCTTATCTAAGGGTTATTCCACTTGAGGTTGTCACTTGAGGATGGCCACCCAGGAACAAAGAGATTACTATGTCCCTCTAAATCTAGTAGCTTCCCGTGCAGCCTTTTGACAATATGGGCTCTGTCTTGATCAATTAAGTTGTGAGGGTTCAGCCCAGGCTTGACAAGCAGATGTAGCAAAATTATAGGTGGAACGGGTCTTGCCGGTGGGTTTGGACTTCTTCTTCTGAAAGATCTCGTCTCAATTCTCTCCTTTCCATGATGCACTCCGGGTGTATAGGATGTTTGGGCTAATTGAAGACAAAGGGTGAAAGTGCACAACCTCTGCAGAGTCAACAAACTAAGATCTTAGCCGTGTCCCCGGTTATGGACAACTATGAGCAGCTGGATAAGGATTGACGGAAGAATCTCATCATCAATTTCAATAAGTAAAATTTTGACCAAGTGAACAGTATTGTGGTGCTTGGATCTTAATCCAATGTTGCCACCCCTTTGAAAAGAAGAGTTTGTTTTACAAAAGAGATAGGACAAAACTGGCTTTATGCAAACTTAGCCTAAACTCCACTCAGCCAAATAAGCATGTAGTATTAGTCTTGCCATTTATATCCACCATAGTGTTACTTGCCAATACATTAAATTGTATTGACCCCCTTGTGGCTGCATATTCCATATTGCAGATGTTTTTGAAGACGAGTGAGGATTTCGTTTAGGATCTCGAGACTATCGCCAACATGTTTTGCCTGTGGCACATGAAGAAGATGGGCTCAATGTTGTTCTATGTTTTCCGCTGCAATACTTTGTTTTCTGCTAGTCTTCTAAGACTATGCAAGTTGTAGTACTATTTTGTAAAGACTGGATCATGCGATGTAATAGAATTTGATGCATTTGCATGATATTTCATTTTGTACTGTGGTGCTAGCAATTGATCCAGGGACTAGCACAATAACACAGGTATTCCATCTTTATTAAAAGTTGGGATGCTACACGAGATCTGAAGACAATGCTGAGTACTGCACCCATACTAGCATCTCCATTGCCCAAAGAACAGATGTTGCTCCATATTGCAGCTACCAACTGAATTGCAGTGTTGTGGTAGTGGTGGAACGAGAAGAGGAAGGAAAATCTGTGCAGAGGCCAGTATACTATCTCAGTGAGGTGATCTCCAATTCCAAGCAAAATTACCCCCACTATCAGAAGATGACATATGGCGTCTATATGGTGGCCAAGAAGGTCAAGCATTATTTCAAGGAGCATCCAATGACGGTGGTAAGCACCGCACCTATCTCAGAGATCATGGGCAACAAGGATGCAAGTGGCCGGGTAGCCAAGTGGGCCATTGAGCTAGCCTCTTATACCCCAATGTATGCAAGGAGAGATTCCATCAAATCTCAAGCACTGGCTGATTTTCTGATCGATTGGGCCAAGACGTAGTATGAGCCCCCATTGCCTAAATACAGTTTCTGGAAGATGCATTTCGATGGTTGATGGTGCAAGTCTTGCACTCGTTGGGAAACCCCAAGAGGAAGGTATGATGTGCACAGCAACACATTTCCCTCGGAAAGAAACTAAGGTTGAATCGGCCAGTAGGAGAAATAAATCACTTCTGAAGGTTGATGCAGCTGATATGGCAGGGCGCACTACCGGTTCAGCAGCAACATGGAACCTACCCAACACAATCAAATCACTTTGCCCCAATGAAGCAGTGAGGTTGTCAATCTCACCGATTCTGCTAAAAACAAAGAGGTTAAACGTATGGTGTGGAAAACGGTAGGAAAACAGTAGCAATAGTATAATATAGTGATTGTGGTGGTTGTATTATCAGTATAAAGGAAATGGACCGGGGTCCATTGTTCACTAGTGGTGTCTCTCCAAAATAGATAGATAACATGCTGGGTAACCAAATTACATCTGGGCAATTGAAAGATATAAAGGTTGCACCGTAGTGCATATGCATGACATGATGATTACTATGTGATTCACACGGGAATTACAACAATATACATAGACTGTTATCCAACTGCATCTATGACTAATAATCCTCCCTCAAAATGTCATCCGAGCAAACCTTCGGTATTAAGCTGCAAGAAACAGATAATCGCAGTAAGCAAAGTGTGTAGTGTAAAATATGTAACATCGTTGTTTTCTCCCTAGTGGAAACAGCACATCCCCCACATGTTTACGTTTATGTTGCTCGAGCGTGAGTGAAAGGGAGGCATGAACCCACTATCGAGCATAAATACTCCCTCTTAGAGTTACTAGCATCTACTTGGCCAGATCATCTACTAACAACGGAGAGCATGCAAGATCATAAATAACATACACATGAAAAGAACATGATAGATTGATAATCATTGGACATAGCATTCAATATTCATCGGATCCCAGCAAACACAACATGTAGCATTACAATAAGATGATCTTGATCATGTAGGGAAGCGCACCAGATCTAAACATGAGACATAAAGAGGAGAGAACAACCATCTAGCTACTGCTATGGACCCGTAGTACAAGGATGAAATACTCACGCATCATTCTGGAGGCGGACATGGTGATGAAGAGCCCTCTGGTGATGATTCCCCTTCCCGGCAGGGTGTCGGGGAGAGCTCCAAAACCCTCCCAAACTAGGGTTGACGATGATGGCGGTTGCGGATGTTTTTGGTGGAAAAGGCTCTTGTATTTAGGGTTAACCTCCCGAGTGGTATAAATAGGAGAGAGGGAAACGTCGGTGGGAGGCCAGGGGCCCACACCACCCCCAGGCGCGGACAGAGAGGGGGCGCGCCGCCTCATGGTGTGGGGCCCCTGTGGCCCCCCTTCGGACTCTGTGTGCGCGACGACTTTCTATGACTTTTGGGTTTTCAATCGTCCAATTTCGAGAACATTTCTAGAACAACTTTTCTGAAACTAAAAACTGCAGAAAACATGAACGGGATCTGTGGCATCTTGTCAATAGGTTAGTCCCAGAAAATCGATAAAAATGGCATAAAGTGTAAGGGAAACATGTAGCACATGGAATGAAAACAACATGGAACATCAGAAACTATGGATACGTTTATGACGGATCAACATCCCCAAGCTTAGTTCCTACTCGTCCTCGAGTAGGTAAACGATAAAAACAAATAATATCTGAGGTGACATGCTACCAACATAAACTTAATCATCATAGTAATGTAAAGCATGTAAACTAGGATCAAAAGAATAAGGGTTGTGGTTTATAGTTGATATCAAATAGAATAATGTATAAACCATTAGGAAGAATAAAGTAAAAAAAATCAATGAATCAATACTAAAAGACAATCAACTATGTAAGGTTTATTAAAGAAGATGTAAGCTTCAAGAACAACAATATGATCATCCAAGGCATCCAACTCTCACAACAACTCCTGTTAGGATCAAGTCAAGTGACAACAATATGCACGTAGGAAAATCATTAAGATATTTGTGCACTCAAAACAAGCAAGCGTTTTGTATTGGTGCCTTGCACCAGGATGTTATGACTAAAAGAACATTATGGGGGGTTTGGATGGTCAATGGAATAAAGTCCCACAAAACTAAAAGTGATCATTAGACAAGAGGAGGTCTTATAATCGAAGTTATACAAGGAGTAGTGATTGCCACACAACGGATGCACATAGAGCTATAAGTGTATGAAATCTCTCCAATGGAACCAGTGGGGGTGCATCCAACATGCTTGCTCATGAAGACCTACAGCACTTTTGTGGAGGTTCATCGTTGGAATATACAAGCCAAGTTCTATAATGTTAAGTTCCCCACATAGTTATGCAAGTCATAATATGAAAACTCTCTCCAAACTGAAGTATTGGTGCTAACAAAGAATAAGTGTGGAATAAATGATAGTAATTGTGCCCCCTCTCTCTTTATTATCTCTCTTTTGCCCTTTCTTTATTTTTTAATTTTTTGGGCCTTTTCTCTTTTATTTTATTTTATTGATATATAACCTCACCGGTAGGGGCAACACTCTATTTTACAATGAATCATCACACTTTTAGTACTCATAACTCAAACTGAAATATCTCTGGTGTATATAAAACTAAATGCTCATGCCAGTGTAGCAGTATGCAAAATAACAATGAAGCATGTCATCAAGTAATATAATGAAGATGGATGTTGTATGGCAATATATCTCAAAATGGCTATGGAAATGCCATGGTAGGTAGGTATGGTGGCTGTTTTGAGGAAGAATTTTTTTGGATTATGTGTAGAAGAACAAAGTTCTCCCACAGGGGTTGGATGCACTGGTGAAGTTTGCACCAACTCTCAATGTGAGAATGAGCAATGCACAGTACCGAAGAGGCTAGCAAATATAGATGGTGGAAGTGCCATAAAACCGCAACATAGAACTCACAAGTTAAAAGATTAGAACTAAAATCATGATCTTACAAGGCATAATTAAAATCACTCCAAGAGGGTCCATGGCAGTGACAAGTCACTGTTAGCTACCCCGACAGTACCGCGTAACAAAAAGCCATCACGATTGCTATCAGCAAAGGAAGTCATATACCATTATCCTATCAACTGGTTATTTGAGTGTGGCACAGTTTCAAGCTTTCAGACCAACCCTTAATTGTTTGTACTCTACTAAACCAGAAAGTTTACCATTAAGAATATTAATATCTCAAAACAATAGCAAATAATCAAGTGAAACAGTTTAGTGATCTACAACAGTATGCAAGTTTTTACGTTATACCATCAACCACATGCAACATTTTCTATTTCCATCAAGCACCATTCAATATATATTTTAACACAAACTCACCAAGAGATATAGCAATGAAACAAGATAGTACTAATACTACTCTACTAGAACTAACAGCTCTGAATAAGAGATGCATGAAAAACGGGAGCTAAAAGGATTTCTAGCAACTAGAAGAAAAACTAAGAATACGAGCATAACAAGTATTCATATGAAAAAGCGGAGCATGTGTCTCTCCCACACAAGAATACTAGGTTCCAACAAATTTATTCCATCAAGGAAAGCAAAAGAAAACAAACAAACACTACAAATAAAATTCATATGATGTGACCAAATAAAAATATAGTTTTGCTAGAAGTGACCTGATAAATTGTTGATGAAGAAGGTGATGCCTTGGGCATCCTGTAACATCCCAAGTATGAAAAAAGTCCCAACTTAGAATGTTTGTTTCTTGTTTTTGTTTCAATGCATCATGTCATCATAATGCATTCATGTGTTGAGTTTGAATTTCAAATCAAATTTCAAAAAATTATGTTTCACACTTGGTCTGTTACAACTTTTTCAAATAAAACATTCAAATCAAACCATTTATTTGTTTCCAATAAACTTGAATTTCCAAATAATTAACTTGCTAAATTTTCAATATTTTCAATTGTTGCAAAATTCACTCAAATTCAATTAAAATTCAAACATCCACAAATATTTAATATTTTCGAAAACAAAACATCATGCAACTGGGCTTTTGCAATAAGGAAGCTATAAAAAATTATTTCCTAAAAGAAAACATCCCAATACCCTTTCTTTTCCTTCCCTCTTCTCTTCTACAAAAAAAAGGAGAAAAAGAAATAAAATTTGTAAAAGGGCTGGGGGAGGCAGCCAGGCCAGCCTAACAGCCGGCCCAACCACCTACGACCCCAGCTCGCTCAGCCTCTTCTCCCACCTCCGTACAGGGAGTCGTCATCCCTGACGACAGGAGCGCCACCTGCGCCTCCCCCCTCCTCACCTGCTCCCCTCTCCCCTTTTCTACCCCTGAGGGCCCCCAAACCCTAGCCAAAACTCTCCTCTTCCTCCCTGCGCCGCCACCTCCATCTCTCCCCTCGGATTTCCCCTCTCCTCCCCGGTTTTTCTTCTCTGAACTTTCTGTTTTTCCCTGAACCCCTCCATGGCCGAAAACTTGAGGTAGAGCAGCGGCTGCGGTGGTCGTTGACACGGGCTCTTCTCGGCGGGAATGGAACCGGGAGGGTTCCACCTCCGGTTTTGCTGAAGGAGGCGCGGCCGGAGACGGCCTGCAGCGGCCACGCCGTCGAGCTCCTTCCCGGCCACGCCGTCGAGCTCCTTCCCGAGTCCTCCTCCTCCTTCTTCCTCTACTTCCCCTCGGTGAGCACCCCTCTGCCCTTCTCCTTTCCCCTCCGCGAGCGGCCACCACACGCCCCAAAGCCCCCACGCACGCACGCCGCGCAGCCGCGCGCTGCAGCCGCGGCGGACGTTGCTGCTCCCCGATCGCCGTTCAGCAACTGAACGAAGTGCAGTTTCGTCAGAAACTTGCACACCCGTTTTACCCACCTCAAAAACATGCGCGCTCTAGTCCTAACATGAATCGCAGCAATAGCCCAGTGGCTATCCCCGTTCAGCGCACCCCCTGGATCCCAGGTTCGAGTCCCCCTGGAAGCAAAAGCCACCCCCTTTTTCGGCCTTTTTCTTTTATTTCCCGAAATTCAGAAAAACAGATCTGAGTCTTTATTTGTAAAATCCATAAAAAATTAAAAATTGCTCCAATTTCAATGATTCAAGTTTCTGTGGATTCAGAATCTTGTGCTCTTTCTATTAGTCACAAAGTTGCAACATGTTTCTGTAATAAATTTTGCACTAAATAATTAAATACAGAAAATGCAATAAAAATTGGAAACTTTGGGAATTCATAACTTGAGTTTTGTTCACCCAAATTGAGCAAACTTGGGCTCTAAAAATTTGTATTAACAAACTCTACACAGTGGTATTTTATTTGGTCACAATTGAATTAAATTTGAACATGTTTCCTTCTGTTTACTAAAAAGGGCAGAATAAAAATGGTTATGGAAAAATGCATAATAAATTCAATAATGATCCAAAAATTATGTTTAATAGCTCAAAATGTTCATTGAAACATTTTATACATGTTTTCAACCTTTTCAATACAATTTGTTCACTGTTTTTCCTAATTAAAATTGGAGTAATAATTCAATACTTTAATTACACCTTTTAAATTGCAAAATTCATAACTTGGGCATAGAATTTCCAAATTCAACAAACCAAATATGTTTTCCATTCCATTTTTCATGAACTTTGCAAATATCAACTTTGTGTTCTGTTTTAAATAAATTAAATTGCTGAAAACAACTGTTTCTTAATTAATGCATTTAAAAAAATTGTCAAATTAATAACTTGCTCATTTTAAATTCATTTTCAACAAATGAAATATGTTTTTCATCTAAAATTTTGTGTTCTTTTCAAATATGAATTTTGTTATCTGTTTTGAACATTAAAATTGGTGAAAACAACAAATGCTTGTGTAACTCATTTAAGAAGCCAAATTTCATAACTCAATAGATAAAATTCCAAACTTGGTAAACAACATTTCAAATTGAAGCTATTGTTGTTTTCTTATTGTTTTCATCATCTATGCATCATTCTAATAAACTTTCACATGATTGTTATTTTTAGATCACTTAATTCAACTTTAATTCTTGGTCCTTTCTATATGCAACCCAAATTGCATATGGGCCCATTTAAATATGTTTACCATGTCAACTAGCTTATCTTTGATGCATCAATTAAATTATCATGCATCATCCCATGTTTGTGCATTATGCCATGTTATTGATTGTCCGCCTCTCTTCGTTGTTTGTTTGCTTCTTCTCGAATAGACGACGACGTTGAGACAGACGAGGTTTACGACACTACTTCAGAGGAGTTAGCCCAGTACCAGGCTACTGAGTTTGCAGGCAAGTATTCACTCACATGAACCATTGTGTCCTTTCCACACTGGATACCGATACTTTCCGTTGCCTAATCTGCTAGCCTTATGATTTGTTGCTTGTGTTCCGATCCTATCACTTGTCATCCTGCAGCCATGAATATAGCCTCACCCCACACCTACAACCCTGTTGTTTGTTAGCCTGTGTCGCAGTATCATGCTTAGGTTTGTTGTGCTCGAGTCTTGTTGTCATTTATCTTATCACCTGTTTAGTTTGATAGATGGGCTTGTTATAATCAATATCATGTTAATGTTTGGGGTAATAATAATAATTTGATGATAAGGCACCGGCAGGAGGCCCGGGTTAGGGTTTTGAAGCCTGCCAGTGTCGACCCTAATTAGGAAAAGGGTCTTTGTCCTCTGATCCATGATGAGCGTGCTCACCGCATCCGGGTGGTCGTATGGAACCCCCCTCGACTTTGACCTGATCCGCAGTTTGTCCGAAGAGCCACACTTAGTTCGGGTGTTCCATTTGCGCATACGCATGAATGGGTCGCGTCCATGGTTGATGATTATGATGATGATGATGCATATAGGGCGAGGCCTGTGGTGCCGGGGGGTGTGGTTTTCACCCTTGCGCTTAGGTTAGGTCGGACTGGCCGGGACCTTATAGCTCCGTGGCTCCTAGGACAGGTTGTAGGGATGGTTCGAGTCGTGTTGAGTCCACCTGAGTTTTAGTTGGTGGCTCGAGTGTGTACGGGTACTGGAGCACACCCTGCAGGGATGAATCTTCTCGAGAAGCCGTGTTGTCCGCGGTTATGTGACTACTTGGTGAAAGTGCTGGCTAAAAAGTACTCAGACAACTTCCACCTAATTAATATTAATTTGACTAGTAATAGGCATATTGTCACAATAACCTGAACCTTCATTAATCCAACTATGTGAGTTATCCTTGGATCGCTTCTTTGGATAAGGGGCGAGATCCAGGATGGGTTTGTTTGAGGTTAGTGGTAGTTGGCTCCGATGCGCTATCTTATCCCTTTCTTTTAGCCGGATGTTGTAGCGTGTTTCTGTAGTTGGTTAGCGCAGCCCGCTGCCGCTTCTTTGTATCCCCTATATTCTGTTGAACCCAAAGCATCTGTACTTGGTGTTGTCGGGTACACTTTGGTATCTTGTGCATCTTGCTTGTCAGTACTCGTCTGTACTGACCCCTTTGGGGCTGCGTGTTCTGCAGACTACGTTTCGAGGATCCCCATGGTGGCTACTACGTGGAGTATGACGAAGCTGTTGACGAGTAGATAGCGGACCCGGGCAGGATCCGAGACTTCGTGGATGGGCTCTGTTCTTTTCGTTTCCGGCCTCTTAGGCCTATTTGGATCTTGTCTGTACTCAGACACTTTGGATTCTTCCGCTGTGATGTAATGATGACTTGTTGGGACATGTGTCCTCTGCATGACTGTATTTGCTATCTCTGCTCTAGTGAGAGCTTTTGCCACTTATTTCTATTTCTTTGTGTCTTAGAGATTTGTTGTGATATCACTTGTTCAAACGTCGTTGACGTACCATGTGTGTATGTTATGAAGTACGTCAACGTAAGTATTCGGATTTCTATTGGATGTTTTCACAGACGATGAATAGTAGAGGATGATTGTCACACGTTTACGTGTTGGCCTACTCATATTGAGATGCGGGTGCAGGTAGGCCCCGTAAGCCATTTATCTACTGTTTAGCGGGCTGTGAGTATCCTCTAAAAGTCCGGGTGCGACACATCCCCAAGCTTAGAAGCTTGAGTCTTCTTAGAATTTGCTGGGATGAACCACGGGGGCATCCCCAAGCTTTGTCTTTGCACTCTTCTTAATCACATTATATCACCCTCTTCTCTTGACCCTTAAAAACTTCCTTCACACCACACTCAATGTAATTCGCATTAGAGGGTTAGTGCACGATAAAAAATTCACATGTTCTTCATGGACACAAGAAATATTAATACTCTTAAACATTAGATACATCCACTGATGTTTTGTGGAGCAAATAAATCCACTCGATGTAGTAAAAGAGAGAATGCAAGTAAAAAGGCAGAATCTGTCAAAACAAGAACAATCTGTAAAGACGAATTTTTTTGGGGCACTTACGTTTCTTAGATCAAAAATCATAAAGAACAAAAAAATGGGAATTAGGTGAGGAATAAGAACAAAATTTGCAAGTCATTTTGATCTTTATGTGAATTATGCGATTTTGTACAGTGGACAGCAGAAATCGGTTTCCTGCACAAAAATCCAAATCTAACACCAACTTTTGCTATAAACTTTACTTGGCACAACTAATACATGAAAATAAAGATACAAAGGAGTTTCTACAAAAGTAAAAAACACCTTGACTCAAAGAAAACAGAAGAAAACAAAGCAAAAATAAAACCATGAGTTATCTCCCAAAAAGTGCTTTTCTTCAACACCTTTTAGCTAGGCCCAGAAAAATAGAATCAAGTATTTTCAAGTGAAGAAGCATCCAAATCAAGACAAGAAAACTCCTCAATAATGCATTGTATTTTATCTAAACGAGTTTCAGATGTTCCTCTCTTAGAACTTTTAGGTTTACTAATCTCATCAAATAAATTTTCAGGAACAATCCATTCAAAATTTTGTTCTTGGGCTTCATGAAGTGCCACTAATTTATAGGGGATTGGTATTTTCTTCTCCCTTTCACTTTTCGGTTCAGATTTTTGAAGATCACCAACAACATTCACACATGAGCCTAGCATATTGAACCGATTAAAAACTTTTCTAGCTTCTATAGCAACATCTCCAAATTCTTTAAGCATCGTTTCTAAGATAAAATTTATTTTTTCAATATCTTCAGTATTATTCAAGTTGAGGAACATTTGCTGCAGTATGGGGTGAAGGTTAACAAACGTAGCTTCTAACATGTGAATTAAAGAAGTTGCAGCAGTTTCATAATTTGGAGCAAGCTCTACTATGGATTTTCCTCAAAATTTTCTTTCTTACTAACATGATCAAAGAATTCTTTAATGGTATCGTTTCGAAGTTATATTACCCACTGGTAGATCTTTCAGGGTGAACTTAGGGAGCAACATGATGAAGAATAACAACAAGGTAACAAAAATAACAACTTGAATTAGAACTATTTTTTTGTGTTTTTGATAAAGAGAAGCAAACAAGACAAAATAAAATAAACTAAGCAAAACAAAAACAAAGTAAAGAGATTGGAAGTGAGAGACTCCCCTTGGAGAAATCCTCTTTCTCCCCAGCAACGGTGCCAGAAAAATAGCTTGATGGTGCAGGTCTTGCACTTGTTGGAGGGTATAAAGATCACAGCAGCAAATTTCCCTCAGAAAGAAACCAAGGTTGGATCGACCAGTAGGAGAAAGAAATCACTTCTGAAGGTTGATGCAGCTGATATGGCAGGGCGCACTACCGGTTCAGCAGCAACGTGGAACGTACCCAACACAATCAAATCACTTTTCCCCAACGAAGCAGTGAGGTTGTCAATATCACATGTTTTGTTCAAAACAAAGAGGTTAAACGTATGGTGTGGAAAACAGTAGCAACAATATGAAAATAGTGATTGCAGTGGTTGTATTATCAGTATAAAGGAAATGGACCTGGGTCCACAGTTCACTAGTGGTGTATCTTGATGGTGTAGATTTGCACTCATTGGGACACCCCAAGAGGAAGGTGTGAAGAGCACAACTGCAAGTTTTCCCTCAGAAAGAAACCAAGGTTGAATAGACCAGTAGGACAAAGAAATCACTTCCGAAGGTTGATGCAGCTGAGGTGGCAGGGCGCACTAGCGGTTCAGAAGAAACGTGGAACCTACACAACATAATCAAATCACTTTGCCCCAACCAAGTAGTAAGGTTTTCACCTCACCGGTTTTTCTGAAAACAAAGAGGTTAAACGTACCGTGTGCAAAATAATATTTGTTTGCAGTAAATGAAAGAGAATAATGATGGCAGTCGGAAAACAGTAGAAACAGTATGAAAACAGTGATGGCAGTGGTTGTATTATCAGTATGAGGAAAATGGACAAGGGTCCACAGTTCACTAGTGGCGTCTCTCCAAAACAGATAGATAACATGTGTGGGAAACAAATTACAGTTAGGCACTTGATAGATATAAAGGCTGCACCGTAGTGCATATGAATGACATGATGATTACTATGTGATTCATGTGGGCATTACAACAACATACATAGACTGTTATCCAACTGCATCTATGACTAATAATCCATCCTCAAAATGTCATCCGAGAAAACCTTGAGTATTAAGTTGCAAGCAATAGATAATCGCAGTAAGCAAAGTGTCTAATCCCCAATCCGTCATGTTTCTGTCACTCGAGCACAGATGCAAAGGAGGCATGAACCCATAATCGAGCATAAATACTCCCTCTTGGAGTTACTAGCATCTAATTGGCCAGATCATGTACTAACAACGGAGAGCATGAAAGATCATAAATAACATACACATGAAAACAACATGATAGATTCATAATCATGAGGCATAGCATTTAATATTCATCGGATCCTAGCAAACACAACATGTAGCATTACAATAAGATGATCTTGATCATGTAGGGCAGCTCACAAGATCTAAACATGAGGCATAAAGAGGAGAGAACAACCATCTAGCTACTGCTATGGACCCGTAGTCCAAGGATGAACTACTCACGCATCATTCCGGAGGCGGGCATGGTGGTGTAGATCCCTCCAGTAATGATTCCCCTCCCGGCAGGGTACCGGGGAGAGCTCCAGAACCCTCCTGAACTAGGCTTGACGATGACGGCGGATGCAGCTGTTTTTGGTGGAAAAGGCTCGGGTATTTAGGGTTAACCCTTCGGGGACAATATATAGGCGAGAGGGCGACGTCGGTGGGCGAGTAGAGGGGCCACACCACCACTGGGCGCGGCCAGGGGGCGCGCCCACCCAGGGTGTGGGGCCCATGTGGCTCCCCTCCGGGTCTCCTCTGGACTCCGTGTGTGCGACACTTTCTAAAACTTTTGGGCTTCAAATCATCCAATTCCGAGAATATTTCCTGAAGAACTTTTCTGAAACTAAAAACAGTAGAAAACAGGAAATGTCTCTATGGCATCTTGTCAATAGGTTAGTCCCAGGAAATTGATAAAAATGGCATAAAGTGTAAAGGAAACATGTAGCATATGGCATGAAAACAACATGGAACATCAGAAATTAAGGATACGTTTATGACGTATCAACATCCCCAAGCTTAGTTCCTACTCGTCCTCGAGTAGGTAAATGATAAAAACAAATAATTTCTACGGTGACATGCTACCAACATAACTTTATCATCTAAATTGTAAAAGCACAAGTATAGCTGAGACCATAGTATTTTAAACACAAGCATGATAGATATAATTTTAACAATGAAACTTAGCAATCACGTTGCATCATGAAAAGTAACACAAATAGTAGATCATGAATAATAATGCATTTGAAAGTTATACATTTGTTTCGAGCATAGAGAAAACATAGCAAAGTGATATTTCGCTTGTCCTTAAGAGTGGGGCAAAACATAAATGCTAGGACACCTTCAAAGTTCAAGTGGATGACTAGAACAAATAATTTGAGAGCAAATAATAAGACATCAGGAATCAATTAATAATAGTTTCTGGGACAAATGCACATTAAACTCAGAATGGCAATTATGCTCTCTCATGTGTGCATAAAGTTAGAAGATGAAGACTCAACATAAAAGTAAAAGAAAGGCCCTTCATAGAGGGAAGCAGGGATTAACTCATGTTCCAAAGCCTTTTATTTTATCAAACATAGGTATTGAAAACATTTTTTAGAGAGGTGTATGCTTATGTCAACGAATGGTAAACAAAAAATATAGTACATCACAAGCCAATTAGACTTCACAAGAGCGGATCCCATTGAAGGACGCAGCTGGGGTTAGAAGGACATCCCTGTCTCTCTTTTGTTTACACAACTATGCTTTGACTGATAAATCAGGGGCAAAAATAGTGAAGAGAATTTAATAGTAACCAATTTTGGGGCTGGGCACCCTGCTGCCAGCTCTTCTATCATTTGGATAAGCGTATGAAGCCACTAGTCCAGGTGTGTAAAGTCCAATCAACAAGTAAGATAAAGATTCTCTATTTACGTCCTCATTAGCTAAAACAGGGGCACAAAACAGGAATAAATTTGAAAGTTTTAAAGGTAGAACCTGAGAAATTTACTTAGAGTGGCGGTTAAATACCACATGTAGGTAGGTATGGTCGACACATTTGGCAAACTTTGGTTTTTGGGAGTTGGATGCACGAGTAGAGCTCATACTCAGTACAGGTGGAGGCTAGCAAAAGATTGGGAGCGACAAATCAAGAGAGGAATAATGGCCATAATCATGCATAGCGACAAAAACATTATTAATCAAAGCATAAAGGGTATTACAAGTCAAAAACTAAATGATCATAGAGGCTATAAGTGACTGGTTTGTAGTCATAAAGATGGTGTAAGCATGTGCCAAGTCAACCAAATAAAGCATTCGAAGGAGAACACCACAAATTCATGCTTCAATATGACAAAAATGTTGGAACGCGTAGAGATAAACAAAACTTTTCTACGTGATACTTCCAAGATCTAGCCTAGGTAGAAGGCCACGAGGATTACCACTAGACGCGCAGGTGCGGATTATTGATGAAGCACGTCGATGCAGTGTAGTCCCACGATCCGATCCAGCCGATCCAATCACGCGATCGTCGAAGTGCTGAAAGTACAACACCTCTTCGGTATCCACACGTACGAGGAGTAGCTCCGACGGCGGACTGCTAGGTCCGGTGCGGCGGCTGGACTGAGTGGGGCTAGGGTTCCCAACGCATGGGAGTGGAAACTTATGCACGTTGGGCAACCTGTGCCCCTCTTTATATAGCGAGTGGGAGTGGGCTGCACAAAGCTTGTGGCACATTCCCTTTGTGAGTCCAACTCACTAATTTAGTCCATTTCCGGTTCGGGTCCAACCCGACCAATATACTTGCTCCCGCTCTTAAGTGTGCGACCCTGCAGGCTCATGGCGACTTGGACACGATTGGAGTCCGACTCCCAATCGATCAATCGGTAGCGGCTCCTAGCAGAACGTGCCGAGTCCCAAGTGCCATAGAATCATGACGATATACCTTCCAATGTGACTTTCATCTGAGTGCCTTTTGCCTCACGATAAACCTTGTCGAACTATAGGCGAATTATCGTCATCTCTTAAATAGCTCAACTCTCTTCTCGGTCCGTGATATATGATTCATCTTACTAACTCTTAGTAAATAGACCATGTTAACACTTAACTGAGTCGCGCATGGCCATGCTTCCGGAATCACATCACTCGAGAGGGCCCAGAGAATATCTCTCTAGTCGGAGGGGCAAAATGCCATCTTGATTATCCACATCACGCAGCTTGCTTCTCATTCGACCCAGACTCTGCCTTTATAACTGCCTTGTCACGGAACAACGTTTGACAGAACCTAAGTCGGTGATTTACTACTCGGATTGTGCGACAACCTCAGGTCTAAGGATTGCATTGATTGAGACATGCAAATGACGACTTACTCGTTGCATCTCAATATGGGTCAGTCTGACTTGCTAAACTCTTTAGTCAAGTCTGTCAACGTTGGAATGGCATCGCCATGCCCATGACAAGTGGAACCGAGTCATCAGCCAACATTCACATTAGTCTAGGGTGTGTGTCCAGCACAACCTTAATGACCAAGGATAATTTTAGCATGAACAACATGAATACGTAGTTCCACAATCGAATCACATATTCAATGACATATATATCAGATGTTCAAAATAGGGACGACTTAATAAATTTATGAATACATTGGGAATTACATCATACATGATTGCCTCTAGGGCATATTCCCAACAAAAAACAACTCATGATTCTTTATATGGAACATTAAGCACTCTCAGCTATTTGAGAAAGTCATGCTACAATAACAACTACTAAGCATAGAATTAAAATAACATCTAGCATGACATGAAAAATTCTAGCCATGGTCTATACAAGCTTCTGTTTGCACCGTTATAAGCACGAAAATTGTACTACTCCTTTCCAACACCAAACATTTTATACAAAACAAAAACTCTCCAAGAGATATAACAATGAAACATGATAGTACTAACATAACTCTACTAGAACTAACAACTATGAATAAGAGATGCGTGAAAAAAAAGGAGCTAAAAATGAATTTTGCAGCAGCTAGAAGAAAAACTAAGAATACAAGCATAACGAGTATTTATATTAAAAAGCGTAGCGTGTCCCTATCCCACACAAAGAATGCTAGGTTCCAACAATATTATTCCGGCAAGGAAAAAAATAAAATAAAAAGAAAAACAAACATACGCTCCAAGTAAAATTCACTATAACTGACCTGATAAATTGTTGATGAAGAAGGGGATGCCTTTGGAATACCCAAGATTAGAAGCTTGAGTCTTCTTAGAATTTGCTGGAATGAACCACGGGGGCATTCCCAAGCTTTGGCTTTGCACTCTTCTTGATCACATTATATCAACCTCTTCTCTTGACCCTTGAAAACTTCCTTCACATCACACTCAATGTAATTCACATTAGAGGGTTAGTGCACAATTAAAAATTCACATGTTCTAGATGGACACAAGAATTATTGATACTTTTAAAAATTAGCTACAACCACTGATGTTTTATGAAGCAAAGAAATCCACTCGACATAGTAAAAGAGAGAATGCAAGTGAAAAGGCAGAATCTATCAAAACCAAAACAGGCTATAAATACGAATTTTTTCGGGGAACTTACGTTGCTCCAATCAAAAAACATAAAGAACAAAAAGTTTCGGAATTAGCTGAGGAATAAGCCAAAAAAGTTTCAGGTCATTTTGATGTTTTTGTGAATTATGCGATTGTTTACAGTGGACAACAGAAATCTGTTTCCTGCGTAGAAATCCATAACCAACTCCAACTTTCGCTAGAAAATTTCCTTGGAACAACTAATACATGAAAATAAAGATACAAAGTAGTTGCTACAAAAGTATACAACCCCTTGACTCAAAGAAAACAGAGAAAAATAAAGCAAAAATAAAACCATGGGTTATCTCCCAAGAAGTGCTTTTCTTTAACGCCTTTCAGCTAGGCATAGAAAGCAAGAAGATGCTCACATAAGAAATATGAATTAAGAAAAAGAGAGCATCAAGAAGCAAGTATAAAACAAATTTAAGTCTAACCCACTTCCTATGCATAGGAATCTTGTAAAGGAATAAATTAAAGAAGGTCAAACTATAAATCATGGTAAGGTAGAAGAAGAGCTATTTCAAAACTTTCAACAAAAAGAGAGGTGTTTTAGTAACATGAAAATTGCTACAACCATATTTTCCTCTATCATAATAATTTTCAGTATCATCATGAACAAACTCAACAAAATAATTATCACATAAAGCATGTTTGTCATGGTCTAAAAGCACACAATTCATATCAAGCTCCAAAACAGTGGGATCAAAATTTAAAACCAGCTCCTCTTTTTTCCCAGTTTAGCAATATCAAAACGAGATGATTGGTCACTCTTAAAAGTCATGGGACACATTATAGCAATCATATTTTGAGTAGCATTATAATTTATAACATCAAGTAACATAGGACCATCATCTAGATCATTATCATATAAATTTTCTAAACAAACTTCCTCATTATCATGCGTATCAATAGTTGGAATAAATAGAGGATTATCATAGGATTTATCAAAGTAGCATGGATTATCATAAAACAACGTATGAGTTAAAGAGTTATTATCATTGGGAGGTAGAAATGGGTAGCTCCATTCTTGCTTCTCTTGATCATCACTCTCATCTGCTCTTTCATCCAATGAGCTTACAGATTCAGCAATTTCTTCTTCGAGAGGCTTCTGGAAGATATTAGTCTCTTCCTTTGGTTGGGATAATTCATAAAGATATTTAATAATATAGCCATTTCCTTCCTTGTAATTATCAAAGCAAAATTCAAGTATATCATAAGTCTCATATTTATAAGGTGCATCATCATTATTTTTAAACAAATAAGCAATTTCAAATGCACCCTTCCAAGCAATAAATTCTTCAATTTGTTCCACATCATGAAATTAATAATTTCCTTTAACATAAGAACATATGGTAACATTATCATTACACTCACATTGAAAAGGGAGGTGGTTATACCTCCTAAAGCAACAAGATTTATCAAAGCAATAAGTAACATTATAAGTAGAGCACAAGATTTTAGCATAGTTATGTAATTTATTAATTTGCTCCCATAAGTGTATCCCTTTTTGTGACAAGCAGTATTCCTTATAATATTTTTGTTGTTCTTCCGTGAACCCATCTTTCCAATAAGATCTAGTTTCAAAGACATCAAACATTGATAGCAAGCATGATAAAGCAAGATTAAAATAGGATAAAATAACAACTAGAATAAGAACTAATTGTTTTGGGTTTTCGATAAAGAGAAGCAAACAAGACAAAATAAAATAAACTAAGAAAAACAATAAAAAAGTAAAGAGATTGGAAGTGAGAGACTCCCCTTGCAGAAATCCTCTTTCTCCCCAGCAACGGAACTAGAAAATATGCTTGGTGGTGCAGATCTTGCGCTCGTTAGGAGACCCCAGAGGAAGGTATGAAGAGCAAAGCAGCAAGTTTTCCCTCAGAAAGAAACCAAGGTTGAATCGACCAGTAGGAGAAAGAAATCACTTCCGAAGGTTGATGCAGCTGAGGTGGCAGGGCGCACTACCGGTTCAGAAGCAACGTGGAACCTACACAACAAAATCAAATCACTTTGCCCCAACGAAGAAGTGAGGTTGTCAATCTCACCGGTTTTGCTGAAAACAAAGATGTTAAACGTACCGTGTAAAAAACAATATTTGTTTGCAGTAGATGAAAGAGAACAGTGATGGCAGTAGGAAAACAGTAGGAACAGTATGAAAACAGTGATGGCAGCGGTTGTATTATCAGTATGAGGAAAATGGACCGGGGTCCACAGTTCACTAGTGGTGTCTCTCCAAAACAGATTGATGACATGTGTGGTAAACAGATTACAGTTAGGCAATTGAGAGATATAAAGGTTGCCCTGTAGTGTATATGCATGACATGATAATTACTATGTGATTCATGCAGGCATTACAACAAGATACATAGACCGTCATCCAACTTCATCTATGACTAATAATCCACCCTCAAAATGTCATTCGAGAAAACCTTGGGTATTAAGTTGCAAGCAACAGATAATCACGGTAAGCAAAGTGTGTAATGTAAACATCGTTGTTTTCTCCCTAATGGCAACATCACATCCCCCATCGTTACGTTTCTGTCACTCGAGCACAGATGCCAAGGAGGCATGAACCCATTATCGAGCATAAATACTCCCTCTTGGAGTTACTAGAATCTACTTGGCTAGAGCATCTACTAACAACAGAGAGCATGCAAGATCATAAATAACATACACATGAAAACAACATGATAGATTGATAATCATGAGATATAGCATTCAATATTCATCGGATCCCAGCAAACACAACATGTAGCATTACAATAAGATGATCTTGATCATGTAGGTCAGCTCACAAGATCTAAACATGAGGCATAAAGAGGAGAGAACAACCACCTAGCTACTGCTACGGACCCGTAGTCCAAGGATGAACTACTCACGCATCATTCTAGAGGCGGGCATGGTGGTGTAGAGCCCTCCGGTGATGATTCCCCCTCCCGGCAGGGTGCCGGGGAGAGCTCCAGAACCCTCCCGAACTAGGGTTGATGATGATGGTGGCTGCAGATGTTTTTGGTGGAAAGGCTCAGGTATTTAGGGTTCACCCTTTGAGGACAATATATAGGCGAGAGGGCAACGTCGGTGGGCGATCAGTGGGGCCACATCACCCCTGGGCGTGGCCAGGGGGTGCGCCCTCCCATGGTGTGGGGCCCCTGTGGCTCCCCTCCAGGTCTACTCCGGACTCCGTGTGTGCGACAACTTTCTAAGCCTTCCGGGCTTCGAATCGTCTAATTCCAACAATATTTCCAGAAGAACTTTTCTGAAACTAAAAACAAGAGAAAACAAGAATTGGCTTTGTGGCATCTTTTCAATAGGTTAGTCCTAGGAAATCGAGAAAAATAGCATAAAGTATAAAGGAAACATGTATCATATGGCATGAAGATAACACGAAACATCAGAAATTAAGGATACATTTATGACGTATCATCTCTCCAAAACCGATAGATAACATGCTGGGTAAACAAATTACAGCTGCGCAATTGACAGATATAGAGGCTGCACCGTGGGTGCAGATGCATGACATGATGATTACTATGTGATTCATGCGGGCATTACAACAAGATACATAGACCGTTATCCAACTACATCTATGACTAATAATCCACCCTTAGAATGTCAACCGAGCAAACCTTGGGTATTAAGTTGCAAGCAACAGATAATCGCAGTAACCAAAGTGTCTAATGTAAACAATGTAACATTGTTGTTTTTGTAGGAAAACGGGGTAGGCTACACTAGCTCGAATCAAAAATTCTACCGCGTCAACCAAGATCTGCTGCAAGATATTGATCACAAGATTACCACTAGACGCGCTGTGCCGATCTTAATGTCATTCTCTACCATCTTGAGCATCCCACAAAGTTCATTAAGGTCCTTCTCCGCCCCATGCGTATGGTAGTTCGAAATGAAGTTCCCATAGCTAGATGGAAGCAAAGCCAAAATGAAATATGTTGCCAACTTAGGGTCCAATGTAAAACCAAGCTTGTCCAAAGTCTGCACATAACCAAGCATCTTGATCACGTGCGGCCCTACTGCTCCGCCCTCGGCTGCTTGCATTCACCAAAAGCCTTAGCGACATTGAACCTTTCAGTCCTGGCTTGAGTCTGGAACATATCCTTCAGCGCAATGATCATATCATACGCTTCCTAACCATCAAATTTCTTTTGAAGGTTGGTTCCATGCATGCAAGCATAAAGCTGCTAACCTCAAGAGACTCATCACATGCTCTCTTAAAGGCAGTTCTAACAGCAGCAGTGTCAGTATCAAGAGGTGCATCTGGGATTGGGGTATCCAGAACACTTTCCATTCTCTCAGCCATGAGAACAATTCTCAGGTTTCGGATCCAATCGAATAGTTTGTTCCATTTAACTTTTCCTTTTCAAGGACGGATCGCAACGCAAAAGGGTTGGGTTGGTTGTTACGTGCCATTGATCTACAACAGAAAAAACATGCAAAATACTAAGACAAAAATCCATGATAGAGTAAAAGACACTAAACAATTTAACGTGGTCTACTCCCACTAAAATCAACATTCCTCTATTGGTACTTAGTGATTCAAGATCCGCAACGAACAAGTCGACTAGTGATGTTTGCATCACTGCTAGAAGACAAGGTAGATCGGTAAGCAACACTTGCTAATCATATCACATATGACTCTTGTTGTTGGGTGACATCTCCGTGTCAAAACACCAACCTTTATGCCCCAAGCGCTTAACCGTTAAGATTACCTTGATGAGTTAACCAACCCTTTATGCGCGTAAGCATCAGCAGATGGCACCCTGCTGCAACAGTCGTACCACATAATTGATACATACCCACCTAGTCAACGAAAACTGATGGCGCCTTGCTGCAACAGACCCACCATCAATCGTAGAAGACATGGGATGGTGCAAGTTTTAGTTAGGGGCATGGGAACTTAACATTTGCGAGGAATAGTTCTACTTCTACGAATCTAACATGAATAGGAGTAAAACAACAGGAATAGCAATCACATAGTTGTGACACAGTATGGCCCGTTTCACACGGTGATCTCCATCTCCATGGAACCTGTCCACCATGATTATCTCCATCTCCATGCTCCATATGCGCCATCCCTCCGGGTGATGAGTCCTCCAAGAAACTTCTACAAGCTATTACTACTAACAGCTAGAAAAGAAGATTACATGGAGAGAGGGAATCATCACAAGTCGGCACGCAGGCCGTTAAAACAATAAGTGACAACACAATATTGTTCCTGCCGTGTTGACATACTCACGACACGCGGGTCATAAAAATATTACACACATGCATCAAATACACATAGGGCCATACCGGTCACAAAATCTGCAAAAACGAGTTAGAGTTCTAACGCCGAAACTTGCAGGGCCTAAAAGTTTGTCTTACAAATGAACTAGAAGACGCCAAAATCGGTCTCCGCCGACTGGCGGTCCATTAGTAGAAAATTTCGTCACGCAACTTTTTCCAGTTGAGAGTTTTTCGATCCGAGGTAGTATGCAAGAGTTACAGACGTTTTGAATGAGACTGTCCATTTCTGCGAATTCCCCGAAACCGGCGGCAGATCCAATTTGTCACCCCGCGCATCTCATGCACATCGTATATGATCTAGACTCCGATTCGACCAATCATATTGATCTTCGTGTGTTGCAATTGGATTTACATGTCACAGTCTACCCCGATGGCGGAAACCGACCGGTAGGGGTATGTCATTCCACGACCTCTCGCATGACGATCACGGAATCCAAATCACAGATCGAAACATGTACTCCATACAACCGATCGCATCGATCATACCCCATCTACATATCACATATGCAAACGATCTGAATCTATAACTACGCAGCAGTGGCTCTGATACCACAGTAGGAAAACGGGGTAGGCTACACTAGCGCAAATCAAAAATTCTACCGCGTCAACCAAGATCTGATGCAAGATATAGATCACAAGATTACCACTAGACGCGTTGTGCCGATCTCGGTGAAGAGGGTCGAGGCAGGGTAGTCGTACGAATCCTACGGATCCCATCGCTCCCACGAACAGCTCCCTCTTGGCGGCTCGTCCAAGTGCTACATATGCAGCACCTCTATCGGTATCCACACGTGCGGCGTGGAAGCACCGCTCGCCGGACTGCTAGGTCCGCGCGCGCGGCAGGGGCGTGGAGAGACGGTGGCTGCGGTGGAATGTGGTGCGGAATTAGCCACCCTAAAACACACAGCCTCCTCTCTGTTATATATAGACGTCCCCATAATGAGCTTCCACTAAAACAGCCCACTCTAGAGTCCATTTCCAGCCCATTTCGGATCCAATCCGAATTCTGCTTCTTCTGCCTTAAGTGTGCGACCCTATAGGTTCACGCACGTTTAGACATGACACGAGTACACTCTACTCGGCCAATAGTTGGTAGTGGCTTGTAGCAAAACGTGCCAACTCCCAAACGTGCACAAAGATCACATCGGACGAACCATCACATGTTTATGTTATTCCTTTTGCCTCACGATATTGGATCATGCTCCTAGGTGATCACTCTTTCTCGATCTTGTGAATCAGAATCCCTTTCCACGTTAACTATTAACCTTATTCAGCATGGCCATGCATTTCTGGATCCGATCACTCGAGGGGCCCAGAGAAACATCTCTCTCTAGTGAAGAGAGGGGCAAATCCCATCTTGACTGACCATGCCTTGCAGCATGTTTCATGACAAACCCGAAAGCTACCTTTATAACTACCATGTCATGGTGTAGCGTTTGATAGCCCCAAAGTAGGTCGATTCACATCTCAAGAACATGCGACAATCTCAGGTCTAAGGACAAAGCAAGCAAAACGTGTAGAGAGAGAACTATTAGCATTGTTGTAATGTCTCAAGTTGGGTCAGTCCAACACCATGTTCATAACATGAGTTCACATTATTAGTTTGACATCACCAAGTCTATGACTTGCGAAACATAGCCATCAACCAATACATGTGCTAGTCTAATGTGTAGGTGTGTCCTCACATGAACTCCGACTAGGGGCATATTTAGAATAACCATGTAAGTAAAGAGTTTCACAAACAAGTCACATACTTGCCAATCAATACAAAGATATTATTCAAGGCACATTATTACAAATCATGGATACATAGATATATCATCATCTCTATGATTGCCTCTCGGGCATATCTCCAACAGTTTTCTCCCTAGTGGCAACAACACATCCCCCGCCCGTTTACGTTTCTTTCACTCGAGCATGAATGAAAGGGAGGCATGAAGCGAATATCAAGCATAAATACTCCCTCTTGGAGTTAGTAGCATCTACTTGGCCAGAGCATCTACTAACAACAAAGAGCATGCAAGATCATAAATAACATACACATGAAAAGAACATGATAGATTGATAATCATTGGACATAGCATTCAATATTCATCGGATCCCAGCAAACACAACATGTAGCATTACAATAAGATGATCTTGATCATGTAGGGCAGCTCACAAGATCTAAACATGAGGCATAAAGACGAGAGAATAGCCATCTAGCTACTGCTATGGACCCGTAGTCCAAGGATGAACTACTCACGAATCATTCCGGAGGTGGGCATGGTGATGAAGAGCCCTCCGGTGATGATTGGTGCCGGGAGGAGAGCTCTAGAACCCTCCTGAAATAGGGTTGACGATGACGGCAGATGCGGATGTTTTTGGTGGAAAAGTCTCGTGTCTTTAGGGTTAACGTCACGAGTGGTATAAAGAGGCAAGATGGCAACGTCGGTGGGCGGCCAGGGGCCACACCACCCCAGGTGCAGCTAGGAGCTCACCGCCTCATGGTGTGGGGCCCCTGTGGCCCCCCTCCGGGTCCCCCCAGACTTCGTGTGCGCGACGACTTTCTATGACTTCTGGGTTTTGAATCGTCCAATTCCGAGAATATTTTTAGAACAACTTTTCTGAAACTAAAAACAGCAGAAAACAAGAACTCGCTCTGTGGCATCTTGTCAATAGGTTAGTCCTAGAAAATTGATAAAAAATGGCATAAAGTGTAAGGGAAACATGTGGCATATAGCATGAAAACAACATGGAACATCAGAAATTATGCATACGTTTATGACGTATTCATGGCTCCAAGGTGAAAGAAGGTCTCTGTGTTGGTGTCGTGCTTACCTCACCCAAGCAGGATCAACTGAAATATGTGTTGCAAATTCACTTTTCTGCATCCAATAATGTGGCCGAGTATGAGGCCTTGGTCCATGGACTGAAAGTGGCAAAGGAGATAGGCATTCGCTGGATAGTATGTTATGGTGATTCGGACCTGGTGGTTCAGCAAGCATCTGGTAATTGGGACACCTTGGATTACAACATGGCATTGTATCGTTTCCATGTCTAGAATATCTCCGGATACTTTGATGGGTATGAGTTTCACCATATACCTCGAGCAGAAAATGAGGCTGCAGACATACCGTCAAAGTTGAGTTCGTCCACGTAGGCTATCGCGGTGGGAATTTCTCTGGAGCATCTTCGAAAGCCTTCCATCAAGCCTTCGCCCGAGTCCGAGTCAATATTTGTCCCGGTTAATCCGGAATCTGAAGCTGTCCCGATGGAAGTAGATGTGGGGTACATCTTGGAGAACTCGGGGACTCCTTGGGAGAATTCGGAGACTGCTTTCCTTAACCCGGGGACTGCCTTGCAGAACTCGGGGACTCGTCCTTATGTCGGATCCTTCGATGTCGGTTGAAGCTATGGAAATTGATGAACCTATTTTTGCTCCTCGTCATGTGCCAGAGTGGGCCCAAGCAATAATGTCCTATCTGGTGGATGGTACTATGCCGAGAAATGAGGTTTTGCCCAGGCAAGTACATAAAAGATCCAAGGGCTATACCATCATCAACAAGGATCTGTAGAAGAGAAGTACCACATGCGTGCTCCAGCGCTGTGTCGAGCCATAGGAGGGGAAAGAAATCCTCCTGGATATCCATCAGGGAGAATGTTGCCACCATGCATCATCCTGAACCCTAGTGAAGAAAGCATTCAGGCATGGGTTCTTTTGGCTCACTGCTTTGCAGCAGGCAGCAGATATAGTCAGGAAGTGCAACGGATGCCAGAGATATGCCAACAAGATCCATATGCCGGCTTCAGAGCTCAAGACAATTCCTATCACTTGGCCATTTGTAGTATGGTGCTTGGACATGGTGGGGCCTTTCAAGCCAGTCTGAGGCAACATGACTCACATGCTGGTCATGGTGGAAAAGTTTACAAAGTGGATAGAGGTGAAGCCTATCCGAAAGTGTGATGGGCACACAACTGTAACATTCCTGAAGGATATAATTTTGAGATATGGCTACCCACGTGGTATCATCCCGGATAATGGGACCAACTTTGCTGACGGAGCTTTTACTCGGTTTTGTAAAGAGAAGAGGATCCGACTCGACATTGCGTCAGTCGCGCATCCAGAATCAAATGGGAAAGTTGAAAGACCAATGGAATGGTTTTATCCGGGATAAAACCTCGGTTGATCCAGCCGCTGCAGCGGACCCCTGGATGTTGGCTGGATGAATTACCTGCAGTGTTGTGGAGTCTAAGGACTACCCCGAATCGCTCCACTAGATATACGCCATTCTTTCTCGTATATGGAGCATAAGCAGTACTGCCAACCGACATAGAACATGAATCACCAAGAGTGACTCTGTATACAGAGGCAGAGGCAAGAGAAGCACGAGGAGATGATGTTGATTTGCTTGAAGAAGCACGAGAGTTGGCTTTGTCTAGATCAGTTGTATATCAGCAGAGCCTCATGTGCTATCATAGCTGGAAGGTGCATCCTCGAGTGTTCCGAGAAGGAGACCTGGTTCTTAGGCTTGTGCAGCGCACACCCGGGATGCACAAACTCTCTCCTCCATGGGAAGGGCCATCCATTGTGAGCAAGGTTCTCTACAATGATGCATATTATCTCATAGATGCTCAAGAACAGGAGAAGAACACGATGGACAGATCCGGAGAGGAAACTAAATGCCCCTGGAATGTAGCTCTCCTTCGTCCTTTTCGTTCTTAAGGACGCAATGTATGTATTTCTCTACCGATTTATAAATGTCGGCACCCCGAGGAGGAACCCGGGGACTGCCTTTGACTAACCCTGTTTGTGTGTATTTACTTATTGTTTTCTGTATGTCGGTTGGCTATGTCGGTATTTCCTATGTCGGCCTAGTATTGTGTCTAAACCTAAGAGCCAACTCTTCGACTCAGCTACTGTTCGAAACCTGGCTTTATGGCTAGCAAGAGAACAATCTAAGGGTCAATGTACACACGAAAAACGGCTAAGGAAAGAAAAAGCTAGCGAGTCGACATAAGTTTGTTATCTCCTTTTTGGCTAAGTGTTGAGTAATTCTAATGCATATCTCGGAGTTATGAGTAATATAAGCTTGGTTTTTTAAATCTTGTGACTCGACTGCCAAAAAAAACATAAGTGGTAGGCAAGAGCCGAGATGAAAAAACTTAGTTGACAAGAAATTGGACTCGGGGACTTGACTTAGGGACACTTCTTTTGGGTTTCTGCTTATGCATAAGCCTGCTTATGGATTTCGGTGGGGAGAATCTACAGTGGGTAGAAACTCCTAAAAACCGTGTGGAGACTTCTTTTGGAGGTGTATAGACGTACACGGATCTTGACTCCGCCTCACAGAGACAGGTGCCGTCAGGAGGATGGCCAACTCCCTATTGACAGGGTGGCCCTGTCTTGGGTTGACTCATGGATAGGGTCGGGTAAGGTAAAGGTCGTGGCCGACCACACTCTGCCGGCACATCGTCGGAATTGTGCCAATAGCTTGGCATTAAGAGTCGGTTGGTACGTGTGGGTAAAGTGTACCCCCTGCAGGGATCAATCTTTTCGAGAAGCCGTGTCCGCGGTTAAGGACGACTTGGTGGAAGTATTTTGGTCATAGATAACTTGAACATGACGTAAAAGATGTTGACAAAGCATGGAGGCAATAGATGAAGGGTGCCTCCTCGGAGATGCCGAGAGGGGTGATCCTTGTAACATGTGAGATGCTGGGAAATGATGTTGGTGGATTCAAAAGATGATGATTATAGTAGTGAGTTTCTCATCTGTTTTGAAAACATTCTATGAGACGTGCTATTCCTCCTCGATTAGAAAAATAAAGATTGCTTTACGCAAATCAGCCTTCATAAAACCCTTCATGAAAATAGCAGATATATAATAGGTTAATTAAGTCTTGTTGCGTACCTCCCGTACTCATGTTTTCTTAACTTTGGTTCAGGTGAAGATCTTTCATCGATGGTGATTCCACGTGGACATCGACGAGTAGTTTGGGGTTCCCAGGTAGCAGACTGGAATCTATGGTCCTGGACGTCGCCTTATGTTGCGGCCTCTTAGGCCTTTTTGGTTCTTGTTGATTAGCAACATAGTTTGCCTTCTGTTGTCTGATGTAATGTTGGGTCATGTGACCTCTGGTTGTAAAGCTATACTCTAGTAATGCATGTTCAACACAGCTTCTATGTCTAGAGTGTTGCTCTGATCGGTTGTTGGTTTCGAGCTCATTGTTATACAGTTTTGGCTATGCCTGCATAGTTGTCGCAGTCGAGGGGTTGTGGAGCTGATGATCCATGTCCGAGCCCGCCTGCCGATGTGATTCGGCCTGGGGCGAGGTAACCCCAGTAACCCTCGATTGTTGTTGCACTTTCTGGACACATAGCAGCTCTGTATAGCTTTGGTTTCGTTCCTTCAGTTTCATCCGACTCGTTGACGCTTGGTTATGCATAATTGGTTATGACTAGCATGGATACAAGGAGTAGTAGACCGTGGTGATCCGGCCTGCGTGCTGATGAATCCAGTCTGCCTGCCGTTGTTTGTTGCGGCCGGGGCTGTTAACCCTGAAGCTCTTGTGGGTCCATGACTAGGAGCACATAACCGTATGTATATCCCTAGGTCCGGGGTCGTGATAAGTCATGGTATCAGAGCAGGACTGCCTGTAGGAAAACCTTACTGCTTGGTCGATGTTGAGTCTAGAATTTGTGAAAACTACTTTGAAACCACAAATGAGTTGTGAAAACCTTCTTGGGATTCTTTTTACTCCTTATCTGGTATCGCTCTAACTCTGGATCATCTTACCTGTTTTGGTTTGAAAAGGTTTTGCTATCTCTACTAGTCATTCAAAAACTTAGGTGCCTTCTTTGGCAATGACGTCTTTCACCCAAGTTGACATAGTGTTCAGTTTCTAGAGTCGTGTGTGTTCCATATTCTGTTATCTCTTAAACTGGGAGATTTTCTTTCCATCATAATCTCTCAGAGTTATTTGAATTCCACATACTCCCGTTCCAAAGACCCAAATCCTGAACCTCGAGATCTGCTTTCCATCTCGAATGTATCCGTTATCTTCTGCTCAAACTCTTCCGAAGTTATGTTGTCTTTTGAAAGATACTTCGTGATTGCTATTTGTAGTGTCCTTCAAGGCACTAAGATAGTAGTTACTCCTTTGTTTGGGTTTTTAACCCTTGGACTTGAACCGAAGGTCCCGGAATGTGCTGGACTGAAGAGTGTTGAATAATGTGGTTTATTAACCATGTGATGCTCATGCCATCAGTACAGGATGCTGACCTTTAACCCAAGTTCTGTTTCCTTGGATCCTGAAGAATATGTTCTACCTCGGGATTGCTAGGTAATCTCAGCTCCAATAGCCATAGGTTTTCTCTAGGAATCAAAAGGATCATGACAAGAGTGCTCTTTATGATTCCCATATCCTTGTTCTTGACTCTGCTATATCTCTTGTCTGAGCATGGGTTCTACAAATGAGTATGACCTTGTGCATCCAACATGATCTCAGGATTTTCCAAGAGCATGTTCCTATTCTTTGCTTGCTTCCAACCTTATCTACTGTTTGGAATACAAGTTGCATATGTGTGTTGGATTCTTCCGGTGCATTTGCTCTTGTTTTCCGTCAAAACATTCCACCTTGGAATGTTAGGAGAAACAAACTCCAGTACCTCGTTCATCTCTAGGACCAGGTCAAAGTTTTGTAATCCACGGATTAATCAAGTTTCATCAACTTCCAAATTTGTTCTACCTTCGAGTACCATATTCTTTTGTATCAAGAGGTTGTGTTAAGTTTCATGGCTCTATTGATGAAATGATGCTCTTACACGTCCTCAACCCCCTTCCTCCAAGCTTGAATGCTTGAGTACGATGGGTCTATGCTGGGAGGTGTGTATCAGGCATTCCTAGCAATTCTTATTGCTTTGAAAAATCAAAGAAACATCTGTATCCTTCTTAGCACTATTGGGCAACCGGTCTCTACTTAAAGTTGACCGTGTTACCAAATCCGTTCATTCCGGTGCACATTCTTGGGCAGAGAGTTAGGTTCATGCTGAAGCTCTAAAGACCATATTGATTGCCTTGAAAAGCAAGCCTCCTTTCAAACTCCAAGACATACCGGTGGTTTGTGATATTCTGGTTGTCTTTCCAGAAGTATCACCAGGATTGTCACTTGACCGTGGTGTCTAAACAAAGGGTAACTGGAATTACTCTATTCTCCAAGGAACCCCGCTGGATATTCTGGATTAGTTGGTTGAGCTTAGACAACAACTTGGAGAGTTGAAATACATGAGCTATTCCTAACTTGATCCTTCGTCAAGGGATGTCTAGTTCTCATCCTGTTGAAGCAGGGTAGTATCTCCTTCGTGGACATGCTACCTCACCAACCTTCTTGATTTGATTTGGGCTATCGTCGAACGAAGATCAGATCCAAGGACTATCTTTGTGGTGTTTTCTCCTGAGTATACTTTCATGTCCTTTAGTCTGACCAATATTTTGCCTTGTTCATGTATCATATGAAACCCTCTTCTTGGAGTATCTTGATAAGTGTATTGTCGAGCCCATCGATGATATTCCTATTATCTCCAAGTTGCAAGAGGTTCATTTTGAACAATTGGCACTAATATTGGAAACTTTGAGAACCATCTTGGTGTCATTACGAAGTTTGTGTTCTAGGTGTTCGAAGTGACTTACTCTAGTCCATGTGCTTGTGGTGAAAGTTGTCTCCATGGTCTCGAGTATAGTTTCCTTGTTACCTCGGGAATAATTCTACCTAGGTGATGTATGTGTGGAATATCCTTAAGATGGTAGGTTGTTACCTCCATTACTTGAAGAAGTTTGTATCCACACCAAGCCACTAACTGATTACCCGTGAAAGAGAAGAAGTCCAAGAACTTCGTTATCTCGGTAATCATCTTTCCCACAAGGACTCCGATGTGTTTCATTGCAAGTACTCCATGTAGGTATAACCATCTTTCATAAGTTGCTAGTACATGAGTTCCGCAAGCTCGCTCATCTTTTCGAGATTGACATTGTAGTCAGTATCTTGAGAATCCAGCATACGTACCTTCGTTGGTGATCGGTGCAATCTCTTTGCTCAAACATACCGAGCCTGAGCTATAAATCCACTAACCAGAGCTGAATCTCAAGCAGCAACGATGGTTGGTGTTTCCTCAAGAGTGTTGAATCAGGTTCATTTGAAAATACGGCATGGTTGATGTTGTGGTTGACACACCTAGCCGGAAGGCCTAATGTCATATCTCTTTGAATCCGTAAGAACAACCACTCTCCGTGAGAAGTCTTGTGTGGCTCGTTCTAACAAGTTTTCCCTCTCCGTTCTTCCAAACCAGAGTTCTACATTCACTTGATGACCTATAGAAGGCTTGTGATGAGCCTGCTGTCGGTATGTAAAACATCAAGGAGAACTTGGAAGTTGTTCTGTTCAACGTCTCTCTGTTGATCCTGCAAACCTTTGTTCTAGTAGAAACAAGTTCCTCATGAAAACACCTCGTGGTATTTTGTAACCGCCCTTGATCAGTTCTCTTTCTCAAGTTATTTATACTTGAAGTTCTGTTCATCTCACACATTGTGTGAATTTCTTAGTTACTTCAGCCATGGGATCTTAACCAGGTGGTAGATGTACTGCTACGTCCAATCCATAATAGGAAAAACATTCCTTATCCCTTTCGGTGTTCCAATCCCCGTTGGTTAGCCATCCTTATGGTGTGACCAAAAGTTCCTCCTTAACTACGGTGTTCCAACATCTTCTGGTTACTCATATTCTGTCGTGAAGTAACATCATGATCTTTGACAAAGATTTCGACAAACTTTGACGGAATGAAAGTTCCTTCATCTATTGTGTCCACTCCGAAGAGTGAACATGATCCTATATCAAGTTTTCTCTAACGCACGAATTACAGTGTTTTCTCGTGTTTCCCCTTGTCTACGTATATTACGTTGTGGTATCCAATACCATCCTTTTCATCTTGGTATTCTGTTCGAAGAAACCTCGAATGTCATAAGTTGTTCAACCTTTCTTTTCCAAAAGGATTTAAAGTCTTGTGCAAAGGTCATATTCTAAATCCTTTCAAGAACCATCATCCATAAACTTGAAACCTTCTCTCAGTTCCCTCTGTTATCTTGATGTGTTTCATGCACGATAACTCAACAGTTCTTCATGAACATCCTAGTCGTGAGTTACCATGAGATACTCGATATTCGTGAAGATCAATTTCTAAGAGTTTTCCCTCTACCTAAGGTGTAGCCGCTGGATATCTTCGCAAGTGCTACGGATCAACCTCTTTAAGAAGAGAACCGTAAGGTTCGAGAAGATCGTTCAAAACCGGTGTTCCTTCTTTCTTTCTCCTTCAGGAATCTCGGGACGAGATTCTTGTAAGGGGGTAGATTTGTAACATCCCTGTTTTGATACAATAGGGTGGTGGTGTGTTGGTGGCATCTCATACATGCATGAAAACAAAATTTAATCATGTTTGAAACAATTTAAACTGTAAATTTAAATGGTTTGAGAAAATCCCCATAAATAGTACTTAAAATGGGTTCCAGAATTTTGTACAGAAAAATAAATCAATTACACCAAAGCAAATGATGGTTTGGTTGTAAATTTGATGAGCTTTCCAAAAAGTATTTTTGCCAATTTTTATATTTACAAAAAGGCCCTCAAATTTTAATGTTCCGTCCTGCTTTAATATGGAAAAAGGACTTCTCTGCAAATTCTGGAAATTTTTAGGGGGTCATGGAGAAAATCTCCTTTGTCTTCTACCTCCGGACGCAAGCTGCTGCGTGGCCGCCGTCGGTGCCTCCTCGTCACCTCCTCCCTGCTTCCCTCGTGTCATGGATAGGGACAAGGAGAGCCCCACGACCCCCTCTCTCTCCCTGGGCTCTCTCACTCCCGCCTCTCTCTGTATCTCCACCCCCCGAGAGCTAACCCTAACCGGAGGAGCCGCCGCTCACCGTCGTTGCTCCGCCCGCTCCCGAGCCCCCTCAAGCATCCCGTCGGCTCCTCCGTGCCTTCCTCTCGCTCCTCGAGTTCTTGCAGAGGCCGGGAGGCCCCGCATCGCCGGAATTTCTCGTCGCCGTCCGCCATGGCCGCCGGCTCCCCCTGCTCGCCACCGGCGACTCCGGCCGCCCCTGCCCCCTCTGACCATCCCACGAGCTCCAGCGCGCCGTGGTGAGCCTCCCCATACCTTTAGTTCGCCTCCCCGCGCTCTCTAACTTTTTGCTGCCGTTTCCCGTGCTCCGCCGCCACGGATGCTCGCCGCCGGCGAGTTTTCCGGTGGCCATTCAGCCAACCGGCGCCACCTTCAGGCTCGCCTTGACCTCCTCTTTCCGATGCCTCATTTGGTTTCATCCAATTTGCGATGGATCGAGAAATTGCTTCCACAGCAGAGCCCCTGTGTCCGTTGTTGATGCAAGGATGACGTCACGGTGACGTCATAACCCCTTTTTAGTAATTCCAGAAATTACAGAAAATGAATAAAATTGAATAATTAATATCTTCCAAAATATTAATCAGAAACATAAAATGAAAACATGGAAATGTTCAGAAAAATATATCCTATCTTATTATAACATTTTCACACATGTTTGGTAAATTTGAATTTTGGCCATTTATTTAATGTTGTTTAGTTCATTAAAAATAGAAAAATAAGATTTTATTCACTAAAATCAGAAAATTAAAAGTTATATACCAAAATGCTCAAAATGACAAATGCAACCTAGTTATGATGTTTTCAAACCCGTTCGAGCAATTAAAACTTGACACACTTTCAGAATTGTCCGAACTACCCCTCTAGGGTCCATTTCGGGACTTTTTCAGTAAAATTGCATAACTGACATACGAACCCTAGCAACTCATCGAACATGTTTAGGCCTCTGTTTCAGTGCATTAACTTGCTCATGCATACATATTGCGCATTGCATCGATGGCATACCAAGGCAAGAATAACCTCTTATCTGCTCATATATGTTTTCCAAAAACATTTGATTCTCGTACTTTGGATGCGATTCCAAAGTATTTGATGCTAGTAGATATAGTTCACCTATATACTGCATTGCCTCAGTATCCTGATCCACTGCTCCTAGACGCCATAGATTTGCTTGTGTGCATCGCTAGAGCCTCATATCTGCTTCCCTTAGTTTTATATGTTGTTTACCTCTGCTCCATCCGGTTGATGAATCAGAGCTGCGATAACCTAGTATTATATGATGACGAGGTAAGATGAGCATTTTGTGGTTGACCTGACTAAGGCTTGGACGGGAGGCCACTTGGGAAGTGGTTTTTTGTTCCGAACTTGCCAGCCCTAGGAGTAAGGTCGGGCGCAGAAGCCAAGACTGAGCGTACAACCACGCGCGATGGCCATGAGCCTCGCCGACCGACTAACTTAGCTGCCTTTATCCATGAGTCACGTAGTTTGAGATTTCCATTCGGCAACGCAAATAAAACCTTTTAAACGACTTTGAAAACAAAATGCTCCGCTAGGGCGTGACCGGGGCCAAGTGATGGACGTACACGGATCTTGACCCCGCCTCACAGAGACAGGTGCCGTCAGGAGGATGGCCAACTCCCTGTTGACGGGGTGGCCCTGTCTTGGGTTGACTCGTGGATAGGGTCGGGTAAGTTAAAGGTCGTGGCCGACCAAACTCCGCCGGCACATCGTCGGAATTGTGCCAATAGCTTGGCATTAAGAGTCGGTTGGTACGTGTGGGTAAAGTGTACCCCCTACGGGGATAAATATTTTCAAGAATCCGTGTCCGCAGTTAAGGACGACTTGGTGGAAGTATTTTGGCCATAGATAACTTGAACATGACGTAAAAGATGTTGACAAAGCATGGAGGCAATAGACGAAGGGTGCCTCCTCGGAGATGCCGAGAGGGGTGATCCTTGTAGCATGTGAGATGCTGGGAAATGATGTTGGTGGATTCAAAAGATGATGATTACAGTAGTGAGTTTCTCATCTGTTTTGAAAACATTCTATGAGACGTGCTATTCCTCCTCGATTTGGAAAATAAAGATTGCTTTACGCAAATCAGCCTTCATAAAACCCTTCATGAAAATAGCAGATATATAATAGGTTAACTAAGTCTTGTTGGGTACCTCCCGTACTCAGGATTGCTTAACTTTGGTTCAGGCGAAGATCTTTCATCGGTGGTGATTCCACGTGGACATCGACGAGTAGTTTGGGGTTCCCAGGTAGCAGCCTGGAATCTATGGGCTGGGACGTCGCCTTACGTTGCGGCCTCTTAGGCCTTTTTGGTTCTTGTTGATTAGCAACATAGCTTGCCTTCCGTTTTCTGATGTAATGTTGGGTCATGTGACCTCTGGTTGTAAAGCTATACTCTAGTAATACATGTTCAACACAGCTTCTATGTCTAGAGTGTTGCTCTGATCGGTTGTTGGTTTCGAGCTCATTCTTATACAGTTTTGGCTATGTCGGCATAGTTGTCGCGGTCGAGGGGTTGTGGAGCCGATGATCCATGTCCGAGCCCGCCTGCCGATGTGATTCGGCCTGGGGCGAGGTAACCCCAGTAACCCTCGATTGTTGTTGCACTTTCTGGACACATAGCAGCTCTGTATAGCTTTGGTCCCGTTCCTTCGGTTTCATCCGACTCGTGGACGCTTGGTTATGCATAATTGGTTATGACTAGCATGGATATAAGGAGTAGTAGACCGTGGTGATCCGGCCTGCGTGCCGATGAATCCGGTCTGCCTGCCATTGTTTGTTGCGGCCGGGGCTGGTAACCCTGAAGCTCTTGTGGGTCCATGACTAGGAGCACATAACAGTGTGTATATCCCTGGGTCCGAGGTCGTGACAATCATCAAAAGTATCAGAAGCATTTTCAGACTCAGCAGACGTAACAGTGTGTGTAGTATGTGGTGGTGTAAGAAGCTTACTCATAACAGATGGTGAATCAAAAGCAACAGAGGTGTTCAGAGTTGTACCTCTCCTTGTAGTAGCTGGTAATATAGGAACTTTTCCATCACGAGTCTTACCCATGATGAAAAGGTTGCAGCGAACAATATCACGTTCAAGTGAGCAAATAAATAAATCTATGCTCCCCGGCAACGGCGCCAGAAAATAGTCTTGGTGACCCACAAGTACAGGGGATCGCAACAGTCTTCGAGGGAAGTAAAACCCAAATTTATTGATTCGACACAAGGGGAGCCCAAAAAGATTTATAAGCCTTAACAACTGAGTTGTCAATTCCGCTGCACCTTGAAAGTAGACTTGCTCGCAACGGTTTATCAGTGGTAACAGTTTTATAGCAGCAGGAGTAAAATAGTAACATCAGTAGCAATCGCGGAAAACAGCAGGATCAAAGTACCGTAGGCATAGGGAATGGATGAACGGGCATTGCATGGATAAGATTGGTCATGTAATAATCTAAACATGGGCATTGCAGATAATAATAATAAAGCATCCAAGTTCTAGGCAAACCATAGGCATGTGTTCCAATATAGTCATACGTGCTCGTGATGAGAAACTTGCACAACATCTTTTGTCCTACCAGCTCGTTTTCAGCGGGGCCTCAAGGGAAACTACTGGTAATTAAGATGCTCCTTTTAATAAAGCACCGGAGCAAAGCATTAACACTCCGTGAACACACGTGGTCCTCACATCATAACCATCCCCTCCGGTTGTCCCAGTTTCTGTCACTTTGGGGCCTCGGGTTCTGGACAATGACATGTGTAAACAACTTGCAGATATGATCAAGGAACATAATTATACTCATGAAACAATAAGATGTTCAGATCTAAGATCACGGCACTCGGGCCCAAAGTGACAAGCATTAAGCATAACGAGTTGCAACAACGGTAGAAAACACTAACAAAGGATACTAGGGACTATGCCCTAACAATCTGGCATTATTACATGATCGATCTCATCCAATATCTTCCATCCCTCTCAGCCTACAGCGGTGTTTACTCACACATGGACTGGGGAATCATTGATGGTTGATGGAGAAGAGGTAGCGGTGTCGATGGCGATGATCTCCTCCGAATCCCCGTCCCGGCAGGGCGCCAGAACAGGAACTTCTGATCCTCGAATTGAGTTTCGAGGTGGCGGCGGCGCTCTGTTGTGTTTCTGTGGAATATGACAAACCCCCTGCCGTTTTAGGGTTAAGGGCGATAAGTAGTCGAAAGGGGAGCTCCAGGGGATGCCTGGGGGCCCCACACCACCAGGCGGCGTGGCCAAGGAGGGGCGCCCAGGGGTGGTGTGGCCCCCTCCTGGCCCCTCTCCGGGACTCCTTCTGGCTCCGGGGTCTTCGGGTGTTTTAAGATCTTCGGGATCTTTTCTGGGCATTTTCCCGAAAGTTGATTTTTCTGCAAAAAAATAAGACACCAAGGTAATTCTGCTGAAAACCTTGTGTGCGCGGATAGGGATATAGTGGTGGCGCAAAACGAGGAAAGTGAGTGGGGGCGAGTGGCGATGAGTTAACATGCATGGTCGCGGCGGACTTCGGCGATGAGTTGGCAATGACAAGGGGTGGCGGCGATTATGCGGTTCGATGGCTAGAGGAAACTGGAGGACATGTTGGGGGATGACTACCGGACTCTGCCGGCTCTATGCCTATACCAAGAGGACTCCACATGTCGGATGGCGTGTCCGGGTGTTGTCCCACTCCCTCAATCAGCCCCCTAACTACGGTGTTGGCCTCGGTAGTGCTAGACATTTTTTGGGTTATCCTGGACCAATGGGACGTTGTTGAGGGAATATTTTTGTCTGGACCCCATTGAGCCTTTTGGTGGGAAGAAGATGGCCTTTGAGGGGTGACCGTGAGTCGTGAAGATGCTCTAAGCAAATGTATAGGTTTTTTTTTCTTTTACCGATAACGAGGAAAACTAAAATGACTCGGAAAACTAAAATGACTCGGGTAGAAAAGACCCTTTTATGCGCACCAGGTCTAAGGACTCATTCTACAGTTCCATTGAAAAAGGCCAAATAAAAATGATTAAGTATTTGGTGAAGCGTGTCTATCACCATAATTCTATATAAAAAAGGTGCTATCTGAATTAACATGTCCAAGCGGGGATAGCTCAGTTGGGAGAGCGTCAGACTGAAGATCTGAAGGTCGCGTGTTCGATCCACGCTCACCGCATATAATAAAATGTACATTTTGTCTTTTTATATTATCATTTCTTCTGTGATGGTGTAGCACTCCGCGGTAAGTTAGCTATGCTGCAGTGTGATTGAGCTTTTCCTGGCTACATAAATATTACTCCCGCGTATCAAAATGTAAGATGTGTTAATGTTTACTAGCATATAATAAAATGTACATTTTGTCTTTTTATATTTTCATTTCTTCTGTGATGGTGTAGCACTCCGCGGTAAAAAGAAACCAACAAATTGGTTGCCGCTACATACTAGTATTAGATGAGATGGTTAACTGTGTTAGCTATGCTGCAGTGTGATTGAGCTTTTCCTGGCTACATAAATATTACTCCCGCGTATCAAAATGTAAGATGTGTTAATGTTTACTAGCATCTTAGACTAAAACATGTCTAAATACGTGTTGTCTAAAAATACTAAAACATTTTATATTTTGACACGGATGGATGATAGGAATTTACGCTAAGATGCAGACGCGAGAACGCGAAATGAATTGGCCAGTTGTTGCTGGCATGTCACCTCTACAGCCTTGAAAGTCCATGGTAAATCAAATTCACAAATCACTGAAGTTGAGGATTATCTGTACTTCTAGGCTATATAATGACCGTTTAGAAAATCAGCAGAGTACAACGTCAACAGTCTAGAACGCATGAGTTGCACCGCTTTTTCTTCTTTACAGTGAACCATATCAGAACAGTCATAAATACAGGAGATTTTGTCAATCAAAACATCTCTGTTCCCTACCCTTTTTTGTTTCAAGTTTCAAGTGTCTAAATATCGTCCTAGAACTCTACAAATCAGACTCAGAATCTCCTTGGCGAGCCATATGGGCTCAGGGGTCTCAACTGGCCGATGTCGAGCCAAGGATCTGGAACCGCCGTGCCTAGTCTCATCTGGTTCTGCATGTAATCCACTGCGTGCGGTGGGGAAGGTAGGCAACTCCAGTTCGATTGCTTGAACTGCCGCAACGGGCTCGAACACGGGGACACTGGCAGAGACATGTTTGTTCTCGCAGCAATAGGGCTGCTACATGAAGATGGTGGTTGTCAGTCTAGATGCTTGGACACGAAGATGGATTGAAAAAAGTGGTCAAATGTACGTTACTGTACCTGGAAGTATTGCGGGGCGAAGGATAAGCTGTGGCAAATCCAGTAAAATCTCTCGCGCGCAGTTCTCCAATATCTCGTAGAGGGGTAATGCCCCTCTTTTTTAAAGATTCTCTGTTTGACTGAACCAAACACGAGGAATGGCAAACATAATCAGCATATTATGACCAACCATATTATGGCATGATGTAAACTGAGTAATGGCATAATTTAGAAAAGAGTTGCTCAAATATTCCAGTTTAGCATTCAAAAGTAAGCTTTAAATATATTTTTTACTAGTGCTTTGAAAGAGCAGAACACAATATCTGGAAATGTCGAGAATTCTTGGAAAACAAACATTAAAATGGGCAGAAAGCTTGTAGAAAGAAAAAGTGCCTTTTTATGCCCTGCCTCCGCAGGGGAAGATAGTCCATTATTCAATGGAGTTGCTCTGCAATTTGCGGCTCTTATTGCTTGATGGTCATGAACAAAAGGATGACCCAGTAACTGTGTTGCAGAGGGGCGTTGGGCTGGATCACGCTTTAAGCACAAACTCAGGAAATCTTTCCCTTCTTTTGAAATACTTTCTGGAATTTCTGGTGTATCTTTACTGTTTGCAATCTTAAATAGCGCAGGTACCTGCAAGACCAAGGATCAGAGAAGATGATACAGCTCCGCTATCAGATTTGAAAGCCACGAGTGCCAGTTACTTCAACTACAAGTAGCGAAATGACAGATCCAAGCAAGCAGAAATTTTTCATCGAAGTATAACATGAACTAAAAGCATACATCTTCGTACGGATGCCAAGGATGGCTAGCAGTTGCCATTTCAATAATTGTACAGCCAAGGCTCCAGATATCAACCGCAAGACTGTACCCTTTTTTATTCATTACGACCTGCAGATTTTAGAAGTGTAAATCATACACAAAGAATTTCTTCATATTGCATCATTGGAAAACAGCTTACCTCAGGAGCCATCCAGTATGGGCTTCCTCTGAAAGAGCCTATTTCAGCAAATGATGTTATCTGTTTCAAGTTTCAAAAGCAATGAAGTGAGATGGAGGAGGAAACAAAATTATGGCACAATTTCCTTGTCAATTACAGGAAATGATATAAATAAAGACCACAGCTATATCTTGTTTTAATCATACAGAACACATTGCCAGACCCTATATTGAGGAAATTTTCTGGAGTTTGTGGAAAAAGCATGAGAGCAAAAAGTACGAAACATATTTAGACTACTCTCAACCTAATGATGCAAGTGATTATATTCACCCAAATATATGTGAGAGATTCAAACATAATTCTCTGAGTTGCTTGCTTGACTGGCCAAGGAGACAAGCTAATTACTTCTGTGGATGTGTGAATGGGTTTTCTAATAACCCTTTTGCATATATGCACAATACAAAACCCCTTGTAAAAAATAAGAGAAACTGCATACATGTTTAGCCACACCAAAGTCAGCAAGTTTAACGTCGCCAGTAGGGCCGACAAGTATGTTTGCTCCTTTTATGTCTCTGCCAAGCAAAGCATTCTAGAGTTAGCTTCGTATAAAATTCTGACCAAGGAAAAATACACATAGTATGATAGTTTACACTACAGTACCTGTGGACAGTATTCCTACCATGCAAATAGGCAAGTCCAGAAAGGATCTGCCGAGTATACTTACGGATCACAGGTTCCCTAAAAGGACCATACTCTCTTAGTAATTTATGTATTGAACCTCCAGAAACATATTCAAGATAGATGGAGAGAGCATCATCAGTCTGCCCAGAATAAAACATAACTAGGTAAGTGATAATCAGTTCTTCAATGTGTATGTTTATATACAAAACGCTAATTACTCAATATAATACGATTAATGCTACATCTACGGAAGGTTTTTTACAGAATTATGTTTACGGAATCACGCAGAGAGTTATGATTGGGTTACAGCCCTGAATTCACGGGAGGCTGTGGTGTTCCAACCAACCAACGGTGTCCACGTCTCTCCGTAACCATAGTCCGTAATATCTAGTCCGTAAGTCTAGAATTTCCGATATGATACAGAGGTAGTGAAGGGGTGAAGCTTTCAGCTCTACTATACCATTAGCATAACAGTTTATCTATGACATCCAAATGAAGCAAAAGTAGTATTCTGACAGAGAAAGTTTTTCATAGCATCTGGACACACTACCAGCCATTATCTTCCATGGAACTATGTGAGTAACATTGTACTAACTACCAACAGATCATGCCCCCCCCCAAGGACCCATGACAAAATCATGTAAGATGAAAACACAAATACTGTGCCTGCGCAACACTTAAACGGTAGTGTATTAATTTATCACATGAACCTCACCAGTTCACTTCCATAGTATTGCACAATGTTTTGGTGTGAGAGTTGACTAAGCAAATCTACTTCCTGGCAATACAAATAATATATAACAAGTTAGTGAAGCAAATCGAGAAAATACATGATGCACAAGATCTCACGAAAGTGGATGGCTGCATCCACCAGGTGTAAATTAAATACAGTTGCTTCGGATAGATATGCAATTTATCAATCAAATGGGGTAAGCAAATAACCTGATTCAACTGCCTAAGGCGTTCTTTTGAATTTGAATCATCCAAAATAACTTGCACCTCCTTGATTGCGCAAAACTGCCCACTCTCACTGCATAGCACACAGTTAAGATCAATCAGAAGATCAACAATAGAGGCGTCAAAGAATTATGCAATTTCACAGATAGCTCCAAGGCATTGTCGCATCTGGCGCTAAAACGTGAACCATACACCACTTTTTCAGTTAAGTACAGTTAAAAGTTTACAACTATGTATATTTAACAGTTATGATTCCCCATTTACTAGCTTACCGTGTTGAACATGTGTGTCCACATCAGTATCAAACATTCATGCATGCATGTCTAGATTAGACTGCTTTGTTTTACAAAAATTGACAAAACAATTTGACAACGGGCATGCGGGAGCTGCATTAATGATGTGCTATAATTTACGGTAGAAACCTAGCACAGGAGTGCATTCTATTTGAATATTTGAGCTTTAACTTAAAATAATTTGAATTGTACTTTGCACCTTCATACCTGTTGAATCCAAGGTACACATGGCCAAATGTTCCGCTACCTAACAGCTTCCCTTTCTTCCACTGTGATTGGGATTGGGTAGAAGCAATGCTAGATGAAGGGAGGGGCAAGCTAGAAGCTGGGACCGGAGGAAGTGGCAAGGGCTGAGGTGAGATCCTCGGATCATCCATCCTTTTCAGTGGTGACCTTGGGCTGAAACCAAAATCTTTTTGACTTGCATCATTGGCAGAAAAAGCATGTCCTCTTGGCCCAGGGGAAAGACTTCCTGTTCTTGCACTGAATGCATCATCGGGCATTCTTCCGAGCGAGCGACTGGCTTCACGCGTTGCAGGCTCAAAGCTTTGCAGATGAACTTCTCCCATATTGTTGATAGGTACCTCAAAGAACTTGTGGTGCTCCTGGAGAGCACTACATGAGGCAAAGTGCTTGCCTTCCACCATGCCCTTATGTCCATCAGGTGGCATAGTCCTCCCTCTAGAGTAGACAACTGGATCTGTATATCTAGAGATTGCAGCAAGCAACAGTAAATATCACAGAATATACAAGGACTGCAACATGAAACTGTCAGAGAACAGTACATACCAATTTTGGCAAGATCACAGTAATAAAAATCCTCCAGAATTACAGCATCATCGTGCTCAAATTCAACATGGCGTGATAAATGAAATCTATTTCATGTGCATCATTTCTTGCAAAGATTAAACAATGTTGTCCTTGTTATTGGGACCTAGAGGCCGTTTCCTATTGAATGGTCTAGAGTAGAGTTTTTTTTTTTTTTTTGACAATGTCTAGAGTAGACAATCTAGTTTAGACTTCAGAGTATAAAAAAAAGGATGGTTGAACGACTCACGCGCTTTGGGACTTTACACCCCAAGTCCACGGCATCTACTAAACAAAGATAATGGTCCTGAACATCTGTCAAAAAAAAAATATATATATATATATATATGGTCCTACGCAGACTAAGCAGAACAAGCACACGGAAGAGGTCAACGGCTGTAGTTGGTGCGAAGCCTCACTTCCACTCCCTGGAGTTCGCACTCAACTTAAAAACCCTAGATCATAGGCGTTCATTCACTGAGTTCGTAGGCAGTTTCACCCACAGAATCAACAATCTGTCAATCCCCCTGAGTAGTCATCTCAAATTTCAGTACTACTAGTATAATAGTCACAGTTTGAAACGTGGCAATAACAACTATCATAAAAGACCATCACGTAGTCCAGTTACCTATAAATTCGGTAATCCTCCTCCTCGTCAAACGATTCCGACGAGCTCGCGCTGGACACCGACGCTGCCGCAGAGGTGCAACCCCCGCAGACAGCTGCTTGGGGGGACGCTAGAGGAAGCGGGGCCGACTTGGACTCCGGCCGCGGGAGCGGGTGCCCCTGTCCCTCCGCCCGATGCCCCGTCCCTCCTCCGCCACCGCCGCATCGCGAGACGGCGACGGCGACGGCGCCGACCCGCCGCGGAGTGGACGGCGATGAGGAGGCGCAGGCGGACGCGTACGCGGAGGAGGTGCCGACGTCGACGGAGTGTCGCGGTGAGGAGAGCGCGGAGGCGGCCGCCGGCGCGGGGTTCCCGCCGGCCCTGTGCTTGGACTTGGACCTGGACTTCCTCCCGGGCCACCACAGGGGCATCGCGGAGCAATTACTAGAGTTTCCGTTCCGCGCGAGCTCGGGCCCCGGGGACGGAGCCGGTGGCGCGCGGGAGAGATCAGGGGAGTAGGCAGGGAGGCCAGGAGACGGGTGCTCTTCGTTTCGTTCAGCAAGAGAAGAATGTCGAGAGCGGTAATGAGTGCGCCACAGCTGCCGCCGCGACGACTAGTGTCAAGTGTCGTCGTGCTGTGCGCGTCGGGTTAATGCCACTCTCCAGGTTGTGGGCCCTTCTGGACAGCGAGGGCGGGGTTGCGCGACGTGCCGCCCTTGGTGTGGCGTGGGCGGCCGTAGTCAGAGCATCACCTATGTATAAGGTAAGGTTTTGCCATAAGATTGGACCCATATTATTTATGGAAATGGCTACTATGTACTCCCTACGTCTCATATTAATTGTCTCAAAGTTGGATAAAAGTGGACACACATTCACTTTTAGGCTGGTCACAATGGGGAGGAACTTAGCAGTAACATCACACACTCCAATACAACTTTGCTTATGTGGCACGTATTTAATGAAGAGAGAGGTGCTTGTGGTAACTAGCTAAGTTACCGGAACATCACACACTCTAAGAAACAATGAGTCTATAGCCTAATAAATGCATCGTTGCATGAAACTACATACATGTTACTCCCCATTGTGGAGGTAGGAACATAGTCTAGGAAAGTGTGTAGGTTACTAGCTTATGTTACTACCCATTGTGACCAGGCATCTCCAACTTTGAGACAATTAATATGAGACGGAGGGAGTATAAGGTCTACTTTGCAATAAGGTAGGACCCACATGTCAGGTAAAAGTATAAACATGCAAGAGAGAGAGGAGAGGGCAAAATATTTGTTTATTGCTTATGGACAACCCACAAGTTTATGGGTCACCTTTAAGAATTTTTCCTTATGGACAATCTCCACCATGTATATGGTCATCTATAAGGGTATCTTTTTGCTTATGGATATGCCTTATGGACTACATAGTGGATGCTCTTAGGGTTGTACAGCCTCTGCCGGGGTGTATAGGAATAGCGATGTAGACGAATTCGTAGATCAGCACACGAACAGGAAAGTAAATTGACAGAGGATGTGGACAAAGTAACTCTTTATTGCTTTCTGTCTAACAAGTCTACGTACAATGCCTTGTTATATAAAGGGGATGGACTAGATGGATAAGCACCCACTTATCGTGGAGAGGGACCAGGTAAAATGTGGACTGGGTAGTCTCACCGCGTGGGCTACCCGTCACGATACGTTCGATTCCGTAACACTCCCCCTTGGATTTTATCCGTATAGTCATGCCTTAAAACTCCGAAAAACACAGTGGGGGAAAATATGGAGAAAAGCACATGGTATACTTTTGCTACGTTGCACAAATTGCCTCGTTAAAAACCTTATGTGAGAAACTTCATAAAAACTCACTAAAGGGAAAAAGAGTACAACTCACTTAACTATTAAGTCAAGTACTCAATCATCGGGATCGAGATTTTACTGATGAGTTTGTGAAGATTCTCCCCCTGAACCTTACATCTCCCTAAGTCTTATCATACCGATTCCACGAACACATCTCTCGAAAGAAGATGTCGGTAATGATTTAGTGAACAAATCAGCAAGATTTTCACACGACTTAGTATGTAAGATCCTTACTTCATTCAACTTCTACAACTCATGTGCGTAGAAGAACTTGGGGTTGATATGCTTCGTGAGATTGCTCTTCACATAACCCGTCTGGACTTGTGCAACACAAGCGGCATTATCTTCATAGATAATAGTGGGGGTTTGGACGGTGTTCAGGCCACATGACAGCTGGATGTGGCCGATCACCCGACGAAGCCATACACACTCACGTGATGCTTCATATAGTGTTATGATTTTCGAGTGGTTCGTCGAAATTGACACTAGGTTTTGCTTAGACGATTTCCAGGAAATAGCGGTTCCACCACAAAGGAAAACATATCCAGTCTGAGACTTGGATGTGTGCGGGTCCGATAGGTACCCAACATCAGCATAGGCTACAACTGTGAGGTCTTGATTCTTCCAGTAAAACAAGCCAAGATCTTTGGTCCCTTGCAGGTATCGGAATATGTCCTTAACGGCTTTCCAATGTCTCTTGGTAGGCTCAGAACTGTACCTAGCAAGCAAATTGACGTCAAACGCAATATCCGATCGTGTACAATTCGCGAGGTACATGAGTGCGCCAACTACACTCAAGTAGGGGAATTCTGGTCCCAGAATTTCCTCCCCTCTTCCTTAGGCCTGAACGGATCCTTATCCTGCTGTAAAAATCTCCCAATCATCGGGGTCTTAGAAGGGTATGCCTTATCAAATCCAAATCTTTCCAAAACCTTCTGGGTGTAGGCAGACTGGTGCACCAAGATCCCAGCAGGGGAATGCTCAAGTTGCAAACCTAGGCAGAACTTGGTTTTGCCTAAGTCTTTCATTTCGAATTCCGACATCAGGTAGGAACTCGCTTCCTCAATATCCTCAGTTGTACCGATTATATTCAAATCGTCCACATCCACCGAGATAATACAGAAACTATCTTGTGATCTTCGTATAAAAACACATGGGCAATCTTCATTGCTCGTGTAGCCCTTCTGATGAAGGAAATCGCTTAAACGATTATACCACATCCTACCTGACTGTTTAAGTCCATACATTGACTTCTTAAGCTGAACACTGTATAAACCTCTGTTAGCTCTATCTTTGTAACATCCCTGATTTTTGGAAAATACAAAAAATCACAAAAATTTGAAACTTTTTGTTTTCATGTTATGAAAGTCACCAAGAACCAAATGAGAAGCAAGAAACAAAAGAAAACAATGCATATTACCAATCCAATTATACCTCTATTCCATAAACCTTAAAACCCTCTCAAATGATTTCTCTCACATAAAGAAAACCATTTTATCTTTAGCAAACTTTATTACATAAAATGTTTTCAATTCAAATATTACCTTGAAATTATTTTATGGCAACAACAATCAAAGATTTATAACCCTTAATAAACTCCTAAGCCTCAAAAATATTTGATGAGAATAAAATGTTTTAATAATAACTTTTAGTTGTTATTCCAAGTTTTAAACATGAAGGTGTGAAAATGAAATGCATTGCTTTGAAAATAACATAACAAAAGGTTTTGAAAACAATATTATGACTTGTGGTTTTATTCTAAATTTTATTGATCAACAATATTAATTAATTGATATGAACTAATTAAATAGCATTAAGTTACTATTAGTAGATCCTTCAACTCCTGAAATTATAAAAGTGGTTTAAAAATAGCTTTCCAAAAATAATATATGACATGTAAAATGTCTCTGAAATTTTATTTAGACAATAACATCAATTTATTATTTCCTAAATTTTAAAATGGTATTAAGTACTATTAGTGAGTTAATTATATTTTCAAAACATAAAAGAGATGAAAACACTTTGAAATGGTTTTGGAAAATATTGTTTGATCTTTATAAGGCCACTGAAATTTTTATTGTCTCTAAATTTTATTTAATCAAAACCTCATTTATTATTTTTCTAATTTAAAAGTAGACATTAAGTACTATTAGTAATTAATTTTATTCTCAAAAATATGAAAAGTGAAATGTGTCTAAAGTTACCCACAAACATTCTTAGTTGAAAGATATTTTTATTTTAAGAATTTAGAAATTTATTTGTGGTGTTTTGGATTTATAAATCAAAAGATACAAATTAATAAAGAAAATCAGTTTTTTTTTTAAATGATGACATCATCATCACGTCATCATCGTCTTCCTCCTTCCGTTACTGCACCGAAGAAACGCTCGATTTAACTCGCATTGAATGCTCGCGATTAAGCACAAGATTGATTGCCCTGAACCCCGCACCTTATAGCCCCAGATCCCCTCTTTCTTTCCCCTCCCCTGCGTCGCGAAATCGTGCCCCCAGTCCCTCTCAATCCATCGCCGGAGTCAGCCGCATCCGCCGCCGTCTTCCTCCATTCTAGCCACAGAAGAAGGTCTCCGGCTCCCGTCTTTTCCCCCTCTCGTTACCCTTGTTTCCGCGCACCTTCTGAGCATGTTTCTCGATGTTTTCCCGTAGGGAAATCGTCCGCGCCGTGCGCGCCCGAAGTTCGCCGGAGTCGCGTCGCCCCCATCCACGTTGCGCCATCGTTTCTGGAAGCGAGGCAGCACACCGTGGCCGCCATCGTGTTCGCCATCTCGCGCTGAACCTCGTCGTAGCCTGCGTTGATCCCGAGCACATACGGAGCAGCGCCACCGGTGAAATCCCGAGAGCGCCGGCCACCGCGTCCGCCATCGTCGGCGAGCTGATCCCTGCGGTGAGAAACCCTAGATCCCTCCCTTCAATTTGTGCCATTAGATCCGTATCCAACGGTCTGGATTAGATCCACTTACCGAAGGGGTATCAACCAGTAGGGACACGCTTTCAAAAAAAAAAACCCAATAGGGACACGCCACATCACCATGTGCATTATGTTGTTAACCGTCGCCCTGCGCAAAGCGTAGCAGGCCCAAGCCCGCTCCCTACCCATCGCCCTGCGCGGCAGATAAGCACTTCTCGGCCCAGCCTTTCTCTGGAATTAATTCCGAATAGAAATAAAAAGTAGTTTTTGCAGAAAAGCCCCTGAAACTTTGAAACCTCATAACTTTTTAACCACTTGGAAAATTTTGATAAACTTGGACTTTTTGAAATCCCCTGGATCTGTAGAATCTTTTAGCACTGTTAAAATTCAAATTTGACAAACTTAAATTGGTTCAAATTCAAATATGCTTGTTTGGTGAATTTTGGCATAATTCAAATTCTACAAATCCAAAAATTGCAAATAAAATATTTTTGGAAACCTTAGGATGTGTACTTTCATACTCTCTGTCCTAAAATAATTTTCTATAAAATTAAATTTGAATTTAGAATTAATTTGTCCAATTAAGTATTTTTGGCATATAATTAATTCTATAAATAATTAGAATATGTTCCTTTAAGAAAAATTGCTCCTTTTGGTGACCTTGAACCAGAGAAATCAGTACCTAAACCTTTTGGACAACCTTGAATCATTTCCTTGTAAGTTGGACCAAAAATCCATCTTAGTGAACCACTAGTTGATCATGCCTTAGATTTTGTTTCTATTCTTTCTACCATTGTTTGTTGTGGCCATTTTGAATCCAAGACCAAGTCCCTAGTATGTAAACCATATAAGAGACCAAGTAGTGAACCTCAAACACTAGTACTATAGTTTTCTATCTACTCCTCCATCCCCCTATTCTTGCTTCAAGAATCCATCAAGTTAGCAAATGGAAAACAAGACTCAAGCAATAGAAGGCTCTTCACTTTCAACTTGGTGGCAACATGAAGAGCTACAAGAAGATCAATGAAGAAATTTTGAAGAAAATAATCCACAACTAGAAGCAACTCAAGTAAGTACAAGTTTGAAGAAATCCAGAAGAAAACATCCCCCTCTCTCTTTCTATCTCTCTTCTTATTTTCTTTCTCTTGACTTAGTGGTATTTTGTGCCCATCCCATACCCAAACCAAATTAGTGAAGTTAAAGCCATGAAGAAATCTATCAAGATCAAGAGAAGAATCCATCCAAGGAAAAGACTACAATAGAAGCATGAAGATGATCTTCAAGAAGACAAGCATGTGAAGACTTGGAGCCATCCACACAAGTTGAAGAATACCAAGTTGTTTTTGTCCAGCCCTTGACCCAAATGGAAAAGACCAAGACTTTAAATTGGTATATCCTTTGTTATGAAGTTAGTTGAACCTAGACCCAGCCTAGACCAAAATGGAAGGACTAACATAGATCACTCTAATTTTTTGATGAAAACAACTGAGTGATACAATTTGTATTGTGATACTTTAGTTAAAATAGTGAGATCACCTTGGTGAACTCTTGGAACTTCTTTGATAAATATGTTTCCAATAAAGTTGATCACTACAAACTCAACCTAGTCCATCCCAAGTAAACCCTTGGAATTTCCTTAACAAGTATTGAACTCAAATCTTGACCTTGTCTTAGCCAACTTGGTTAAACCCCTTTTACCATGATTGTGGCTTTGTATGATTTCTTCACTTGTGTGTTTGTTTGATGGCATGTTTGTTTATTTTGTTATTGTGTTTTCGATGAATAGATTGTACGGAGAGCAACGATCTTTTGTGAAGAGTGTGATTTCTTCACCAACTTAAACAAGGCAAGTAACACACCATCAACTACCTATTATTTTTATTATGCATTACTAGAGTTTTGAGTAGTATGTATGGTAGGAATTTTATCTAAGTATTATGCTATGCTAATATCCCAAGTAGTGTGTAGCCATCCTTTTATATCCTGCTAGTATAGAAGACATTGAACTTAGTAGAATTGATATGCTCTTCAAATGTTTCTTTTGGATGTTAAGGATAAAACTACTAAGTTTAATGAAACATCTGGGTGGAAGTGGTAAGACTGGATTATGTTGAGTGTTGCCTCAGGGCCCTTGTCTAAGGGTTATTCCACTTGAGGTTGTCACTTGTGTCGCACCCGGACTTCTAAAGGATACTCACAGCCCGCTAAACAGTAGAACAAATGGCTTACGGGGCATACCGGCACCCGCATCTCAATATGAGCAGGCCAACACGTAAACGTGCGACAGCCATTCTCTACTATCCATCGTCTGTGTAAACCATCCCATAGAAATCAGGACACTTCCGTTGATGTACTTCATAACATACACACATGGTACGTCAACGGCATTTGAACAACTGATATCACAACATATCTCTAAGACACAAAAGATTGAAATAAGTTGCAAATAGCTCTCACTAGAGCAGAGATAGCAAATACAATCATCCAGAGGACACATGTCCCAACAATTCATCATTACAACACAGCGGAAGCATCCAAAGTGTCTGAGTACAGAAAAGATCCAAATAGGCCTAAGAGGCCGGAAACGAAAAGACGGAGCCCCTCCACGATGTCTCGGATCCTGCCCGGGTCCGCTATCTACTCGTCAGCAGCCTCGTCATACTCCACGTAGTAGCCACCATGGGGATCCTCGGAAACGTAGTCTGCGGAAACCATAGCCCCAAAGGGGTCAGTACAGACAAGTACTGGCAAGCAAGACTCACAAGATACCAAAGTGTACCCGTCAACACCAAGTACAGATCCTTTGGGTTCAACGGAAGAAAGGGCGATACAAAAGATGCGGCAGCGGGCTGCACTAACCAACTACAGATACATGCTACAATTTCCGGCTAACAGAAAGGAGATAAGATAGCGTATCTTAACCAACTACCACTAACCTCAAAAAAAAAAAACCTCCTGGATCTCGCCCCTTATCCAAAGAAGCAATCCGAGGATAACTCACACCGTTGGATTAATGATGGTTCAATTTATTGTGTCAATAAGGCTATTACTAGTCAAGTTATCATTAGTTAGGTGTAAGTTGTTCTGAGTACTTGTTAGCCAGTACTTTCACCAAGTCAACCATAACCGCGGAAAACACGGCTTCTCGAGAAGATTTATCCCTGCAGGGGTGCACCAATTTGGCCGTACACGTAAGAATAACCCGCCAGATGGAATGCCTCCCACCAAGCGGGGCACTCAACACAACTCAACTCTTCTTCGCATCAAGCCCAAAGAACCCCGTGCAATTGAGCGCACGGCTAATCAAGCCCCACGAAGAAAAGGGGACCCTCATAGCACTCTAAGAACGTGTCTCCCTAAATGCCGACTACAAAAGTTCCACCCTGGCCTAGGTTCGCAAAATACACATGCATGCGGCAAATGGAAAACCCGAACTAAATGAGGCGATTTGGACGAGATGCGAATCGAATCAAATTGAGGGGGGCGCCCATACACGCTTCCCACATGCGGATAGTGCGCTCATCATGGATCAGTAGACAAGACCCTTTTCCTAATTAGGGTCGACACTAGCAGGCCTCAAAACCACGCCAGGCCTCCTGCCGGTGCCTTATCATCAATTTAGCATTACCTCAAATATTAACAGGTTGTTGTTTAACATCGAGCCCCAGAACATAATAAAATATGGTAACGGAAAGTAACAGGCAACAGACTCGAGCAGAAACAACCCTAAGCATGCTAGTAAGACACGGGCAACAAGCAGCGGGGTTATAGGTGTGGAGGTGAGGATATATCAGGGTTAAAGGATAACATGTGATAGGTTCGGAACAGAAGCAACGATTCATAAGGAACACAATGGAAAGTATCGGTATCCAATGTGGAAAGGAACACAATGGTTCATGTGAGTGAATACTTGCCTGCAAACTCAGCAGCCTGGTACTGAGCTAACTCCTCAGAAGTAGTGTCGTAAACCTCGTCTGTCTCAACGTCGTCGTCTATTCGGGAAGAAGCAAACAAACAACGCAGAGAGACAAACAATCAATAACATGGCATAATGCGCAATCATGGGATGATGCATGTCAATTTAATTGATGCATCAAGGATAAGATAGTTGACATGGTAACATAACATAATTAAATGGACCCACATGCAATTTGGGTTGCATATGGAAAGCCCATGAATTATGGTCGGATTAAATGATCTACAACTAAACAACATGTGAAAGTGGATTAGCATGATGCATGGATGAGGAAAACAAAAAGAAAACAACAATAAATGCCATTTGAAATGAAGTTTACCAAGTTTGGAATTTTATTCATTAAGTTATGAAATTTTGGTTCCTTAAAGGTGTTACACAAGCATTTGTTGTTTTCACCAATTTAAATTGTTCAAAACAGATAACAAAGTTCATATTTGGAAAGTACACAAAATTTTAGGTGGATTACGTGTTTCAATTATTGAAAAAGGAATTAATATGAATTAATTGGGAATTAAACAAGTTTAAACAAGATTTAAATGAATTTAATTCAAGTATGAATTTATTTGAATTTTTCTTTGTTCAAAACATTAATTCAAATTCATATTTGAAAAGGTTATACTTTTCTGGTTTGAAAACATATTTTATAAGTTCAAAAATAATTTAATTTGAGCAAGTTCTGAATTTAGCAATTTTAAATAATTTAAACAAGGTTTAAATTATTTAACCAATTTTAATTATTCAAAACATGAAACAAAATTTATATTTAGGTGGTTCAAAATGGCATGGAAAACATATTTTATTTGTGTCATTTGAATTAAGTTTGAAATAGTTATGAAATTAACCAAATTTAAAATGATTTGTTTGAATTTGAAATTTGAATACATTTGCAAAGTTCAAAACAGAAAACAAATGATTTAAATAGGTAGAGAATTAAATTTGGTTCAGTGTACATATTTTATTTATTTTATTTGAAGTTGTAATTCAAAAGTTATTTGTATTTTTAAAACAGGGACTAATCTGTAATATACTTTGGACTTAAATTAAAAAGAAAAAGGCAGAAAACAAACTACACCTCGCAGTGGCTAGCCCAAGCCACTGACAGAGGGGCCCCTGGGCCACGGTGGCCCGCGTGGTGTGCGCGTGGCTGCAGTGACGCTGACAGGGAGGCCCACCTGTCAGCGCTTGCTGTGCAAAAATTGGGGTTTTATTCCGCAAAGGGCAGGGATCGAACCCTCGACCCCGTGAGCGCGTGCGTGTGCTGTTGCCACTGCGGTGGCGAATCGATTCTTGTCAGGTAAGGATGCGCAGTGAGGATATTGTTCAGATCCGCAGTTTAACTGAACCTGAAAAAATTCAGGTACTGAAACTTGACAGTGGAGGGCGGCCGCCGGCGAGCTGCTGCTTCGCTGCGCTGCCGTGGACGAGTGCGTGCAAGGGGGGTGCCAGGGGTGCTGCAGGACGTGCGCGCGTGCAGAGGAGATCGAGAGGGAAAGTGAGCTCACCGGGAGGAATTTCAGAGGGAGGAGCAGGGCTCGGGGCAGAGGTGGCCGGCGGCGACAGCACGGATGGCGGCGGCGATCCAGCAGGTCCTTGGCGTCGTGGAGGTGTCGATGAGGGAGAGGGAAGCACGGAGAGTCCGTTCCCGGCTAGCCAGCGAGGAGGCGCGCGGTAACGGCGGCGATCACCGGAGAGGTTCAGAGGTGGCGGTGCTCGGTGGGGAATTTCTGTAACATCCCTGATTTTTGGAAAGTCCAAAAATCACTAAAAATTGAAACTTTTTGTTTTCATGTTTAGTAAGTCACCAAAAACCAAATGAGAAGCAAGAAACAAAGGAAAACAATGCATATTTCAATGAAATTGAAATTACTAATCCTATTATACCTCTATTCCATAAACCCTAAAACCCACTCAAATGAATTTTCTCTCATAAAGAAAACCATTTGATCTTTAGCAAACTTTATTACATAAAAGGTTTTCAATTCAAATATTACCTTGAAATTATTTTATGGCAATAACAATAAAATATTTATAACCCTTAATATAGTCCTAAGCCTCAAAAATATTTGATGAGAATAAAATGTTTTAATAATAACTTTTAGTTGTTATTCCAAGTTTTAAACATGAAGGGGTGAAAATGAAATGCATTGCTTTGAAAATAACATAACAAAAGGTTTTGAAAACAATATTATGACTTATGGTTTTATTCTAAATTTTATTGATCAACAATAATAATTAATTGAAATGAACTAATTAAATAGCATTAAGTTACTAATAGTAGATACTTCAACTTCTAAAAATATAAAATGTGAAAGTGGTTTAAAAATGATATATGATTTGTAAAATGTCTCTGAGATTTTATTTAGACAATAACATCAATTTATTATTTTCTAAATTTTAAAATGGAATAAAGTTACTATTAGTAAAATCACTGAAAGCTTAAAAATATAAAATATAAACATGATGTGGAATGAGTTTCAAAAATAATAATTGACATGTTTAATGTTTTCAATTGGGAAAACAACATTTTCATTTGAGAAAACCACATTATTTTTATTAAACCCCAAGTCAAATAAATAAGGAAATTTTTCTATTAAGTGACTATGATGTTTTCATCATATTTATAAATTATTAAATCATGGAAACAAGTTGAAATGGTTTTGGAAAATAGTAATTAACCATATTATAGTCTCTGAAATTTTATTTAATCAAAACCTCATTTTATTAATTTTCTAATTTAAAAATATACATTAAGTACTATTAGTGATTTAATTTTAATTACAAAATATAAAAAATGATTTGTGTTGGAAACATCAAAATAATGTTTCTATTTGGTAGATATTTCAATTACAATTTTTTTTGAAATTTAAATGAGGTTGTTTGGATTTATAAAACAGAAATTATAAGAAAAAAAAAAAAAGGATTGATGACGTCATGATGACGTCATCTCGTCATCAACCTCCTGCATCCGTTTCTTCCCGATTTAAAACAAATTGATTTCTTCCGTTTCTCTACGGGATTAATAGCACCGAGAATCTCCCCTTAAAGCCAGTGATGTCCTCTCCATTTTGCCCTCTGGTGTTCCCCCTCTCTCCCCACCAAGCCAGAGAACGAGCTCGTCGGAGTTCCTTGTTGCCGTCGCCGTATTCATCAAATTCCGGTGAGTCTGGCGCATGTCCGAGACCGAGACCACAACCACTCGACTCGTTGAGGACGTGCGCATCTATTTGACCCTTCCCCCGTCATTTTCCATGCAGAAATCATCGCCGCCGTGCACACCCGTGCTCACCGGAGTTGCTCCTCCTCGAGACCTCGCCGCGCCACCGCCCCGGAAGCGAGACAGCACCCCGTGGCTGCCATCCTGCTCGCCAGCTCACGCTGCACGTCCTGATCATCCCCATCGAGGCGGGGAACCACCGGAAAGTCGACGCCGTCGATTTCCGAGCACAGCGCCGCCGCGCGCACCATTTCCGGCAACCCTCCGGTGAGGTGAGAACCCTAGCCGTTCCTGGCCGTTAGATCTTGATCGCGCGGTTCCAAATAGATCACTTACCGAATCGTTTTCGGCGAATAGCGTAGCGCCACGTGTGCGCCAGTGAGCTGCGCCGATTTGGTTATTTGTCGCCCACGCAGCGCGTAACCGGCCCAGGCCCACCACTTATCTGTCGCCCAGCGCAGCAAATAGCGGCCCATTTTCTGTTTTCTTCAGGAATAGAAATTAAATAATAAATTTTACAGATTAGTCCCTGCAATTTCAATACCTCATAACTTTTAAACCACATGGCCAAATTTAATGATCTTGGACTTTTTGAAAATCCCTTGACAATTAGAAACTTTTGGCACTGGCCAAATTCAAATTTGACAAACTTAAATTTGTTCAAATTCAAATATGCTTGTTTGATGAAATTTGGCATAATTCAAATTCTACAAATCCAAAAATTGTAAATAAAATATATTTGGAAACCTTAGGATGTGTACTTTCATATCCCCTGTCCCAAAATAATTGTTGATCAAATTAAAATTGAATTTAGAATTAATTGGAATATTTGAGTAATTTTGACATAGATTTATTTCTGCAAATAATTTCAATATAGTTCCTTTTACAAAATTGCTCCATTTGACAAGCTTGAACCAGAAACAACCTTGCCCAACCCATTTTGGACATCCTTGGTCCATGGCCATGTGTTTTTGACCAAAAACCCAACCTAGTGATACATCCATTTCCACCATGACTTAGGAATTGTTTTCAACTATTATTATTTGATGTTATGTCCATTTGGAGCCAAGCCATGTACTTAGAATGTGTCAATCACACATAGTACCAAGTAGTGAAATGTAGTTTTCTATCTACTTCTCCACTCCCCTTTCATGCTTCAAGATTTCATCAAATTGGGATTTGTGAGAACCATGAAGTGCAATGGAGGACTTAACCATCTAGAGATTTTGCAACATGAATATAGAAGACCATTGAAGGACTTGGAAAATAAAACAAACTTCATAAGCATCTCCAAGAAGTGGAAGCACTAGAAGAAAACCAGAGAGACTTCTAGAGGACTAACACCCTTTCTCTCTAAGTCTTTTTCCTTCCCTTTTCTATTCTTCTCCTTTCAACCTGGTGGCAACATGAAGAGCTACAAGGAAGATCAATGAAGAAGTTTTGAAGAGAAGACTTAGACTCCACAACAACTAGAAGCAACTCAAGAAGTACAAGTGTGAAGAAATTCAGAAGAAAACATCTCCCTCTCTCTTTCTATCTTTCTTCTTTTTTTTCTTTCCAAATTGACTTAGTGGTATATGTGCCCATCCCATACCCAAACCAATTAGTGAATTAAAGCCCTGAAGAATTTATCAAGACCAAGAGAAGAATCCATCCAAGGAACAAGACTACAACTTAGATGGCATGATGATGATCTTCAAGAAGGCAATCACATGAGGTCTAGAAGCAATCCATACAAGTTGAAGAATAACAAGTTATTTTGTCCAACCATTGACCCAAATGGAAAACCCAAGACTTAGTAATATTTTCCCTTTGAGGATGAAGTTAGTAGACCTACCCTAACCACAATGGAAAATACTAACATAGTCACTTAAATATTTTTGAAGGTGAATATGACCAAGTGTTTGCATGTATTACTTTAATTGAAGAAGTAATATGTTTATTCTTAGTGAACTCTTGGAACTTCCTCGACAAGTATGGTTATAATAAAGTTAGATCACATCAAACTCAACCTAGTCCTTTCCAATTAAACCTTTGGAAACTCCTTAACAATGTGTTGAACCATTATGAAATGAATCTTTCAAAACTCAAACCTAGACCTTGTCCTAACCAACTTGGTTAAGCCCCTTTTGATATGTTAGTTGCTTTGTATGTTTTGTTCACTTGCTTGTTGTTTGATAGTATGTTTGTTATTGTGTTTTCAATGAATAGATTGTACGGAGAGCAACGATCTTTTGTGAAAAGTGTGAATATCTTCACCAACTTCAACAAGGCAAGTAACACACCATCAACTACCCATTATTTTCTATATGCATTAGTTGATTTTTGAGTAGTATGCATTGATAGGAAAGTTTTACTAAGTTATATTATGCTATGCTATATCCTAGTAGTGTGTAGCCATCCTTTTATCCTTGTTATTTATAGCCTTAGAACTTGATAGATGCTATGCAATGAGACAAATGATTTTTACTTGATGTTGTGGAAAAACTCTAAGTAACAACTTCAATGAACCACCTGGGTGGATTTGGTTGTTTGGCTGATGAGAGTTGAGTGTCTCCCCGAGGGGTTGTTCACTTGAGGAATGCCACCCAGGAACAAAGTGATTATGATGTTCCCCAAGTTTAGATTGCTTCCAGTGCAGCCTTTAGTCATATGGGCTCTGTCTTGATCAACTAAGTTGTGAGGGTTCAGCCCGGGCTTGACAAGCAGATGTAGCATAATTATAGGTGGAACGGGTCTTGCCATTGGGTTGGATTCTTGCTTCTGAAAGATCTCGTCTCGATTCTTCTCCTTTCCTTAATGCACTCAGGGTGTATAGGATGTTTGGGTTGAGTTGGGTCTGAAGGTGAAAGTGCACAAGCTCTGCAGAGTCAACAAACTAAGATCTTAGCCGTGTCCCCGGTTATGGACAACTATGAGCAGCTGGACAAGGATGGACGGAAGAATCACATCACCATTTTCAATAAGTAAAATTTTGACCAATGAACAGTGTTTGTGGTGCTTGGATTTCAGTCCAATGATGCCACCCCTTGAAAAGAAAAGTTTTCTTTTACAAAAGAGATAGGAGAAAACTTGCTTTATGCAAACTTAGCCAAAACTCCACTCAGCCAAATAAGCATGTAGTTTTAGTCTTGCCATTTATATCCACCATAGTGTTACTTGCCAATACATTAAATTGTATTGACTCCCTTGTGGCTGCATATTCCATATTGCAGATGTTTCTGAAGACGAGTGAGGATTTCGTTTAGGATCTCGAGACTATCGCCAACATGTTTTGCCTGTGGCACATGAAGAAGATGGGCTCAATGTTGTACTATGTTTTCCGCTGTATTTCTTTGTTTTCTGCTAGTCTTCTAAGACTATGCAAGTTGTAATACTATTTTGTAAAGACTGGATTCATGCGATGTAATAGAATTTGATGCATTTGCATGATATTTCATTTTGTACTGTGGTGCTAGCAATTGATCCAGGGACTAGCACAATAACACAGGTATTCCATCTTTATTAAAAGTTGGGATGCTTCAAAATGGTATCAGAGCATTGTGTTGCCTGTAGGATTCGAGACCCTAAGTTTGGAAAATACCCTAGGGCTGAAAAAATTCTATGTTCAAACTTTCTATAAACAAAACAATTATCTTAATTCTTCTCATATCCTCTCATCTACTATTCACCTTCAAAATTTTCTAGATGACCTACCTTTTGAATACCCTCAAGGCAAGATTGTTGATGACCCTTCCATGAAGTGCAAGAAGTATTTTCACCATATGAAGCCTTACACTCAAGATTTTTGAAGAATCTGAAGAAAAACTTAGACTTCACAACAATCAAGAACACCCCAAGATATTGAGAGAAGATTTTTGAAGAAACTCAAGAAGATATAGATGAGACCACCAATATAGTTACTTTGTTAGAACAACGTTAATGTGTTAGAGTATTGATCATACCAATGAGTGTGGTATGACAATATTAGTTGTTTTATAAAACCTTGTTGTTTGGTGTGAAGATTGTTTGTTATGTGTTGTTTGTAAGATGAGTTTCCTTGATCTGCTATTTTGGATAAGAACCTTCCTTAGTCATCCTTCTAAATCTCTACTCATCCCTACTAGACCAAACCCAACACCATACTCATTCACCAACCATAGTGAGAACCAATTGGAATCATACAACCTTTACCATATTGATACACAAGCCATCCCATTTGAGGAATGCTAGTACCAAATTTCTTTCTTCTGTGTGAAGGAACAATCACATCCATGATCAATGCCAACTACCTAATAAGGACTATCCAGTCAATCAACAAGTGAAGAAAGACAAGTGAACCCCAAGTTTCATGAGCTATGAAGATTTCAGAGCCAACTACACCAAGAGAAGAAGTAATGAAGAAACACAACTACCCAGTTTGTGTTACATGAGAGTTTGTTTAGAAATAACATGACGTTTGCCTTCAAGGATGATAACAAAAAGATGGAAGATTGTCAAGGATATCAAAAGACCAAGTTGAGAGTGAACCAAAGGCTTTTGATTGACCCAAAGAGTGACCCCTCAGTGTCAAAGGTAGTTCAACAGACCTATGTTGGTCTACACCTCTACCACAGAGGAAAGATCTACTCAAGCTAATTTAGAATCAATCTACACCCCAATCTAATGAAAATAGACTACCCACAAAAATTTCTTTTAAAGGTGGTAGCCACCCAGTTGTTTTGGAATCCAGTTACCCAAATCTTTCTTTCTAGCCTTCCCAAATCTCGGGACGAGATTTCTTTTAAGGGTGGTAGTCTGTAACATCCCTGATTTTTGGAAAGTCCAAAAATCACTAAAAATTGAAACTTTTTGTTTTCATGTTTAGTAAGTCACCAAAAACCAAATGAGAAGCAAGAAACAAAGGAAAACAATGCATATTTCAATGAAATTGAAATTACTAATCCTATTATACCTCTATTCCATAAACCCTAAAACCCACTCAAATGAATTTTCTCTCATAAAGAAAACCATTTGATCTTTAGCAAACTTTATTACATAAAAGGTTTTCAATTCAAATATTACCTTGAAATTATTTTATGGCAATAACAATAAAATATTTATAACCCTTAATATAGTCCTAAGCCTCAAAAATATTTGATGAGAATAAAATGTTTTAATAATAACTTTTAGTTGTTATTCCAAGTTTTAAACATGAAGGGGTGAAAATGAAATGCATTGCTTTGAAAATAACATAACAAAAGGTTTTGAAAACAATATTATGACTTATGGTTTTATTCTAAATTTTATTGATCAACAATAATAATTAATTGAAATGAACTAATTAAATAGCATTAAGTTACTAATAGTAGATACTTCAACTTCTAAAAATATAAAATGTGAAAGTGGTTTAAAAATGATATATGATTTGTAAAATGTCTCTGAGATTTTATTTAGACAATAACATCAATTTATTATTTTCTAAATTTTAAAATGGAATAAAGTTACTATTAGTAAAATCACTGAAAGCTTAAAAATATAAAATATAAACATGATGTGGAATGAGTTTCAAAAATAATAATTGACATGTTTAATGTTTTCAATTGGGAAAACAACATTTTCATTTGAGAAAACCACATTATTTTTATTAAACCCCAAGTCAAATAAATAAGGAAATTTTTCTATTAAGTGACTATGATGTTTTCATCATATTTATAAATTATTAAATCATGGAAACAAGTTGAAATGGTTTTGGAAAATAGTAATTAACCATATTATAGTCTCTGAAATTTTATTTAATCAAAACCTCATTTTATTAATTTTCTAATTTAAAAATATACATTAAGTACTATTAGTGATTTAATTTTAATTACAAAATATAAAAAATGATTTGTGTTGGAAACATCAAAATAATGTTTCTATTTGGTAGATATTTCAATTACAATTTTTTTTGAAATTTAAATGAGGTTGTTTGGATTTATAAAACAGAAATTATAAGAAAAAAAAAAAGGATTGATGACGTCATGATGACGTCATCTCGTCATCAACCTCCTGCATCCGTTTCTTCCCGATTTAAAACAAATTGATTTCTTCCGTTTCTCTACGGGATTAATAGCACCGAGAATCTCCCCTTAAAGCCAGTGATGTCCTCTCCATTTTGCCCTCTGGTGTTCCCCCTCTCTCCCCACCAAGCCAGAGAACGAGCTCGTCGGAGTTCCTTGTTGCCGTCGCCGTATTCATCAAATTCCGGTGAGTCTGGCGCATGTCCGAGACCGAGACCACAACCACTCGACTCGTTGAGGACGTGCGCATCTATTTGACCCTTCCCCCGTCATTTTCCATGCAGAAATCATCGCCGCCGTGCACACCCGTGCTCACCGGAGTTGCTCCTCCTCGAGACCTCGCCGCGCCACCGCCCCGGAAGCGAGACAGCACCCCGTGGCTGCCATCCTGCTCGCCAGCTCACGCTGCACGTCCTGATCATCCCCATCGAGGCGGGGAACCACCGGAAAGTCGACGCCGTCGATTTCCGAGCACAGCGCCGCCGCGCGCACCATTTCCGGCAACCCTCCGGTGAGGTGAGAACCCTAGCCGTTCCTGGCCGTTAGATCTTGATCGCGCGGTTCCAAATAGATCACTTACCGAATCGTTTTCGGCGAATAGCGTAGCGCCACGTGTGCGCCAGTGAGCTGCGCCGATTTGGTTATTTGTCGCCCACGCAGCGCGTAACCGGCCCAGGCCCACCACTTATCTGTCGCCCAGCGCAGCAAATAGCGGCCCATTTTCTGTTTTCTTCAGGAATAGAAATTAAATAATAAATTTTACAGATTAGTCCCTGCAATTTCAATACCTCATAACTTTTAAACCACATGGCCAAATTTAATGATCTTGGACTTTTTGAAAATCCCTTGACAATTAGAAACTTTTGGCACTGGCCAAATTCAAATTTGACAAACTTAAATTTGTTCAAATTCAAATATGCTTGTTTGATGAAATTTGGCATAATTCAAATTCTACAAATCCAAAAATTGTAAATAAAATATATTTGGAAACCTTAGGATGTGTACTTTCATATCCCCTGTCCCAAAATAATTGTTGATCAAATTAAAATTGAATTTAGAATTAATTGGAATATTTGAGTAATTTTGACATAGATTTATTTCTGCAAATAATTTCAATATAGTTCCTTTTACAAAATTGCTCCATTTGACAAGCTTGAACCAGAAACAACCTTGCCCAACCCATTTTGGACATCCTTGGTCCATGGCCATGTGTTTTTGACCAAAAACCCAACCTAGTGATACATCCATTTCCACCATGACTTAGGAATTGTTTTCAACTATTATTATTTGATGTTATGTCCATTTGGAGCCAAGCCATGTACTTAGAATGTGTCAATCACACATAGTACCAAGTAGTGAAATGTAGTTTTCTATCTACTTCTCCACTCCCCTTTCATGCTTCAAGATTTCATCAAATTGGGATTTGTGAGAACCATGAAGTGCAATGGAGGACTTAACCATCTAGAGATTTTGCAACATGAATATAGAAGACCATTGAAGGACTTGGAAAATAAAACAAACTTCATAAGCATCTCCAAGAAGTGGAAGCACTAGAAGAAAACCAGAGAGACTTCTAGAGGACTAACACCCTTTCTCTCTAAGTCTTTTTCCTTCCCTTTTCTATTCTTCTCCTTTCAACCTGGTGGCAACATGAAGAGCTACAAGGAAGATCAATGAAGAAGTTTTGAAGAGAAGACTTAGACTCCACAACAACTAGAAGCAACTCAAGAAGTACAAGTGTGAAGAAATTCAGAAGAAAACATCTCCCTCTCTCTTTCTATCTTTCTTCTTTTTTTTCTTTCCAAATTGACTTAGTGGTATATGTGCCCATCCCATACCCAAACCAATTAGTGAATTAAAGCCCTGAAGAATTTATCAAGACCAAGAGAAGAATCCATCCAAGGAACAAGACTACAACTTAGATGGCATGATGATGATCTTCAAGAAGGCAATCACATGAGGTCTAGAAGCAATCCATACAAGTTGAAGAATAACAAGTTATTTTGTCCAACCATTGACCCAAATGGAAAACCCAAGACTTAGTAATATTTTCCCTTTGAGGATGAAGTTAGTAGACCTACCCTAACCACAATGGAAAATACTAACATAGTCACTTAAATATTTTTGAAGGTGAATATGACCAAGTGTTTGCATGTATTACTTTAATTGAAGAAGTAATATGTTTATTCTTAGTGAACTCTTGGAACTTCCTCGACAAGTATGGTTATAATAAAGTTAGATCACATCAAACTCAACCTAGTCCTTTCCAATTAAACCTTTGGAAACTCCTTAACAATGTGTTGAACCATTATGAAATGAATCTTTCAAAACTCAAACCTAGACCTTGTCCTAACCAACTTGGTTAAGCCCCTTTTGATATGTTAGTTGCTTTGTATGTTTTGTTCACTTGCTTGTTGTTTGATAGTATGTTTGTTATTGTGTTTTCAATGAATAGATTGTACGGAGAGCAACGATCTTTTGTGAAAAGTGTGAATATCTTCACCAACTTCAACAAGGCAAGTAACACACCATCAACTACCCATTATTTTCTATATGCATTAGTTGATTTTTGAGTAGTATGCATTGATAGGAAAGTTTTACTAAGTTATATTATGCTATGCTATATCCTAGTAGTGTGTAGCCATCCTTTTATCCTTGTTATTTATAGCCTTAGAACTTGATAGATGCTATGCAATGAGACAAATGATTTTTACTTGATGTTGTGGAAAAACTCTAAGTAACAACTTCAATGAACCACCTGGGTGGATTTGGTTGTTTGGCTGATGAGAGTTGAGTGTCTCCCCGAGGGGTTGTTCACTTGAGGAATGCCACCCAGGAACAAAGTGATTATGATGTTCCCCAAGTTTAGATTGCTTCCAGTGCAGCCTTTAGTCATATGGGCTCTGTCTTGATCAACTAAGTTGTGAGGGTTCAGCCCGGGCTTGACAAGCAGATGTAGCATAATTATAGGTGGAACGGGTCTTGCCATTGGGTTGGATTCTTGCTTCTGAAAGATCTCGTCTCGATTCTTCTCCTTTCCTTAATGCACTCAGGGTGTATAGGATGTTTGGGTTGAGTTGGGTCTGAAGGTGAAAGTGCACAAGCTCTGCAGAGTCAACAAACTAAGATCTTAGCCGTGTCCCCGGTTATGGACAACTATGAGCAGCTGGACAAGGATGGACGGAAGAATCACATCACCATTTTCAATAAGTAAAATTTTGACCAATGAACAGTGTTTGTGGTGCTTGGATTTCAGTCCAATGATGCCACCCCTTGAAAAGAAAAGTTTTCTTTTACAAAAGAGATAGGAGAAAACTTGCTTTATGCAAACTTAGCCAAAACTCCACTCAGCCAAATAAGCATGTAGTTTTAGTCTTGCCATTTATATCCACCATAGTGTTACTTGCCAATACATTAAATTGTATTGACTCCCTTGTGGCTGCATATTCCATATTGCAGATGTTTCTGAAGACGAGTGAGGATTTCGTTTAGGATCTCGAGACTATCGCCAACATGTTTTGCCTGTGGCACATGAAGAAGATGGGCTCAATGTTGTACTATGTTTTCCGCTGTATTTCTTTGTTTTCTGCTAGTCTTCTAAGACTATGCAAGTTGTAATACTATTTTGTAAAGACTGGATTCATGCGATGTAATAGAATTTGATGCATTTGCATGATATTTCATTTTGTACTGTGGTGCTAGCAATTGATCCAGGGACTAGCACAATAACACAGGTATTCCATCTTTATTAAAAGTTGGGATGCTTCAATTTCAGAGAGAGGAAGCGGGCAGAGAGAGGAGGAATGGCGACGGCGGCGCGAGGGAAGAGGTGGAGGTGGAGTCTAGGGCTAGCAGGGAGCTCGGGGGTAGGGATTATAAGGGAGAGGTGAGCGCGCCGTGGCCGTTCCTGCTCGCCGTACGGCGACGTGGACAGCGGCATCGAGCGTCGTACAGGTAGGAGAAGGAGTGGGGGGTATGCAGGTCGGTTTGGTGGGCTGGGCCTGCTCACTGGCCTGCCTCTCCCCCTCTGCTATTTTTTTTGTTTTAACTGTTCTGTTTTTTTTTTTGCAGAAAAGAAATAGGAAGAAAAGGGTAGGGTTTTTGGGGTAGAAAATTTAGGGATAAATTTTTATAGATTGATTATTGCAACAGCGACATTGTGCAATCTTTTGCTTTCAAAATTTTTGATTTATGTTGCTGTTTGGAAAATAATTGAATTTAATTGAATATTTGAATTAAGTGATTAATTGAAACTTAAGCAATTTAAAAGCTTTTTAAAATTCATGTTTATTTGAAACAAATGATTGGAGTGATTTGTAATTTCCATAAATTTCAAATGGTTGTTGTTTGGAATTTTATTTGAATTTCAATGCAAATTGAATTAAGTGAATTATTAAAAAGAACAAATTAATAGTTTGACCTTTCCATTTTCAGGGAAACAATGGATGTTTTATTTGAACTTTTTATTTGGAAAATTGTAACAGAGCAAGTATGAAACAAAACATTTGAATATTGTTTGAATTTCAAATGGGAAAAACAAAGGAAAACAGATGGAAAACAATTGCAAAACAAATGCAATGATTAAGATGCCATGATGCAAACATAAAATAACAAGAAATAAAACATTCTAAAGGTGATTTTCATACTTGGGATGTTACAAAACGCCCCCCCTTGAAGAAATCACGCCCCGAGATTCCTACTAAGAAGAGAAAAGGTCCGGATACTTCTTGGGAAGATCCTCTTCGGTCTCCCACGTTGCCTTATCGGAATGATGGGACCACTGCACTTTCAAGAACTTGGTGCTCTTGTTGCGAGTCTTACGCTCGGTCTCATCGAGAATACGAATAGGTTGCTCCTCATAAGATAGATAATCTTGCAGTTCAATGGAATCATGATCAACTGCACGATCTGGATCTTTGAAACACCTCTTAAGCTGTGACACGTGAAACACATCGTGCACCTTGGATAGTTTTTCTGGAAGTTCAAGACGATAGGCATTTTCCGCACGCCTTGAGAGAATGTTGAAAGGACCAATGAATCTTGGTGCAAGTTTTCCTTTCACACCAAAACGATGAGTGCCTCTGAGGGGAGTTACACGGAGATATGCTTTGTCACTAGGTGCATAGATCATATCCCTGTGCTTGCTGTCATAGTAGCTTTTCTGACGATACTGAGCAATCTTGAGATTGTCACGAATGATGCGAACTTTCTCTTCGGCTTCCTTAACAATGTCAGGGCCTAAGAGTGACCGTTCACCAGCTCCAGACCAATTGATTGGACTCCTGCATCTGCGGCCATAGAGAGCTTCAAATGGTGCCATGCCTAGGCTTGCCTGGAAGCTGTTGTTGTAGGAGAATTCAGCATATGGAAGGCATTCCTCCCATTTCATGCCAAAGGAGAGACCACATGCTCTGAGCATATCCTCGAGAATCTGATTGACTCTTTCGACTTGCCCTTGAGACTGAGGATGATAGGCTGTGCTGAACAGAAGTTTGGTGCCCAATGCTTCTTGAAAGCTTTTCCAGAAATGAGAAGTGAATATGCTTCCACGATCTGAGCTTATTTCCAATGGAACACCATGAAGAGGAACAATCTTTGCTGTGTAGAGCTCTGCTAACTGGCTAGCTGAGATTGTTTCTTTGACAGCAAAGAAGTGAGCTACTTTGGTGAGACGATCAATGACAACGAAGATTGCATCGTTGCCCTTCTTGGACTTTGGAAAACCAGTGACGAAGTCCATTTCAATCATGTCCCACTTCCACTCAGGAATTTTCAGAGGTTGGAGAAGACCGGCTGTTTTCTGATGAACTGCCTTAACACGTTGACAAACGTCGCATTCAGAAACGTATTGAGCAATTTCACGTTTCATGCCAGGCCACCAATACAGTGTCTTAAGATCCTGGTACATCTTTGTACTTCCAGGGTGTATGGAGAGAGGAGTTTCATGAGCCTCCTTGAGAATGACATCTTTGAGACTTTGAACTTGAGGAACTGCAATGCGTCCTTCGAAGAACACAGTTCCTTTGTCATCAATTGAGAAGGACTTAAATTTCTCCTTGCCTTCTTTGATGTGTTCTACCATCTTCTTGATTTCAGCATCACGAAGTTTTTCAGAACGAATCTTGTCCTCGAGAGTTGGACTGGCTGTCAAGCTTGCAAGATAGCCTTGAGGAACAAGACCAAGGTTCAGCTTCTGGAATTCTTCATGAAGAGGAGGTTGGCTTTCCATGATCATGATATTATTGCAATACGACTTGCGACTGAGAGCATCGTCCATAACATTAGCCTTGCCTGGAGTGTAAGAAATGGTGAGATCAAAGTCTTTAATCTTTTCAATCCATCTCCTTTGCCTGAGGTTTAGATCTGGTTGAGTGAAGTTGTATTTCAGACTCTTATGATCAGAAAAGATTTCAGTGCGATTACCCAACAAGTATTGCCTCCATTTCTTGAGGGCAAACACAACTGCTGCAAGTTCAAGGTCATGAGTGGGATAATTGAGCTCATGTGCGTTCAACTGACATGAAGCATAAGCCACAACTTGACGTTCTTGCATAAGAACTGCACCTAGACCTTGGAGAGAAGCGTCACAGAATATCTGGAAAGGTTTGGTAGGATCTGGGCCAACCAGAACTGGTGTAGAAGTGAGTTTAGTCTTCAGGAGATTGAAACTTTCATCACATTGTGGAGACCAAACGAACTTCTTGTCCTTCTTTGTGAGATCAGTGAGAGGTTTAGCAATCTTGGAGAAGTTTTGGACGAAACGACGACAATAGCTAGCCAAGCCAAGAAAACTTCTTACTTGCTTCACCGTCTTAGGAGGTTTCCAATCAACAATTGCTTTAACCTTTTCTGGATCAATGGCTATGCCCTTGGCTGAGATGACATGACCAAGGTAAGCAACTTCTGAAATCCAGAACTCACATTTGGAGAACTTGGCATATAGACGATGCTCGCGAAGTTTCATGAGAGTGAGACGAAGATGTTCTTCATGCTCTTCCTCGGATTTTGAGTAGACAAGAATGTCATCGAGATATACCACAACGAACTTGTCGAGGTATTCATGGAAGACAGAATTCATGAGTCGAGAGAATGTCGCCGGTGCATTGGTGAGACCAAAGGACATGACGGTGAATTCATATAGACCGTAGCGAGTGGTGAAGGCTGTCTTTGGAATATCCTCTTTTATGATCTTTATTTGATGGTAACCCATTCTCAAGTCCAACTTGGAGAATATTGAGGCTCCAGCAAGTTGATCAAAAAGATCATCGATACGAGGAATTGGATACTTGTTTTTGATGGTTTTCTCGTTAAGAGGACGATAGTCAACAACGAGTCTCTTTGTGTGATCCTTCTTCGCAACGAACAGAGTTGGGCAACCCCAAGCCGAGGAACTAGGTTGAATGTAACCTTTTTCCATGTACATATCAATTTGTTCCTTTAACAACTTCAGCTCGGGAGTTCCTATCTTGTAAGGATTCTTAGAGATTGGAGCAGTACCTGGTTCAAGTTCGATCACGAACTCAACAGCTCTGTCCGGAGGCATCCCTGGCAACTCTTCTGGAAAGACGTCAGGGAATTCGCAAACCACCCGAACATTTTCAAGCGAAGGTAGAGGTTTTGCATCGAGGTTGCATAGCTAAAAGGAACTTGATTCATTTGGAGAATAGACTATCTGGCCAGAAGGGTGGAACAGAGTTATTGACTTTTGAGCACAGTCAATCCTAGCTTTATTAGCTTTCAGCCAATCCATACCAAGAATGACATCAATGTCAGAACTTCCCAGCAACATGAGAGAGGCAAGGAATATGTGGCCTCCAATTAGGATTTGATTATCCTTACTTATCTTGGAGGTCAGCATTTGAGATCCCGGGGAGTGAATAGTGATTTGATTGCTTAGTGGAACCACCATTAGGTTGTTTGTTGTGGCAAAGAATTTTGACACAAAAGAATGCGATGCTCCGGTATCAAACAACGCTTTAGCTGGAAAAGAGTTTACGGGTAATATACCGAGAACGACGTCAGGAGCTTCCTCAGCTTTGTCGATCTTGACATGATTCACCCTTGCGGTCCTCCCGACAGGCCTGTTGTTGGAGTTGAAGGCCTTAGGCGGGGGAGCGCGCACCATTGCCTGGTTTGTGTTGGGAAGAGGTGGTGGTGGAGGTAGCTGCCTCTGCGTGCACTTGTCGGCGTAGTGCCCCGTCTGCTTGCATTTGTAGCAAGTGACGACACGAGGAGGCCCTGGCCTTGGCTGCCCCATCGAAGCCCTCTGATCATGCATCTGAGCAGGGTTGGGTGGGCGGGGAGCGAAGCCTGGAGAAGCTTGGGCGTATGGAGCCCGAGTGACAGCACCATTTGGCACCCAGATGCGGCGCTTCTGCGGAGGGGTGGTCATGTTGGAGGAGGAACCACCCTCACGCGAGTGCTTGCGAGACTCCTCGAACGCCTTGCGCCCATTTTCTTCATTGAGCGCGGTGTTAACGAGCTCCTCGAAGTTGTTGGCCTTGATATTGGTGAGGGCGTACTTGAGTTCCGGGTTAAAACCTCTGCGGAACCTTGCCATCTTCTTAGCCTCAGTGGACACCTCGTCTCCAGCGTATCGAGCGAGGCGATTGAACTCACTCTGATAGCCGATGACGTCCAGCTTGCCCTGCTTGAGAGAGCAAAACTCTTCACGCATCCTTTCCATCAGACCATCTGGAATGTGGTGCTTCAGGAAGGCTTCCTTGAAACAACTCCATGTGATTGGATAGCCAGCTCTCATAGTCTGGTAGTTTTCCCACCAAGTGGCTGCCTGACCCTTCAGCAGATAGGAGGCATACTTGACCTTGTCTTCCTCAGCAACGTGAGCAATCTCCAGAGCCTTAGCTATCTCACGGATCCAGTCATCAGCATCCAGAGGCTCGCGTGTGGCCATGAAAGCTCTCGGACCCAGACTGAGGAACTCCTTGATGCTGATCCGTGGAGCATTCTGGTTGTTTTGCTGGTTAGTCTGAAACTGGGCCATCTGTGCCATGACTTGGGTCATCTGAGTCAACAGCTCCGTGATTGGCGGTGGCTCAGGCGGGGTGTTCCTTGTTGGCGGCATCCTGAATGGAAATGCATTTTAGCACAACAACAGAAAAGGATAGACTTGGCAACCGAAAGAGAGATTATTCCGACGCATGAATAGATAACCAACAGGTACATCATCACATGTTCAAATACATCAGAATATCCAACACACCACAAATGGTTCGAATGCCAAAGGATAACTAAACATAGCTAAGAATGGATACATCGGTACTCCCATGCTCATCACGCAGGACGGCGGCTAGGAGTACGGCGAGAGGTACGGTGAGGAGGACGCCCACGAAAGTAGGTAGAACGACGATCCACATAGATCTGACGTGGTCTGAGCCCGACTCTCGGTGTGGTGAAGTACATAGCATCGGCTCCCTGTGCTCCAAAGCGGGGAATCCCAGTGTAACCAGCACCAAGGTTGAGGAGTGGACCTCTGATCGGCTCGTAACCTCCAGCATCTGGCAGACGACGACCCACTGGCTGATCGAAACGTGCAAAGCGCTCGTCTCCAACAAAGTCTGTGGTGTACGTCGCTAGACGAGTCAAAGCAAGATAGAGCTGCTCTCTGACTGAAGCCAACTCCTGAGATAGTGTGCTGGCAACTGCGTCACTGTGCCTCACAAACTGAGCGGTGGTGTGCAGCCTAGAGTTATCATGCTCGTAGACATCCAGGTTGTCGTAGAGAGTGAAGTGAGCTCCCTCCGAAGTGATGTAACCACGGGGGATGTGGCGATAGATAGAATCGTCAAATCCCCAGTAGTCAGCACGAAGGACGGTGAGACTCACATAAGCTGCCTGCTGCACAGCCATATCCACTGTGGAACCTACTGCCTCGTAGCGGTGGACAACGCTCATGCCATCATCTGACAGAATGTAGACGATAGCCTGGTAGTAGGTCTGGTCAAACTCTCGCTGTTGCTCGTAGACCTGGTACTCTGGTGCCCAACGGAAACCCAGAAAAGTGACCATGTCTCTCAGCATCTCCGGATAACCGGCAGTGCTCTCGCAACGAGGCATACGAACCACCTGCGGGTAGAACCTGAGATCCATCTGCAGATGATCGGGGAAGTTTTGATTAGACGCTGGTAGAAGATCTGAAGTGGAAAGCAACAACAAGGTTTCAACGGACGAAAAGGATGTTGAGAAGAACAGGATATCGAAGCAACATCGGGAAACACGAGACCAAAACACTCCTGAGGTACTACGGAAAACCCATCCGGGCTTCTAAAGGATCAATATCTACTGCTTAAGGAATAGAGGATCTGCTTCCGGGGCTTACACGCCTCCGTTCTCAATCGTGAGTAGGCAACATGATAAATCATGTCACAACCACCTCCATTCCTATGGTCTAGTAGATATAACTATCCTAGAGAAACCAGGATACGTGAAATCCTAACTTGAAAGTTTAGGTGAGAAGAGAAAACAACGTTGCACTTCCTTACCAGAAAAGGGAGGGTGGGTGGGGAAAGAAGAAAAAGAACAGAATTCCTACTCTCACGTTTCATTTTTCCTATATAGCTACAAAATAGTTTCTAGACTCAACTGCGACCAGTAAAAGGGATCCTACAGGCAGACAGGCTCTGATACCATTTGTCGCACCCGGACTTCTAAAGGATACTCACAGTCCGCTAAACAGTAGAACAAATGGCTTACGGGGCATACCGGCACCCGCATCTCAATATGAGCAGGCCAACACGTAAACGTGTGACAACCATTCTCTACTATCCATCGTCTGTGTAAACCATCCCATAGAAATCAGGACACTTCCGTTGACTTACTTCATAACATACACACATGGTACGTCAACGGCATTTGAACAACTGATATCACAACATATCTCTAAGACACAAAAGATTGAAATAAGTTGCAAATAGCTCTCACTAGAGCAGAGATAGCAAATACAATCATCCAGAGGACACATGTCCCAACAATTCATCATTACAACACAGCGGAAGCATCCAAAGTGTCTGAGTACAGACAAGATCCAAATAGGCCTAAGAGGCCGGAAACGAAAAGACGGAGCCCCTCCACGATGTCTCGGATCCTGCCCGGGTCCGCTATCTACTCGTCAGCAGCCTCGTCATACTCCACGTAGTAGCCACCATGGGGATCCTCGGAAACGTAGTCTGCGGAAACCACAGCCCCAAAGGGGCCAGTACAGACAAGTACTGGCAAGCAAGACTCACAAGATACCAAAGTGTACCCGTCAACACCAAGTATAGATCCTTTGGGTTCAACGGAAGAAAGGGTGATACAAAAGATGCGGCAGCGGGCTGCACTAACCAACTACAGATACGTGCTACAACTTCCGGCTAACAGAAAGGAGATAAGATAGCGTATCGTAACCAACTACCACTAACCTCAAACAAACCCCTCCTGGATCTCGCCCCTTATCCAAAGAAGCAATCCGAGGATAACTCACACCGTTGGATTAATGATGGTTCAATTTATTGTGTCAATAAGGCTATTACTAGTCAAGTTATCATTAGTTAGGTGTAAGTTGTTCTGAGTACTTGTTAGCCAGTACTTTCACCAAGTCAACCATAACCGCGGAAAACACGGCTTCTCGAGAAGATTTATCCCTGCAGGGGTGCACCAATTTGGCCGTACACGTAAGAATAACCCGCCAGATGGAATGCCTCCCACCAAGCGGGGCACTCAACACAACTCAACTCTTCTTCGCATCAAGCCCAAAGAACCCCGTGCAATTGAGCGCACGGCTAATCAAGCCCCACGAAGAAAAGGGGACCCTCATAGCACTCTAAGAACGTGTCTCCCTAAATGCCGACTACAAAAGTTCCACCCTGGCCTGGGTTCGCAAAATACATATGCATGCGGCAAATGGAAAACCCGAACTAAATGAGGCGATTTGGACGAGATGTGAATCGAATCAAATTGAGGGGGGCGCCCATACACGCTTCCCACATGCGGATAGTGCGTTCATCATGGATCAGTAGACAAGACCCTTTTTCTAATTAGGGTCGACACTAGCAGGCCTCAAACCCACGCCGGGCCTCCTGTCGGTGCCTTATCATCAATTTAGCATTACCTCAAATATTAACAGGTTGTTGTTTAACATCGAGCCCCAGAACATAATAAAATATGGTAACGGAAAGTAACAGGCAACAGACTCGAGCAGAAACAACCCTAAGCATGCTAGTAAGACACGGGCAACAACCAACGGAGTTATAGGTGTGGAGGTGAGGATATATAAGGGTTAAAGGATAACATGTGATAGGTTCGGAACTGAAGCAACGATTCATAAGGAACACAATGGAAAGTATCGGTATCCAATGTGGAAAGGAACACAATGGTTCATGTGAGTGAATACTTGCCTGCAAACTCAGCAGCCTGGTACTGAGCTAACTCCTCAGAAGTAGTGTCGTAAACCTCGCCTGTCTCAACGTCGTCGTCTATTCGGGAAGAAGCAAACAAACAACGCAGAGAGACAAACAATCAATAACATGGCATAATGCGAAATCATGGGATGATGCATCTCAATTTAATTGATGCATCAAGGATAAGATAGTTGACATGGTAACATAACATAATTAAATGGACCCACATGCAATTTGGGTTGCATATGGAAAGCCCATGAATTATGGTTGGATTAAATGATCTACAACTAAACAACTTGTGAAATTGGATTAGCATGATGCATGGATGAGGAAAACAAAAAGAAAACAACAATAAATTCCATTTGAAATGAAGTTTACCAAGTTTGGAATTTTATTCATTAAGTTATGAAATTTTGGTTCCTTAAAGGTGTTACACAAGCATTTGTTGTTTTCACCAATTTAAATTGTTCAAAACAGATAACAAAGTTCATATTTGGAAAGTACACAAAATTTTAGGTGGATTACGTGTTTCAATTATTGAAAAAGGAATTAATATGAATTAATTGGGAATTAAACAAGTTTAAACAAGATTTAAATGAATTTAATTCAAGTATGAATTTATTTGAATTTTTATTTGTTCAAAACATTAATTCAAATTCATATTTGAAAAGGTTATACTTTTCTGGTTTGAAAACATATTTTATAAGTTCAAAAATAATTTAATTTGAGCAAGTTATGAATTTAGCAATTTTAAATAATTTAAACAAGGTTTAAATTATTTAACCAATTTTAATTATTCAAAACATGAAACAAAATTTATATTTGAAAAGGTGGTTCAAAATGGCATGGAAAACATATTTTATTTGTGTCGTTTGAATTAAGTTTGAAATAGTTATGAAATTAACCAAATTTAAAATGATTTGTTTGAATTTGAAATTTCAATACATTTGCAAAGTTCAAAACAGAAAACAAATGATTTAAATAGGTAGAGAATTAAATTTGGTTCAGTGTACATATTTTATTTATTTTATTTGAAGTTGTAATTCAAAAGTTATTTGTATTTTTAAAACAGGGACTAATCTGTAATATACTTTGGACTTAAATTAAAAAGAAAAAGGCAGAAAACAAACTACACCTCGCAGTGGCTAGCCCAAGCCACTGACAGAGGGGCCCCTGGGCCACGGTGGCCCGCGTGGTGTGCGCGTGGCTGCAGTGACGCTGACACGGAGGCCCACCTGTCAGCGCTTGCTGTGCAAAAATTGGGGTTTTATTCCGCAAAGGGCAGGGATCGAACCCTCGACCCCGTGAGCGCGTGCGTGTGCTGTTGCCACTGCGGTGGCGAATCGATTCTTGTCAGGTAAGGATGCGCAGTGAGGATATTGTTCAGATCCGCAGTTTAACTGAACCTGAACAAAATTCAGGTACTGAAACTTGACAGTGGAGGGCGGCCGCCGGCGAGCTGCTGCTGCGCTGCGCTGCCGTGGACGAGTGTGTGCAAGGGGGTTGCCAGGGGTGATGCAGGACGTGCGCGCGTGCAGAGGAGATCGAGAGGGAAAGTGAGCTCACCGGGAGCAATTTCAGAGGGAGGAGCAGGGCTCGGGGCAGAGGTGGCCGGCGGCGACAGCACGGATGGCGGCGACGATCCAGCAGGTCCTTGGCGTCGTGGAGGTGTCGATGAGGGAGAGGGAAGCACGGAGAGTCCGTTCCCGGCTAGCCAGCGAGGAGGCGCGCGGTAACGGCGGCGATCATCGGAGAGGTTCAGAGGTGGCGGTGCTCGGTGGGGAATTTCAGAGAGAGGAAGCGGGTAGAGAGAGGAGGAATGGCGACGGCGGCGCGAGGGAAGAGGTGGAGGTGGAGTCTAGGGCTAGCAGGGAGCTCGGGGGTAGGGATTATAAGGGAGAGGTGAGCGCGCCGTGGCCGTTCCTGCTCGCCGTACGGCGACGTGGACAGCGGCATCGAGCGTCGTACAGGTAGGAGAAGGAGTGGGGGGTATGCAGGCCGGTTTGGTGGGCTGGGCCTGCTCACTGGCCTGCCTCTCCCCCTCTGCTATTTTTTTTTGTTTTAAATGTTATGTTTTTTTTTGCAGAAAAGAAATAGGAAGAAAAGGGTAGGGTTTTTGGGGTAGAAAATTTAGGGATAAATTTTTATAGATTGATTATTGCAACAGCAACATTGTGCAATCTTTTGCTTTCAAATTTTTTGATTTATGTTGCTGTTTGGAAAATAATTGAATTTAATTGAATATTTGAATTAAGTGATTAATTGAAACTTAAGCAATTTAAAAGCTTTTTAAAATTCATGTTTATTTGAAACAAATGATTGGAGTGATTTGTAATTTCCATAAATTTCAAATGGTTGCTGTTTGGAATTTTATTTGAATTTGAATGCAAATTGAATTAAGTGAATTATTAAAAAGAACAAATTAATAGTTTGACCTTTCCATTTTCAGGGAAACAATGGATGTTTTATTTGAACTTTTTATTTGGAAAATTGTAACAGAGCAAGTATGAAACAAAACATTTGAATATTGTTTGAATTTCAAATGGGAAAAACAAAGGAAAACAGATGGAAAACAATTGCAAAACAAATGCAATGATTAAGATGCCATGATGCAAACATAAAATAACAAGAAATAAAACATTCTAAAGGTGATTTTCATACTTGGGATGTTACAAAACGCCCCCCCTTGAAGAAATCGCGCCCCGAGATTCCTACTGAGAAGAGAAAAGGTCCGGATACTTCTTGCGAAGATCCTCTTCGGTCTCCCACGTTGCCTCTTTATCGGAATGATGGGACCACTGCACTTTCAAGAACTTGGTGCTCTTGTTGCGAGTTTTACGCTCGGTCTCATCGAGAATACGAATAGGTTGCTCCTCATAAGATAGATAATCTTGCAGTTCAATGGAATCATGATCAACTGCACGATCTGGATCTCTGAAACACCTCTTAAGCTGTGACACGTGAAACACATCGTGCACCTTGGATAGTTTTTCTGGAAGTTCAAGACGATAGGCATTTTCCGCACGCCTTGAGAGAATGTTGAAAGGACCAATGAATCTTGGTGCAAGTTTTCCTTTCACACCAAAACGATGAGTGCCTCTGAGGGGAGTTACACGGAGATATGCTTTGTCACCAGGTGCATAGATCATATCCCTGTGCTTGCTGTCATAGTAGCTTTTCTGACGAGACTGAGAAATCTTGAGATTGTCACGAATGATGCGAACTTTCTCTTCGGCTTCCTTAACAATGTCAGGGCCTAAGAGTGACCGTTCACCAGCTCCAGACCAATTGATTGGACTCCTGCATCTGCGGCCATAGAGAGCTTCAAATGGTGCCATGCCTAGGCTTGCCTGGAAGCTGTTGTTGTAGGAGAATTCAGCATATGGAAGGCATTCCTCCCATTTCTTGCCAAAGGAGAGACCACATGCTCTGAGCATATCCTCGAGAATCTGATTGACTCTTTCGACTTGCTCTGAGCATATCCTCAAGATCTATGATTGAGGCAATTTTCTTGGCAAAATAAATGTCGACATTTGCGATAGCTCGATTAATTGACTCACCCAAATTAATATAATTAATGGCCATTTTGTCATGGAGTGCGTCAGGCACATTCCCTTCCTCCACCGGATTTCCCATTCTGGGAGCAAGGTCCTTTAGCTTTCCCGCTCCGATATGTGCGCACACATCTTCGCTGGGTATTTCCTAAATAGGAAAATTCAAGTCCGGAATTTCGTGCATTGAAACGTCCGTACTTATGCCAGGTCTCAACTGGCTTCCTTTGCAGGGGTAGGCTGCGATAAATTTCTCTTATCCTTTTTCTTCGGGCGTCCCCGAGTACTTGGGATTTGAGATGCCGGATTCCTCGTCCTCTTAGGCCTAAGAACGGGAGCGGGTATACCATGATCTCTCTTTGGTATTTCAACCCTTTCCGGTGCATTGCCCGCAGGCACATGCGACTTTGTCATAGTCTTTAAGTCACTAAAATGATCGGGCAGTTGATTCATCAACGAGTGCAAATCTATTATCTTTTGAACTTCTCTATTAGACTCAACAGTGCACGGGTCATGAGCGTGGATCCCCGTGGCTTGCCACGTAAGTTCTCGACTTTTATCATCAAGGGGTTGATTATCTCCCCCTAAAGTCGGGAAAAGATCCTCGTAAAAAATGCAATCAACAAAACGAGCCGTGTGACAGTCACCTGTCGCGGGGTCCAGAAACCTGATTATGGACATAATCTAATAACCAACGTATATCCCCGACTTACGGAGCGGTCCCATTGCTGATCGCTGAGAGGGTAGTATTGGTACATATACCTGGCAACCGAACCTACGAAGGTGGGAAATTTTCGATGCCGACCCTTGCGCAAGCTGCATAGGACAATGGATGTTGTAGGCCGATGGTCGAAAGTTGATGAGATTGGCAGCATGTAACACCGCGTGACCCCAACATTTAGTTGGTAAATTACAACCCTGAATGAGCGGTCTGGCAATGAATTTAATTCTTTAATCAATGCCTCCGCAAGTCTATTTTGCGTGTGGACGTGCGGTACAGACTGCTCAAGTTTGATTCATGTTGCCATGTAATAATCATCGAACGCCTTTGAAGTAAATTCACCGGAGTTTTCCATTCAAATAGACTTAATACGATGATCAGGAAATTTATTCCTCATTTTTATGATCTCAGAGATCGACTTTGCAAAAGCATGGTTCCTTGTTGATAGCAGGCTAACATTGGACCATTTAGAGGAAGCATCTATGAGCACCATGAGGTACCTAAACGAACCCGAAAGGGGCTGAATAGGACCGCATATGTCCCCTTGGATACGTTCCAAGAATGCGGGGATTTCATCCTTCACCTTCAGGGGCGATGGTCTAATAATTAATTTCCCCTTAGCGCATGCGGAGCACATGAAATCATCAGGATTCGGGAAATTTTTCACATTAACATTATGACCATTAGAGTTGTTAATTATAGTTCTCATCATCGTAAGATCAGGATGGCCTAACCTATCGTGCCAAAGGCAGAATAGTTCAGAGCGTCTAAAGACAGTTTTAAGGGTAGTGTACATGGGCGGTGCTACTATCTTAGTGTAGTACAACTCTGTAGCGAACGAAGGAAGCCTTTCGACAACATGTTTACCATTTTGATCGCGTTTCGTGATGAGTAGGTATTCCTTACAAGTGTCATCATCATAGGTATCAATGTGAAACCCATTAACACGAGTATCTTTAAAACTTAAGAGAGTACGAGTCGCTTACGGGTACAACAATGCCTCATTAATGGTCAAAGTTGTTCCCATGGGGAGTGTTATAGTGGCTCGTCCGGAGCCAACTATATGAGCACTACAGCCGGCGATCGTCGTAATACTCCCGGAATTTTCTTGATGGACCCAAAATACTTTGTATCTCTCAACATGGTATTGGTGGTACCGCTATCGGCAAGGCATGTTTCCTCCATTCGGGCGCCACACGTGTTCTAAAGTATAGTGTCTAATTATTAAACGTGAGTGAGGAAGATGCTACATAAATAGTAATTAAACATGCAAATATTTTGGAACATAACATAATCATCTCTATTAAATAATGGAATAAATGAATGCTAACAAAGCCATCCAATCACCGATAAATGTTTAAGGAAACAAGTAATGTTGCTCCTCATAGATCTTACAATCAAATTGAATGTATTGTATCAAATTATTGCCATAAAAATCATGAATAAATGAGCGGAGTTTAGATGGAGTCCGCAAGGTAACCATCTAGCTCAGCCGAGATCTTCATCTCGCTAAGCTTCTCCTCGTTAGCTATCACGATGGCGGCAGCGGGGATGTCCAACTGTGGTGTTTGATGGGACACGATTTGCTCAACCTCCATGGACACGGTGGCGTTCGTGGGAACCGCCACGTGTGCCTTCACAGGTGCCCCAGTCTGCGCCACCACGGGCGCGGCAGGGGGCGTGGGGATCATCACGGGCGTTGCTGCAGGCGCCGGTGGTGCCTCCATCTGGACAAGGTGCGCCTCATGCGCTCTCTTGGCCTTGAAGGCGTCCACGACGTGCTTGGGAGCAGGACACTGCCTGGAGAAGTGAAGTTTCGATCCGCAGCGAAAGCAGTCTTGGGGCCTCACCTCCCCCTTACCCGCCTTTTGCTCCTTGGCCGGGTGGGGATGGTTAGGTCCCTTCTTGCCTTTGCATTTTCTGCCGCATTGCTTGAACTTTGGCTGGCGTACTTTGTAGGCGTCGGCATAAGTTTCCTGGCTTGAGCCCTCTCCGAAAGGCTGCGAGGAGAAGTTCTTTTTCAGAACCTCATCCTGCGCCTCAACCACTGATACGTCATAAACGTATCCTTAATTTCTGATGTTCCATGTTGTTTTCATGTTGTTTCCCACATGTTTTCCTTACAATTTATGTCATTTTTATCGATTTCCCGGGACTAACCTATTGACAAGATGCCACAGAACCAGTTCTTATTTTCTGCTGTTTTTACTTTCAGAAAAGTTGTTCTGCAAATATTCTCGGAATTGGACTTTTCGAAAGCCAGAAGTCTTAGAAGTCCCGGAAGCATCCAGAAGTCTCGAAGAGCCTCGGAGGGGGGCCACAGGGTGGCCACACCATAGGGTGGAGCCACTACCCCCTGGCCGCGCCACCAGGTGGTGTAGGCCCCTGGCCACCCCTGGCATTGCCCTTTCGCCTATATATACTCCTCGAGGCATAAACCCTAGAAGAATCGATCTTTTCCACAAAATACATCTGTAGCTCCGCCGCCGCCGACAAGTTTCGGGGGACAGATCTCTGTTCTGGCACCCTGTCGGGATGGGGAAGTGCCCCCGGAAACCATCTCCATCGACTCCACCGCCATCTCCATCGCCGTTGCTGTCTCCTATGATGATGATGGAGTAGTTCTCCCCCGAGGCTGAGGACTCTACCGGTAGCTATGTGGTTCATCTCTCTCTCCCATGGTGTGATCTATATGTGATCATGATCTTTGTAATCTATTTGAATTCGTAGATGTTACTATTCATCTTTTGCTACTCAAGTGCTTTATTAATATGAACTATGGAGTCACCTTGTATCGCGATGTGAAGGTGATAGTGTGCAAATCGTGTGTGTCTCCTCTATGAATTGTGGTGTTTGTCTAGTACCTTCTAGGGCGCTCAAGTTGACAGTGTGGGGCTAACTAGACATGGGGATACTTACTTTAAGGAATGCTTTTTGCAGCCCTACGCAATGATTAGTGTTCGTAAGTCAACCGGAGAGGGTTAAGAGTAGCATAGTGAGAGAATTTATCTAGTTATTCATTTATGTGATCATTATTGAGAGTGTCCACTAGTGAAAGTAGGATCCCTAGGCCTTCTTTCCAAGCATTGAGACACCGTTTTTTGCATGTTCTACTACATGTTTGATTGTTGTCATTTTTATTTCAGATTGCTATTATCACTTATTATCATCCATATTACTTGCCTTTTACTCTCTCTTCGCCGAACTGGTGCACATATAGAACTGACAATTGTATTAGGTGTGTTGGGGACACAAGAGAATTCTTGTATCTTAATTGCAGGGTTGCTTGACAGGGATATCTTTGACCTCTACCTCCCTAAGTTCGATAAAACTTGGGTGATCCACTTAAGGGAAACTTGTTGCTGTTCTACAAACCTCTGCACTTGGAGGCCCAACATTGTCTACAAGAATAGAATCGTGCATAGACACCAGCCACCTGGAGGGCGTCAATGAGAGCCGAATACTGCATGAAGTTCTCCTGGCGGTAGTTCTGCACATTCTGGGGGTTACTCGGATGGAAGGTGGAGAGAGTTTTCTCTATCTTCTCCTCGTCTGTGATTTTCATACCACACATGTCGAGAGTTGCACAAATCACGTGTAACACGGAATTGTACAATGTCACCGACTTGTAGTCCGCAAACCTCAGACGCAACCAATCCCCCTCCGCCTTTGGCTTGACGTGGTACTTCAACCTAGCGAACCGCTCTTTAAGAGAGTTCCACAAGGCTGAGGCACTCCGTTCAGCCATGTACTCGTTTTTCAACGTCGCACTCATGTGGTGGCGGAGGAAATGCAGTGCCTACGCATTCCCTGCCGCAGTCATGGTGCTGGGGGCGTCGGGGTCCCCGCGACAAGCTCTCCCTTGATCTTCCGGCCCTCGAGGACGATCTCCACGTCCGAGGCCCAAGCCAAGTAGTTCAGCCCAATCTGAGCCAACTCCTCAAATTCCCGGTTCATGATTCCGGCCATCTTCGATTTATGCAAACATGTATCATATTATAGCAGGTAATCGATTGCATAAAGCGATGTTGATACAAAAATTCTTAGATGATGATGCGGTATGTACCTCGGGGAGTGGCCTGATCTCACAAATTGACCAAGAACACGGGGGGAGAACAAAAAACACGAGGAGAAATTCGGGGGAAACTAGGGTAACCGATAACTAGCAAACCCTACCAATCAAAGAACCCACCAACAAACCCCTGGGGTAGCCTATGGATCTCTCGGATCAAGTCAAACTTACTCTAATTGAAACCGCTTCACTTTCACTATGGGTCCGTCGAGCCAATCGAATCTCAAGAGTTAGTTGAGAAAGATTTGAAAGTTGCTAGTTGGATTCGAATGGAAAAGACTAGCTAATTTAAGGAAATCTTGATACGATACAAATCACAAGGTTGATTGGAGTAGTATTTATACACTTCTAGATACACACTACAAGTAGCCTCTAAGGAGGATCATAAAGAGCATAGCTCATGTCTCAATTCATCTCTAAACCAGATCTGAAGGTATTGGGTTCTATTTATAGTCTAGAGGGTAAAAGTGGGGTAGGTAGGCTTTACAAGGGCATATTAACTTTTTTCACGCAGGGAAGCCGGCCTGGCCGGACTGAGGTTGGCCTCGGGCTGTGCTAGTCTGGGGTCGCGCAGGAAAGCCGGCCTGGTCGGGCTGAGGCCGGCCTCGGGCTGGGCTGGTCTGGAGTCGCGCAAGAAAGTCGTCCTGGCCGGGTTGACCGGCCTCAGGCTAGATTGGTGGCCGAAGCAGACGGCCTGGAGTCGTGCAGGAAAGCTGGCCTAGGCCGGGCTGAGGCTAGGAGGTTGACAGAGTCGGCCAGCCGTGTAGGAAAGCCGACCTAGGCCGGGATCAGGCAGGGATTCTTGAGAGTTTTTACTTCTCCCTTTTCTTCTTCTTCCTTGGGGCCATCATCTTGGCTTGGGCACCGTCTTGGGGATCCAAGGGGAGGTAATACCTGATCACACATAGGGTCTTTCCATAAGGTAGCGCACTATTCACCAAGTCGTTAAACTCATAGAGAGATAGGAGTGAGGTCACCTTTTCTTGTATAGCCTTTGCTCGTGCTCTCATCATTGGTCCACTAGGTGTTGTAGGGGAACTTTGTGTAATAGGTTGGGCTGCATCATCTCCCTCCCCCTTCGAAAAGAGTCGTCCTTGACTCGTGACTATTGTAATCACTTGGACTTCCATGGAAGGGAGATATATCTCTCACGTTGAAAGAGTTGTGCACAAGGTACTTGGATTGTGGCATGTCGAGCTTGTACGCATTGTCGTTGATGCCCTTGAGAATTTTGAAGGTACCGTCACCTCTTGGCTTGAGCTTGGAGTTGTGCTCTTGTGGAAAACGGTCTTTACAAAGATGTGGCCAAACAAGGTCTCCTTCTTGAAATACCATGGGCTTCTTGTTCTTCTTCATCTTGTTGGCATGATGCTTGTAGTGCTTCTCAAGTGTAGCTCTTGTGCTCTCGTGAAGTTTCTTGATGTAGTCGATGCGCTTGTCGAATTCCATGTTAACTTGCTCGCGGAGCGGCAATGGTAGGATGTCAATCATGGCGTTGGGGTTGAATCCATAGACGATCTCCAATGGTATCCGCTTTGTGGCTTGATGAGTGGCTCGATTGTAGGCGAACTCGGCATGTCGGATGCCTTCCTCCCAATTCTTGAGGGTCTTCTTTATCAATGCACGAAGGAGTGTAGATAGCGTGTGGTTCCCCACTTTGGTTTATCCATCGGTTTGCGGGTGGTAGGCGGTGGAGAAGAGTAGCTTCACTCCAAGCTTTGCCATCAAAGTCTTCCAAAATTAGGAGGTGAACTTGACGTCTCAATCTGAAACAATTGTCTTGGGAACACCATGTAGACGAACGATTTCCCTGAAAAACAATTTTGCGACATGTGAATCATCGTCTGTTCTATTGCATGGAATGAAATGAGTCATTTTAGAAAAGTGATCAACCACTATAAAGATAGAGTCCATGTTTATTTCAGTGTGTGGTAGTCCTAACACGAAATCCATGCTAATATCATTCCAAGTAAGGTGTCTTGTAGGCAATGGCATGTAAATCAAGGAAATATGCCCAAGAGGCAATAATAAAGTAATTATTATCTTATACCTTGTTTATGATGAATTTTTATTTCTCATGCTATAGTTGTATTAACCGGAAACGTTGATACATGTGTGTTTAATAAACAAACAATGGTTCCTAGTAAAGCTTCTCTTTTAACTAGCTCGTTGATTAACAAATGATCAAGGTTTCATGATCATGAACATTGGATGTTGTTAATAACGGGGTCATGTCATTAGGACAATGATGTGACGAACATAGACCCAAACTAGGTATAGCAGTACGATCAAGTCATTTAGTTTATATTGTTATATCTTGCATTCGAAGTAACCTTATTCCTTAGACCATGAGATCATGTCAATCACTTATACCGAAAGAGTACTTTGATGTCATCAAACGTCACCCCGTAACAGGGTCACTATAAGCCGTTGGGTATTCGGAAAGTGTTAGTTGAGGCTCATGGATCAAGAGTGGGATTTGTCCATCCAAAATGATGGAGATATATACTCTGGGCCCTCTCGGTGATATCACATTGACACCACTTGCAAGCATGTGACTAGGTCACAATAATGTCATATCACAGAACGAGTAAAAGAGTAGTTGTCGGTAACGATATCGAACAAGGTGTGGTTGATACCGATGATCGGATCTCGGACAAGTAAAATATCGCGAGACAAAGGGAATTAGTTACGACGTTGATGGTTTACACGATCACAAGATTCATCGTTGAATATATAGGAGTCATCACGGATCTCCCGATCCCACTGTTGATTATTGATCAGAGAGGTTTCTTGATCATGTCGGTATTATTCGCAAACCGTAGGGTGACACACTTAAGGTTAGATGATGCATTTGAGAGGATACGAAATATCAGAGAATAGTTTGGACAACACATGAATTGTTTCGGGTAAATTTGAAATAGTTCAAGGGGTTTTCCATCGAATGGTTGTTAATATAATTAACAAATGATTCGAGGTGCTATATGCAAATGTTTGTTAATAGAATTAACAAATGCTGAAATAAAGAAATAAAAATGTTTTATTTATTTATTAAAGAAAAAATCTTGGATTTTTAAAGTGGAAAATTATGGGAGAATGAGTGGGTGTGAGTGGAGTGTCCACTCACATGAAGAGGAAGAGGTGGGGGCACCACCATGGGCTGCCTCCCCCTCCCCTATAAAAGGAGGGTGAGAGCTCTCCCTCCTCCACACACTTTTCCCACCTATTTCCTCTCCACCCGCTGCTCCATTTCATGGTCATCCGCTTGGCGAAGCCATGACCGTATTTTTGGGAGTTGGATGCATGAGTAGAGCTCATACTCATTACAGGTGGAGGCTAGCAAGATACTGGGAGCGAGAAATCAAGAGAGCAATAATGGCCATAATTGTGCATAGAGACAAAAACATCATTAATCAAAGCATAAGTGGTACTACAAGTTCAAAAACTAAATGATCATAGAGGATATAAGTGACTGGTTCATAGTCATAAACATGGTGTGAGCATGCGCCAAGTCAACCAAATAAAACATTCAAAGGAGAAGACCACAAATTTATTCTTCAAAATGACGAGAACAACTCATGATTCTTTCTAAGGCACATTAAACACTATCAGCTATTTGAGACAAATCATGCTACAAAAATAACCACAAGGATTTAGAATTAAAATAACATCGAGCATGACATGAAAAAATCTAGCCACAGTCCATACAAGCTTCTATTTGCACCGTTATAAGCACGAAAACTGTACTACTGCTTTCCAACACCAAGCATTTCATAATAAACAAAAAATCTAAAAGAGATGAAGAAACAAAACAAGAGAGTACTAACACAACTCTACTAAAACTAACAGCTCTAAATAAGAGATGCAAGAAAAACAGGAGCTAAACAGGAATTTTGGAGCAACTAGAAGAAAAACTAAGAATACGAGCATAACAAGTATTCAAACGAAAAAGCGGAGCGTGTCTCTCTCCAACACAAATAATTCTAGCGTCCAACTATATTATTGCAGCAAGGAAAACAAAATAAAACAAAGGAAAATAAAAGAAAAACAAACAGACGCTCTAAGTAAACTTCATATGATGTGACCGGATAAAAATATAGTTTCACTAGAAGTGACCTGATAAATTGTTGATGAAGAAGGGGTTGCCTTGGGAATCCCAAGCTTAGATGCTTGAGTCTTATTAGAATTTGCTGGGATGAACCACGCGGGCATCCCCAAGTTTTTCCTTTGCACTCTTCTTGATCACATTATATCACCCTCTTCTCTTGACCCTTGAAAACTTCCTTCACACCACACTCGAAGAGTAACTCGCATTATAGGGTTAGTGCAACAATAAAAAAATATGGGTTATGCATGGGCACAAGTGATATTTATACTTTTAAACATTAGCTACAGCTACTGATGTTTCGCGAAGCAAAGAAACCCACTTGACATCGTAAAAGAGCAAATGCAAGGAAAATGGCAGAATTTGCCAAAACTAGAACAGTCTGTAAAGACGAATTTTTTCGGGGCACTTACGTTGCTCAGATCGAAAAACTTAAAGAACGAAAAAGTTGTGGAATTATCTAGGGAATAAACAAAAAAGAATTTAGATCATTCTGGATTTTATACGATTTTTTACGGTGCACAACAGAAATCTGTTTCCTGCGCAGAAATCCAAAACCAACTCCAACTCTCGTCAGAATCTTTACTTGGCACAACTAAAACATGAAAATAAAGATATAAAGGATTTTCTACAAGAGTATACAACCTCTTGACCCAAAGAAAACAGAGAAAAATAAATCATAAATAAAACCATGGGTTATCTCCCAAGAAGTGCTATTCTTTAACGCCTTTTAGCTAGGCCCGGAAAAGTGGATTCACGTGTTTTCAAGTGAAGAAGCATCCAAATTGTAATTTTTTTTAATAATAGAATCAAAAGGAAACTTCATTCTCTTTCTAGGAAAGTGGTCCATACATTTTTTGAGTGGGAATTGAAATTTAATATTCCCTTCTTTCATATCAATAACAACACCAACAGTTCTAAGAAAAGGTCTTCCCAAAACAATTGGACAAGAAGCATTGCATTCAATATTCATAACAACAAAATCAACGGGGACTAACCATGATAAGAACATCATCAACTCTCCCCATAGGTTTCTTTCTAACATTATCAATAAGACGAATATGGAAATAACAGTGCTCCAAAGGTGGCAAATCAAGAATATCATAGAGTTTCCTGGGCATAACAGAGATACTAGAACCAAGATCACATAAAGAATTGCAATCAAAATCATTCACTTCCATTTTAATAATGGGTTCCCAACCATCATCTAGCTTCCTAGGGATAGAGTCTTCCCATCTTAATTCATCCTCTCTAATTTGCATGAGAGCATTTGTAATATGTTTTGTGAAAGCCATATTCATAGCACTAGCATTAGGACAACTAGCAAGCTTTTGCAGGAACTTAATCACTTCAGTTATGTTTCAATCATCAAAGTCAAGATCATTTTTATCAAAGGTAATGTGACCATTGTCTCCCATGTTTATAAAAATTTCAGCACTTTTATCATGAACATTTTTAGCAGTTTCAGGTAGTTTTGCATTTATAATAGCAAAAGTGGGAGTATTTCCAACAACAATTACTTTAACATTGATAGTAGAAGGTTTACTAGCATGAGAAGCTTCATTTTTACTAGTGGTGGTAATGGTGCAAACGTTAGCTATATTATTCTTTCTAGCTATTTCATCTTCTCTTTCCCATGTAGCATGCAATTCAGCTAACATCCTAACATTATCATCAATTCGAATTTGGATGCCATTTGTAGTAGCAAAAGAATGATCATCTATGGTTTCAGTTTTAACAGTCATTCTATTGATCAAAGAAGATTGAGCTTCAGACATGGATGAAATAGAAGTTTCAGCATGAGCAATTTTAACTTGCAAACCAGATATTTCTCTATTTAAACTCTCAAGTTGATAGCTGATATTTCTTGGCATAATAGATTGTTCCTCCATGGTCATAAAGTCTTTAGTGGCTCTTTCAACTTCTGAAATTCTTTCATTAGACATTCCAGTTAATATCATTATTACCACTATTAAAAGGATATGGCCTATAATTGTTGCGACCAAAATTATTCCTATAAGCATTGGTGTTTAAATTATTGTTTTTAATGAAGTTCACATCAACATGCTCTTTTTGAGCAACCAAAGAGGCTAAAGGAACATTATTTGGATCAATAGGGGCAGGGCCATTCATAAGCATAGACATAATAGCATCAAGTCTATCACTCAAAGAGGAGGTTTCTTCAACAGAATTTACCTTCTTACCAGTTGTAGCCCTCTTAGTGTGCCATTCAGAATAATTTACCATCATATCATAAAGAAGCTTTGTTGCTGAACCCAAGGTAATGGACATAAATTTTCCTCCAGAAGGTTTCTTGAAGAAAAATTCAGACCTCCATAAAAGGTTTGGATGATCATCCAAGTAGCCAGTCCATGAGTTGGACAATTCTTTACTGAAGATTTCATTATTTCCCAAGATTTAGCAACATGTTCATTATCAAGTTGCTTAAATTCATAATGCTACTTCTTAAAGATATAATCTTAGCAGGAGGATAATATTTTCCAATGAAAGCATCTTTACACTTAGTTCAAGAATCAATACTATTTCTAGGCAAAGATAGCAACCATTCTTTAGCTCTTCCCCTCAAAGAGAAAAGAAACAATTTCAGTTTAATAATATCTCCATCTCCATCTTTATATTTTTGCATCTCACATAGTTCAAAAAAATATTAAGATGGGCGGCAACATCATCAGTACTAACACCAGAAAATTTCTCTCTCATAACAAGGTTCAACAGGGCAAGCTTTATCTCATAAAAATCAACAGTAGGAGCAGGTGGAGCAATAGGTGTGCTAATGAAATCATTGTTGTTGGTACTAGTAAAGTCACACAACTTAGTGTTCTCGGGAGTAGTCATTTTAACAAGACTAAAAACAGGAAAAAAACTACAGCTAGAATAAGAACTCCCCTTGCAGAAATTCTCTTTCTCCCCGGCAACGGCGCTAGAAAATATGCTTGATGGTGCATGAGTTGCACTCGTTGGGAGACCCCAAGATGAAGGTTTGATGAGCATAGCAGCAAGTTTTCCCTCAGAAAGAAACCAATGTTGAATCTACCAGTAGGAGGAAGGAGTAACTTCAGAAGGTTGATGCAGCTGAGATGCCAGAACATACTACCGGTTCAGCAGCAACGTGGAACCTACACAACACAAACAATTCACTTTGCCCCAACGAAGCAGTGAGGTTGTCAATCTCACCGGTTTTGCTGATAACAAACATGTTAAATGTATGGTGTGGAAAACAATATGAAAATAGTAGCATCAGTGTGAAAATAGTGGAAGCACTATGTGTATTATTAGAATGAGAAAATGGACCGGGGTCCACAGTTCACTAGAGGTGTCTCTCCATAAAAGATAGCTAACATGCGTGGTGAACAAATTACAGTTGGTAAATTGACAGATAAAGAACATGCATGACATAAAGATTACTATGAGATTCATGCGAGCATTACAACAAAATACATAGATCGTCATCCAACTACATCTATGACTAATAATCCACCCTTCGAATATCTCCCGAACAAACGTTGGGTATTCAGTTGCAAGCAACAGATTATCAAAGTAAGCAAAGTGTGTAATGTAAACAATGTAAACTAAGTAAACATTGTTGTTTTCTCCCTGATGGCAATAACACATCCTCCATCCGTCACATTTATGTCACTCGAGCACACATGCAAAGGAGGCATGAACCCACTATCGAGCATAAATACTCCCTCTTGGAGTCACTAGCATCTACTTGGCCGGAGCATCTACTAACAACGGAGAGCATGCAAGATCATAAATAACATACACATGAAGATAGAATGATAGATTGATAATCAACATACATATCATTCAATAATCATCGAATCCCAGCAAACACAACATGTAGCATTACAAATAGATGATCTCGATCATGTGAGGCAGCTCACGAGATCTAAACATGAGGCATAAACTGGAGAGTACAACCATCTAGCTACTTCTATGGACCCGCAGTTTAAGAATGAACTACTCACGCATCACTCCGTAGGCGGGCATGGTGGTGTAGACCCCTCCGGTGATGAATTCCCCTCCTGGCAGGGTGCCGGGGAGAGCTCCAGAACCCTCCCGATCTCGGGTTGACGATGACGACGGCCTCGGGTGTTTCTCGGGACAAAGTGGTATATTTTTAGGGTTGATGTATTGGGGAGAATAAATAGGTGAAAGGGCGATGGTGGTAGATGCCCGAGGGGCCCACACCACCCCCTAGTGCCACCCTATGGTGTCGCCCCCCTCCGGGCCACTTCCGGACTCCGTGGAACCTTCGGGAATTCTAAGACTTTCGGGCTTCGAATTTTCCAATTCCGAGAATATTTCCAGAACAACTTTTCTGAAACTAAAAACAACGGAAAACAGGGAATTGGCTCTGTGGCATCTTGTCAATAGGTTAGTCTGGGAAATCACATAAAGTGTAAGGATATCATGTAGCATATGGCATGAAAACAACATGGAACATTAGAAATTATAGATACGTTTATGACGTATCAGCAAGCACTTTTCAAAGATAGGACCAAAGAAAACATCCGAAGAGTACAAGTCCTTTATCTCATCTAGACCAACCACACTTATATCAAAACGTGTAAGAAGGTATTCCTTGCGTGATAATGCATCCGCAACTACATTTTCTTTACCCTTTTTTTACTTGATGACATAAGGGAAAGACTCAATTAATTATACCCACTTAGCTTGTATTTTGTTTAAATTGGCTTGACTCTTCAAATATTTCAATGATTCATGATCAGAATGAATAACAAATTCTTTAGGCCAAAGTTAGTGTTGCCAAACTTCCAAAACTCTAACCAAAGAGAAAAGATCTTTGCCATAGATGGGATAGTTCCATCTAGCGCCATCAAGTTTCTCACTATGATATGCTATGAGACGTCCATTTTGCATAAGAACACCACCAATACCTATGCCACTAGCGTCACATTTAATCTCAAAAGTTTTCTCAAAGTCCGGTAAAACAAGCAAAGGGGATTCGGCCAAACATTTCTTGAAAGTATCGAAAGCTTTTTGTTGAGCATTGCGCCAAACAAAAGGTACATTATTTTTTGTAAGCTCGTTTAAAGGGCAAGCAATTTTGAAAAAATCCTTCACAAATCGGCGCTAGAAACCGACAAGACCACGAAAGCGTCTTATTTCACCCACGGAAGTAGGGTTAGGACAATTTCTAATTGGCTGAAATTTATTCTCATCGACTTCCATTCCATTGGAGGAAATCGCAAAACCCAATGAAACAATCTTGTTGGTGCAAAAATTGCATGTGTCAAGATTTTCAAAAGGTTTTTCTTTGCGAAGAGCCAACATGACTTGAGAAATATGTTCAAGGTTGTTATCGAAAGATTTTCTATAGATTAGGATATCGTCGAAATAAACAACCACAAATTCCCAATAAAGACTTGCAAAACCTCATCCATAAGACGCATAAATGTTGAAGGTGCATTCAAAAGAGCAAATGGCTTGAAAAGCCATTCATAAAGACCAATTTTTGTTTTGAAATCAGTTTTCCACTCATCACCAATGCTTATGCGAATTTGATGGTATCCACTTTTATGATCAATTTTGGAAAATATAGTGGCACCACATAATTCATCTAACATGTCATCAAGACTAGGGATGGGATGTCTATATCTAATGGTGATAGCATTGATAGGTCGAAAATCCATGCACATACGAAGAGTATCATCTTGTTTTGGCACAAGTATAACCAGAATGTCACAAAGACTAAGAGACTCACGAATAAAACCTTTTTCAAGGATTTCTTGTATTTTCCGCTTGATTTCCTTGCTCTCTTCGGGGTTGGTGCGGTAAGGAGCACTGTTTGGAAGGGGAGCTCCCGGTATGAGGTCGATGCGGTGCTCGATGCCTCGAAGAGGAGGTAGGACTGGTGGTAGTTCTTCGGGAAATACGTCTTCATATTCCTCCAATATGGGTAACAAATATGGAGGAAAGCTTGTTATGGAGTTAGTATCAAGAAATTCTCCTTTGCACACTAGGACAAAGTGGACAATGGATGGGTTTTCTCGTAGGTCTCTTATCTCATGTTTTGTGGCAAGCAAGGCAAGTCCTTTGGAAACACTCATCATTTTTTCACTCATATTTGGCTTTTGTCTCTCACTCTATTTTGGGTGGATCTCTCTCTCACCACTCAACTCACTAGAATTTTGCTCTTGTTGGGTGCGCGCAAGGTTCTTTGCATTGTCGGCAATAATTTGGCTTGGAGACATAGGACGGAGCACAAAATTTTTGTTTTTCCATTTGAAGGAGCATTGATTGGTTTGTCTGTCATGCATTGCACTCTTATCATATTGCCAAGATCTTCCAAGGAGAAGATGACACACAGTCAGTGGAACCACATCACGCTCTACGCTGTCTTCGTAGGGACCAATCATAATAAGACATTAACCATATGTTGTATCTTGAATGTTTCATAGTCGCTAAGCCATTGCACATGTAAAGGATGAGGATGCTTTTTATATGTCAAATATAGCTTTTCGCAAAGCTCTTTGCCAGAAAGGTTATGGCAACTTCCACCATCGATGATGACCTTGATGGACTTTCCATTTATTTTGGCTCTTGTTTGAAAGATATTGCACCATTGATCTTGCTCGTCTTGTGGGGATGTTGTTAGCACTCATGTAACCACCAAGGATGGGCTTTTGTCCACATCACAATAGACGCTTTCTTTGTTATGTTGTTCTTCATCCAAGGGGTTGAAAAAAATTTGGTGCATAGCATAGTATTTGTCTTCACTCATTGAGGACCTTTTGAAGGGTTTCATAGCTAGAAAACAAAAAAATCCTAACAACGATAACTGAAAATGGCCAGGATCTATTACTATACAGATATAGAGTAACAGGGAAGGAATGGTGATCATACCCTTGAAGACCGAAAGCGGGGATTACCCTCCTGCACAAGGGTTGTAGATGAAGACAGTGAAGCCGACCTCAAGGTCGAGGAGTGGTTCAGGACTAGTTCCCCAAGTGTGACACCTCGTGGGATTACACACATACGATGTAGACTATGACTCCCGGTCTCCGGCCAAGTGAAGGTTGCGGAAGTAGAGCGATGGATCAAAGACTAATAGCATGGCGGTGTGCGTATAGTGGAAAATCCTCAACTCCGAACATAGCTCCAAACGGAACCACGATCGGAGAAGAGAGAAGAGAGATTGATTGGATTGATTGATGGGAGAAAAGGGGAGGGGTGCCTCCCTTTATATAGTAGGAGGAGGGGAGCCAACCCCCTTGCCTCCCCCATGCGGGACTAAACCCACATGAGGGGTGCAGCCAAGGGAAGGGAGGGGATCCGCACCCCCATGGGACCCCACAAGGCCCATGCGGCTGGACCTCCTTTGGTCTCCCTCCTTTTCCTCCATTTTCCCCTAATGGGCCTCTTTTGCCAGGAAGGCTCATTAGTGGAATAAATGCATTTAACAATAAAATAAAATGATATTTAATTATTAATTACACTAATTAATAATAAATATACATTTCTTATTTATTTCGAGTCTCGAAACCCCTTCCAGTACCCTCCGATCACCATCGGGCCCTTTCTCCCTTAATTCGGATACCCCTTCAGAACTCTTCGATCTCTATCATATAAATACCAGAACGATTCTAGCTCTCTCCATTATTCTATTAGGTACTAAGATCACTCTTAAACATTATCTATCCTTAAGTGTGACATACTACGGTTCGGGCTACTCCAGACATGGCCGAGACTCCTCTCCGACCAATGACCAATAGCGGGATCTGGACATCCATACTGACACATGTGCATCCATCAAAGTTTTTGCATCGCTTTGAACCTTAAACGTAAGTCCCCATGCCTCTTGCCAGCATTTCATTAAGTGGATATAACATATCAACCCAAATCATCGTTGAAGTTTTACTTCACTCTGAATTTGTTTGAACTCGTCAACCTTTTCAGATCAACGTTTCATTAATTGGATATATACATATCTACTCAAATCATCGTTGAAGTTTACGAAATAATGATTTCCACAACTCGGTTGAAGTACTCATCGATCTTGCACACATCAACATGTATGTTTCTCAATAAGTTAAAATCCCGTTTCACAAACGGAATCTTTAGTTATCTTTGTCCTTGAAGAAAAATTTGCATTTGTAAAAATATTAAGTCTCATGACTCAAAAGGTCCCACAGGGTGGAGCCTCTTCATGCATATAACATTGACTTGACTTTAAAGAATAGTGCCACATAAATGTGGTGTCATTAGTAAGTTTATGTATTTGTCATTAATGTTATGAATGCAGGAACTACTACAAAAATTAAGAACAATCCATTCATAACCAGTGTATGATCATTAATAGATATCACTAAGAAATATAGGACAACGACTTATCACTAACACATATGAACAATTGTCTCGCTTGTGGCAATACACACTTATAATGACTAGCATATATACCCGTGCGTTGCAACGGTCAGAGGAAAATAAAGTTATACATATCTATACCTTGTTCCTCGGACAAAGTTGCACCATCGGTGAGCGACCACCGACCCAACAAAGCTGATAATGCATCTGGACGCCGCAACCATAACAGCAAGCTCACACTCCGCAAAGGCAATCTTCATGCCGCTAGCATCCGTCGTTGGGTCGTCATTGTCTGCCATCTCGTGGTCGCTCTAGTGGTAAAGGAGTAGACAGGTCTGTCTTCTCGCGGCGTTTCTCACCGTAGGAGGAAGAGTACGAATGCTTACGTGCAGAAGGTGGTGGTGCTTGAAAGCGGCAGCGGTGAAACTTAGTGGTGTTAGGTTGTAACTCCCCAAAAGTCAGAACCGCCGCTGCGAGCACTTGCTCCTTTCAAGATTGAAAAAAGTAAACGAATTTGTCTCGGTGCGTGCAATGGTTTTCTCTAGATCTAGCCAACGAGTCATGCTAGACCTGAAAGGTCATTTTTTTTCCTCCACGTCAATAGGGATCTAAAATGCGGAAATATACTTATGTACATTAATATCTCAGAACTGACCACAAGTATGTTGTTTGCGTCTGTATTTCGGCCCGTTCTTTATTTTCAACCAGAAAACAAAGGAAAACAAATAAATCCTTTGATGCTACTGTTTCTTTTTAATAAGGTACTTAAATTACCCCAGTTCAATAATATTACAACAATTGTCTTGAAATATAGTCTATTTGTCTATTCTCCACATGAACAAATTCAGTCATTGTCGCGTGTCATATGAAAATATGAGCAAGAACCCAATCTTTCCTTTCTTAAAAAAAAATGAACAGAGTCCCATTATTTTTTAATCGCAGCAGGAGAGCTGCTATTTTACTGCTATAGAGGAGAAATTGTACGATGCTGGATGGATTCAGACTTTGTAAAAAATGAACACGATCTAGTCAGCAGCAGAACATACACACACCAATTGTACGAGACATACATCAACGAATGAGCCACGAAAGGCAGTACAACTATTTAACGCATCATGCAATCAACAGTAGCAACCCGCTCACACAGCGGAGGCTGCGCTCGTGGTCAACGAACACGTCACGCAATCTCCGCCTCTCCGTCTCTCAATGCCTCCAGCAGCCCCGACTCAATCATCCCCTCCCCCTACTTTGCACTCCAACACGGCTGAGCGGAGGCTGCGCTCGTGTGAAAGAATCCTTCTTTCCGTCGCCCCTCTCTCTCCCTGGCGCTAGCTAGGATCTGCTGGATGGGAGGCAAATCAGATAGGAACGACCCCATCACGGCATCCCCTCTGATTCCCTGGTACGGCCGCCAAGGCCACGTCGGAGTTGCGCCTTGAATCGTTTGATGAGGAGCTCCTCTTCCTCGTACTGATGTGTCATGGAGCTTATTTCGCTTGCAGACGACGGGGCCGGGAGTCTCGTGGACTGCCAGCGGGATACGCGAGATGGACTCCTCGGCAACGCATGATTAGGAACGGCGCTGAGGTGGGCTCCCCGAGGCGGCGCAATGGACTTCTGTAGCGGGGGCGTCTCGGGTGGCCAGAGTAGGTCCTCACCGACGGATCGGGAGGCCGGAGGTAGGAGGAGACGCTGATGGAGGGCGGTGGTGGTTACCGCTTACCTGTAGGCGGAGGGCACGAGAACTACACGACTTAATCCCGGTTCTTTAGCGATGGCGGTTTTTTTAGCGATTGTTGGGTGGTCTTTTTAGCGAACGTTGGTTTTATTGACTTACATACTGTCGTTAGGCCATACTATATAGTAGAGATCATGCTAACAAGTGATTATGAAATATCTCATTTTAAATGGCAGATGTAGAGGGAGAGTGTTGATGGTCATCCCAACATCTTGCCTGCCATCATCGACACACATTGTCTCCTCGTCTTTCCAAGCCACTCAAGCAGAAAATCTTATTTTCATAAAACATGACTAGTATCATAAATTAGTCACTGCAATGAGCATTGGTTTAGGAAAAGTATTCAAAAAACGTATATCACATATACCATCATCATTGATGAATTCCCGGTAATCTATTTCATCTTATCGGTTTTTAAACACAACCAAGAATTCATGGAAGTGGACAATTCGCCTGGCATGATACAGTCCATGACATATTATCTGCAACTAGGGTGGTCAGCAATCGCAACACCCCATCATAAGAAAAATTGTATCAACCAGTAATTAGACTCAACGTAGCGTCTTAATGTCATCCACCATGACTACCACGTGTTATGAGCATTCTCCTTCATTGAGAAGAAAACCTGACTCACGGTGCATACAAAGCATTAAGCTCAGTGATCATTCCGAATGTTCACGATGCACCTGCTGCTCAGTCTCTATGGTAGAGATCATAGCATACTAGACTATGATGAAATTATCTCTTTGTTAGCAGAATCTCCAAGTTTAATTTCTGAACTATCCAAACGAACTGGATAATCAACTATCCCATCGTTAACGGAATCTCCAGACTTATCTCCTAGCGGGTTTTGTATCATATAGATTTAAAATGTTGAACATGGAGTATCATCAAGATATGGTATAAAACAATGAAGTTGGACCCACCTTTTAAGTTTCTCAATCACAGGAATTCGTCTAAGTTTAAGAGGGCTACAGAACAGGGTTTAGTCTACATAGGTTTTGCAAAGACAGTTAAGACTACGCTCATAATACTGGGTTCATGTTTTCAAACATATATCATGCATATATAAATAACATAAACTCCCATTTAAACGAACATCCCTCACTTCGTTTAGTGATCACACGACCCCCATCCACCACACCTCCCCCGATCGTCATGGCCATTGGTGTAGTTTCAGAGGTAGACAAAACATGTCAGTTGCATCATCCATGCAACTCGTGCTCGACCTTTCGGTCTTCTGTGTTCCGAGGCCATGTCTGTACATGCTAGGCTCGCCAACTTAACCTTAGTGTATCCATTTGTGCATACATGGCTTACACCCGACGTATGCGAACGCAGAAGAAAGCACCCGATCGTCACGACCCACTTTTCTATTGCGGACTTTCTTGTCGGTGCCACACTAAGGGAGAACACTTACATTGGACTTAAAGAGGGATCGTCTTATATAGCTACTGCCAAATATATCATAATATACTATCATCTATATAGATGCATATATGGGTGTGGATTTCCTCTCACCGGGGGTAGCTCTCGCTGCGTAGCATGCCGTACAATAAGAACTCGAGATTCGTACCGCACTAGAATGATTATATTAGTTTTCTCCTGACCATGAATTTATCCACTAGGAGGTCCATCGATGAAGTCACACCGTTGATACTGTTTGGGAATTTTTCATGGGGCCAACCCCTTTTGGAAGTAGTTTAATTCGTACGCTTTTCCTGATTTCCATGTGTTTTCAATATGGCTTTTTATGTCGACGTTTTTATGTCTCGTTTCTTGCGCTTGATAGTGATACGGCAAACAACGTCCACAAAATATTGTTGCACCAAAAAAAATGAGGGCTCACGCGGCAAACTCCCTCACTTACAGCACGCGCTGTTGCAAGATGGGAAAATAGCGGGAATTTTTCAGCGTACCTTGGAGAGTGGGTTCAGTACATATAGTGTGTTGTTGTCATACCACACCAAAAAATGGGTTTTGAGTTTTGAGTGTGGTGTGAGACGTATATAGTACCAGGGAGGCAACTTGTTACTACTTATAGATTCTATAGATTTTTTAGGTTGCCACTCGTCGCTTCCTGATCGCTGCATTGCTCGGCTCATAATAGAGAAAATAGATGCATTTTCCAAAGGTACATATATATTCATGCGATGCGAGGCAGCAAGGATGGATAGACTAAACTGACACACTAGTATGTAAAAAAGCATGCTCCGGCCCCGGTACTAACTTTGGAGGTTGGTCGTACGCGTCCTCCGAGCCGCAATCGTTATGTGCTCTTCCCAACAATCACTATGTGCTCCATCCTTCCGCTATTTCTCTAAATTTCCACATCGTATGGTGGGGGATTAAATAAGTTGGCAAGGGTATGGGCCCAAGGTGGTTGCCTATGTATGCACGTTGATGAATTAGCATGCAAGTGCATAGCACACGTTATTTGTTTTTTATCGTTCTATATAGTTGGGAAGACATGAAAAGATTCTCCTCCAAAATCAATGGTCGTTTTTCTTTAGTTGCCTTTTCACCAGCTGACACAGCTCTAGGAAGCCAGGTTGCTCAGGCCCATACATGTGTGTCCACTTTCAGACCAAGGAGATCGGGTGCATGCACTACCCATGCAAAACTCTAAATCTTCCTACCCAAGTTTTGGAGCTTTTATTGTAACTTTGTAGTTGGGATTGGGTGGTATCGAGATGGACAAAAAACCAACCAATTCTCTCTCTCGGCGCATGTTTTTTTAATAGAGCTCAAAGGTATTAAGGCTTACGTGATTCCCACCCTGATCCTACATCTTCATCCCAGATTTCACAAACAAGCAAAAGAGCAACTCTTTTTGTAGAAAAGAAGAAAACAAAAAAAACAAAAGAGCAGCTAGCTTGCTCCCTTATATTATTGATCACCAAAGAAAGTGCCAAACACTGGGCCATCTCATTTGTGTCTTTTGGTCCGCGTGGACGGGATCTCTGTGTAGGATACACGTCAATTTCCGGTTACGACGTTTCTAAAGTCACATCGTGCGCTCTTTCTCCTCCAAAATGTCCCATCGTTCTTCATATTTCTCTTGAGGGCCGTGAAAGTAGACGACATGCATCAATGTAGTGCCCAGATTCCTCCTACCCATTATAAGGTTCATTAGCATGCATGGCTAATTAGCACATATCTCAATGTGACACATCTAAGGGTGGATTCTGCATGCGCAGCTACCATCGTAGACGGGAGACAATTATATATATATATATATATATATATATCAACACAATAACATCAAACGAAAAGAGTGTAGATTGATATGATATGGTCGCCGCGTCTTGATCTCCATCGTGCGCTCCAAAACAGCATCAGGTCCTCGATGCCTCCACATGAAAAGGTTAGTGCGAACAATTCATAAGCTCAACTTTACCATATCATATCCTTTGCCCCTCTACAACATAAAGTTAGACGCTTCTACTTTATCTTTATGCAAGTTTTACGTGGCTCATGGGACTGTCGCAAGAAGAACCATTTCTTACCTACGAACCTGCAACCACAACACCGATCAACTAGTTGTTTGCAGCAAATCCCTTCCGGGCCTCCCATTGTAAATTCCATGACATCTACTGTAAGATAAAATAACACCCTCATAGTTTCTTTATGTGGTACAAACCACATGTCAGTCGCAATGCCGGTCTCGCGTAAGAGTACACGTAAAGTTGGCTGAGGGCCGCTATAATCAAACAATGTCAACATCATAATCAAGTACACGTGATGAGGTAAAAACTACAAGATCGATGCCCTCATCTACATGGGTTCTGACCGTACTTCTATATCTATGAATAACCTGGCTCTGATACCTCTGAAGGGTTTTGTAGCAGAAAACAATTTTTTTCTAACAACGATAAGTGAAAAACAGCTAGGATCTATTACTATGCAGATATAGAGTAACAGAGAAGGAACGGTGATCATACCCTTGAACACCGAAAGCATGGATTACCCTCCCGCACAAGGGTTGTCGATGAAGACAACGAAGCCGAACTCAAGGTCAAGGAGTGGTTCACGACTAGTGCCCCAAGTGTGACACCTCGTGGGATTACACACATACGGTGTAGACTATGACTCCTAGTCTCCGGTCCAGCTAATGTTGTGAAAGTAGAGAGATGGACCTAATACTAATAGCATGGAGGTGTACTTATAGTGGAGAATCCTCAACTCCTAACACGGCCTCAAAGGGAACCACGATCGGAGAAGACAGAAGAGAGATTGATTGAATTGATTGATGGGAGAAAAGGGGAGGGGTGCGTCCCTATGGTAGGAGGAAGGGAGCCAACCCCCTTCCCTCCCCCATGTGGGACTAAAACCACATGACGGGTGCGGCCAAGGGAGGGGATCCATAGCCCCCATGGGCCCCACAAGGCCCATGCGGCTGGACCCCCTTTGGTCCCCCTCCTTTTCCTCCATTTTCCCCCTAATGGGCCTCTTTTTCCCGGAAGGAAGATTAGTGGAATAAATGCATTTAAAATAAAACAAAATGATATTTAATTATTAATTACATGAATTAATAATAAATATACATTTCTTATTTATTTCGAGTCCCAGAACCCCTTCCGATACCCTCCGATCACCATCGGGCATTTCTCCCTTAATTCTGATACCCCTCCGGAACTCTCCGATCTCTATCGGATAAATACCGGAACAGTTTCGACTCTCTCTATTATTCTCTTCGGTACTAAGACCACTCTTACACATTTTCTACCCATACGGTTCGGGCTACTCCAGACATGGCCGAGACTCCTCTCTGACCAATGACCAATAGCGGGATCTGGACATCCATATTGGCCCCTGTGCATCGATCGAAGTTTTTGCGTCAACCTCAAACGTAAGTTCCCATGCCTCTTTCCTTCGTGATACTATGTTAGTCTGAGACTTGATCATCTAGTATCTTATACCCTGTTCAGTTTTGTTACCGACATAACAATTCAACTCGTTCCCGTGTCGTTGCATCTCCGTGACCGAGTCACATGCTTGCAAGCTACTTCATGCAACTCCACCGAGTGGGCCCAGGAGTGTCTATTCGTCATTATGATTGGCAAGTCCCTCTCTTGATTTCTCGCCTCAACATATCCCTTTCATTACCCAAGAGACACCTTTATAATCACCCTGTCACGGTGTGACGTTTGATGCAATCAAAGTAACTTTGAGGATAGCAATTCAGATACCATCTCACGGTCAAAGGTCAAGGTACTACGTTTTCGTTATCATAAAGTTGAACTTTTAATGACTTGATCTAATTATGATAAAATAATGGGTGTGATTCCATCACATCATTTACCAATGACATGACTCCATTGTCATGACATAAATGCCCATGATTAGGAAACCTTGACCATTTGACGCCCAACAAACTAGTATAACTAGAGGCTACTAGTGACTTGGTTTGTTTACATACCACACGTGTATCAATGTTTCCGCTTAATAAAGTTATAGCATGGTATGAAACATTATAAACATATGAGTTATGATAATAAATACCCCTTTAGTCTCCCACTTGCACTAGAGTAGAAATAATCTAGTTTGCATTTGATCTAGCACAATTAGCCTCCTGGTGCCTAGACCATGCATTGCTCGTGGAAAAGGATTTTTAAGTCAACATATCTTCCACACTCAGATCTGTATGTTCTTTGTAAAACTTTAATGTCACCTAGTTTGACATTGTTCCGTATATTTACGATATCGGTGAAATATATGTTTCGATGATGGAGTAAGAATCGAACGGTCACGTAGTATGGACCTTGAGAGTCTAAGAGATCTTTCAAAGGACACCACACCATCTCGGGAAAACCATCTAAGTCCACCCACACTTGCCACTTCTAAAGTAGCCATATACTTCTATACCTTTGTAGATTGTGCGATAGTGGATACACTTGCCACTTTGCAAACTAACCATGTTTTTTCTGAAACAAAAAACTTTTCCTATATGATACTTGTAGTCGCGTGAGACTTGCATCATCGTAACTCCTTATGGCAAGTTGACTTTCACTCTCACCACAGACTAGAAAACATAACTTCAGTTATCACCAGACATTGAAATATATACTTAGCGTTTGTTCATCGATCCATTCTGGAATCGCTCTAGAACGTGTTTTTCAACCAAGTACTTGGGTCACACCAGGTCGAACATTCAACATGATAACATGACAGAACCTATGAAAAAATCATAGGGGATGTCAGACATCCTTTTATTCATTTAGTTATTGTTGACATGGCGAGTTATACTTGATATTTTCCTTGGTCATACAAGTAATAAATCCTTCTTTCCTTATCCTATTATGAACCTTCAGAATCATGTCTAAAAAAATAATTCTGACTTAATGTTATTAGACTCCTTGATCTATACACTATAGATTTAATGCCTAATACTTATAACTTCATTCATAGAGAATTTATACACTTAAATAACCATTTATACTTTTCTTAGAGAATCTGTATCATTCCGAATATGTCACCACATATAAATCTTTACAATATATCACCACATATTAGTTAGGAATGACACCTAGCTCCCACTCAAATATGTCATCCACATATAAGAATAGAAAATTCATTTTAGCTCCCACTAAAATATGTCATTCACATATAAGGTTAAGAAGAGCTACTTAACTCCCACTCACTTTTCTTTAGGTGCAGGTCTCTTCACCTATTTTTGGAAAACTCCAAAATCCTTTGAATACATTATCAAAGTGAAGATTCCAGTTACGATATACTTGCTTCAGCCCATGAATGGACATCTGAAGTTTGCATGCATGTCTAGCATCCTTAGGATCAAACAAACCTTCTTGTTGTACAACTACAACTCTTCCTTAATGTTTCCATTAGGAAACACGGTCTCTTTGTCCTTCCAACAATTTCTCAAATTGTATTAACTGCTAAAACAGTCCTAAATAGACTTAAACTTTGCCACCTAAGATTAAATCACGTTGTGGTCAACTCTTTCAATTTTGTTGAAACCATTTTGAGGCAAATCGAACTTCATAGACATTTTTTATTATGTCAGTGTCTATCTTCTCATAAAATTCCATTTGCTTACAACAACCTGGAGGCCATTTGAGAAGATCTACCCAAGTCACCACTTGGTAGTCATACAAGGATTTTATCTAGGATTATATATGACTCATAGCCGTTTCTCGGACTTAAGTCCACCATCTCTTCTTCGTAGTTTGTAGGTTTATTATGTTTCACCAACATGATGTTCATCACAAGATTTCCATACCACACACACATTGTGGAATGCATCCTCGTACGCCTACGATCTCAGTAAGAGTTTTAGATCAGAGTCATGATCATAACCACTAACTTCCATCCAGAGGACGGTTACAGAACGCTTTCCGCTGCGCCACTCGATGTCCAAAGAGAAATTTTATGAATTCCGTCTTACTCTACTTTTTCTCTCACTTACACCCTTGACAAGATACAAATTCTTGAGCAAGGTATGTTACAGCAACAAATTGCTTTCATTGTGAAAGATGTATCCAGTCAATTTTATGGATATTCTACAAAGATGGATTTATCCACTTCAGGTTTGAAAACATCAAAACTCAAATTATGTAAACGACAATCCAAGCTAAGATGCCATGCCATAACTCGTATGGTATTGTCTCCATGAATTTAGATGGTTTCCCGATTATCTAAAGTGAATATTTTGATTCTAACATATAACTCAAATCATAATATTTCGATAAGAGATATTAACCGACCACACATTATCCAATGAATTATGGTCACAATGTGCAAACACACAATACCACTGTGGTGTACTATGCAACATAATTTGTGAAACTATTTTCACAAGTCTTCTGATGATATACCAAAACTTATAACTCAAATCAATGTCTCCTCGATCAGCATCGCAGGAAATTGATTTTCTTGTTAAGTCCACTTCATTCCAAACTTGTTTGAACTCATCAAAATCTTTCAGACCAGCGTTTCATTAAGTGGATATAACATATCAACCCAAATCATCGTTGAAGTTTTACTTCACTCTGAATTTGTTTGAACTCGTCAAAATTTTCAGATCAGCGTTTCATTAAGTGGATATATACATATCTACTCAAATCATCGTTGTAGTTTACGAAATAATGATTGACACAACTCAGTTGAAGTACTCATCGATCTTGCACACATCAATAGGTATGTTTCTCAATAAGTTAAAATCCCATTTCACAAACGGAGTCTTTAGTTATCTTTGTCCTTGAAGAACAATTTGCATGTGTAAAAATATTAAGTCTCATGACTCAAAAGGTCCCATAGGGTGGAGCCTCTTCACGCATATAACATTGACTTGACTTTAAAGAATAGTTCCACATAAATATGGTGTCATTACTAAGTTTATGTATTTGGCATTAATGTTATGAATGCAGGAACTACTACCAAAATTAAGAACAATCCATTCGTAACCAGTGTATGATCATTAATAGATATCACTCATAAATATAGGATAACGACTTGTCACTAACACATATGAATAATTGTCTCGCTTGTGGAAATACACACTTATAATGATCATGCCAACAAGTTATTATGAAATATCTCATTTTAAATGGCAGATGTAGAGGGAGAGTGTTGATGGTCATCCCAACATCTTGCCTGCCATCATCGACACACATTGTCTCCGCGTCTTTCCAAGCCACTCAAGCATAAAATCCTGTTTTCATAAAACATGACTAGTATCATAACTTAGTCACTGCAATGAGCATTGGTTTAGGAAAAGTATTCGTAACGCGTATATCACATATACCATCATAATTGATGACTTCCCGATGATCTCTAACCGTAGGGATTTTCCCTACGGTACAATCTTCAAAAAAAAACTTCCCGGTAATCTATTTCATCTTCTCGGTTTTTTAACACAACTAATAATTCATGGAAGTGAACAATTCGCCTGGCATGATACAGTCCATGACATATTATCTGCAACTAGGGCGGGCGGCAATCACAACACCCCATCATAAGAAAAATTGTATCATCCAGTAATTAGACTCAACGTAGCGTTTTTATGTCATCCACCATGACTACCACGTGTTCTGAGCATTCTCCTTCATTGAGAAGAAAACCTAACTCACGGTGCATACAGAGCATTAAGCTCAGTGATCATTCCGAATGTTCACGATGCACCTGCTGCTCAGTCTCTATGGTAGAGATGATAGCATACTGGACTATTATGAAATTATCTTTTTGTTAGCGGAATCTCCAAGTTTAATTTCCGAACTACCCAAACGAACTTGATAATCAAATTATCCCATCGTTAACGGAATCTCCGGAGTTATCTCCTAACGGGTTTTGTATCATATAGAGTTACAGTGTTGAAGATGGAGTATCCTCAAGCTATGGTATAAAACAATAAAGTTGGACCCACCTTTTAATTTTCTCAATCACAGGAATTCGTCCAAATTTAAGAGAGCTACAGAACAGGGTTTAGTCTACATAGATTTTGCAAAGACATTTATAACTATGTTCATAATACTGGGTTCATGTTTTCAAACATATATCATGCATATATAAATAACATAAACTCCCACTTAAACGAACAACCCTCACTTTGTTTAGTAATCACACGACCCCCATCCACCACACCTCCCCCGATCGTGACGGCCATTGGTGTAGTTTCAGAGGTAGACAAAACATGTCAGTTGCATCATCCATGCAACCCGTGCTCGACTTTTCGGTCATATGTGTTCCGAGGCCATGTCTGTACATGCTAGGCTTGCCAACTTAACCTTACTGTATCCATTTGTGCATACATGGCTTACACCCGACGTATGCGAACGCAGAAGAAAGCACCCGATCATCACGACCTACTTTTCTACTGCAGACTTTCTTGTTGGTGCCACACTAAGGGAGAACACTTACATTGGACTTAAAGAGCGATCATCTTATATAGCTCCCGCCAAATATACCATAATATACTATCAGCTATATATATATATATATATATATAGGACATGACTATTTAGCACAACTTCTTAAGTGTTTCTAGAATAGCTATTCAGCACAAATTTCCCATCATAAAGACCTTCCTATCCCGAACATACCATATCGTAAATACTAAACCATAAATAATTTTGAAAAAACCACTAGAGATATTGAATTTCCGCATTTTCCATACCTTTTCAACGGCATATCGTTTGCATCAATCGGACAAACATATTGAAAATGACGTCCAAAATACTTTGAAAAACGCAGAAATTCGTGTAATCTGTATTTTAGTATTTTCGAAACTGCTCCTAAACGATAAGAAAATTCGAAAAACCGCTAGAGTTATCGAAGTTGCATATTTTCCATATCTTTTCAACGGCATATCATTTGCATCAATCGAACAAAGGTTTGAAAATAGCGTCCAAATACTGTGAAAAACGTAGAAATTCGTGTAAATTGTATTTTAGTATTTTCGAAACTGCTCCTAAACGATAAGAAATTTCGAAAAACCGCTAGAGATATCGAAATTGCGTATTTTTCATACCCTTTCAATGGCATATCATTTACATCAATCGGACAAGCGGATTGAAAATAGCGTCCAAAATACTGTGAAAAACGGAGAAATTCGTGTCAACTGTATTTTAGTATTTTCGAAACTGCTCCTAAACGATAAGAAATTTCGAAAAACCGCTAGAGATATCAAAGTTGTGTATTTTCTATACTTTTTCAACGATATATCATTTTCATCAATCGGACAAACGGTTTGAAAATAGCGTCCAAAATACTGTGAAAAATGCAGAAATTCGTGTAAACCGTATTTTAGTATTTTTGAAACTGCTCCAAAACTGTAAACAATTTTGAAAAACCGGTAGAGATAGCGAAGGTGCGAATTTTCCATACCGCTTTAACGGCATATCATTTGCATCAATCGGATAAAACGTTTAAAAATGACATCCAAAATACTGTGAAAACGCAGAAATTCGTGTAATTTGTATTTAGTAGAAGTAACGAATCAGTAAATGACACGAAACAAAAAATTCGCGACCGAAAGTTCACTTACACATATATCGAAAGTTCACTACCGTATATATAGGAAGTTTACTTTACACCGCTTTCGGGATAGAAATTTTACAGTTTTCATTAAACAAATAATACACTATCGGAAGTTCACTTGCAATTTATTTTAACCCTATATGGGAAGTCCAATATAAAAACATAGAACTGTGAGAAAAATGTTCTGACATACGAAGCTTCTTTTACACTAATTGGGGAGTTCACATTCTGCTATATGGGAAGTTCACTTCCCCTTTAAGTTGAGTTTGGCAAAAAAAAAAAGCAATTTCAATTCATTTTTAATTTATCATGTAAAGGTTCAGTCCCTTGATGGAGAGAGCGCGGGAGATGTTCAGTGTATAAAAAATAGAAGTTCACTACTTCACTCGTTTTGACATGTTTTTTATAGTCAACTTCAGAAAATTCACACTAAAAACATTGAATTCCAATATGAAAACCATAGAATGATGAGAAAATATTTGTCATCTCGAAGCTAGCTTTATCCTTTGTGGGGAGTTCACTTAATCAAATATGGGAAGTTTAGTTCTCCCTGTATGGGGAGTTCACTACAAAAGTACGACACACGATAAGGTACAAAAATTAGCGACCAGAGGTTCACTAACAAATAAAACAGAAGTTGAGATGCTCTACGTAAGGAAGTTCATTATATTATGTTTTTTCGGGACAAAAAACAGTGAATTACACAGATTAACAAATCATGACCGAGATTCACTAATACATAAAACATAAGTTCACTACCTCTACATTATGAAGTTCATTATACTCTGTTTTTTGGTATGAGAAAAATCAGTGCACGAAAAAAACAACATCGCAATAGGAAGTTCAGTAACACATATAATAGAAGTTCACTAAAACATAAAACAGAAGCTCGCTACCTCCACACAGGAACTTCATTATACTATACTTTTCGTGAAAAAAAACATTGCACGATACGGAACAAAATAATAGAAATCAGAAGTTCACTAACACATAAAACAGAAGTTCAGAACCTACATATCAGGAAGTTCAATGTGCTCTGTTTTTTCGGGCGGAAATATTATGCATAGAAATCGAACATACGAGCTCCGATTAGCCAAATCGACTGTCCCCGTATGCAATTTTCAATGATATAAGTCTAATTTAACTGTTTTATTCTGCCACACTCAATCGAGCAACACAACCGTACCAAATTTGAATCGTTCTCATATAAATCTCGTAAATATGTTTCTCGTATTTTCAAAATTAATCAAAAACCGTATCGAATTTGGAAAACCATATCTCTATGAAAAAGTTGCACCTAGTCAATATCTTTCCAACGCCATATCATTTGTTCCGTTCCCGATAAGTGGTTTGAAAATAATTGCAAAAACACTGTCCGTTGGGCATAAAAGTCCAGAAGACATAATTTTTTATTTGTAAAACCGCTCTTAAACCGTAATTTTTTTGACATAGCCCAGAAATAGAAAATCTGCGCATTTTTCATACCTTTTTAACGGCATATCATTTGCATCAATCGAACAAACGGTTTAAAAATTACGGCCAAAATACTGTACGAAAACGGAGAAATTCGTGTAAACTGTATTTTAGTATTTTCGAAACTGCTCCTAAACGGTAAGAAATTTCGAAAAATCGTTAGAGATATCGAAGTTGCGTATTTTCCATGCCTTTTCAACGGAATATCCTTTGCACCAATCGGCAAACAGTTTGAAAATAGCGTCCAAAATACTGTGAAAAACGCAGAAATTCGTGTAAACTGTATTTTAATATTTTTTAAACTGTTCCTAAACGATAAATCATTTTGAAAAACCACTAGAGATATCGAATTTGCTCACTATACATACCTCTTCAACGGCGTATCATTTGCATCAGTCGGACGAGCGGTTTAAAAATGACAGCCAAAATATTGTACGAAAACGGAGAAATTCGTGAAAACAATGTTTCGTATATTTAAAATTCTTTCAAGATCATAACGAATTTGACAAAGCCGTAAAAATGAAAAGGTTGCGCGATTTATAAGAATTTTCAACGACATATCATTTGCATCAATCGGACGAGCGTCCCAAAAATGACGGCCAAAATATTATAATTAAAATGGTGCAATTCGTGACAACGATGCTCAGTATATTTAAAATTGTTTTAAAATCTTAGAGAATTTAAAAAATCCGTAAAAGTGAAAAGGTTGTGCCATTTCCATACCAATCCAACGGTATATCGTATGCGTCATTCCGACAATTGGTTTGAAATCACGTTAAAAACGCTGTCCGCAAAACAGAGAATCAGAGAGTTCCGTTTGGGAAGTTCACATTGTTTTTAATCGAAAGTTCATTTTGTACTAAAATAGAAGTTCACAAAGTTGTGCAGAATAATTATTCTGCAAGGGAGTGCTGAATAGCTGGGGTATATACATATATATATATATATATATATATATATATATATGTATATGTATATGTATGTACATACATGCGAGCTATTCTACAAACATGTGTAGAATAGTGCCCTACAACCAATTCTGAACTTCTCACAGAAAAACACAAAACTGCCCCTCTGTAGGGATAGTTCCGTGCGGTAATTGTAACGTAACATTTTAACCGTTTATCGGAATTGGGCAAATGATATACCGTTGAAAAGCTAGTGAAATTCCGCATCGTTCCTTGTCTCACGTAGGTTTTTAAATTTGTAAGCAATTTCAAAAATACTCAAATATGGTAAAAACTGCTGTGAACGTCTTTTTGGATATATGTTTAACCGTTTATCAGAACTGAGAAAATGATATACCATTGAAAACCTAGTGAAATTACGCATCTTTCTCATTTGGTCACTTCTTTCAAATTCGTTACGGTTATTTTTTTATTTCTAAAAACACATGGTCAGCGAAATGTCACAGAGAACATATTTTTAAAATATTTTCTCAACCATAAATCAGAACGATTTAAATCATATGTCGTTGGAAACCTGTTGAAATTTCGCAACTTTTTCTATTCTATGGTTTTCTTTAACTCATGACCGATTAAATTCAATTTCGAAAATATACTAATCTGTAACGTAGTATAAAAAATAGAGTATTGAACTTCACTCGGCACGCACGTGAACTTCCCGGTATACGTATGTGTACTGCCGGACGGAGTTTTCCTGATTTGTGTTCACTAAAACAACAATAACTTTTTAACCGTTTATCGGAATTGAGAAAATTATATACCGTTGAATAGGTAATGAAATTCCGTATCTTTTCTGGTCTCATGTAGGTTTTCAAATTCGTGACCATTTAAAAAAAATCGAAAATACTCAAATCTGGTAAAAACTGTTGTGAAGGTATTTTTTAGATATTTTTTAACCGTTTATCGGAATTTAGCAAATGATATACTGTTGAAAAGCTAGTGAAATTACGCATCTTTTTCATTTTGTCACTTTTTCAAATTCGTTACGGTTATTTTTTATTTCTAAAAAACATGGTCAATGAAATGTTAGATAGTACATATTTTTTAATTATTTTCTCAACCGTAGATCGGAACGATTCAAATGATATGCCGTTGGAAACCTGTTAAAATTCCGCAACTTTTCTCTTCTGCGGTTTTCTTTAATTCATGACCGATTAAGTTCAATTTCAAAAATATACTAATCTATAAAGTAGTATAAAAAATAGAGTATTGAACTTCACTTGACACACAAGTGAACTTTCCGGTATGCGTAAGTGTACTGCCCGACGGAGTTTTCGTGATTTGTGTTTACTAAAATAACAATAACTTTTTAACCATTTATAGGAATTGTGCAAATGATATACGGTTGAATAGGTAATTAAATTCCGCATCTTTTCTTGGCGCTCATAGGTTTTCAAATTCGTAACCATTTTTAAATAATTTTGAAAATACTCAAATTTGGTAAAAACTGCTGCGATCGTATTTTCTAGATATTTTTTAAAACGTATATTGTAATTTAGCAAATGATATACCGTTGAAAAGATAGTGAACTTACGCATCTTTTTCATTTTGTCACTTCTTTTAATTTTTTACGGTTATTTTTATATTTGTAAAAAACATGATCAGCAAAATGTCACGCAGAACGTATTTTTTAAATATTTTCTCAACCGTCAATTGGACTGATTGAAATAATATTCCGTTAGAAACATGTTGAAATTCCGCATCTTTTTATCTTCTACAGTTTTATTTAATTAATTACCGATTAAATTTAATTTAAAAATATACTAATCTGTAACGTAGTATAAAAAATAGAGTATTGAACTTCACTCGACACACGTTTGAACTTCCCGGTATGTGTCTATGTACTGGCAGACGGAGTTTTTGTGATTTGCTTTACTAAAACAGCGATAACTTTCTCATACATTATCCGTTTTAGCTCAATGAGCACTCAAATCGTTCGGGCTAAAAAGTCAAATCGATTTCGAAGTGGGTTATTTTCGCGGTCAAAGTTCGGTCAACCCTATTTTGCATGTTAAAAAATTCATTGGGCCACTCATCCGACCTCCAAATCGATTGATTTTTGTTGCGTTGAAAAGAGAGAGTCGAAGACTATATATATATATATATATATATATATGAAAAAATATAGTGCTGAACTTCTTTCGAAATACATGTGAACTTCTCGGTTAATGAGTTTGTTCTTCTAACGGGATTCCGCAATTTAGAAAATGATTTAGTGTCCCTTAATTTTTGTGTGTGTATCACATAGAAAATGGATTATTTGGAATTCCCTCGACACACGTGTGAACTTCACATGACCCAGGTATGAAATTCCCGATATATGGTTGTGTACTGCCGGACGGAGTTTTCGTGATTTGTGTTTACTAAAACAGTGATAACTTTCTCGTACATTATCCGTTTTAGATCAATGGGCACTCAAATCATTCGGGCTGAAAAGACACATCTATTCGATCTACCGGTTTCACTGGTAACAAAAACCTCAAAAATCGATTTCTATGTTGATATGGGGTGGCCCAATCTTCTCAATGAGCTTCTCTCTCTCTTTATGGATTTTCTGGATTTTGTGATAACTAGTGCTACACTGAGACCTCTCACTTGGATGAACCCTTCTTGCCAATGCAACAACAATCAAGCCCTTTGGATATTCTCAACTACACACTCTTGCACAAGCAATCAATGATCACAAGTGGTCCTGTATCCCCCTATTCCTAATGGAATAACAAGATATCACGCAAACTTTGACTTGGTAATACTTCAAGATGAATGCTTAGCAACAATACAATCTCAAGGCTAGGGTTTTCTTTGTCTAAATTGTTCTCCCCTAATCCACACGAAGGTGGCATGATTATAAAGGTGGGGGTGCGGCCACAAGGGGGCCTTGCGCAAGCAAACCCACCTCCTACTAGGACTAGGACTCCTATTAGGACTAGGAGTCCAACTATGACACAATTATGGATACAAACTGATCCACCATTAAGGGATTCGGCCACATATGGTATACAAACCATACCTATTCGAAAATAGGATTTCTATGGTGCATTTGACTTGGTGGAGGCACCTATCCCCTTGTCTTGATGAATAACAATTGTTTTATTGGCATAACAATTGTTATGAATTGTTTTCACCATCTTGCTTCATTCTTTTCAAAATCTTGAATGTTTGTTTTCACCATGATCATGTGGTCTTCTATCAACTCTCCATTCATGCTTGTGATAACATAATCCTTAGGCATATCCTTATCATCCTCCCTTTCTTCAAGACAAGACGTCCACGGCTTGTGATAATCTGAAAGTGGAAGAAACAAAAAGAATAAAGTGTATGCACAATATATGTATCTATAATGGAATTCATTAGTGGTTAGTAAATCAAAATATTGTGCATATGACATATGATCACAAATTTTGTATGAAAACAACACATAATAATCATAGCCTTTCATAACATAGCAATCATAATTGCAAATATAAGTGAAGCTTGTTTTAATAGCACATGTATCCAACCAATATTGTGGTAAACTAAACATATGTGTAAAATCATGCTCACATGTAGGAATAAGTAATTCATCTACCCAAGGCAACATTATGTTTAATTCGGCCACTTTATCATGAGTTATACATATGTAATCCACCATGAAAATTTTACTCAAGTTATAATCACCAATCAAATTAATTTTGAAACTTGTATCATATGTGCTAGAATTAACATAATCAATTTTATTCATAGCACATTGCACATCAATTGGTTCTTTTAACATGACATAATAGACAATATCACTAGATGGTATCTTAGCAAGTACTTCTTTATGTGTAATAAAAACCACATTGTTAAATTTCGAATTCATCATATTATGATATGGTTGTAAACTATCACATAAGTCAATACTTGATTTTTGTAAACCGAAATCAATACCTTTATCAATACTATCCTCCTCATTTGTAGTAGGTATGAATTCATCAATATCTTGTGATTTGGAAGGTTGTAGCTCCCTTTCTTCAAAAATAACCTTCATATCACAAGTAAGAGCACTAGGACCCGTGGCATATTCCTCCAATATGTGTGGTTGTTGTGATGTTTCTTTGTGCTCCCTTTCTTCAATAGCAACCTGTACATAAGAAACAACACTAGGAAGAGAAAATATTTCATTAGTTAAAAGGCTCACTCCTTTATTCTTTCCACTCGGCCTAGACTTGTCTTCATCCATAGATTTGGTGTTTTCACTCTCCTTCTCTAGATTCACCTCTATTTTCTGTCTTGATTCATTCACAATCTGTTGTGGTGTCATAGGTCTCAAAATAATATCCATTTTATTCCAATTCAAGTGATATGTGTTTGCTCTTCCAATGTGTGTGACCTTCTTGTCAAATTGCCAAGGTCTTCCAAATAATAGGTGACAAACTGTCATGGGCACCACATCACACTCAATTGTATCTTTGTATGGTCCAATTTGAAAGTCCACTCTCACCATATGACATACCTTGATTTCTTCCTTGTTGCTTAACCATTGAATATAATATGGATTTGGATGTGTATTGTAATTCAACCTTAGCTTGGCACATAACTCCTTGCTTGCTAGATTTCTGCAACTCCCTCCATCAATGATCACCTTGCAAGCCATGTTAGGACCAACAATTGCCTTGGTTTCAAATAAATTGCATCTTTGGCTCTCATCATTGCTAGGAATAACACTCAAAGCCTTGGTGCAAACAATGGTTGGATAATTTGTAGCATAAGCATTAATTGGACCATCATCATCATCATCATATGTATCCTCTCCATTAGGATTAGCATCATCTCCACTTTCATACTCATCATTAGCATTGATCACCATAATTTTCTTGTTAGGACATTCTCTCTTGAAGTGCCCTCTTCCTCCACAAGTATGGCATGTCATGTCTCTATGTCTAGCTGTTGATTGAGTAGAACCACTTCCACTAGCTGCTGGTTGTGGTGTTTTCTTTGTATTATTGATGCTTGTCTCGGGTTTGGATGGTGTACTAGCTGCTGGTTGTACAATTGGAGGTGTTGGAGGTGAAAAATAAGAAGATCTTGATGGAAAAATCCTCCTTGGATCCATAGTAACCTCCTCGGCCAACCTCTTTTCTGCCTCCCTTGATTGATGCAACAATTCTGTCATATTGCTATATTGAACATGCCTCATAATGCATCTAATTTGAAAGTTCAATCCTGAAAGAAATCTTTGCATTGTTTGCTCATGTGCTTCAAGAACCCGAGCTCTTTGTAGCACTAATTCCATCTCCTTGTAATATTGATCCACTGAATTTGTTCCTTGCTTCAAATTTTGCAATTTATCATAGAGAGTCCTCAAATAATTTGTTGGAACAAACCTTGCTGTCATAAGTTGTTTCATCTCAGCCCAAGTAGTAATTTCTGGTTGATTTTGTGTTTCCCTCAATCTTATGATGCCATCCCACCACAAGAGAGCATAACCATCAAATCCAGAAGATGCTAGCTTGATTTTCCTCTCATCAGTGTAATTATGCAATCTCCATAGCTTTTCTATCTTAAATTCCCACATCAAGAACTCCTCAACATCATCATTATCACATGTGAGAGTAGGCACAAAGAATTTTGGTTTCCCAAGGCCATCCTCCTCTCTATTATTATCAACCAATCGAACCCTTCTATGTGCATAATTGCCACGGCCTCCATATTCAATGGCTCGGCCCTCATCATGATCAGCAGCTAGATTAGCTCTTTGTAATTGTGTTGAGATGTTTGCAACTTCCCTTGTGAGATTAGTCATAGCTTCTTGAAGAACACGCACTGAATTAGCAGCCTCCTTTTGTGCCTCAATAATTACTGTCAAATCTTTCCTGAGGACATCATCATATTCTTCAATTTTCTTCTCAACTCTTTTCTCAATCCGATTAGCAACTCCTCCTCTAAAGGTATTAAAATCTGCCCATGTACATGTATCATCAGCAGTCTTTGTTTTGGGCATCAAATCAGCTTCCTCCTTGTCACACTGCACAGAAGATTCACTAGCAAAACTCATGATTAATGGGTTAGTGAACAAATAATCAATGGGTTGTGGTGCCTCTCAAACTCACTCAAACCAGCAAAGAATGGTTCACTTACTGTTCGAAAGTGAATAGGATCAACTTACAAACAAGTACCAATGAAAATTGTGTCAAGTGTGAGAAGAGAATACCCAGGCTCTCAAGTGTTACAATGCAAAACAAGGTATTTGGTGGGGCTTGGTTGGGATTCCTAACAACACCAAAATAACAACTCCAATGCACTGCTCAATGTGATAAAAATTACTAAAGGAAACACACTCAGACTTGGAGACAATTGTGGCTTAGCAAATATATGGTAGAGATTTTGCAAGCACTAGAAGATACTAGCAAATACTCAATGAAACAGGCACAAGATTGCTCAATATGTCCACAAAATTTCCAATATGAAATAGCTTCCACTAGTGATAAGTAGCTCGACCTCTTTTGAATTTTTCTTTCTTTCTATTTTTTTATACTTTTTTCCTTTTTCTCAATTTTTTTGATTTTTTCAATGGCCTTTGAATCAACTAGGAGCAACAAATTAAATGGAAAACAAAAAGTGGACAGAAATTTGATCAAATGAGCAGCCTGTTAGAGCAATTAAACAGCTAGTCTTTGGGTTTTGGGGACCTAATATTTGCTGTAGAAAGGCTGTAGCTATGGCTTATCAAAGATCAGAACAAGATCCTAGAGATAACATGAGTAAAACAAAAGAAAATCTAAGAAAAACAGATGATAATCGAGCTCACGGCAGAAGTTTTGGCCCACGGCAGCAAAAGCAGCAATTTCGTGCCGTACGGCAGCGATTTTGGCTGAAAAAGTGCTCACGGCAGGGCTCACGGCAGAGCGCGTGTGTGTGTGTGCGGGTGGTGTTGCGGTGGGTTTGCGGGTTGGCGCGCGGTGGGTGTTTTATGGGCGCTGGTAAGCGGAATCCGATAGCGGGTGGGAGGGCGCGCGCTAGTGGCGGCAGCGGTGGCAGCGTTTCGACACGTTTTCTAGCCCGCGGCAGCGAATCAGAACCTAGCTAGGAAACCGAGTGCGGTAAAGAAATTGCGCGCGTTGGTAAGGGATTTTGGGCACCGAGAGGGGTATGGTAAGCGATGGGTGGTGTGGTAGATGGTAGGGTGGCGGCAGCGATTTTGGTGGGTTTTGGCACACGGTAGGACTCGGATTGGGATCCGATTATGAAGATGCACCCGTTGCTATATGGAAGTGACAAATCGAGATCCAAAATCAATCCTCCCAAAGGAAAATTGTAGGTCTTGAAAATCCCGAGATGAACACACACGGCAACAATATTTTTGGTGTCAATTTTCGGATTGAAACACAAGAACCCTAATAGATAAAAACTAAAAACAGAAAAACAGAAACACAAATCAACAAAAAGCAGCAACTAGGTAGATGCAAATTGGTGTTGATCTAGGCTCTGGCAATGAACTAAACAACTATTTTTGTGTGGCTTTTTCTGGATAGGTATAAAAAACAACTAAAACTAGGGATAACTTTGCTCACCGAGTAAACCTGGAGAATCTGATACCAAGATGATATGGGGTGGCCCAATCTTCTCAATGAGCTTCTCTCTCTCTTTATGGATTTTCTGGATTTTGTGATAACTAGCGCTACAGTGAGACCTCTCACTTGGATGACCCTTGTTGCCAATGCAACAACAATCAATCCCTTTGGATATTCTCAACTACACACTCTTGCACAAGCAATCAATGATCACAAGTGGTCCTGTATCCCCCTATTCCCAATGGAATAACAAGATATCACGCAAACTTTGACTTGGTAATACTTCAAGATGAATGCTTAGCAGCAATAAAATCTCAAGGCTAGGGTTTTCTTTGTCTAAATTGTTCTCCCCTAATCCACACGCAGGTGGCATGATTATAAAGGTGGGGGTGCGGCCACAAGGGGGCCTTGCGCAAGCAAACCCACCTCCTACTAGGACTAGGACTCCTATTAGGACTAGGAGTCCAACTATGACACAATTATGGATACAAACCGATCCACCATCAAGAGATTCGGCCACATATGGTATACAAACCATACCTATTCGAAAATAGGATTTCTATGGTGCATTTGACTTGGTGGAGGCACCTATCCCCTTGTCTTGATGAATAACAATTGTTTTATTGGCATAACAATTGTTATGAATTGTTTTCACCATCTTGCTTCATTCTTTTCAATATCTTGAATGTTTGTTTTCACCATGATCCTGTGGTCTTCTATCAACTCTCCATTCATGCTTGTGATAACATAATCCTTAGGCATATCCTTATCATATGTGGGTTATTTTTGCGGTCAAAGTTTGGTCAACCTTATTTTGCATGTTCAAAAAAATCATTGGGCCACTCATCCGATCTCCAAATCGAGTGATTTTTGTAGCATTGAAAAGAGAGAGTCAGGGACTATATATATATATATGAAAAAATGGAGTGTTGAACTTCTCTTGACATACATGTGAACTTCTCGATTGATGAGTTGTTCTGCCGAAGGGATTTCGCAATTTAGACAATGATTTTAATGTCCCTTATTTTTTCTGTATGTATCACGTAGAAAATGAATTATTTGGAATTCTCTCGACACACGTGTGAACTTCACATGACACACGTATGAACTTCCCTGTATATTTGTGTGTACTGCCGGACGGAGTTTTCATGATTTGTGTTTACTAAAACAGTGATAACTTTCTCATACATTATACGTTTTAGCTCAATGAGCACTCAAATCGTTCGGGCTGAAAAGATACATCTTTTCCATCTTTCACTGGTAACGAAAAAACTAAAAAATCGATTTCTAACTGGGTTATTTTCACGGCCAAAGTTCGGTCAACCTTATTTTATATGTTCCAAAAAATCGTTAGGACACTCATCCGACCTCCAAATCGAGTGATTTTTGTTGCGTTGAAAAGAGAGAGTCGGGGACTATCTACCAAAATTTAAAAGATATGACTATCTTCCACCGCATTGTGTTAAGGCCTAAATTGCACTTTTCTGGAATTTTGAACTTTCATAGTTGAACTGTTGTGTGTATGAGATATTGAATTGGCTAGTTCAGGGGCTTCGAACTTGTCTATGCAAGGGTTTTAACTGCTTTCTTTTTGTTACCAAAGTGCACTGTTCGTGGGTTTCGAACTTCTCTATGCAAGGTCTTGAACTGTTTACTTTATGTTCTTGAACTGCATTGTGTGTAAGCCTGAACTGCTATTGATATAGGCATGAACTTCCCTCTGATTTGACTTGAACTCCATTGTGTTAAGGCATTAAATGCTCTCTGGTAGAATTGTGAACTTCTCTCATATAGGGTTGAACTGCAGTGTGTGAGATATTGAACTTGCGAATTTATGAGCTTCGAACTTATCTATGTAAGGATTCGAACTGCTTTTGTTTTGATACCCAAACTACACTGTTTATTGCTTCGAACTTCTCTATGTCTGGTCTTGAACTGCTTCCTTTAAATACTTGAACTCCTTTGTGTATAGGACTGAACTGCTATCGATATGGCACGAACTTCTCTCTAATTCCACTTAAACTGCATTGTGTTAAGGCTTGAACTGCTCTCTGATAGGATTTTGAACTTCTCTTCGTACAAGGTTGAATTGTTGTGTGTATGGGATATTAAATTTACTATGTTATGGGCTTGTAATTTCTCTATGTAAGGGTTTGAACTGCTTTATTTTGGTACCCTAAATGCACTATTTATGGGTATCGAATTTCTCTATGCATGGTCTTGAATTATTTACCTTATGTACTTGAACTTTGTTGTGTGTATTCCTGAACTGCTATCGATATGAGCATGAGCTTCTCTCAAATTTAGCTTGAACGGCATTGTGTTCAGGCTTGGACTGCTCTCTGGTATAATTATAAACTTCTCTCTGTATGTTTTGAACTTCTCTCTGTATGGGGTTGAACTTCTCTCTGTGTGGAGTTGAATTGTTGTGTGTATGGGATGTTTGAACTTCCCGGTGTATGGGATCCGAACTTTTCTCTGTATGTGGTTGAACTGATTTCTTTTGGTACCTGAACTGCATTGTGTGTAGACAAGAACTACTATCTCTATGGGTCGGAAACATTCTCTGATTTGACTTCAACTGCATTGTGTTTAGGCATGAACTGATATCTGATAGAAGTTGAGCTGCATTGTATATGAGATTTAAATTATCTTTGTGTGGGTTTGTACTTCTGAGCGTCACTATGTGTACTTCCTATCGTAAAATTTTCCTCTTTAAAATGACCGTGCACTTCGCGATACTTTTGATTTGTACTTTCCTACATCACTTTGTGTTCTTTCTGTCGAACGATAACTTCATATGTTTTTATTATTTCCTAGCACTTCGCGAGACGGGCACCTCCCAAATCTTAACATGTTAAGAATTTATATTGTACTCCACCGGTGATCATGCTCCCCCTATAATTTAACATTTTATTTGCTTTGTGTCACTTTGTGCAATTTATACCTGATAAAAATAAAATAAAACAAGTATATAGAAGAATTCTAGGGAGAAAGGTTTCTATGTCTTGTTTTTATATCAAGTTAATTTTTTGATGTGCTCCTCCAGGAACTAACCGAGGTGAGCATGTGCATTTCCGTAAATAATACGGTGCACTTCCTACATGTTTTTCTTTCATGCACTTTATAGGGCAGTGCTTTCCCAAAACTGATCATGTGTACTTCATGAGATTACTGTTATACTTCCGAAATTGATCATGTGTACGTCTAGGCAGATAATGTTTATTATCTTCTCTATACTTTGGAGGTGTCTTTTTTTTTACTTCCGAGAGCCAAAGTGTGTACTTCTTAAAATTATTTTTTATACTTTCAGGTGGAAACTTTTACGTTTTCTTTTAGTTTTATAATTTTTGAATTTCACGGCAGATAATTTTTTGGGTGTACTTTATGGGGTTTTCACGAGTAATGAGTAAAACAAGTCAATATTTTTGGGTGTGCACTTGTCAAAAGTGAAGTATGTACTTCCCATATAAGTTTGTGTGTGCTTCTCTTTGCAATTTTCTGCACTTTAAGAGAGAGTGTGTACTTCTTTGCCGTATATTTATTTTGTGGATGATTTCTTAATTTTTTCAAATAATTGATCTGTGGTTGTACACCATTCTCTTTCACGTCAATTCTACTTTCCGGCGGAGATTGAACACTCGTGATGATTTAGTGTACTTTGGGAGCACTTTTGATGATGATTTAGTTTATTTCGCGAAATCACTCAATGTACTTGATGATTCGTACTTCCCGTGGTTTCCGTATGAATTTCCCTGCTGATTTTATTTTATTTTATTTTATTACTCTATATTTTGTTTTCCATTCCATGATAGATTGTGAAATTTCGGAATGGCCACTTATCACGCAGAAAACAAATCTGGAACATTGTGCACAATAATGTGTTTGGAACGGCAGGGCAAAGCTCATGGGCCAGGGATGACGACGGACCCGCCTACACCGTCATCAACTTGCGCAGTTAACCATCTCCACAAAATTAACGACAAATTTCAACACGATACCAGCAGTTGAGAACTGCTCACACTTTCAGTTCAGACGTTCGAAGGAGTAGCTAAAAATAAAACATCCCTCCTGGTGCGCGTGAATGCGTCCTTTTCGCAGACGCCATTGAGTGAGGTTCGTCGGCGAGTAGGGGAGTCCGGCGTTATACTCTATTTGCCATACATGGGTAGCAGTTCTGAACTGCTCGATGCGGAGGCGGCATAACATGGAGTGAGCACGCGGGTTCACTGCATGCACCGTACCATGTTTATAGCAGCAGTAGGAAAATTCCTTTGCATTTGTTGATCTTTTCTCTGCCACAATTCACGTTTAAAATTTGGCACCACAAATCAACCACCATCACATATATGCCCATGGGAAGAGGTATACCAGCAGAAGCACACGCAATAGACGGAGAACCAAAAAAATGCTACTTAAACTGTTGTTTGCTCAAGAACTGAACTGCAGGGAAAAAGGAACTAAACTGTGCACAATAGATCAAGTAGGAATCGATCTGGACAGTTCAGATTGAAAGAATAGCAAGGAGAATCGAAACGGGGCAGTCCACTTTCACTGGTGAGCTGGGTTGCAGTTCATTCGCGAGAGAAGCAGAGCAGTTCACTCGCGAGCCGGGTCGGCACATGGTATTTCATTCGCGAGAGAAGCCGAGCAGTACTGGTGGCTGCATAACGCCTCCATCGCCATTGCCCTCCCACAACGGCCGCTGCTCCACCGCCGACGTGAAGCTCACGAAGCTCTGGATCAGAGTCAGCCCCATGTACATCACCGTTGTAAAACAGTAGGTTCTAAAATAGTTGAGATTTCCTAGTTTGGTACGTATTAACCAAACGTGTAACACAAGTTGTACTCCTGTATGTATCGGATCGGTTTGATCCAGGGTTTTAGCCCATATATAAACACGGAACGCGGCCGAGTCCAAGGCACGCTTGATCTAATTTTTCATATGGTATCAGAGCCTCTTCTTCCAAAACACATCTAAACCTAGATCGGTTCCTTCCATGGCTTCATCTTCAGAAGCAACCGCGGCGAATCCGCTCAGTGCAACGGTGCACGAAAAGCTTACCAGTGAGAATTTTCTGGTGTGGAAGACTGTCGTTTTTTCTGCGATCCGTGGTGCTCGTCTGATTGGGTACCTCGATGGTTCCATCAAAGCACCACCGGAGATGCTGCTCGTCGAGTCTGAAGTCGGCGGCAAGAAGACTGTCACCGAGGTGGAGAACCCTGCATACTCCGCCTGGATTGAAAAGGATCAACAGGTGCTTTCGTATCTGGTTGGATCCCTCTCTCGTGAGATCTTAGTACAGGTTACCGATCTCGACACGCCGCATGAGGTCTGGGCAGCGATCAAAACCATGCAAGCATCTCAATCTCGCGCAAGGATAATGTACCTGCGGAGATCTCTCATTGATCTGAAGAAAAGATATCTATCAGCTATTGTTTATTTCAACAAAGTGAAGTCTCTGGCTAATGAATTAGCAACCGCTGGGAAGAAGATGGATGAGGATGACATTATCAATGCGGTTCTCAATGGGCTCGATGCTGAGTTCAATCCTCTTGTAGAAGCTGTTTCTGCTCGCATTGATCAGGGAATTACCCTAGGCGAGGTGTACGCCATGCTTTTGGCGGCTGATGCGCGTCTTCAGGCGCAAAGTGCAGACATTGGTGGCGGTGGTTTTTCCGTTAACTTGGCCTTCCGAGGTGGATATGGAGGTGGCCGTGGCAATCGTGGTGGTGGTACTTCACGTGGTCATGGCGGCAATGATAACCGTGGCTATGAAGGGCGCTATGATGGGCGCAACTCACAGGGAGGATACAACTCCAATGGCTACAACAATTATGGAAATAACGGTGGAGGCCGTAGTAGCAATAATTGGCAGCAACAAGGCAACAGCAACTGGCAGCAGCAAGGCAATCGCCCACGTTATACATGACCACCATGTCAAATCTGCACCAAGCCAGGGCATCATGCAAATAAGTGTTTCAAGCGCTTCAATAGGTCTTTTGTCACACCGGAAGCTCAAGCAAATTCAGCAACAATGTCTTCGCATGGAGTAGATCCCCACTGGTATATTGACACCGGTGCGACAGATCATGTCACTGGTGATCTTGAGAAGTTGGCTATTCGTGATCGTTACAACGGCAATGAACAAGTTCATACGGCAAGTGGACAAGGTATGGCAATACAATATATTGGTCACACGATAGTTCATACTTCTGATCGTCCTATTCATCTTAAAAATATCTTACATGTTCCTCAAGCATCCAAAAGTCTTGTTTCTGCATCTAAGCTTGTCTCCGATAACAATTCCTATGTTGATATTCATCCAAATTTCTTTGCTATTAAGGATCAGGTTACGGGGAGAACTCTTCTTCATGGCGCGAGTAGGAACTGGCTTTATCCATTACATGGCGCCATGTCACTGTCCAATAAGCAAGTGCTTAGTACAAGCAGTCTATCATCTTCTCGGTGGCATGCGCTTCTAGGTCATCCATCATCGTCAATTGTCCACAAAATTCTTAGTAGTAACAATATTTATGTCTCAAATAAACATGATGAGCTAGTGTGTGATGCTTGTCAAAAGGGAAAAAGTCATCAACTACCCTATCCTAAGTCTAGTAGTGTTTCTAGTGCTCCTTTGGAGCTTATCTTCTCGGATGTTTGGGGCCCTGCCTCTGATTCTGTTGGTCGCTACAAATATTATGTGAGTTTTATCGATGATTTTAGTAAATTCACATGGATATACTTGCTAAAAAATAAATCTGATGTGTTTCAGAAATTCCGTGATTTTCAACAACATGTTGAACGTCTCTTTGATCGAAATTTTTTGGCACTTCAATCTGACTGGGGTGGAGAATATCAAAAATTGAGTTCCTTTTTCTCTCGTGTTGGTATTTCTCATCATGTGTCTTGCCCACATGCTCATCAGCAAAACGGGTCTGCTGAACGAAAGCATCGTCATATTGTCGAAGTGGGGCTTTGCCTTTTAGCACATGCTTCTATGCCTCTTAAGTATTGGGATGAGGCTTTTCTTACAGCTGTGTATCTTATCAATCGTTTTCCTAGTAAAGTCATTCATCATAAAACTCCTACTGAGCTCCTGTTTAAAACCCCACCAGATTACTCCTTTCTACGCACATTTGGATGTGCAGTATGGCCCAATCTTAGACCCTATAACCAACATAAACTTCAATTTCGGTCTAAACAATGTGTTTTTCTAGGTTACAGTGGCATTCACAAGGGCTACAAATGTCTTGACATCTCCACTAGTCGTCTATATATTTCTCGTGATGTCACGTTTGATGAGTCTGTGTTTCCTTTTTCTCATCTTCGGCCCAATGCAGGAGCACTGTTACGTGCTGAAATACAACTCTTGCCCTCTGTTTTGAGGAATCCATCTATTTCTGATCAGGAGGATGAATTACGTCATGATCATATGTCTGTATCTGCTAATTTTTCTCTTGACAACAGTGCCCAGGAGTTTTCTGTTGCAGGACATGCGGATTCCAATGAAGATGCTGGAGATTCGCTGGGCAGTCCGCAATCTGCCTCGGGATCAGCGGCACAGGATTCCGTGCCAAGCCAGTCACCGACAGCATCACCACATGCGCGTGCTCCCATGACCAGCCCACGTGGAGCTTCCTCCACCGCGCATTCGCCTTCCGCGTCACGGACGCATTCCGCAGCGGAAGAACCCGGGTCCCGTGACAGCGACCGGGCCATGTCCTCTAGTGCAGCGTCTTCTAGCGCAGCTGGTGATCCCGAGAGATCGCTGTCCCCTGCTGCGTCTGCCTCCCGCAGCGATCCCGAGAGATCGCTGTCCCCTGCTGCCTCTGTCCCCGACAGCGCGCAGTCTGGATCTTCTGCATCCCAGCCGCCTGTGGACGATCCTATAACTTCACAGCGAACACATACGAGGTCACAAAGTGGTATATTCAAACCAGCGGCTGTTCCTCGCGGGTTTGTTCGTTGGGCGAAATTTTGTTCTACAGGTGAACCTGAGTGTCTTGAGGAAGCAATTGGTCATGATAAATGGAAGGCAACTATGGATGAGGAATTCTCGGCATTAATGCAGAATCAAACCTGGCATCTTGTTCCTCGTCCAAGTAATAGCAATATTATTGATTGCAAGTGGGCCTATAAGATCAAACGGAAATCAGATGGTACAATTGATCGGTACAAAGCTCGGCTTGTTGCCAAAGGTTTTAAACAAAGGTACGGTATTGACTACGAGGACACTTTTCGTCCTGTTGTGAAGGCTGCAACTATTCGTATTATTCTGTCAATAGATGTGTCTCAGAATTGGGATATGCGTCAGTTGGATGTGAAGAATGCGTTCCTTCATGGCGTTCTGGAAGAAGAAGTTTACATGAAACAGCCTCCTGGGTATGAACACTCTGCTACTCCTGGGTATGTGTGCAAACTTGATAAAGCCTTGTATGGTCTCAAACAAGCTCCACGGGCATAGTATTCTCGATTGTCCTCTAAGTTACATGCACTTGGCTTTGCTTCCTCTCAAGCTGATACTTCATTATTCTTCTATCGGAAAAATGGAGTTACAATTTTTATGCTCATCTATCTGGATGATATCATTGTTACAAGTTCTTCAATGAAAGTTGTTGATGCTGTTCTAGCTGATTTGCGCATGGATTTTGCGCTTAAGGATCTTGGTTCTCTTCATTATTTTCTTGGTATTAAGGTTAAATCAGCTGTTGGTGGTATCTCTCTATCTCAAGAAAAATATATTTCGGATGTCTTGCAGCGTGTTGGCATGGGGGAGTGCAAACCTGTTACCACTCCGCTTTCTACATCCGAACAGTTGTCTATCTCTAAAGGAGATCCTCTTAGTGACGATGATGCCACTCGATACAGGAGCATAGTTGGTGCTCTTGAGTATGTTACTCTAACTCGGCATGATATATCTTTTTCTGTCAACAAAGTGTGTCGGTTTTTGCATGCAGCCACAACTCTACATTGGACAGCCGTGAAGAGAATCCTTCGATACTTGAAGTATACTATTACTCATGGCTTAAAGCTTGTGAAGTCAGATTCAACAATGGTCAGTGCTTTCTCTGATGCAGATTGGGCTGGACGTGTAGATGATAGAAGATCTACTGGTGGATATGCTGTTTTCCTTGGGTGTAATCTTGTAGCATGGAGTGCACGTAAACAAGCCACAGTATCAAGGTCAAGTACTGAAGCAGAGTATAAATCACTAGCAAATGCAACAGCTGAGATAATTTGGGTACAAACCTTGTTGACTGAGCTTGGTATAGATCATCCTAGGCAGCGACACTTTGGTGTGATAATCTCGGTGCTACATATTTATCAGCCAATCCAGTCTTTCATGCTAGAACCAAACATATTGAGGTGGATTATCATTTTGTTCGAGAACGAGTTGCTAATAAGTTATTGAACATCAGATTTGTACCAACTGGAGATCAAGTAGCTGATGGTTTTACTAAACCATTAACAGTTCGACAATTGGAGTCTTTTAGATGCAATCTCAACTTAGCTAAAGTTATGATTGAGGGAGGATGTAAAACAGTAGGTTCTAGAATAGTTGAGGTTTCCTAGTTTGGTACGTATTAACCAAACGTGTAACACAAGTTGTACTCCTGTATGTATCGGATCGGTTTGATCCAGGATTTTAGCCCATATATAAACACGGAGCACGGCCGAGTCCAAGGCACGCTTGATCTAATTTTTCATAACCGTCAGCCGAAGCAGCGCTAGCGACGCGTTTACCAGGAACAACGGCCAGAAGCACCGGAAGAGGGCGTGACGGACTGGGTTGTTGTCTCTGCGTGCCCACGACGACGGCCAGTTGGACACGAACAGCTCGTGCATGCGCTCCGGCCGGTGCGCTGGCGCCAGGCTCGGCACATCCGATAGGTCCAGCGCCGCGCTTTGATCAGCGGGTTTATCCACGCCCACGACACACTCGCGTACGGCATCACCTTCTTCTCCTTGGTGTCGTCAGCCGCCTCAGCACCATCACTTTTTTCTTTCGACCTCGGTGATGCCCGTGACTTCCAACACGACGAGGACAAGAAGAGGGAGAGACAGGGCTAGAGCAGCGACCGCGACCGTGTCGTCAGGCAGTGCGGCCGTGCCTGCGAGTAGCACGGACGACGCGAGCAAGAAGAGCCGGAGCGTCAGCGGGTGAGCCTCCGCGCGGAACCGATTTTCGTGGGCCACCAGCGCGGCGGCGGCGAGGTGCGCCGCGAATTGCAGCGCGAGGAGCACCGCCTCCTGGACATCACCCCCGCCGCCCCGCACCATGATCGAGAGAACGAGCAGCATGGCGTAGAACGTGGTGAGAACCGTGGACGCCGCAAGCGCCACCACGAAGCTCGCGTCGATATGCACCACCCGGGGCTGCCCCTGTCGAGCAGCGGCTTGTCGGCGCCGTTGCCGTTGACTGTGCCGTGGCCATGCCAGCGGGACAACACCTTGTAGGGGCGGCGCGCGGCGGCACTGGAGGTCGGGGTTGGGGGAACACGGCTTGTGGCGGCGCAGGACGTCTGGGTGGGAGGAGCGCGGCGGCGCAAGAGGCTGGAGATGGGTGGCGCTGGAGTTTGGGGGACGGGGAACTCACGGCCGTCGCTCGCGCCTTGGCTCCGTTGAAGAAGAAGAAGGGCGGCGGCAGGAGGCCAGAGATGGGCGGCGCAGGAGGTCAGTGGAGGGGAACTCACGGCCGTCCCTCGCGCGCCTCGCACCGGTGAAGAAGAAGGGTAGCAGCGCGGGAGGCCGGAGATTAGCGGCGCTGGAGGTCCGGGATGGGCGGCGCTGGAGGCCCGTCGTGGTAAGGAGTCGTGGGAGATGTGGGTTTGGATTCTTTTTTTTCCAATACCTACTATTATAAAGTTGCAGGAATCCTGCGTCCACAACGATTGGGGTCTCCTGGCCACTGGCTATCTGACGCGTGTGAGGTAGAGCTTCATTTTACCTTGATTTTTAGTGCTCGTCTCCACTAACTGGCTGACGCGTGTGCACCTGCTTGAGCTCTTGCACATGTTTTGCTGCCATCAGTTGTAGGTTCGACCGGTTGCCTTTGCTATCTTTGTGATTCCCTTGTGCTACCACCGGGTGGTGGATGATTTTTTTTATCTTCGCAACCTTTTCTTCCGAAAGGCCTCTCTTGTGTTTAGCCCGAAGCGTCCATGCAGCCGGTTGCGTCGCTGCCAGCCGGTGGGACGCCAACACGGCCTATTTTCACGCGGTGGCGAACGGGAAGCGGCGCAAATGTTCCATTTCCTCCCTAGTCTCGGACGACGGAGTGATCTCGGGTAAATTGGAGCTCCAAAAGCATATTTACGAGTTTTACCACGGTCTGTTAGGCGTCTCGGATCCGAGGCATTGCGGGCTCTCCCCTTCAATTTGGAGGGGCCACCAGAGGGTGGCGGCGGAGGATAACGAGGGGCTACTTCTAACTTTTTTTGGAGCCCGGTCTAGAGTGCATCGTGTCGGACATGGCCACGGACACCGCACTGGGACCGGATGGTTTTCCGATTGCCTTCTTCAAGAAGTGTTGGGGCATGGTGAAACATGGGGTTCTACACATCCTCGACGACTTCATCCTGGGTAGGATCGACATCTCCCGTCTAAACTTTGGGGTGCTGAAGCTGATTCCTAAGCTGCCTGGGGCTGAGAACATCTCTCAGTTTCGTCTGATTGCTCTTATCAACGTAATCTTTAAAATCATTTCCAAGGCCTTTGCCTCTAGACCCTATTGCGAATAAGGTCATCAGCCACAACCGGACTGCTTTCATCAAGGGGCGATTCATTCTGGATGGGGCGTTGGCTTTGCATGAGGTAGTGCATGAGCTTAAGATCAAAAAGTTGGGTGGCATTTTGCTTAAGTTAGACTTTGAGAAAGCTTACAATCGAGTGAACTGAGACTTCCTCAGTGAGGTCTTGGACCGAAAAGGGTTCGACGCAGGGTTTATTCGCAAAGTCTCTCAGCTAGTGTCTGGGGGACAGACGACTATTTCTATCAATGGGGAAATGGGACCTTTCTTTCAGAATAAACAGAGTGTCCGGCAGGGGGACCCGCTTTCCCCGCTTCTATTTAATTTTGTTGCGGAAGGTCTCTCGGCTATGCTCTCTCGAGCATGTGCGGTAGGGCATATCCACGGGGTGGTGCCTCATCTGGTGCCTGGCGGGGTTTCCCACCTCCAGTACGCGGACGACACTATTATCCTCATCCAACACGCGGACCTGGACAACGCCAACCTTAACTTCTTGCTGATGTGCTTTAAGAACATGTCCGGGTTGAAGATCAACTACCATAAGAGCGAGGTGATTGTCCTTGGGCAGCCGCCCCCGGTTCAGGCCGAGGTGGCCAACCGCCTCAACTGCAAGCTTGGCTCTCTCCCTCTGTCATACCTTGGGCTTCCCATTGCGGGCAAGAAGCTCAATGTGGAGAAATGGGAATTCCTTGTCCAAAAGCTTGCGGCCAGAGTCAAAACCTGGATCGGGAGGTTCCTTTCTTCGAGGGGAAGACTGGTACTCTCCAATTCGTGTCTCGCGAGTCTGCCCATGTATGCTGTGGGTCTGTATCTGTTGCAAGATGGGGTACATGAGAAGTTCGACTCTCATAGAGCGCGGTTCTTTTAGGAAGGACCCGGCCCCCAGCGCAAATACCACATGGTTAATTGGCCGGCGGTGTGCCGCCCAAAGGAGGTCAGGGGTCTGGGGATCCTCAACTCCAAACTGATGAATGAAGCTCTTATGCTTAAGTGGATATGGAAACTGTACCAGGCGGAGGATTCTATTTGGACCTCCCTCATCTGCGCCAAATACGCCCCTAATGGGGATATTTTCTCCTCGTCTGTCAGGAACGGATCGCGGTCTTGAAGTAGCCTTCACAAAATCAAGCACTTGTTTAAGCTTGGCGCTAAACACGAAGTTGGGAATGGCTTGCAGACGTGCTTTTGGTTGGATTGGTGGCAGGGAGGGGGCCCCCTTTGCCACCGGTTCCAACCTCTTTTCAACATCTGCGACAGCCCTTCTTGCTCGGTTGCCCAAGTGGTGTGTCGGAGCTGTACTTTCCGCGGGTCTCTTGATCCGGCTAATCTGGCTATTTGGCATGACTTTGAGTCTATTATTGCCTCCTTGTCTCTCTCAGTTTCTGAGGACAAGATCTCCTGGCATCTGGATCCCTCGGGTTCTTATTTTATGGGGTCCATGTACGCCAAATTGTCTCAGGCGGTGCCTGTCCCGGTTGCGGGGGTGCTCTGGAAAGCGAAGGTTCCTCTGAAAATCAAAGTGTTTGCGTGGCAACTAGCCATTGACCAGCCCCCATCGGGAGAGCAGCTCCTGGCTAAAAGGGGGCCCTCAGACGGCGAGTGCGCCCTCTGCGGGGCGGGGGAGAATGTTGCCCATATCTTCTTTTCTTGCTCCATGGCTGGCTTTGCGTGGTCGAGTCTTCGCCAAGTCATTGGGAGGACTTGGAACCCTTCTTCCTTCCCGCAGTTTTTTGGTCTTCTGGCTCAGCTCACAGGCCAGCAACGTCGGCTTGCGTGGGTTCTGTTTTTAGCTCAGTTGTGGGCTTTGTGGTTGATTAGAAACAAACATGCTATTGAGGGTAGGATTGCTCGGTATCCTGCTAACATTACGTTTAAAACTATGCTTCTTTTATAGGAGTGGACGCCCGCGCTCAAGCCTAAGGATAGGGACGGAGCGCTCAAGATGGTGGAGGCGCTGAGGTTGATCTATCGCGTCCTCCTCTCCGCTGGGAGGTGACTTCCATGTTGTTTCTCGGCTTCTTCGCCGTTGCTTAGTAGTAGTCTTCCCTGTTGGCTAAGCTGTATGCCTCAACATTTGTTGCTCTCTATGTTTGGCTAAGCTGTATGCCTCAGCGTTTGTTGCTCTCTATGTTTGGCTAAGCTGTATGCATCAGCGCATTGTGAAATTCTGCTTTGTTAATTCAAAGTTGGGCAGAAAATGTCTTTTATCTATAAAAAAAACATACTCTACGTAGTGCTGCTATGGTCTAGATTCAGCTCTACGTGCATATGACGCCGTTCAATCAGCACGCAACGGGCGGGATGCGTGCCTCTGCTCTGAGAAGGAAAAGTCAGAAGTTGTCGATGAGCTTGGCGTACGACGTGGTAACCCTGCTCCCTTCCACCCGTCTGCCCCTGATCTCCCTCTGGCGGCACCCCTCGTCACCGGAGCCGGCGCAGATCCTCCGGCGAGGATCAGCTATCCTTTCCCTCCAGTGCCCGTCTGAGAAGTTGGCCTTCCTCGCCTCCACGGCGTCCCACCGCAGCAGCGCCTTCTGCCTCTCGTCCAGGAGGCAGAACCCCTGCAGGCGCGGCGGCATGGCGTCGTGCGCCTTCCACCACCGCGCGTGCGCCTCGTCGCTGGCGAACTGCCGCAGCTCCGGCGCGTTCCAATTGCAGTCGTAGTCCCTGAAGCAGAACCAGGGCTTCATCCCGACGAAGTGCACAGCGAGGACGACCGGCGGGTCGGCTGCCAGGACACGGCGCTTGGCGGCGGCGCGCTCCGCGGTGTTCCCCTCCCAGAAGTGCTTCATGTAGTTGGCGTGCGACGGCAGCCTGTGCCACCAGGAGAAGACCTCGTTCAGGTACCCCTGGTCCCCGCCGTTGTACGACTGGATGTCGCCGATGTGGTCCATGAGCAGCCGGAACGTGCAGTTGCAGGGCTCCACCACCATCACGCCGGAGTTAAACACCGTGCCGTGGTTGCCCGTCGCGCTCACCTCTGGCAGGCCGAACAGCGACTCCATCGGCCGCTGCACCAGCAGGTCGGCGTCGACGAAGACCACGCGGTCATACTCCGTCAGTGTCCACAGCCAGAACTTGCTGTAGTTCCACTCGTTGTACGCGTCGGGAGACGCGCGCGGGTTCCGGATGCGGCGGATGGTGCGCACCTTCCACCCGGCGTCCTCCAGCGCGCTCCGGTGGCGCGCGCTGATCGTCTCGTCGACGAGGGCCACCATGTCTCGGTCCGACCCAGCCATCCGGATGCTCTGCGCCGCCACCATTGCGCCGCACGCGTACAGCTGCTCCGAGTGGAGGATCGTCGCGTACGCCTCCCGCCGCGGCGCCGACGACACGTACGGTTCCCCTGTTGGTTCAGTCAGTCACACGCTTAGTAAGAGACTGCAAGACATGGTGTGGCTGTGGCGGGCGCAGCTCAACTGCTCAAGTACGTACGTACCCAGTGCTTTGAGCGGCATGGCAAGCTTGCAGGACCCGACGGGGAGCGCGAGCTTCCGCCGGAGCTCCGCCACGTCCGGCCTGTACAGCCACACATCGCCGTCGCGCATGACCTCATCCTTGCACCTGAACAGGTTCGGGGCCGGGAAGCACCGGCTCACCACGACCACGTGCGACTTACGGCCTGCCGCGGCGAGCCTAGCCGCCGCCAGTTGCAGGTGCAGCCGCGGCACGTCCTTAGACCAGCCCGCAGCGCCGCTGCATGGGAGCTTCACCGCGACGACGTCGTACTCTTGTGCCTCCGGCGTGGGCTCCGGCAGGTCTGGGCACGCCGGCGCTGCGTACAGCTCCTCCTCGTCGATCCACTCCGGGTACAGGTGCTCCCAGGTGACGTTGCTGGAGACGCGGTCCAGGTGCACCGCGGAGGCTGCCGCCATCCGGGGCAGCAGCGTCCTCCACTGGTCCATCTCCTCCCCGTCGAAGTTGAGGAGCCCAACTCGTAACCCATCTCCTTGACGAGCAACCTGTTGCACCGCCATGGAGATCAGCGACCAGTCGATCCTCACGTTCGACGCGTACCCCGAGTCCGTCTCATCGGTGGTGTTCCAGCTCCACATCACCTTGGACACTTGAGGAGACCTTTATGTGATTCAGACAGACAGGCAACTGAGGATAATTAATTCATCAACCCATGGTCGCTTCGCCATTATGTGATGTGAAAATGTTTTGCTCACTGCGTGGTGTGTTGGTCGTCGCCATGGTGGATGGATGGCGAGTGGAGAAGTCCCATGAAGGAGCCGCACATGAGGACGAGGAGGACAAGCTTGACATACAACATCTTGCCGCTGAAACCTTCAGGCAAGAGAGCTCCCAGCGGCTTGTACTTGAGGCCCTTATTGACATGACTGTTCCTGAAATCAACACATCTTGTCACCTGTGTTTTCATCATAATAATAAGGTAAATAATTCAAGGACCAAACTGCTACGATCGAAATCAGCTGTAATTGCAATTTTTACCGAGAGTTTAGTTACTTTTTTCGTTGTATCTATGTTAATTTACCCTCCGAGTATAGGAATGACAATTATCGGAAATTCTGCACACCTTCCCTGTTATTTCCAGCTTCATGACCTGAAACTGACAGTCACATATGCAACCTTCACCTACTCTATGAATAAGTCATCGGGGGCCATGCATACTCGTAACGGTCCAGCGTTTACCATGCATCACGCGTCCATTTCTCATCGTTATCGATAACTTATTTAAGTGCAACATATCTTTGACTCCATCCCAAAAACTCTCCCTGCCGTATTGTCATGTGTCCATTTTCGCTTGTCCTGCTTCTATTCAAAGGCTATCTGTTCTTGGTTTTACTTGGCACGCATGGAGAAACGATCAATTCTCCCGAGCTGGAACAGTGTTACTCTTAATAAATTGTGACATGAACATCTCATTGGTTGCTATAGGTCAGAGCAGGCGAACGAAACCGTGATGCAACTCCTTACGTGGTTGATTGGGTAACCGCGTTCCACTCTGCTAGGTTTTTTTTCTTTGAAAGGTTTCAATCTTCTAGGTTAGTTCAACAACATGACGAAGAAAAATCTGGTTAATTATTACGCGCCAGCTTTGGAGAAATGTGTTTCCTTAGATGTACATGTCACTTGTATTTATTTTACTTACTATCACAAAAAATAATATATACTACTACTACGACCTTGGAAAGCTTTACCTCTGCTATGGAACTCGCCTAAATGAGACACTTTTCTACTTACCAGAAAACAACTGTGAAAATTGTACGGAAACTTATACCGCGGACCAAATTAAAGTCACATAAAGTTGCATGATCTCACAAGAAAAACAATGACAAAAATGAAAATAGAAAAACAGAATCTTGGAGAAGCATGCACATCAAGAACAGTTTGACGGAATGATATCGGTAGCATTGATCTGTGGAATCATGATGCATGCATAAGAAAATACCGAATCATAGTGAAGATGAAGAGGCAGCAGTTTAGCAACTAAGCATGCGCATGGGGTGGAGTGGAGGCAGGGGTGATGAGGGCAGAGACTCACCAAGTTCGGTCCAGGCGATGCCTCTTGTCTGCATGAGCACAAGCAAAACCTCTCATCTTGAAGCACCTCTGTCCAAAATCTTCCTATCACTTGTTCCAGGACGAACTTTGTCGATAATTCGAAGTATCCCGCGTCACTTGCACCTGGATTGATCTTCCTTGATTGTATGCCGATCAGCCCAAAGAATTGAACCGTTCAAAAGAAAAAAAGATCGAGAGGAGGACCCCAACCGGAACTGTTCAGAACATAAAACTGCGTATATGTATATATGAACAGACAAGGTGTCCAGAGAGCTGTGATGAATGGAGAGGCAGAATGAAAGGTCCAACCCATGCAAACAAATGAACTTATATATATATATAGCACTGCCAATTGGCAGGTGAGCAAGTCAGAGACAATGGTTGGCAAGTTCGTGCCGGCAGGAAGACCTGGTCCCTTTCACATGTGTTTGGAACCCGTCGTCGCATGAATGCAAAGAGACATAATCCTTGGTGCTCAGCCTACACAATTCATTTAACAAAAAATCAGCATACAATAGTTTCAGGTGGAGTTGCATGCAATATTCTCTTCCAAACCTAAGACGCTACCCTGGGTTGTTCAGCTGGTCCGCTGATGTTTTCCTTTGGTTATACTGTATGTCTGTTTTCATTTCACTCACCCTGTCGTTCCTTTGCTTCAGGCGCCACCTTTACTTATGTTATGTGCGAAGACAGAGTTGGTGCAACCGTGAAACCCATGACGGATTTCTTTTTACAGGAACGAGTGTACAATTATGTACTGTAGATACGAATATTACCTTTTGCTGTGGTTGGAATGCAGATTGGCTACTATATAGTACACATATGGCACATTGACATTTGCTTTGACGTTCACCAAACCCAACCCATCTACCCGATCAATGTGTGTGTTTGGTTGGACCCGAAGCGAATTCTGTGCTACTACGTACCTTTGTGACCAAGGGACTCATCTGCTATATGATTCACTACTGGTGCTTTAGGTAAACTGCTACACTTCGAAAAGGCTTGCAAACAAGGTTTACAGGTGTCAAGGTAAAATTAGAAAGACAATCACACACAAACAATTCGGAATCTAAGAAACAAGGGTTCTAACATGGATTCGACAGCGTGATGATTCAACCATCAGGTCTAAGATCGAAGGTTACCATTCTTAAAGAAAAAAAGAAAAAAAACGAAGGTTACCTTCCACCAAAGTAAGGATTTCTTTCTTGCTGAGGTGTGTGCGTACAATACTGTGATGTGGAATGTTTGCGACTCCACCGGTTTCAGATAAGGGATAATTAACAAGGTGTCCTCAGTTGGCACCACGACCTCAGTTTTACCCCTAGCGCCGAATCGACCTCAGTTTTGCCCCTAGTCAGTGCGCAAGGACTGCTTTGGCGGCTTCCACCGTTACTTTCAGCCCCCCGTTAGAATCCTGACCTGTGGGACCCAACATAGAACAGTTGGCGCGGCCTGTGGGCCCCAGCAGTTGAGCGTTGGCGCGGTTTGTGTGCTCCAGATGTTGACGGTTGGTGCTGCATGTGGGCCCCACCTGGCCCCACCTGTTGACCGTTCCTTGCGGCCCAATGTCACATGAGGCCCAATGTCAACATGTAGACTACACGTTATCCATTTATATTTATTAATTTTCTTCAAAAAAAAGAAAATTTATATTTATTAATCACTACATGCAGACTACGCATTATCCATTTATTAAACCATCAAATTATTCGTATTAATAATATAAAATATACTGTGCTCAACTCAATTTAAACGGGGGGACAAATATAATATAAACATTGACTTCATTTGGGCAAATAGAATTTAAAAATAAATTAATTGGCAAACATAATTAAACATGGATATTATATATATGGATAATATTGGCCCCACTTTACATATATTCAGTGGGGCCCGTCGGACATTACATCTACTAGAAAAAAAAAGGGCCTAGCTAGCCCTAAACCCTAACCGCCCGCTGCATGCATGCGGGCGCCCTTCCGGCCATCCGGCCAACCGCCGGCGGTTGGCCTACTTCTTCCACTCCGCCGCCCTGATCTTGATCTCGTCGTCGATCCGGGCGCGGTGGTTCGCCTCCTGCCACCTCTCCACGTCGTTCTCACGGGCCCTCTTGATGCGGGCCCGGAGAGCCTTCTCCTCCCTCTCCTCCTCCTTCTTCTCCTCCTTCTCGATCTCTTTCTTCTCCAGCCGCTCCTCTTTCTTGAGGAGGCGGTTCTTCGTCTTGGGGGAGAGGTTGTTGGCGTCGGCGGCGGGCTCGTCGCTGTCGGGGACGTCGGTCGACGGCGATTTCTCCCGTTTGGGAGATTCGACGGGCACGAGGCCCATCTCCTCCGGCGTCCAGTCGGGCTCGTACCAAGGCCGAGCCTTGGGGTGGTTGTCCTCGTCGGAGACGGACTCGGGGCTTGAGGGGAGAGAGTAGGAAGACATGGTGTTCGGGGCGGGCGGGGCTTGAAGGGAGATGAGAAGGCAAGGCTGGAGAGTGATGAGAAGATGGAGGAAGAGAAACGGGCTATTTAAATACACGATGAGACGTGAATTTATTGGGGTAGATGAAGCAAACTGTGTGAAACGTAGGATGCAGTGTGGAAAGTACAGTCGATGCATGGTCAATGCGGTGGTAGAACATGCCTAGGTGTAGGACTGAGCGCTTAGGGAGTCAAAATGATTTGACGTTGCATGCGTGTATTAAAGAGGTGAAGAGAAGAAATCCAAAGTCTCACACCATATCGTGCCTCGCTGCATATGCATTGATGCGTATCTTATGCGTGGAGGGCTGCGTCGCTGCAAATGCGACGCGACTTGTGTTTCTGAAAGGAGGCGTGCAGGGCTGCTGCAAATGCGACTCGACGTTCACTCGATCTTTTCTTCTTCTGCCACGTGTTGTTTACTCCGAAAAAACGAGGCGTGCATGCACCGGGGAGGTGCACGGGGCCCGAGTAGACAGTGTCGGTTGTTGCATGCAGTTACATTGAGCCAAAACACCACGTCCATGCACCTGCGTCATTTTCGACCGTTTGATCGTAAGGAACGGTGCAGATAGAGTCCATGCATGCAAACTACGGCGGCAACGGCCTGCAGACGCTGAGACGCGATCCTCTGACTTTAGGTCACTGACAAATGGAGCCCATCACACACCGGACCCACGTGTCATGGGAGAAAGTCAGAGAACATAAGGTGGGCAAAGTAAGAGGATCGGGTTCCCTCTGTTTTTAGTGCATGTACAATAGTCTAGACGGGTGCTGTCTGCACTACTCGGCCATGTCATTTCTAGACATTTTTAGAGATAGTTGGTACAGTGCGTTGACCCCCTAGCTTGTGTTGGGATCCATACGCTCCGTAGCCCCCCTCCCGGTGAAACCCTAGCCCCGCTGGAGAAATACCGGACTTATACGAAACACGCGGTAACAGCGTCGAAAGGGGGTAGCAATGTGGAACTATTTGCTTGGTTGTGCTAGGATAGCCCATAGGAACACAAAACAAAAAGGTAGAACCCACCTCTTCATAAGATTCACGGTGTTTGGTCCGATACGGGAGTTTCACCCTGTAATCGCCTACGAGAGAGAAGTGGATGCCGGTGAAGCCGGGTCAGACCCCAGAGAGGAATCTAGGACATACAAAGCACACAACACACCTATACTAACATGGTATGGCACCCCCTAGCTTGTGTTGGGATCCATACGCTCCGTAGCCCCCCTCCCGGTGAAACCCTAGCCCCGCTGGAGAAATACCGGACTTATACGGAAACACGCGGTAACAGCGTCGAAAGGGGGTAGCAATGTTGAACTATTTGCTTGGTTGTGCTAGGATATCCCATAGGAACACAAAACAAAAAGGTAGAACCCACCTCTTCGGAAGATTCACGGTGTTTGGTCCGATACGGGAGTTTCACCCTGTAATCGCCTACGAGAGAGAAGTGGATGCCGGTGAAGCCGGGTCAGACCCCAGAGAGGAATCTTGGACATACAAAGCACACAACACACCTATACTAACATGGTATGGCACCCCCTAGCTTGTGTTGGGATCCATACGCTCCGTAGCCCCCCTCCCGGTGAAACCCTAGCCCCGCTGGAGAAATACCGGACTTATACGGAAACACGCGGTAACAGCGTCGAAAGGGGGTAGCAATGTGGAACTATTTGCTTGGTTGTGCTAGGATATCCCATAGGAACACAAAACAAAAAGGTAGAACCAACCTCTTCGGAAGATTCACGGTGTTTGGTCCGATACGGGAGTTTCACCCTGTAATCGCCTACGAGAGAGAAGTGGATGCCGGTGAAGCCGGGTCACACCCCAGAGAGCAATCTTGGACATACAAAGCACACAACACACCTATACTAACATGGTATGGCACCCCCTAGCTTGTGTTGGGATCCATACGCTCCGTAGCCCCCCTCCCGGTGAAACCCTAGCCCCGCTGGAGAAATACCGGATTTATACGGAAACACGCGGTAACAGCGTCGAAAGGGGGTAGCAATGTGGAACTATTTGCTTGGTTGTGCTAGGATAGCCCATAGGAACACAAAACAAAAAGGTAGAACCCACCTCTTCGGAAGATTCACGGTGTTTGGTCCGATACGGGAGTTTCACCCTGTAATCGCCTACGAGAGAGAAGTGGATGCCGGTGAAGCCGGGTCAGACCCCAGAGAGGAATCTTGGACATACAAAGCACACAACACACCTATACTAACATGGTATGGCACCCCCTAGCTTGTGTTGGGATCCATACGCTCCGTAGCCCCCCTCCCGGTGAAACCCTAGCCCCGCTGGAGAAATACCGGACTTATACGGAAACACGCGGTAACAGCGTCGAAAGGGGGTAGCAATGTGGAACTATTTGCTTGGTTGTGCTAGGATAGCCCATAGGAACACAAAACAAAAAGGTAGAACCCACCTCTTCGGAAGATTCACGGTGTTTGGTCCGATACGGGAGTTTCACCCTGTAATCGCCTACGAGAGAGAAGTGGATGCCGGTGAAGCCGGGTCAGACCCCAGAGAGGAATCTTGGACATACAAAGCACACAACACACCTATACTAACATGGTATGGCACCCCCTAGCTTGTGTTGGGATCCATACGCTCCGTAGCCCCCCTCCCGGTGAAACCCTAGCCCCGCTGGAGAAATACCGGACTTATACGGAAACACGCGGTAACAGCGTCGAAAGGGGGTAGCAATGTGGAACTATTTGCTTGGTTGTGCTAGGATAGCCCATAGGAACACAAAACAAAAAGGTAGAACCCACCTCTTCGGAAGATTCACGGTGTTTGGTCCGATACGGGAGTTTCACCCTGTAATCGCCTACGAGAGAGAAGTGGATGCCGGTGAAGCCGGGTCACACCCCAGAGAGCAATCTTGGACATACAAAGCACACAACACACCTATACTAACATGGTATGGCACCCCCTAGCTTGTGTTGGGATCCATACGCTCCGTAGCCCCCCTCCCGGTGAAACCCTAGCCCCGCTGGAGAAATACCGGACTTATACGGAAACACGCGGTAACAGCGTCGAAAGGGGGTAGCAATGTGGAACTATTTGCTTGGTTGTGCTAGGATAGCCCATAGGTACACAAAACAAAAAGGTAGAACCCACCTCTTCGGAAGATTCACGGTGTTTGGTCCGATACGGGAGTTTCACCCTGTAATCGCCTACGAGAGAGAAGTGGATGCCGGTGAAGCCGGGTCACACCCCAGAGAGCAATCTTGGACATACAAAGCACACAACACACCTATACTAACATGGTATGGCACCCCCTAGCTTGTGTTGGGATCCATACGCTCCGTAGCCCCCCTCCCGGTGAAACCCTAGCCCCGCTGGAGAAATACCGGACTTATACGGAAACACGCGGTAACAGCGTCGAAAGGGGGTAGCAATGTGGAACTATTTGCTTGGTTGTGCTAGGATAGCCCATAGGAACACAAAACAAAAAGGTAGAACCCACCTCTTCATAAGATTCAAAATGTTTCCATCTCTTATTCTTTGAAATCTCTAGTCGTGTATTCGAGGAATCTCATTTTAGTGATGGATTTCGTTCTAATGTTTATAAATCCTATTTATATTTTTACTAGACTTGTATTAGACCTATATAATGCAATTCTGAAGCCCAAAAATTTATTGGATGAATATTCGTATTATTTATTTTCTTTTGAATAATAATGGTTTTAATCGAAAATCGTAAATAAAACAAGTTTAAAACATCAAAATGAAAAAATAACTTTGGATCTTTCTTAGTCACACCAAAATGAAGCTTTGGTGAGATTTTGACCTTATTTGAGTTCAAAAGGTTTGAAACTCATCTCATTATCTTGAACTCTCTACTAGACTGTTCAAGATATCATATGTTACACAAGGTTTTTTCGTTCCATTCTTTATAAGACAGGTTTATATTTTTTTCTCGTTACTATATGACATAACACTACTATGTGCGTCGCCAATATATTTTTTCGATTTTTTTTGAATTATTTATGCTCATTTCAAGCTTGGTCAACCCTCTGTTTGACCAGCCGAAAAGCTTCTAGAAGGAAACACAGAGATTCGACCTGGGCTGTTGGATCGACGCCTTCTAGAAGGAATCGTGCATCGGACGGATGCGCTCGCAGTCACAGCGATCCGCGAGACGCTCGTCCTGCGCTCTGATTGGTTGGTCCGTTGGCCACATGGATGGATGGTTTCTATATGTTCTACATATGATTTCTTTGCTGTTAAGTATTAAACCTTGTTATTTAAATAAAAAAATAGAAGAATACCCTTATTCAAAACATAATGAAACTTCATATTTACTAGAGCGATGATTTTTATCTGTTTTATATATGAATTTTCTATTAAACCATGTTATTTAAATAAAATATTAAAAAAAATAGAAGAATTATTGAAAACATAACGAAACTTCAGATTTACACTATATATGTACAATAGTTGTGTAGGAAATTAATTTGGCTGATGTAGACGAGATGCCAAAAATTGTTGAAGCACAAATGGGGGTGTTTACCCTAGCTTCACACCTCATTTGAAGCACATTTCTCATGAGAATATAGCGATGGTTTCAAATGAGCATAAATAATTCAAAAAAAATCAAAATGACATGAATCCAACGCACCATGTTGTTATTTGCGATATAGTTGCTCCTCAAATTTATTTGGATAATTTTGACAAGATAGAATTTTTCATGAAATTACAAACGGGGGTGTTTACCCTAGCTTCGCACCTCATTTGAAGCACATTTCTCATGAGACCACATCGATGGTTTCAAATGAGCATAAATAATTCAAAAAAAATCAAAATGACATGAATCCAACATTATTCAAACATCATCCAACATTATTCAACATTATTCAACTATGTTCTAACTTAGATACATCACCAGTCAACATAAATACAACATTATTCAACAGAAATACAACACCAACTTAGTCCAAATAGCGTCGGGGCTTCTTTGTGATCCTTGGCTGTTTTGGTGGCGCTTTGCTCCTTGTGCTCATCTTGCTCACAGCTTCTGGTCTTCTCCTCTTGGTAGTCGGTACCTTGGCTTTCTTCTTTGAAACTACACCAGATCTGTACAAAACATAAAGGATCATGATAAATAAATAAAAAATAAAATGAAAAATCAAAACTGGTGAGATCATGGCAGGATTTACATACCCATCTAAGCTTGTAACTAGTGACATCATGGCAGAATCATCCAATGGAGCATCTACTGAAACTTGTGTGTCCATGGCAAAATCATCCAATGGAGCATCCAATGAAACTTGTGAGATCATGGCAGAATCATCCAATGGAGCATCCAGCGGATCAGCTGGAGCATCTGGAGCATCATATGAATCATCAGCTGGAGCATCTGGAGCATCATATCCTTGATCATCATATGAATCATCAGCTGGAGCATCTGGAGCATCATGGACTTGATCATCATATGAATAATCAGCTGGAGCATCTGGAGGATCATGTACTTGATCATCATTTTGTTGTTCTGGAGCATCATATGAATCACTTGACTGCTGAACATCATTTTCAAATGCTGCATCCGGCTGCTGACCATCAGTTTCATCAGGCATACTCTCTCCAAACCCTGGATCGACTGCGTTATCACAATATTTGCCGAAATGACCGGTCCCACCACACCTTGTGCACTTACGCACCCTCGCTCCACCTCCACCTTCACTGCGATGGCGGTGTCGACTCTTCCTCGGTCTACCTGCAGCTCTCTTCAGAACCGGAGCACAAAGTTTGAATCCAGGGTCCACTCTATCCCACTGCTGTTTTCCCTCCAAAGCAGGCAAGGCATGTGCATATGTGGCTCTGAACATTGCTACAGAGTAGTAATCATGGACATACTGCTGTATATCCCCTGCTGGACCTGTGAGAGAAGTGATGAAAAACAAGGCATGAATGCATGGCAAACCAGTTATCTGCCATTGCCTACAACTGCAAGTTTTCGCTTCTAAATCCACTGGATATCTCCATTCTTTGTTACTTTTATCAAAGAATGATACCTCTGATTTGGTATCCGAGACAAATCTCATGTTCATAGTCAAGCCCACAGTTTTCTGCTTCAACGCCTTCATCACATTCGGGATAATAATGTGGCCCATGAATTTTGCATTAGCTATTTCAAGACGGAAATGAAATTTCTCGGCGTATTCTATCCTTATCTTGTCAAGCAAATCAGCCAAATAAAGATCCTTATGTTTCCGGATCGTTGAGTTGAAAGATTCTGCAAGATTATTGTGCACATAGTCAACTTTGCTCAATTCACTGAATTGGCTTCTAGACCATAGCTTCGAGTGGTGTGTTTCCAAGTATTCCTTCACTTTCTCTTTTGTGTACAACTGCCTCATGTGGTAGTTGTGCTTCCTGACACTGCAAGTCAAAACTGCTCTACTCCTGGGAACACATTATCCACGGCCACTTCTAAACCTTTGCATGCATCTGTGTGGATTACCAATCCATTGGGATGTCCAATAGCCCGGCGCAGATTCTGCAAAAACCATGTCCAGCTCTCCTCGGACTCTGTCTCCAGCACACCGTAGGCAACTGGAAAAACAAAATTGTGTGCATCAACTGCACAAGCTGCTACTAGCTGGCCTTTAAACCTCCCTGTGAGAAAAGTAGCATCAATAGCCAAATAAGGCCTGCAGCCTACCAAAAAACCCATTTTGCAAGCTTCAAAGCACACAAAAACCCTCCTAAAGCATTGCTTGGTCCTTGTCACTTTCTTCAATGTGTAATCCACGGCGTGGTGATCAATTTCAACAACACTGCCTGGGCTTGCCCTCTCCACTTCAGCTTTGAATGCATACAACAACTGAAAACTTTCATTCCAGTTACCATGGATAGATTCCAATGCTTTGTTTTTACCAGTGAACACCCTCATGTATGGTAAATCTATCTTGAACTTGTCTTTCATGTTTTTCTGCAATTGCTTTGCACTCACTTGATGGTTTTCTGCCACCCATCTTTTTACTTCATCCGCCACCCATCTTGACTTGGCTCTGCTGATTGTTTGCTTCCTAAGGGTTGATTCTTCGCATGTGTGGGGAAAAGGGTTCACTTTTACCTGAACATTGCTGCTGCCCCGCATTTTAGATGCGTGCAGCCTCCATTGACAATTTTCAGACACACAGTGCACGGTGTAGCGCCTTTTATCGCTCTTGTCAACTACAAAGGCACCTTCTACCTTCATGCAGTACGTCACAAGTGCATTTCTACACTCAGCCATGGAAGAAAAAATGCAACCT